>CM051352.1:27084039-28284039 GCA_028015215.1 Gynostemma pentaphyllum
TTTTCATCTACTTAGTATGTTTTTCTTTTGTCTGATGTTAGTTTCATTAAGTGTAATAGATTCCATATTTTATCACCATAAAATAAACTCTATTAACTATAGATTTGAAACCATCATGTTCAACCACCTTTCATTTACTAACAACTTAGTAATCACGCGAATTTAGAGTTTTGTAACGTCCCGTTATTTTGAAGTGATTTTATTTATTTATTTATTTATTTATTTATTTAATGTTATTTATTTATTTATTTATTTCAATTCAAGTATTTAGTTTAATTATTATTTTGTAATTTCGATATTAGTACTTAATTCTGCCCGAAATTCATTTTTATCGTTTTAATGTTTATTTTTCGCCTCGGTGACATTAATAATTATTAATAGGCCAATTAATAATTATTAATCACCTTTAGATTTATTTAAGAGCATCGGGTTTCGTTTTAGAAGTCAAAAGTCATAAAAGGACGTAACCGTCATTTCCAATTTCTTAAAATATCTAAATTCACTATTCACTTATCTTTAAAAATCCAAAATTGACCAATTTACTTCATTTTCTTCTCTTCCATTTTTCTTCTTGGCCGTGACCTTCATTTCCTCCATGGATGATCTTTTCTTTTCTTTGTTTCTTATTCATTTCTCGATGGATCGGCTTGATTTTGGTTGCGTTGGATTGGTAGGGACGAGGGCTACCTATCCAACCTACCTTTTCAAGATTTCCGTTCCCTTAGGGAAGTCCTAAAAAGTAAGTTTTCAAAACTTTTTAGGTGGTTTTGTTCGTTTTTGATTATAAATGAGATTTGAAGTTGAAATCATGAATTTCTATCATGAAAAATGACGATTTTGAGCCCGGATTTTCGAAAAACACTATTCACCCGAAAACACTATTCACCCGAGACACTATTCATCCGAAATTACTATTCACCCGAAATTGCACACTTGTTCGCATTTTAGTTATGAGTTGTAATATGTTGTGCAATTGATGAATTGTAGGTGCGTTTGCTCGGTTGTTGATTCGTGGAAAATTGGAGATTTGGAGTTAATTGGCTAAGGTGAGAATAGTTAGTATTTAAAGTAACTATAGAAAGCGACAAGTGTGATGGTTTGTAAAATCGGAAACTAAGATTAGAATCCAACCTAAGATTAGAGGGTGTGAGTTAGTGCCTTAGGATTCGAAGTTAATCCTTTAGGCGAGAAACTTAGGATTTCTCGATGAAAGCCTCGAATCTTAGAAGATTCTAAGCTAGAATAGTTTCGGAGTTTAGAATGGATCATTGGATGTTAAATGATCCAAGACTTTGATAAGAACGATTGTTAGAACCTCGGATTATTGGAAGTTTAGAATCCTGGAAGGTTTAGGATAATCGTTATGTTTTGATGCTTTACTTTGTTAATGGAGTTCGATCGTATATCGATTATCCAGAATCTCTGTTTATTTTATTTTATGTCCTTTACTTTATGTTATTTCGATTACTTTAATTCCGCACTTTACTTATTTATTTTTACAAGCATATGCAGGCATATGCATAACATTTTGCACCATTATTTATCATACCATAACATCTCGCACCATTGAAAAGAGAAAAAAAAGAAAAGAATGAAAGGAACGGTGGATGAGTGGATACCCACGTTACCTTCATGCATAAGGTGAATGGTGGATGAGTGGATACCCACATTACCTTCATACATAAGGTGAATGGTGGATGAGTGGATACCCACATTACCTTCATACATAAAGATAAGGGTGGATAGTTTGTGAAAATCCACATTACCTTCATTACATGCATAAATGGCGAATGCGTATCCTATGGATGTACTCATTACTTTTATGCATATGATAAACGAGAAAGAGAGTCGAGATGTTATATTTTATGCAAAGTCATTTACTTTTATTACCTTATGTTATAACAAGTTATTGGATGAACAATTAGACTAAGTGTGCTAATTAGTATCATCATTTGGAGAATATGGAATAGAATTACCTAGAGTTTGGAGGACTTTAGGAGTTGTTTGTGTCAGGTTATTTGGACACAGATCGAAATGCGAGTTTGAGGTCTATTCTTACTTTTTATTCTTATTATTCTCACTGGGCTTAAGTTGTTAGCTCATGATATTACAAACATTTCAGTAATGTTTGGGATCGTGGAAGAGGAGTCGTGCGCTTGATCGAGGGGATGATGATTGTCGAGATGGACTTTGAGTTATGTAAAAAATCCATGTACATGGTTGATTTGTGAAATTTATGTCATTTTGATGATTTGAACTTTGTATTTAGCTCATAAGAGCTTATGGTTGTCATTTTATGATTATGATCATTTTAAACTCCTGGATGGAACTTAATGTTCCTTGTGTTTTTAGATGTTTGAATTTAAGATGTAAACAGGTTTTGGCTAGCCTATTTTCAAACATAATCACGCCATTTTTCTTAAAATAAAAGACTTCCGCTGTTTTCTCTGATTTTAATTTATTTAAAATGATGGGTCGTCACAAGTTTAGTTAGTAAAAACACATTTTACTTATACTTAACTCATTTGATGTTTAGTTCCCAAAGGTCGTTTGTCGAATTCTAACATGGAAGTAAATTTATGTTCGAATTTGAGCCCGTGCAACTCATAAAATCTCTCATTTTATCTATGTGCACTAACATATTATTTGTAAATTTTATTTTAGTCACATTGGTTCTAGGATTCTCGAAATTCTTAAGCTCCCACTACAAAGTAATTCTCCATTACTTTCATTTGTTTAATGATTACAATTTTATACTTGTTATTATTTCAAAAATAATGTATAAGTATAAAGTGACTCTTTTGAACTCTACTATTGAAAATTTGTGTCGGTTTTATTTCACTTATTTTTGAACTTTATTCATTGATTTTGAAGTCAATGAGAAGGGCATCAAGGAAGTTAGGGGTCCCTATCATTTTTCTTCAAGAATGATGCAGGCCAAACTTGATAGGTTGAGGGCCGAGTATGGGATCTCTTCGGATTTTGAAATGAGGCTCCCAGAGGAGTCAAAGCGAGTTTATCTTTACCCGGGGGAAGGTTGGACCGCTCTTTATCCGCATTTTTTTCAATGGGGGGTTCGACTTCCCCTTCCTCCCTTGATGGTCGAATTACTTTAGAGTGTCGACCTCGCGTTGGGTCAACTGATGTCGAACGCCCGAGATCTTTGATCACCTTCTCGCTAGTGTGTTACGGGTTGGGCTTTCAGCCTACCCTGTGCATGCTTTCCCATTTCTGGTCCCTTCGCTTGAACGTCCAAGATCAGATGCGTTTCATCCTTCAGACCCATAAAAAACCGGCTCTGGTAGATGAGACCACCTGTGACAAGCGTTGGAAAGAGGAGTGGTTCTTCATCCGTGGCCCCTTTCTTTCTGGGAGCGGGTCCATTCCTGCCTCGTGGGAAGACGAGGGTGAGAACATGAGTTCTGTATTACTTCGTGTCTTGTTTATCCGTAGCCATGCTGACCATTTTCAGTTTTTTCGTTTCTGTGAAGAACCCACTTCCAAAGGGTGCCTCTCGGGAAGCTCTTGGTCATTGTAAGATTCTCGGCCAGCGAGGATTTTTCAAGTGGGAGGAGTTTAACCAGCATTCTTGGCTAGTCTTTGCAAACTTTAGACTCCACCTCCAGGTTTCGTGCCCGTTGCTCCTCGTAAGTACTATAAACCTTGCTCTTCTGTCTTTTTCACACGTTTATGTGCTTATCTCGGCGTGCGGCTAATTTGGGCTGGTTGTGACGCAGGTTTCAGTGGAAGAATGTCTGGTGTCACGCTCACCCCTATTCCTGACTCTAATGACCCTGACGCTTTCCTTGCCCTTCTTCAGGACATGGGAAGAAAAATACCTGCGGCGGCGTCTTCATCTGATCAGAAAGGAAAAAAGGTGGCCGCTCCTAAACGTTCCCGTCCCTCCAGAAGTGGGAAGTCCGTGAAGGTCGGCAGCAAACGGAACCCTGCAGGGGGTGCATTGGTTCTTCCCCTGGATCCTCCTGCGGACCCTCCCTTGGGTTCCCCTGCAGATCTCTCTACGGATTCTCCCGCTCTAAAATGAAGGAGGGCGGAATCATCGGGGCACTCGACCGCGCGTAAGGGGTGCTGATGCATATATTTTGAAGCATCCTGAGATGGCTTATCGATCATTTCCTTCCGAGGCGGATTCGCCCTCTCCTTCTGATCACGCCCATATTTTGTCTTTTGATACAAACTTTGAACAAGAGGACGACCAGACGACCGGGGGGTCCCTCGATTCCAAAACCCCGTTCCTGACCGATCAGACTGCTCCAGTTATCCCCCCTCCAACGAGTGTGGGTCCGTCGATGGCGAGTGGATCGGGCGCAGCAGGCGGTGGTCTTCCTTGCTTCGCTTGTTCGTTCCCCTCGATGCAGATTTTGACAAAGGATCCCTCTCTAGCTCTTATTACCTCCGACAAGTTATGAATTCGGTCGGATTCGCCCGCGACTTGGGGGATGTGCGGTTGAAACCTCTCACCAGACTACGACGGTGAAGATGAGACTTTCGGCCGCATGTGCCACCGTAGTCGGGTCAGTTAGTCGTTTACTCTTCTCTTTATTTTTTATTGTCATTTTCGGTTGATTTCTCGCGTCTTTAAATTTATCCGCTCTTTTAAGGGATCTAGACTTCGACCCAGATAGCTCTCAATTTAGAAAGTCTGCTTATCAAGCATCGGGAGCTCAAACAGTTGGCGGAGGCAAGGGCTAGCGATCGCGGGCCTCACATCCTTGATTCGGAATCGACCGAGGGCCTTCAATTGAAATCTGATTTGGAGAAGGCCGAAAAGAGAATCTCCTCACTGGAAACCGATGGGCTAAAGTGGTCTACGGATCTTGAGCGCGTCCGAAAAGAGTATGAGGACCTCCGATCTCTCAACGAGGACAATAAGAAACTGCTCAATGAAGCTGTTGTTCCTCGGAACAAAGCATTGGAGGACCTGAGCGCTGCTCGCGAGGAGGGCTCTAAGGCCGTGGATGCCTTCAACCGGGAAGCTGAGTCCCTCAAGAAGGCCAAGGAGGAAATGGATCTTGTTGCGTTGGAGAATGACTCGATGCAGAGTCAGGTTTCCGAACTTTCGATCCTTCGCGACAGTGTTAGCGAACTTCAGCGAAAGTTGGCCGTGGCGACTGAGGCGTCGGTGGATTCCATTCTCATCGGACTAGCCGTCGGGCAAGATTCGGTCAAGCTGTAGATGGAACAATCTGAGGAGGAAGATTATCCGATCAGTCTGGTTGGCTATGATGACGTCGTGGACCACCGAAAGGAGTTGTTTGAGTGAGCTACGAGTCTGAAGGCTTCCAGAGGCGAGGCTACTACAGAGGGCGCGGTGATCGAGGAGGCTGGTGTCCGTGCTGATGGCGGTGATGGCGCGATTGTTGGAGATGCCTCTACCGAAGTTCCCCCCACCGAGACTGTCTATGTTTCAGACTGACCCCTTTTCTTTTCTCTAAGTTAAACTCCGGATTGTGGAGCCTCGGTATTATTTGTTGCCTCGAACTTCTATTTGTTTTCTTCTTTGATGTTCGAACATACACATTTTTTGCGAAGACTTAAGCATATGCTCCTTCTTTTTGTCTGCTTGTCTTGTTTCTCTGCTCGCTTTGAAGGAACATTCTGACTTGTAATCATTCTTAACAATGCTTTCGAATACTCCTGGACGGACCGAGGTTTGTTGCTTCCTGGAGAAGGCTTTTAAATACTCCGGACGGACCGAGGTTTTTTTGCTTCTTAAGAAGGCTTTGAATACTCGGGCGAGCCGAGGTTTTTTTGCTTCCTGAGAAGGCTTTGAATACTCGGGCGAGCCGAGGTTTTTTGCTTCCTGAGAAGGCTTTGAATACTCGGGCAGGCCGAGGTTTTTTGCTTCTGGAGAAGGCTTTGAATACTCGGACGGACCGAGGTTTTTTGCTTCCTGAGAAGGCTTTGAATACTCGGGTGGACCGAGGTTTTTTGCTTCCGAAGAAGGCTTTGAATACTCAGACGGACAGAGGTTTTTTGCTTCTGGAGAAGGCTTTGAATACTCGGATGGACCGAGGTTTTTTACGTTTTAATACTCGAACGTCTCCTATCGTACTGAATAGGGAGTACTCTAACGGACCAAGGTATTTGCTTACGGAGAAGGCTTATGGATGCTTGGACGAACCAAGGCTTTTGCTTCCGGAGAAGGCTTTGTGGCTTGGACGGACCAAGGCTTCTAGTGCTTGGACGGACCAAGGCTTTTGGTGCTTGGATAGAGGGTGTAGGTAAACTATGTGAAGCAAAATGACATAATTTCCCTTTTTCCTTTGCTTGTACATTGTCTAATCAGAAACATAAAAAAGAAAGAAAGGACAAAGTTATTCACACGTCTTCGACCTCTCGGGAAATCCTTCTAGTCTTCATCTCTGTCGATGATGACCGTCGGAGTCAGTCTTCTTCGTTGCTTCAAGGAGGCAAGTTCCTCCTTCAGGAATTGGTTCTCCTGTTAGTAATAGTCGTTGAGGTTTCTCGCCGACTGAAGGCGATCTTCGAGCACGTAGCGCTCATCCGTTTCGCTGTCTTCGTCCATCTCTGTGGTTCCAGGCTCTCTTGGAGAGAATGGTTTTCTTGTTCGAGCTGTTTCACTCGGCTATTTGACGCTTCGAGAGCCCCTCAGATACTCTAGACCTCTTGTCTTAGGGCCTCTGAGTCTCCTTATCTCTCCTTTTTCTCTAGAAGAGCAGCTTCCAGCTTGGTCATTTCCGCACTCAATCTGCGGTTTTCCCATTTCAAGACCCTTTTTGTCAACTTTGAGGTTGCTGTGGAGTCTCCCATTTCTTCTAACAGATGCTAGTTGGTTGGTAGAGTAGACTGTAGGATGTTCCCGTGATCCTTATCCTTTTATAGTAGGCTGGAGGAGATACTTCGCTTGGGAGTCGAAAAGACTTGCCATTAATTCGTGTATCACTCGATGCAAAGAGCCGTTCCATATCTCGAGGCGGTGGCGTCAGATAGCGATTAGTTGTGTCAAACGTTTTTCGTTCCCGTCAAATCACCTTGAATGCGGTTAATTAGGGGGGGTTAACCGTATTAACTACGGGTTAATACACACGTCGTTTGGCATGCCTGACGACTCGCATAGCGGCGCTCGATGTTTGACAGTTGTCACGATCGCAGCGGTCTCAAGATCCTTTAAATAGGCCTTTGTGATTTTCCTATTCACTTCTTTAGACCCTGTTTTCTGAAACGGTTTCTTCTCCATTTTCAAATCTTCAAAATTTCGTATCAATTCCAGAATTCCATACCATGTGGTCTTCCCGTTTCCTCCTGTTTCTCTTTCACATTTGGCCCTCCTTGGTTATGGCATGTGCCCAGAAAGCTTGGTTGTGATCTTCTATGCCTGTTTGGTTAGCCTTCGCAGATTTGAACTTGGCGGTCGTAATCCTCCACGCCTGTGAGGATGGATCTTAGGGTTCAAGTTGTTCGGGCTAACCAGTCGCTCGACCACCTCTTACCGCGGCTCCAGAGTTTGTCCCTGCGGCATCTGGGAATTGGGGCGAACGATGGGGGGCAACTCCCTTGCCGGTCCTTCGACAGATTTCTTCATCATTACACCGTCCAGGACTTTAGCATGGGAGGTGGTGTCTCTTTTGGTGTTTCAGGAAATGAGGAATGCGGTTCTCCTGAGACGAGCGTCGAGCGACGTCAGATGGAAGGGGTGGTCCTCCCTCTCCCCACGCCTGAACCTGCTCTGACTTAATTGGAGAAGCAGTCTCCTGCGGAGTCGGAGAGCGGTGGGAATGGTGTCTCTCTAGGCCTGAATGTTGTCCTCAGAGTACCACCATCCTCGCTCTTTTTGTCCCCAGCGAAAGCATGGATACTTTCGAAGATCTGTCAGGGGTTCGGGCGTAGCGAGTCGAAGACCTCCCTGTCTTTCATCTGTCAAGTTCTGTTGAGCCTCGGACTTGATAAGTGGGTGGAATAGCCGGCGGGTGAATCGGCTCTGGTCACTCCATTTCCGAGCGATACCCTCATCTTCTCCTAGGAGAACATCCTCACTGTTTTCGATGTCGATTCTTTGAATTGCGCAATTTTACTTTGTAGAACTCTAGTAATTTCTTTCGGCTAAGTTCCCGACATGTGGGTCCGAGCCTTACTTGTTTGTTGTGAAATAAAAGCTGGCACTTTACTCATTGTTTACTTGCTTCACTTTCTGTATGAGTTACTTTTCCATAGTTCTGAATACGTTAGATTCTTTAGCCCGCAGAAGATTTAGAAACTATTCTATCGAATTATGGACTTTAGTCCGAAAAGGACTCACTAATTTTCCTAATCGGATTAGGGCTTTTCATCGTAAAGGAAACAGATGACCACGTGGGAGGAAATACATGTAATACTTGTATATTAATTTGAAATGGGCCTATTCGGCCAAGTACTTACATGGTTCTCTCATCCTCACACATGATAAATTCTTAAATGTGTGGCGTTCCATGCCCTCGGAACTAGTTCGCCCTTTTGGTCTTCAAGACGATAAGTTCTCGGTTTGACTTCTTCGATCACCTTATACGGACCTTCCCAGTTTGGTCCCAATTTCCCCTCTCCGGGCTCTTGTGTGTTCTGGAATACTTTTCTCAGAACAAAATCATTTACTTTAAAGTTGCGCTGTCTCACTTTCTTTTCGAAGTACTTGGCCAAATTCTGCTAGTAACATGCCATACGGACTAGGGCTTGTTCCCTTTTTTCTTCGGCCATGTCTAGCGCTTCCGCCATCATGTTGTTTTTTCTATTTTCGGAATCGAACTTCGAGTCGTGAGGATGATCGTTTCCGTGGGGATTACGGCCTCAGCCTCAAAAGCCATGGCGAATGGGGTTTCACCAGTGGAATTCTAGGGGTGGTTCGATATGCCCAAAGGACTCCTGGCAGTTCATCCACCCATCTCCCCTTCATTCTTTCCAATCTCTTTTTCAGAGAGTCCATGATGGTTTTATTTGATGCTTCTGCTTGTCCATTAGCCTGCGGGTAGCGGGGTGTCGAATATCTAAGTTCCACTTTCCTGTCCGCGCAATATTTCTGAATGATCTTCCTGTGAACTGAGTTTCGTTGTCGGTGATGATGACCTTGGGGATTCCGAAGCGGGTGAAGTTGTTTTTCCAAAGGAACATCTCGATTTTCCTCTTCGTAATCTTTGCCAGTGGTTCAGCTTCAATCCATTTGGAGAAGTAGTCCGTTGCTACGATCAGATAACATTTCTATCCTAGAGCTAACGGTAGTTTTCCTGTCTAGGCCCCATTGCCTGAAGGCCCAAGGTGCCGGTATTGTAGTTAGCGTCGTTGGCGGTGCGTGAATCATCTTTGCGAATCTTTGGCATTTATCATAACGGGAAACGAAGTCTTTGGAATCTTTCACCATGGTGAGCCAGTAATACCCTTGCGTTAACGCTTTATGACTCAAGGACCTTGGTTCCGCGTGATTTCCACATTGTCCAAGGTGCAACTCTCTAAGAACGTAAGAAATTTCTGACTTTCCCAGGCATTTTAGATAGGGTCCGCTAAAGGATCTCCTGTATAATTCTCCTTGGATGATCTAGTATCTGGCTGCTTTGAATCGGATTTTTCACTCTTCTAGTTTTTCTTCGGGCAAAAGTCCCTATTGTAAGTAGTGGAGGATTTGATTTCTCCAATCCGACTCGAGCTCCAGATTTTGTTCTACCGGCATTACTTGTCCAATTATTCCATCGTCTCCACTCCCCATGTTCTGATCATGGGTGATGCTTGGTTCGGACAAATGATCGACAGGGATGATTCTTCTTGTTTCCGTTTGGACTGCGGATTTGAGACTAGCCAGAGCGTCAGCATGTCCATTCTTAGCCCTCGGTACTTGGCTGATGCTGTATTTCGTGAACTGAGATAGGATGGATGGAGCTTTCTCCAGATATTTCGCCATCCTGGGGTCTTTTGCCTCAAATAACCCCTTGACCTGGTTTACCACAAGTTGAGAATCGCTTCTGATGTTTAAGTTTTCGACTCCCAGTTCCTTCGCTCTCTATAGCCCAGCTATCAATGCTTCGTATTCAGCTTCATTGTTTGAAGCTGCAAATCCAAATCGGATTGACTGTTCCAGAAGGTATCCCTCGGGGGTCTACAGGACTAGCCCTACGACGGATCCTCTTGAGTTCGAGGATCCATCAATGCTTAGGGTCCAGTTTTCCATCTCGAGGTCGGCTGCGAGCAGTGAGTTTGTCTCGATTTCACTCTGATTTGCTGGAGTCATTTCTGCGACGAAATCTGCTAGAACTTGTCCTTTGATGGCTGTTCTTGGCTCGTAAGTGATATCGTATCCGCCCAGTTCTATCGCCCACTTTGTCAGACGTCCCGAAACATCCGGTTTGTGAGGAATGGCTTTCGGTGGGAAGGTGGTTCTCACCACTATCCGATGACCTTGAAAATAGTGCTTGGTTTGCACGACGCAACTATCAAGGCTAGTGCTAGCTTCTCCATCTTTGAGTACCAGGTGTTTCAGCGTCAATCATTGCTTTACTCACGTAATAAATTGGGTGTTGACTTTGACCGTCTTTGCGCACCAGCACCGAGCTGACCACCGCGTCAGATACTGCCAAGTATAGAAATAGCTTTTCGTTATCTGAGGGCTTGGCCAACAGCGGAGGCGAAGACAAGTAGGCTATGAGCTCATCGAACGCTTTCTGGCACTCGACTCCCTAGCCAAACCCCTTGCTCCTTTTCAGCGCTTTGAAGAAGGGTATGCATTTATCTGATGACCGGGATATAAACCTGTTCAGTGCTGCCAAACATCCAGTTAACTTCTGCACACCTTTCAGATTCATCGGCGTTTGCATGTCTATTATCGCTTGGATCTGGTCTGGATTCGCCTCGACCCCGCCACTGGTCATTGCCTGCCGGGACTCCGAATGTGCATTTATCGGGGTTTAGCTTCATCTCGTATCGGTTCAGTACTTCGAAAGCTTGTTCCATGTGAGCCAGGTGGTCTTCAACCTTTCGCGACTTGATCAACATATTGTCGATGTACACCTCCACTGTTTTCCCTAGAAGATCCTCGAACATTCTGTTCATCAGGCGTTGATAGGTGGCTCCCGTGTTTTTCAAACCGAAAGGCATCACAGTGTAGCAGTACGTGCCTATGTTGGTTATGAACGAAGACTTTTCTTGATCTTTCGGGTTCATCTTGATTTGGTTATACCCGGAAAAGGCATCCATGAAACTGAGCAGTTCATAACCGGCTGTGGCGTCTACCAGTTGATCTATTTTGGGCAGTGGGAAGGAGTTTTTTGGACAAGCTTCGTTGAGGTCAGTGAAGTCAATACATGTTCTCCATCTCCCATTCTTCTTCTTCACGACCACCACGTTAGCCAGCTAATGAGGGTATTTTACCTCTCAGATGAAACCTGCTTCTAGGAGCTTCTGCACTTCCTCATTAATTATGTCATTTCGCTCGGGTGCGAATTTGCGCCTCTTCTATTTGACAGGAGGTTGATTCGAATCAACCTCGAGATTGTGAGTTATGATATCGGAAGTTATACCAAGCATGTTTGTGTGATCTCATGCGAACGTCTTCCAAATTTTTCTCAAGAGGTCTGCCAGTCCGTCTTTTAGATTTTCTTTCAGATCTTTCCCAATGCTCGTCGTTTTCTCCTGGTCTTTTGGATGGATCTGTATTTTCACTGATCCGTCCTCAGGCGCTTCGATTCTTGGTCGAGCAAAGGGAGGGCCTCTTTCGGGGCCCCGACCCTATAGCTGCTATGCTTGACATTGGGACTTCAGCTTGACGATCTCGACTAGGCATGATCTCGCAACCTGTTGGTCCCCCTTTATGACCCTGATCCCTTTCTCGATAGGGTATTTCAGCTTTTGGTGTAACGTCCCGTTACTTTTAGAAGTAATTTTTATTTTATTTTATTAATTTATTATTTTTATTTAATTAAAGCTTTTAAAATTAGTTAAAATTAGTAATTTTCAGTTTTATTAGTTATTTCCGTCCGAAAATCCTTTTTATCGTTTTAATTCGTTTCGGTGACTCTAATAATTATTAACGGGCCAATTAATAATTATTAGACACCTTTAGATTTATTTAAGACCGTCGGTTTTCGTTTTATAAGAAAAAGGTCAAAAAGGGCAAAACCGTAATTTCCAAACTACCTAAATATCTAGATATTTGTTTCATCTTCTTTAACTATCCTCTTTGACCAAATATTGACCAAACTCATCATCCTTTCTTCATCCCCAAACCGTGAGCTTCTCATCCATTGATGAGAAGAAACTTTTTCTTGTCCTTTCTTCGTTTCTCTGCGGATCGTCGTGTTTTCGGTTGCGTTGGATTGGTAGGGACGAGGGTGAAGGGATGATTTACTAAATTAGCGGAATTTTATTTAGTAAACTTATTAACATTTAATAACGGATCTATTAACATCATGCAATTTGTGATAAAACATGTAGATTCATGCTTATATATTCGAAAATTAAAACCGGAACTTACATTGACTGAATAATGGAGAATCGGTTGGAGGTTTCTTTACAGCTTCAATTCCTCAGCAACACCAGATCTTCTACGCTATATCCCGATCGATCAAACGAAATTCGATTGTGGGATCGAACTTTAGAAGAAATTTGGAAGAAGAAAAAAAATATTTTTCTTCCCAATACTATGAGAAAATCGGCAATGAGGGAGGGAGAGGAGGAAGAGAGAGTTCCAACTTTCTATGGAATTGTATTGTGTGATTTATGAATGACCCAACCCTCCTATTTATAGAAAAATAGGAATCCTAATCACATTAGGATTAATCTATAGAGATAAACACAAAAAGAAAAAAGATAATCTCTTTCCTTTATCTAGCAATTTCGAAAATGCCAAGGATAAATAGGAGATTATTTTATTTTCTTTATTTTTATTTATCTTGGGTAAATAAATCTATGTAGTTATTTTAGGATATAATTCAAACAATTATCTCTTCCCAAAATTACATGGTGGCCGAAAATAGCATATTAATTTAATAAATAATTCTAAATTATTTAATTAATTATTTTGGGCCAATCTCAATTGGGTTCATTAATCCAATTGGGCTAGAAACTCTCTCTTAAATTAATAAGTCCAACTCAATTAATTTATTTATTAATTACCATTTAAATAAATATTTTATTTAAATAATTAATATTTTCTCCCGTTTAAATATTATCAAATTATATTTAATTATTAATTTCCATTTAAATAATTTTCATTATTTAAATAATTAATAATAAATATTATAATTATTAATTTCCATTAAATAAACTCATTATTTAATTAATAATTTTATTGACAATATTTTATTATTAATTAATTAATTTTAATTATTAATTTCCATTCAAATAAAATTAATTATTTAAACAATTAATAATTGTCAATTAATTTCAAATTATTAATTACCATTTAAATATACTCAATATTTAAATAATTAATAATATCTAATTAATAATATTTCATTATTAATTTCATGTTTAAATAAACTCATTATTTAAACAATTAATAATGTTTATATTAATTACCGCTTAAATATACTCAATATTTAAACAATTAATATTGCCTATTTTAAGTAATTCACTTTACTTAAAATTTCCATTTCTTCTACTTGATTTCGCGACTACGATATTTGGGCTAGCATAGGGACCTGATGGACCTATAGATCATGGGCTTAATAATTAGTCAATTAAGTGATTAACTCATAATCGGTTAATTACTTATTATCTAACTATGAATAATTCCACTATAGATTCATAGCTGAACTCCCCTCACTATAGATGAGTTATGTCCATTTAGTTTATCATTTATTTATATCTCGTGATATTATCCTTCACGTGGAACCCTCATAATTACAAGCGGATAAATTTACCGTTTTGCCCCTGTAATTACCGCTTTATCCTTGTGTTCCCGCTGATTCTCCAATGAACTTTATCTTTAGTCGAACTAGAGATAAGATACTTCGTGATCAATAGAAGTCGTGACGTCACTTGTTCATGTCTCGAATCGGTACATCAAGGAGTTTCCTAAAGTTCCTAAAATGTTTAGGTATCGCACCGATACTGTTAATTTATAGGAAAGTTATGAATTCCATCTCGTGAAAATGAGTTCCCAGCTACTTATCTAGGCATGTTCCCAAAACAGGAGTGTATTGAACGTTCTTACAGATCGCTCTCAACTATGTGAATCAAAGAACATAACTCCACAAATAGGAGTCCGCATTTCACTCAGGATTGAGATCTATCACGGTTGATAAACTTAGTTTGATATTCGATCAATTCTCGTAAACGGTACTAAGGAGAAATTTGATCGAACATCGTGGTCCTGTCTTATACAATCAACATTGCATATGATACTTCCATTTCATGTCTCCCACATGAATGATCGAGGATTAGATCATTTGTCCGTAAACAAAATGCGAAGCTATCAACAGTGTTACCATGATAAGGTTCCCAAACGTTATCCGTTTCATCGTAGACACGTTTAAGTTACTCATCTCGACTTTAATCCTCTTGTATGACTCACATACTAAGTCGTGATTTCATAAGAGTAACTTAGGGTTTACTATTTGAATGTTTTGATATTTATATATTTCCATATATTCCTAATATCGTCAATTGAATCAATCTAGATTATATAAAGAACTTATGTTTATTTATTTAATTTATTCGAAATAAATTATTATAATTAAATAATTACAAGTTCTAGGACACCATTCCTAACAATCTCCCACTTGTCCTAGATCTTTGGAGATTTGACTTGTAATTCCAGTTCAACTGGATGACTATCAACTACTTAGCCATGGTAGTCATTTTAATACTTTATCAGTAACGTTTTCATCTGTTTAGTATGTAATTCTTTTGTCTGAAGTTAGTTTCATTAAGTGTAATAGATTCCATATTTTATCGCCATAAAATAAACTCTATTAACTATTGATTTGAAACTATCATGTTCAAATACCTTTTCATTTACTAACAACTTAGTAATTTTAAAGAATTTAGAGTTTAGTTAGTAAAAACTCATTTTACTTATACTTAACTCATTCAATGATTAATTCGCAAAGGTCTTTTATCAAATTCTTACATGGAAGTAAATTCATGTTCGAATTTGAGCCCGTGCAACTCATAAAATCTCCCATTTTATCTATGTGCACTAACATACTATTTGTAAATTTTATTTTAGTCACATTGGTTCTAGGATTCTCGAAATTCTTAAGCTCCCACTACAAAGTAATTCTCCATTACTTTCATTTGTTTAATGATTACAATTCTATACTTCTTATTATTTCCGAAATAATGTATAAGTATAAGTGACCCTTTTCAACTCAACTATTGAAAATTCGTGTCATTTTTATTTCACTTATTTTGAACTTTATTCATTGATTTTGAAGTCAATGAGTTTCACTTGGACTTCAAAAGTCCTTTGGTTCGTATTATGACGCTCCCACTCAAATAAAGTTCTACAAGTAGTTTAACAATTTAAACTTTTAAATAACTACTTGTTTTTATTGTGAAATAAAATCATTGTAATTCTTTTATATCTTAATTAAGGTTTAAAACTTTCAAGATCACCGATTTATTAAACTTTTCCTTAATAATTTGTGAATTCAATAATTCACTAATTATTATTTTCAATTTCTATATTGTTTATTCCATATCAGTAAGTGCTCCTTTAAAACATCCTTTTAAATAACTGAATGTTTGGAATACTAGAAATTGATTCTTTGTTCATTTTTCACTCAAGTTTAACATCTAAGTGTTGAACTTTAGTGATTTTAAGTCCAGTTATCTTTGATAAATCAAAGATGCTCAATTTCACTTAATTCTTTAAGTTTGTAGATCAACATGGTTATCATCTCAAATTCTTTGAGAACCATCTTTAAGAGGTTAATCCTTTAACTTATTTAAGTGATTTTAGACTTAAACATTTAAACATTTTTAAACCTTTATAACTTGTTTAGATATTTTGGAGTTTAGAATTTGGTTTTGGAATTTATTTGTTTTATACTAAGTATTTTGAATAACCATCCAATCACACTTTGGAACTTTGTAATATAGTTGTAGAGGAATATCTACCTAAATAACTCTTATTTAAAATATTCCCAAACTTGGTTCATACGAAATGAGAACCAATAGTTATTACATAATTCAAAATAAAAAACAAATTGATAACTAAACTAAACTTGAAAACTATAGCTTGGGAAGAGAAATATTTTCCTCCCTTTTAGACTATTGTAAAATCGGTTACGAGGAGAATAGGAAGAAGAAGAGTTTTCAATTTCGAAAATTGAAATTAGAAGCTTTTGAATGAACAACCAAGACGTTTGTATTTATACGCAAAACAGTTTTCCAATTGAATTAGGAAATACTATTAAAATAAATACAAGATAAATGCCAAGAATAAAATCAAATTTTATTCCTTATTTATCTTACGTGCCGATTTTATGTGTATAAAATCATTAAGAAAAACTAATTTTTCTTTGTTTAATTTGTCTTTGGTTGAACATTCTTTTATATATTTATTTTAGACAAAATAATTCCACAATTATTTCCTAAAATATTATATATGACTCGATTTTGGTATTTAATAATTTGAACCAAAATCCATTGAATTCATTAATTCAATTCTAGATTCTTCCTTATTAATAAATCTTATTTATCAACTCTTGATATTTATTTCAATAAATCAATTATTCAAATATCATATTCCGATTTTATACTTTATCATTAATAAATATTTATTATTTTCTATTTAAATAATCGACATTATTTAAATCAATAATAAATATGTTATTTACTATTATCCTTTTAAATAATCGCTATTATTTAAAATTAATAATAAATGTTTAATTATTAATTTCCATTTAGGTAAACACATTATCTAAATAATTAATAATTATTTATCAATAATATTTTTATTATTAATTACCATTTAAATAAACACATTATTTAAATAATTAATAACAATGATATTAATTTCCATTTAAATAAACTCATTATTTAAATGATTAATATTGTCAGTTTATTTAAGTAAACTATTTTACTTAAATTATTCATTTCCTTTTCTAGGAAACATAGTTCTCATCGTTCAGTTTGTTATTTCCAAGTATAGTGACTAAAGCAGATGCTATATTACTGAAATTTAAATAAACTTTATCTTAGTAATTTAACATGCATTCAACATTCAAATACTCAAAGTTTCGACATATAATTAAATATGATGCATGAATGCGAACATATTAATGAACAGAAAAGCCCTAAAACATGTTACTATGTCACGATATTTTAATGATACCGGTGAAGTGCCGTCGAATGATAGGTCAGTTACCATCATTAAAACGAGATGCCACTCGAACAATTGACAACTCCAGAATAACTCATATTCCTATGTCATTGTTTACCGTGTGTTTGGTCAAGAATTTTGATAACAAACTTTATCAAATTTCTTCTTAAGTGTAACCCACTAATTTAGTCTTTTAAATAAAATTGAAGAGTGTCTACGAAGTGTAGATTCGGTCTTCAATCAATCTCATTTAAAATTCTTTATCCCTTTCAGGAGACCCAACTTGATATTGATTTATACAATAAACCTTCCTATGGGAATGAACACCTGCAGCAGTGTTACAGAGGCCATGTATAAATCTCACGTTTCGAGCCCATTAGTGGAGACCATAGGATACATTGACATGTTTCCTTCTCCCACTTAATATTTTGAGTTAGGGTTTCATAACTTAGACTAATTCAGGCTAACTCATTAATCCAAGTTTTAATTAACCTAATCAACTTTAACTCTTAAATTGGTTAGATTAATTTTTATAAAGTGATTGTTCAAGTTTTCCTAATTTAAACTAATCACATTATGCGCCGTCTTAATAATTTTGACTTATTAATTTGAACTTTTCTCCCAGATCGCTCCCAGTTAGAGGCGCTCCGTGTTAGGGGAACTTTATGAAACCTCATCGCTTGGGCAGAGCTTTCTCGCCAAAGATCCGTTCAATTTAATTAATCTCAATTATTAATTTTTAATTAACCCTTAATTAAAAGTTTCTATTTGTTTATCTTATATGGATTTTGGCCCAATTGTTTAAACAATAATTCCATATTACAAATAATTCATTTAGTTTCTATTCAACTTTTAAACTAGATTTAACTTTTGAATTTTAACTAAATAAGCATGCTTTTAATTCTAAAACAATTAGAATATAATTTTCGATAATAACATTTATAAAATAAAATTATAGCATGCTTCACATACATTAGCATATAATAACACATATTATATCATGATGCATGTATGTACAATTAATTAAAATTATACAACCTATGGTGGGATTTTCTACATGACATACTTCTTATGCATGAATATTATTTAAAAACAATTATATCATACATATAAACAATTTAAATAATAAATAGCTAAATTGACCGGTATTCTTGGCACTATTTCTAAAACGGAAAATTAAATTACAACTTAATTAAATCTTCCATTGTAGATCTTGAGGCTTCATCTTTCTCTCTCCTCCATGGTGTAGGCGTGGGCATGGGTATTTATGGGGCAAATATTATCTCCTTAATATTTCCATAAATACTTGTTTTAAAATAATTATCATTTAATTATATGGAAAAATAAAGAAAATATTTTCCATGTAATCTTATATCAATTTAATAATTTATAATTTAGGATAGGGGAATAATCTTAAAAAGATTTTATCCTTATCTTAAATATTTAAATTTTTAAATTGAGATAACAAGATAATTATGATAAAATATCTTACCATATCTTTACCTTATCTCATCCTTGGGCGTGGGCATCATGAATGATGGGGAAAAATTTTCTTCTCTTCCTCCCTTGGTGTAGCCGATTTTGCCATCATTAGGTATGGGAAAATTACAAATTTTTCCTATACCCTAAAATTTAGGGTTTACAAATTTTCTACTAAAATTTAAAATCCTAAGTGCCTCAAGAATACCTAAACAGTCAATAAGCAAACCTCCACAATTTATATAAACATACATAAAACAACTTTTTATGCAACCCACCAAATTTTCGAAAAACACAAATTTGCATGATAATTAAAATTAGCTCTGATACCAATTGAAGGGATGATTTACTAAATTAGCGGAATTTTATTTAGTAAACTTATTAACATTTAATAACGGATCTATTAACATCATGCAATTTGTGATAAAACATGTAGATTCATGCTTATATATTCGAAAATTAAAACCGAACTTACATTGACTGAATAATGGAGAATCGGTTGGAGGTTTCTTTACAGCTTCAATTCCTCAGCAACACCAGATCTTCTACGCTATATCCCGATCGATCAAACGAAATTCGATTGTGGGATCGAACTTTAGAAGAAATTTGGAAGAAGAAAAAAAATATTTTTCTTCCCAATACTATGAGAAAATCGGCAATGAGGGAGGGAGAGGAGGAAGAGAGAGTTCCAACTTTCTATGGAATTGTATTGTGTGATTTATGAATGACCCAACCCTCCTATTTATAGAAAAATAGGAATCCTAATCACATTAGGATTAATCTATAGAGATAAACACAAAAAGAAAAAAGATAATCTCTTTCCTTTATCTAGCAATTTCGAAAATGCCAAGGATAAATAGGAGATTATTTTATTTTCTTTATTTTTATTTATCTTGGGTAAATAAATCTATGTAGTTATTTTAGGATATAATTCAAACAATTATCTCTTCCCAAAATTACATGGTGGCCGAAAATAGCATATTAATTTAATAAATAATTCTAAATTATTTAATTAATTATTTTGGGCCAATCTCAATTGGGTTCATTAATCCAATTGGGCTAGAAACTCTCTCTTAAATTAATAAGTCCAACTCAATTAATTTATTTATTAATTACCATTTAAATAAATATTTTATTTAAATAATTAATATTTTCTCCCGTTTAAATATTATCAAATTATATTTAATTATTAATTTCCATTTAAATAATTTTCATTATTTAAATAATTAATAATAAATATTATAATTATTAATTTCCATTAAATAAACTCATTATTTAATTAATAATTTTATTGACAATATTTTATTATTAATTAATTAATTTTAATTATTAATTTCCATTCAAATAAAATTAATTATTTAAACAATTAATAATTGTCAATTAATTTCAAATTATTAATTACCATTTAAATATACTCAATATTTAAATAATTAATAATATCTAATTAATAATATTTCATTATTAATTTCATGTTTAAATAAACTCATTATTTAAACAATTAATAATGTTTATATTAATTACCGCTTAAATATACTCAATATTTAAACAATTAATATTGCCTATTTTAAGTAATTCACTTTACTTAAAATTTCCATTTCTTCTACTTGATTTCGCGACTACGATATTTGGGCTAGCATAGGGACCCGATGGACCTATAGATCATGGGCTTAATAATTAGTCAATTAAGTGATTAACTCATAATCGCTTAATTACTTATTATCTAACTATGAATAATTCCACTATAGATTCATAGCTGAACTCCCCTCACTATAGATGAGTTATGTCCATTTAGTTTATCATTTATTTATATCCGTGATATTATCCTTCACGTGGAACCCTCATAATTACAAGCGGATAAATTTACCGTTTTGCCCCTGTAATTACCGCTTTATCCTTGTGTTCCCCTGATTCTCCAATGAACTTTATCTTTAGTCGAACTAGAGATAAGATACTTCGTGATCAATAGAAGTCGTGACGTCACTTGTTCATGTCTCGAATCGGTACATCAAGGAGTTTCCTAAAGTTCCTAAAATGTTTAGGTATCGCACCGATACCGGTTAATTTATAGGAAAGTTATGAATTCCATCTCGTGAAAATGAGTTCCCGGCTACTTATCTAGGCATGTTCCCAAAACAGAGTGTATTGAACGTTCTTACAGATCGCTCTCAACTATGTGAATCAAAGAACATAACTCCACAAATAGGAGTCCGCATTTCACTCAGGATTGAGATCTATCACGGTTGATAAACTTAGTTTGATATTCGATCAATTCTCGTAAACGGTACTAAGGAGAAATTTGATCGAACATCGTGGTCCTGTCTTATACAATCAACATTGCATATGATACTTCCATTTCATGTCTCCCACATGAATGATCAGGATTAGATCATTTGTCTGTAAACAAAATGCGAAGCTATCAACAGTGTTACCATGATAAGGTTCCCAAACGTTATCCGTTTACTGTAGACACGTTTAAGTTACTCATCTCGACTTTAATCCTCTTGTATGACTCACATACTAAGTCGTGATTTCATAAGAGTAACTTAGGGTTTACTATTTGAATGTTTTGATATTTATATATTTCCATATATTCCTAATATCGTCAATTGAATCAATCTAGATTATATAAAGAACTTATGTTTATTTATTTAATTTATTCGAAATAAATTATTATAATTAAATAATTACAAGTTCTAGGACACCATTCCTAACAGAGGGCTACCTATCCAACCTAGCTTTTCGAAGTTTCTCGTTCCCTAAGGGAAGTCCCAAAAAGTAAGTTTTCAAAACTTTTTAGGTGGTTTTGTTCGTTTTTGATTATAAATGAGATTTGAAGTTGAAATCATGAATTTCTATCATGAAAAATGACGATTTTGAGCCCGGATTTTCGAAAAACACTATTCACCCGAAAACACTATTCATCCGAAAACACTATTCATCCGAAATCACTATTCACCCGAAATTGCACACTTGTTCGCATATTAGTTATGAGTTGTAATATGTTGTGCAATTGGTGAATTGTAGGTGCGATTGCTCGGTTGTTGTTTTGTGGAAAGTGGAGATTTGGAGTTATTTGGCTAAGGTGAGTTTAATGTGAAAGTTAGTGGCTTTATGAATTTAGTTTCATTATGTAATTGTTTATCGATGTTAAGAGGGAATTAGCTTCTTAGAATTATAGTTTGGTTGGAGACTTTAATTCGGAAGTGTGTGTGGAGAAAGTTGGACTTTTGGTTAGTTTGATGATTAGAGATCATCGGGGAGGTTTGGAAGTATGGTAATGTGATTTGGAGATGTTAGATGAAAGTGGAAATGGAAGTTACTTTGATTGGTTTTGAAGTCACTTGGGTGACTTTGGAAGTAAAGTAATTAGAAGATGCACTTGAGTAGTAACTCGTGTATTCTAGCTAGTTAGGTTTCTTTTTAACTTAGTAGACTTCTTCGGAGTTTAGCTAACTTATTGGAGACCTAGGGCATAATGATTCACACATGATAGTATGTTGATTTGATCCATACGTATCATGGTGTGATGAATTTGTGGGAACTTTGAGTACTTAGTAACGGCACATGATAGTATGTTGATTTCGATCCATACGTAGTCATGGTGTGATGTTGGTACTTTGGTTTGTAACTAGCACATGATAGTATGTCGATTTCGATCCATACATATCATGTTGCGATATGGTGAAATTCCTGATACCTATGGTGAAATTCCTGATACCTATGGTGAAATTCCTGATACCTATGGTGAAATTCCTGACACCTATGGTGAAATTCCTGACACCTATGGTGAAATTCCTGATACCTATGGTGAAATTCCTGATACCTATGGTGAAATTCCTGATATCCGGTATGGTGAAACTCCTGATATGCGATGGTTGTGATATGGTAATACCGTACGGGCTTAGTATGCGATATTTATCCATATGGTATACCCGATGCGATGGTTGTGATATGGTAATACCGCACGGGCTTAGTATGCGATATTTATCCATATGGTATACCCGATGGGATGGTTGTGATATGGTAATACCGCACGGGCTTAGTATGCGATATTTATCCATATGGTATACCCGGTACGATGGTTGTGATATGGTACATGGTAGTACGTGGATTCGGATCCGTACGTACCATGGTATTATGATCTATGATACGGCACATGATAGTATGTTGATTCGGGTCCATACGTATCATGGTGCGATGGTTGTGACATGGTATGACCGTACGTGGTATGTTGATTTCGATCCATACAATAGCACGATACGATGAAACTTGTTTGGTAATAAAGATAGTTAATGTTATTTTTTACCTATTCTTTAGAAACGCGTAGTGAGACTTAGTTGTGAATGTTAATTTTACTTTAAGTCTTTATTTTCCATCTCATGGTATTGAATGACGAATACGGGTAGTATGATACTATCTTATGTATACATGGAAATTGGAATGTGGTTATGGGTAATAATGAACATTTAGGCCTTTGGACACGATTTCTGGTATGAGATTTAGTTCATAGGATTACTTGCTTTCATTTTACTCTCACTAGCATTGTTTGCTAATGGTGCTACACCACAATATTTTCAGGTGAACCCCGTCCTAAGAAGCAAGGTAGAGGAAATGGTGTCGCTTGACTGGTCGAGGTGGTGTAAGGACAATATTAAACACTTTTGAAGCATTAGTAGTAATGCTTGTAAATCATATACTTTTTACATACTTGTGTCATTTTGAGCCCGTGAAGGGTGTATGTGTAAAGTATTTTGATGTTTTTATGATTAAACTTTACTTTGGAATGTGCATTCCCGATTTATAGCTTTCTCTGGACTTTGGGTTGTAAAACAGGTTTTGATTATTCGACTTTTAAACGAACCCATGCCGTTTTTCTTTAAAAATTAAGTCTTCCGCTGTGCATTTGAATTTAAAGAATTTAACGGAAAATCGGGTCGTTACATTTGGTGAAGAGTTTAAGGGTGTGCCCCCATGTCGTGAATCCATGGCCTCTCGAGTAGGGCGTTATACCCGGAGCGAGAGTCTATGACATGGAAGAGGACCATTGGGCTTGCGCCCTCGACTCTGACTGGCAGTTTGATTGTTCCATTGGATCTCGTCATCGTTCCGTTGAATCCCACTAGATCCTGTGAGTTCATCGTGAGATCCGACTCTCTGAGCTTCATGCTTCGGAATGCTGACATATAGAGTATATTGATAGAAGAACCTGGGTCTACTAGAACCCTGCTGACCGTATAGGATCCGATAGATATCGCTATTACTAGCGCGTCGTTGTGGGGCAGGTGCACGTCTTCTAGATCCTTCCAGGAATATTTAACCAGATCCTAGGAAGTGTGCTCAACCCGATAAACGGGGAGTCCTGCTTCTCGATGAGACCTTTTATGAGCATTGATAGATTCTCCGGTGCAGTGGATTGAACTGATCTGTCCGTCCCTCGGAACCTCTACGGGTGCTGCGAGCCTCTCATCTTTGTCCCTCGAATCTTGCCTATCGACTCTTTGGATCGGACCCTGCTCACACACATGGTCTATCTCCCGGGCGAGGATCTTGCAGTCTTCCGTGGCATGCCCTTTAGATTTATGGAACCTGAAGTAGGGTTCCTTTCTTTTCAGACTTTTTTGGGCGTACCGCGACCTCTTCTCTCTCTCTTCATTTCGGATTGAATGAATTGTCTCCGCGTGGAGGATTTGTTCTGGGTTGCGCTTCTTCGGATCTCTGATCTTACCCCACACGGACTTTCTTTCCATATCGTCTCTTTTCTCCTATCCGGCGCCCGCTCTCATCCTCTCCTCTCCTCGGCGGGAGGTTCTCTCTTCTTCCATACCCCTTCGATTTTGATCCTGTTCTCCGCATCTCTTGGGCTACCCTTTCGGATTCGTCTTGCCATATCTTTGCCATCGCTCCTGTCCAACGCTTCTTTCATGGTTATCGGCCTTCGTTTGTTAAAATACCTCCAGAGGGGATGGTTCGGGTGTATGGCCTGTGAGAATGTTGTAGCCGCCTCTAGGTCATTGTAGTCTTTGACCTCTAGCTTTACCTGTCGAAACCTGACAATGAAGTCCCGGAGGGCTTCTTTTTCCCCCATCAGCACATCATAGAGGTTTTGGTTCGTCTTGGCGAACTTCCGACTCACACTGTATTCACTGAGGAAGGCAGAAGATAGGTCCAAAAAGGTCTGAATGGATCTCTTAGGGAGGCTATTAAACCATAACAGGGGCGAACCTTTCAAGCTCGTGGGAAAGAAACGGCAGGTTAAGGCATCTAGATCTGGCCCGATCACGCACGAGGATTCCATCATATTTACGAAGTGAGCCACGTGTTCCATCGGATCTCCAATTCCGTCATACATTTAGAACTTTGGGAGGATGAAGTGCCTTGGCTGCGGAATGGACATGACTCCTCTCGTAAAGGGAGAATCTCCCGGTTCTCAGGCGTCTGAATTAGGTTTAGCTCCTTTCTCGGATGCCTTCTTTGCCAGCTTTTCTTCGAGGATTTGCCTTGCGTCAGTGTACTTCTATTGTTTTTCCTGACGTTTGTCCTTGCCTGTCGATGCCGAGCTTCCCACGTCGCTACCTGTGTAGCTTAAATCCTGATTTACTCCGTCACCCTTTTGTGACGGCACCTTGTCCCGAGTCTGCCTGGCAGGGCCTGTTTTTGCTTGAGGCTTCTTTTTCTTTCGACGAGGAGATTTCTAAACTTGCCTGTCGGACGTGGTTGCCCTCCTACGCCGTCGCCTGGCCTGAGATTTGCCAGTTCGCGGCTTGGAAGGGCCTCCCTCATCAATGTTCAGGACGATTTGGCTGTTAGCGTGGACCGCAGCCAAGCCTTTCCCCAATAAGGCTCTCATTTCTCGTACTTCTTCTCTTAGAGCTTTGTGCGCTTCTACCATCTCTCGGTGTTTTTCCAAGGCGATGGTGATGGTTCCCGGCGCCGTATCGAGGTTCTGAGCATCATCGGTTACTCTTTTCTCTCTGGCTGCGTTTTCATTAAGAGCTCATTGCCTGGTTGAACGAGTGGTCATTGATCCGATTTGTGGGAACCGTGTGAGTATTTGGATTTTTCCGGAAATCAAAGATGAACGGCCCCACGGTGGGCGCCAAACTGTGTGGGGTATTTCTTGTCGGAGTCTTGTTCCACACAGTTAAGCACGTCGCGTCGCGTGCTGTTCCTTAGCAACAGAGCTACCTGAAACACTCAAGGGAGAGACTGTCAGAAGGGCACCGGTGTGGTACCGGCTGAGGACCCTCTGACGATCAAGTTAGGTGGTGGTAGGTGAGATATGCCTTGCGCCGCAAGGATTAGGTCAAAATGTATATGACTAATTGTTCTTGTTTTTACACATACCGATTTGATAGGTCGGGTGCCTTTTATAGTTCCTTGATCGTGGGCTCTTCTACCTGGGCTAGCGTGAGACTAGGCTTAGTGGGCTTTCACTCGGCCCAAGAAGGGTCGGCTCCTTCCTGGATATGATTCGAATGGGCTTGTCCCCATGTGAATCGACCCGGTATGAGCGCAGCTCGTGGGAGGGTTATTTTTACCAATTACAATATTTATTTCAATAAATCAATTATTCAAATAAAATATCATATTCCGATTTTGTATTTTATTATTAATAAATATTTATTATTTTCTATTTAAATAATCGATATTATTTAACTTAATAATAAATATGTTATTTACTATTATCCTTTTAAATAATCACTATTATTTAAAATTAATAAAAAAATATTTAATTATTAATTTCCATTCAGGTAAACACATTACCTAAATAATTAATAATTATTTATTAATAATATTTTATTATTAATTACCATTTAAATAAACACATTATTTAAATAATTAATAACAATGATATTAATTTCCATTTAAATAAACTCATTATTTAAATAATTAATGTTGTATATTTATTTAAGTAAACTGCTTTACTTAATTTATTCATTTCATTTTTCTAGGATACATAGTTTCATAATTCAGTTTGTTCTTTCCAAGTATAGTGACTAAAACAGATGTTATATTACTGAAATTTAAATAAACTTTATCTTAATAATCTAACATGCATTCAACATTCAAATACTCAAAGTTTCGACATATAATTAAATATGATGCATGAATGCGAACATATTAATGAACAGAAAAGCCCTAAAACATGTTACTATGTCATGATATTTTAATGATACCGGTGAAGTACCGTCGAATGATAGGTCAGTTACCATCATTAAAACGAGATGCCACTCGAACAATTGACAACTCCAGAATAACTCATATTCCTATGTCATTGTTTACGGTGTGTTTGGTCAAGAGTTATGATAACAAACTTTATCAAATTTCTTTTAAGTGTGACCCACTAATTTAGTCTTTTAAATAAAAATTGAAGAGTGTCTACGAAGTGTAGATTCAGTCTTCAACCGCATTTAAAATTCGTTATCCCTTTTGGGTGACCCAACTTGATATTGATTTATTCAATAAACCTTTTTATGGGAATGAACACCTGCAGCAGTGTTACTGAGGCCATGTATAAATCTCACGTTTCGAGACCATTAGTGGAGACCATAGGATACATTGACATGTTTCCTTCTCCCACTTAATATTTTAAGTTAGGGTTTCATAACTTAGACTAATTCAGGCTAATTCATTAATCCAAGTTTTAATTAACCTAATCAACTTTAACTCTTAAATTGGTTAGATTAATTTTATAAATGTGATTGTTCAAGTTTTCCTAATTAAAACGAATCACATTATGAGCCGTCTTAATAATTTCGATTTATTAATTTGAACTTTTCTCTCAGATCGCTCCCAGTTAGAGGCGATCCATGTTAGGGGAACTTTATGAAACCTCATCGCTTGGGTAGAGCTTTCTCGCCAGAGATCCGTTCAATTTAATTAATCTCAATTATTAATTTTTTATTAACCCTTAATTAAAAGTTTCTATTTGCTTACCTTATATGGATTTTGGTCCAATTGTTTAAACAATAATTCCATATTACAAATAATTCATTTAGTTTCTATTCAACTTTTAAACTAGATTTAACTTTTGAATATTAACTAAATAGGCATGCTTTTTAATTCTAAAAATAATTAGAATAAAATTACATAATTTTCGATAATCACAATTATACAATAAAATTATGGCATGCTACACATACATTAACATATAATAACACATATTATATCATGATGCATGTATGTATAATTAATTAAAATCATACAACCTATGGTGGGATTTTCTACATGACATACTCTTATGCATGAATATTATTTAAAAACAATTATATCATACATATAAACAATTTAAATAATAAACGACTAAATTGATCGGTATTCTTGGCACTATTTCTATAACGAAAAATTAAATTACAACTTAATTTAAATCTTCCATTGTAGAATTTGAGGCTTTAACTTTCTCTCTCCTCCATGGTGTAGGCGTGGGCATGGGTATTTATGGGGTAAATATTATCTCCTTAATATTTCCATAAATACTTGTTTTAAAATAATTATCTTTTAATTAAATGGAAAAAATAAAAAAATCTTTTCCATGTAATCTTATATCAATTTCTAAATTCATAATTCAAGATAGGGATATAATCTTTAAAAAGATTTTATCCTTGTCTTAAATATTTAAATTTTTAAATTGAGATAACAAGATAATTATGTTAAAATATCTTACCATATCTTACCTTATCTCATCTTTTTCTCTCTCCTTGAGCGTGGACTTCATAGAATGGTGGAAAAAATTTCTCCTCTTCCTCCCCTTTGGTGTAGCCGATTTTTGCCTTGTATGGGAAAATTACAAATTTTTCCTATACCCTAAAATTAGGGTTTACAAATTTTCTACTAAAATTTAAAACCTAAGTGCCTCAAGAATACCTAAACAGTCAATTAGCAAACCTCCACAATTTATATAGCATAATTTATATTAACATACATAAAACAACTTTTTATTCAACCCACCAAATTTTCGAAAAATCACAAATTTGCATGATAATTAAAATTAGCTCTGATACCAATTGAATGGATGATTTACTAAAATAGAGGAATTTTATTTAGCAAACTTATTAACATTTAATAACGGATTAACATCATGCAATTTGTGAAAGACATGTAGATTCATGCTCATTGTAACGTCCCGTTATTTTTTGAAGTGAAATTTTATTTATTTATTTATTTATTCTATTATTTATTTAATGTTATTTATTTATTTATTTCAATTTAAGTATTTAGATTAATTATTATTTTGTTATTTCGATTTTAGTAGTTAATTTCGCCCGAAATTCTTTTTAGTCGTTTTAATGCTCTAAATTCGTTTCGGTGACATTAATAATTATTAATAGGCCAATTAATAATTATTAATCACCTTTAGATTTATTTAAGGGCATCGGGTTTCGATTTGTAAGTCAAAAGTCATAAAAGGACGTAATCGTCATTTCCAATTTCTTAAAAATATCCAAAACACTATTCATTCATCTTTAAATATACCAATTGACCAAAGTTGACTCAAATTTTTCTCATTCTTTCCCTTCAAAACCGTGAGCAAGGTGAGGGATATGAGGGATTTCGGGTTTTCTTCGTTTCTCGACGGATCGGCTCGATCTTGGTTGCATCGGAAAGCCCTCAAGTCAAGGATCATTTCCCACCTACCCATCGTACTTTTCTCTCGAGATCCAAGGAGTTCTCGGTAAGTAAAGCTTGAAACCCTAAGCTCCAAATAGTGTTTTAATGGAGTTTTCTTTGTTTTCTTTCGATTTCTTGCCGTGAAACTCGGTGTTTGTAAATACGGGAGTAGTTTTAAGAGTTTTTGGAAACTTTCCCATAACCCTAAAACCGAGTTTCAGTCGAAACCCTTCCCGTTTGAAATTTACCCTTTTGGGATTGAAAATGGGTTAGAAATTAATGAATAAATGTTTATTTAAATTCGATTCGGGAAAGGGATTAATGTTCAAAAACCCTAATTACCGATACCCATTGAAATCAGGAATATCGAATTTGCTTAAAACCAACTCGAAACACTTTAAGATTGCCTAAAAGCCGGAAAACCAAACCCAAGGCCCTTTTTCCTTGCGATGGCCGAGAGCCTCTTGTGGGGTTTTGTTGGGTTTTTTGTCATTTTGTACGTTGGTTGATGTTTGATTGATAGTTGGTAATTATTGATTGTATGATATAATTCATTTGTAGGTGTTTTTGAACCGCTTGCTTGATAGCTCCTTCAGACCTAGGAGCAAAGTCATCTTTTATTAAAGGTGAGAATAGTTAGGATTTAAAGTAATTATAGAAATTGAATGAGTGTGAAGGTTTGTAGAGTTTGAAACTAAGACTAGAAACCGAGTCTAAGATTAGAGGCTTGTGAGTTAGTGCCCTTAAGATTAAAAGTTAATCCTTTAAGTGAGAACTTAGGAGTTCTCAAGGAAAGTATCGAATCTTAGAAGATTCTAAGTTAGATTCGTTTCTAAGCTTAGGTTGGATCATTGGAGGTTAGAAGATCCAAGCTTGTTCTTAGAATGGTTAATAGATTAATCGTTCGTGTTATGATTCTACTTTTATTTTGATGCCGGAGTTCGATCGACATATCGTTCATCCGAGATTACTATCTATTTTACTTTTGTCCTTTACTTTATGTCTTTACTTTTGCTCCTTTACTTTATGTATGTTTCGGTTTCTTTATCATTTACATTTACTTTATTTACTTTTGCAAGCATTTGTAACACATATGCATAACATCTCGCATCATTGAAAAGAAGTTGAATCGTAAGTTGCGAACGCACACATTACTTCCTTATGCGGAGTTGAATCGTAAGTTGCGGACGTACACATTACTTCTCATGCATAGAAGTTGAATCGTAAGTTGCGAACGCACACATTACTTCCTTATGCGGAGTTGAATCGTAAGTTGCGGACGTACATATTACTTTTCATACATAGGGAGTTGAATGGTAAGTTACGGATGTACGCATTACTTCCTCATGTGGAGTTGAATGGTAAGTTACGGACGTACGCATTACTTCCTCATGCATAAAAGAAATTGTGGAATCCTACGGGATGTCCTCATGAAATCATGATTATGATTGATGATATAGAGAATCGAGATGTTATATTTTATACAAAGTTTATTTACTTTACTTATTCTTTATCATAACAAGTTGATGGAAGAGAATTTGACTACTAGTGTTAGCATTATCATCCTTTGGAAAGTTTAGAATGAAATTACCTAAAGTTTGGAGAACTTTAGGATTGATTGTGTCGTAGTAATTGGACACAAATCCGAATACGAGTTTGAGGTCTATCTTTACTTTTTATGCTTATTATTCTCACTAGGCTTAAGTTGTTAGCTCATGATATTACAAACATTTCGGGTAATGTTTGGGATCGTGGAAGAGAAGTCAGGGCGAGCTTGATCGAGATGATGATGATTTCGAGATGGACTTTGTGTTATGTAAAAATCCATGTACATGGTTTTGTGAACTTTATATAATTTTGGAGTTGTATATTTGTAAATGGCTCTTAAGAGCTATTGTCTTTTCTTTTATGATTATAAATCATTTTGAACTCCTGATAGGAACTTAATGTTCCTTGTGTTTTTAGATGTTTGAATTTAAGATGTAAACAGGTTTTTGGCTAGCCTATTTTCAAACATAATCACGCCAATTTTTATTAAAATAAAAGACTTCCGCTGTGTTTTCTAATTTAATTTATTTAAAAGTGACGGGTCGTCACACTCATATTTTCGAAAATTAAAATCAAACCGGAACTTACATTGAGTAAAATTGGAGAATTGGTCTCGAGGTTTCTTTACGACGATCAAATCCTCAACAACACCGGATCTTCTATGCTATATCCCGATCGAAAGAAAAACCGACTTGTGGGAATCGAACCGGAAGAACAAAAAAAGAAAAAATTTCTTCTAAATTTTTCCCTAAGGAAAATCAGAAATTGGGCAAAAATTTGAGAGAGAATTTTTCACTTTTCTAATTAAAGTGAGAAGTGTATAAAATATGAATCACAATGGTCATATTTATAAGAAAATATGGTATCCTAATCTAATTAGAATTCCTTATTTTCTAATTATAAAATTAATAGATTAGATAAGATAAATAATAAATAAAAATATAAAAAATCATGCTTTTTCCCCTTGGCACACGCATGCACAGCCACGCCTAAGGTAAAGTTGATTTTTTTTAATTTTATTTATTTATTTACTTTTCTATATTTAATAAATTTATGTATTTAAAATTAGAAAAATTCAAATAATAATTTCTAATTAAACACAGTTAGCCAAAAACTAATATAATCAATTACTATTGAATCTTATCCAATTAATTAATTATTTTGGGACAAAACCAATTTGTTTCTTAAACCAATTGTATTTAATTCTCTCTAATATTTATTATTAAATTAAATAAACTCATTATTTAATTAATAATATTAATTATTAATTTCCATTTAAATAAACTTATTATTTAAATAATTAATAATATTAACATTAATTCCCGTTTAAATAATTTATTTATTTAAACAATTAATTTTGCCTTAAAATATTATAATTGATAATGTCATATTAATTTCCATTTAAATAAACTCTTTATTGAAACAATTAATATTGTATCAATATTAATAATATTAATATTAATTTTTATTGAAATAATCTGATTATTCAAATATTTAATATTGCCTAATTTTAAGTAAATTCAATTACTTAAATTATTTGTTCTTCCTAAGTTAAATTAATAACTTAGTTTTGCTACAATGACATTTGGGCTAGAATAGGGACCCGATGGACCTATAGATCATGGGCTTAATAATTAGTCAATTAAGTGATTAACTCATAATCAGTTAATTACTTATTATTTAACTATGAATAATTCCACTATAGATTCATAGTTGAACTCCCCTCACTATAGATGAGTTATGTCCATTTAGTTTATCTTTTATTTATATCTGTGATATATCCTTCACGTGGAACCCTCATAATTACAGGCAGATAAATTTACCGTTTTACCCCTGTAATTACCGCTTTATCCTTGTGTTCCCGCTGATTCTCCAATGAACTTTATCTTTAGTCGAACTAGAGATAATATACTTCTGTGATCAATAGAAGTCGTGGTGCCACTTGTTCATGTCTCGAATCAAGACATCAAGGGAGTTTCCTAAAGTTCCTAAAATGTTTAGGTATCGCACCGATACCTGGTTAATTTATAGGAAAGTTATGAATTTCATCTCGTGAAAATGAGTTCCCAACTACTTATCTAGTCATGTTCCCAAAACAGTGTATTGAGCGTTCTTACGGATCGCTCTCAACCATGTGAATCAAAGAACAGGAGTCCACATTTCACTCAGGATTGAGATCTACACGGTTGATAAACTTAGTTTGATATTCGATCATTTCTCGTAAAACGGTATTAATGAGAAATTTGATCGAACATCGTGGTCCTGTCTTATACAATCAACATTGCATATGATACTTCCATTTCATATCTCCCACATGAATGATCGAGGATTAGATCATTTGTCTATAAACAAAATGCGAAGCTATCAACAATAGCACCAAGATAAGGTTCCCAAACGTTATCCATTTGAATGTTTGATATTAATATATTTCCATATATTCCTAATATCGTCAATTGAATCAATCTAGATAATATAAAGAACTTATGTTTATTTATTTAATTTATTCGAAATAAATTATTGTAATTAAATAATTACAAGTTCTAGGACACCATTCCTAACACAAGTTTCATCATAACGTGTTACCGTATGGATCAACATCAACATACTACCCCATACGGTCTTACCATAACACAAGTCATCGTAACGGATCAATATATTACCTCGTACGATCTTACCATATCACAAGTCATCATAACCAGGTTCTGTAAGGATCAACATCAACATACTACCCCGTACGGTCTTACCATAACACAAGTCATCGTAACGGGTTACCATATGGATCAACATCAACATACTACCCCGTACGCTCTTACCATATCACAAGTCATCATAACGGGTTATCATATGGATCAACATCAACATACTACCCCATACGGTCTTACCATATCACAAGTCATCGTAACGGGTTACCGTATGGATCAACATCAACATACTACCCCATACGGTCTTACCATATCACAAGTCATCGTAACGGTTACCGTATGGATCAACATCAACATACTACTCCGTACGGTCTTACCATATCACAAGTCATCAAGTTCCCTAGCAAGTTAGATAATCTAAAAAGAATTCTACTAAGCTACTAAAGAACATAAACTACTTGAATTACACGAGTGAACACTCAAGTGTAACTTCTAAGTCACTTTGACTTCCAAACCACTCAAAGTTCCTTAAACTTCCACTTTCATCTAAAACTCTTCAATTCATATTACTAGACTTCCAAACCACTCAAATCTTACCTTTTACACCCAAATTCATAATAACTCCAAAGTCCCTCCACTCACTTCCGAGTTTAAAGTCACTAACCAAAGTATTAATTTTCAGAAGTTAGTTTCCTTCTTAACCTCGATAAACAATATTGTAACGAAACTTAATTCATAAAATTACTAACTTCCATTAAAATCACCTCAGGTTTTGAAGTCAAGCTCCAAAAGTGCCAAGGTCAAAAACCACACGAGCAATCACAATCCTACAAATCAATCACACCTAAAAAATCATTAATTATCCGAAAATCGAGCAAACGACATCTAAATGCATAAAATGACGAAAAACCCGGAAATCTTCTCTATGAGACTCTCGGCCATACAAGGCTAAATGAGGTTCGGGTTCGGTTTTCCGGCTTTTAGGTATTTTAGAGGCGTTTCGGGTTGGTTTCAAATAATTTGGAGGTTTGTAATATCAATGGGTAACCGTAATTCAAGGTTTTACACAATAATCGATTTCCGAAAAAATAAGTAAAATACAAAATCATAACAAACTAAACACCCTAACCAAGGCCAAGCGAGAGAAATTCACAAGGAACGGGTTTTTCGACTCAAACTCAGTTTTAGGGTTTAGGGAAGTTTCTAAAATTTGCTAAAACGACTCCTTTGATTGAAATCTTCGAGTTTCACGGCAAGAATTCGATGATTTCAATCTTGGACTCCATTAAAACACTATTCAAAGCTTGATTTAGAAACTTTGTCATACCTTGAGGCTTTTATAAACCGGAGGAAAACTTCGATTGGTAGGTTAGAAACGATCCCTGGATCGAGGGCTTTTCAATGGAACTGGAATTACTGCAATCCACCGAGTAATGAAGAAAAGCCAAGATGAGAGGGGGGAGGGGGTTTCGACCCTAGCAAGAGAAAGAAGATGAGAGAAATGAAAAATATTGACCAATGTTGACTTTTTAAAGATGAAGATGAATAGTGATTTGAGATGTTTTAAGAAATTGGAAAATGACAATTACGTCCCTTTTAAATGATTTAGTTATAAAACGAAACCCGAAGATCTTAAATTAATCTAAAGGTGATTAATAATTATTAATTGGCCCGTTAATAATTTATTAATGTCACTGAAACTAATTTAAAGTGATAAAAGGATTAAAATGGTTTTCGAACGAAAATAACTACTAAATTCGAAATTACTAAATTTAAACTAACCTTAAATACTTTTAAATAAAAAAATATTTACCTCCAAAAGTAACGAGGCGTTACATTTTCAAACCCAAAACTTTAGTAAAATCTTCCTTGGTCGGATCTCATCCTCTTTTTTCCTTAGTGTGAAATGGTCTCTTCATAAATGATGGCTTAATCCTCGAATTATAGGGTCTAACGTTTTTGAACTCCTAGTTAAACTGATCAACAATAGTCCAAACTTTGTTCCTTGTTTGGTTGGCCTTTTCTTAAAAAAAACCAAGCCCATTTCCATTTTTTTTCAAAAAAAAAAAACTTATTCTCTCACCTGATGTTAGTGCATCCTTATGCTAAAACAAAAAAAAAAAACCAAGCTCATTTCCATTTTTTTTTTCCAAAACAAAACTTATTCTCTCACTTGATGTTAGTGCATCCTTATGTTAGGTTTTTTATCGTAAATGGGCTACAGGAACTCCATAAGTGAACTCTAACCCTCTGTTTGTTTCCCATTTATTTGGTAAGATTTTAAATCCAAATGGAATTCAAATCAATTCCACTATTGGTTTTCATTAAAAATATTAGGATTTAAAATCAGAAATGAATTCTAATCCAGTTTTTACTTAAAAAAATTTATAGACCAGAATGGTAAGAATATGCAGGGTTTCAAATTAAATTACCTATTTAACCTCTCTATTTTATAACCTCCCACTAACTATTTAGAATTAAAAGGTTAAATTAGTAATATTCTCACTTTCTTTTTATTTCCTACAAACATCCAAACACATAATGAAAATTAAATTCATTTCAAATCCTTACTGATTCCAAACACAATTAAGAATTTAAAATCATTTCCTATACTTTTTTGGATCCAAACAAAGCATACAAGTAATGTTTCTAGGATCCCACTCAAAGTTCATTTTTCATTTAATAATTGAAATTTAAGACAAACCTCAATTTCTTAGGAATGTTTGACCTATTCGCATCCCAAACAACACCATTTCTTTTAAAAGAAAACAATCTGCCACCGCGCTCATCTTCTAACTTTGGCCTATCATTTCTCCATCAAAACCTCTATAACTAGATGTTCCACCACCATTTACAGACTCTTCGGGGCTTGTTTGGGAGTGTTTATGAAATAAGTCCTTTTAATCAAAGTACTTTTCTTATAAGTGCTATGATAAAAAGTGCTTAGTTTTGTATTATCTTATTGTTTGGATATAATATTTAAAGACTTGTTAAATAAAATGTGTATAGAAAAGAAAATTTGTAGAAATAAATTAGAGAAATAAAGTGTATAATGAGAATTTAGAGAGAGTATGAAAAAATAAGTTAGGGGAGGAAATGTGTGGAGAGAAGTTAGATTAAGAAAATGTGTGGAGAGGAGTTTAGAGAAGAGTTAGAGAGAGAAAGAGTGTTGAGAGATGTTAGAGAGAGAAAGTGTGTATAGAGAGGTTAGAGAGAGAGAATGTTTAGAGAGAGGTTAGAGAAGCAAAATGTGTAGAAGAAATTAGAAATACAAGGTTTTAAAAAATCAAAAACGCTTCAAAAAACACATATTACCTACTTCTTCAAAAAGTACTTTGAAGTGTTTATGACTTCTACAAAAGTGCTTCTAAAGTGTTTCCAAACATAAAAATTATACCTAAGAAGTGCATTTGCTCATTTAAAAGCACTTTAAGCTTGGTAAAAAGCACTCCCAAACATACCCTCAATCTCTTTACCTCAGATCAACTGCTCCCCATTCCTCAACATATTCTCTCTTGCGACCAGCTTACCTCCATTTTTTATTTTCTTCTATTTTGGTGGCATTGAAAGATAATTCCTGATGCCATTTACAAACTTGAAATCTTCTGATGCCATTTTCTTATCTCGGTGCTTCCTTATATAACCTGTAATGTTGATTTTGCATCGACTTCTGAATTCAATTTCTTTTTTATCAGACGGTTCTTCTTTTTATTTATTTTTCCTAAGGGTGAAAGAAAAAATCGGAAAATTAAATCAAACCGGACCGTAAAAAATCGAACCATTCCGATTTCTATTTTTAAAAAACTAAATCGGCTTCTAAAAACAAGTAAAAATCTTATACCTCTTCCTTATTTCCCCTAGTTTTTTTTTTATTTTATTTTATTTTATATATTTATTTATAACTTTATTTTAATTTATATTTTGTATATTTATTAATCTAATTTTTTCAACTAAGCTTTTGTTTATTTTTGATTTTGTTTTGTTTCATTCTTCAATATAGGAGGCTTTTATCTTTAAACTAAATGTAAATGTCCTTTACTAGAAAAATCAGAAAAATCAAAAATCGAATAGGCAAAAACCGTTTAAAATTGGACCGATTCCCATTGTGAACCGAACCAGTTCGATTTTTAAAATTAATTAAAAAACTGAATCGAACATAACCGATTTCACCCCTCATTTTTCCTATCATCTCAAGTTTTAGTTCTCCATTTTCCATTTGATCTAATGGTTTTTCAACTTGTTTGTCGTTCTCTGATAGCTTCTTTTCCTCTTCGGTAGCTTCTGATATCAAACTCTCCTCCTCCATATAAATTTTCAATGCTTTTTAATCTTCCCTCATCATTCTGAAATTTTGTAATAGAGTCTCTAAAATGACAACTATTTCTTCCAATAACTTTGTAATTTTCGGATCGTTCCCAAGAATTTTCCTTGCACTCATTCCGATGATCGAACGACTTTGATACCAATTGTTAGGAACCTACTAGAATAACTGTAACATCCTGTTACTTTTGGGGGTAAATTTTTTTTTTTTTTTATTATTTTATTTAATTATTTATTTATTTATTTTAAATTAAAGCTTTTAAAATTAGTTAAAGTTAGTAATTTCAGTTTTATTAGTTATTTCCGTCCGAAAATCCTTTCAATCGTTTTAATTCGTTTCGGTGACTTTAATAATTATTAACGGGCCAATTAATAATTATTAAACACCTTTAGATTTATTTAAGACCATCGGTTTTCGTTTTATAAGCAAAAGGTCAAAAAGGGCAAAACCGTAAATTCTCAAAACCCTAAATATCTAGATATTTCTTTACAAATATCTTCTTAGACTTAGCAACTAAGCAAATTTCACTCATCTTCTTCCCTCCTTCTCTCCTCAAGGTCGTGAGTCCCAAACCCTAGCCCCCAAATTTTTCATTTCGTTTATTTCTCGGTGGATCGTCTCGATTCTACATCCATCGAAAAGCCTTCGTCCCGTAGATCATTTCCAATCTACCGTACGTTATTTTTGCTCGTTTTCTCGAGGCTTAAAGGTATGTTGAAGTTTCATTTCCTTGATGTGAATAGTGTTTTAATGGTAGATTTGAGTTGAGATTTTCAAATTCTTTCATTAAAGCTTGTTGATTTCAATCGGGAAAGCCGTTGTGAGTAATTTTAGAAAGTTCCCCTAAAACCGAGTTTGAGCCGGAAACCCGTCCCTTGTGATTTTCCCTCTTTGGGCTATGTTTAGGATGTTAGGTTCTTTGTGTTTTTGCTTTTTAGTTAATTTTTCGAAAATGGATTAATATGCAAAACCCTAATTTTCGGTTAACGTTGATTATGCAAACCTCCAAAGTATTCGAAACCAACCCAAAACACCTCTAAATTGCATAAAAGCCCGGAAAATCAAACCCGAACCCCTTTTTCCCTAGCTTGGCCGAGAGCTCCATAAGGGTAGAATCCGGGATTTTCGCGGTTTTATGTGTTTAGATGTTGTTTGATTGTTTTTCGGTTAATTAATGTTCTTTAGGAATAATTCGTTTGTAGGATTGTGAATTGATCGTGAATTTACAACCTCGGATTATTCGGAGCTTGTCTTCAAGCTAAGGTGAGTTTAATGTGAAAGTTAGTGATTTTATGAATTTAGTTTCATTATGTAATTGTTTATCGATGTAAAGAGGGAGATAACTTCTTAGGATTATAGTTTGGTTGGAGACTTTAATTCGGAAGTGTGTGTGAAGAAAGTTTGGAATTATGGATAGTTCGATGATTAGGAAACATCGGAGAGGTTTGGAAGTATGGTAATGTGATTTGGAGATGTTAGATGAAAGTGGAATTGGAAGTTACCTTGATGAGTTTGAATGTTACTTGGATGGATTTGGAAGTAAAGTAATTAGATGATGCACTTGAGTGATAACTCGTGTAATCTAGCTAGTTAGGTTTCTTTTTAACTTAGTAGAATTCTTAGAGTTTAGCTAACTTATTGGAGACCTAGGGCACATTGATTCACACATGGTAGTATGTTGATTTTGATCCATATGTAATCATGGTGTGATGATTTGTGGGAACTTCGAGCACTTTGATTCTGCACGTGATAGTATGTGATTTTGATCCATATGTAATCATGGTGAGATGATTTGTGAGATATTACATGGTAGTATGTGATTTTGATCTATATGTAACCATGGTACTATAATTTGTGATACGGCACATGGTAGTATGTTGATTTTGATCCATATGTAATCATGGTGCGATGATGGTAATATGGTACGACCGTACGTGGTATGTTGATTCGGATCCATATTAGTACGTTACGATGATGGCACTATGGCTCATGATAGTATGTTGACTTCGGTCCATACGTATCATGTTGCGAGAGTTTGTGATACGGCACATGATAGTATGTTGATACGCTCCATACGGTATCATGGTGCGATGAATTGTGATATAGCACTATATACGCTGTGGTAAGGTAGGCATTCTACGAAATGAGCGTTATAGATGCATTATACTTTATAGCACTATACACGCTGTGGTGAGGTTGGCATTCAAAGATTTGAGCGTGTATGGATGCGTTATTATTGTTATCATTATTATAGTACTACACATGCGGTGATACGGGTAGCATTCAAAGATTTGAGCGTGTGTGGTTGCGACATTATTAGCACGATACGATGAAATGTGTTTGGTAATAAAGATAGTTATTGTTACTTTACATATTCTTTAGAATTGTGTAGTAAGACTTAGTAGTGAATGTTACTTTACTTTAAGTCTTTATATCTATCGTACGGTATTGAATGACGTTTACGGGTAGTATATGACTATCGATTGATTATATGGAAATTGGAAGTGTGGATGTGGGTAGTATCAAACACTATAGGCCTTTGGACACGATTTCGGTTATGAGATTTTGTTCATATGATTACTTGCTTTCATTTTACTCTCACTAGCATGTTATGCTAATGGTGCTACACTTACAAATTTTCAGGTAAACCTCGAGCTAAGAAGCGTGGTAGAGGAGGTGGAGCCGCGTGACCACTCGAGATGGTGTATGGACAATATTAGGAACTCTTTTTGGTTTAGCATTCATAGAAATGCTTGTTAATTATTTCATCTTTACATACTTATGCCTTTTTGAGCCCGAAAGGGTATTTGTGTAAAATATGTCTATGTTTTATGATTTAAATATCTTTTGGAATGCGCATTCCCGATTTATCGCTTTTTCTGGAATTTGGGTGTAAAACAGGTTTTGGTTATTCGATTTTTAAACGAACCCACGCCGTTTTTCTTTAAAAGTCGAGTCTTCCGCTGTGCATTTGAATTTAAAGAATTTAACGGGTTCGGGTCGTTACAATAACACTGATTATATTGATAACAAACAAGAACGTTAAGATAATCCCAAGTAATTCGATAAATTTAGATGCCTCCCTCTTGAATAACACTCAAGCCAAAACAATCATCTAATTGCCCGACTAAAATATCATAACTTTCACTATTTATAATCGAACTCCCCTAACAAACTTACTATCTTATTACAAATAATCCATAACCTTCTAACATGTATTCATAACATATTACCTTTCAAATCTATGCATTTACAAATGCATTAATGAATTTTAGTGCAGTAAGAATGACATGCAAAAGAGAAACCAGTGGATATTATTTATCATGGAAAAAAAATCAAACTTTACCTTTGAACTTTAGAGATATTATCAACTTAAACCCTAAATTTAAATGTTATCAATTTAACCTTATACTATATAAGTAGTTGCAAGTTTAACCTTCTGTTAATAGTACTATGATTATTCACACCAAATTTCATTATTTTTCTAAAATTTAAGAAAGATTAGATCATAAAACTACAAAAACAACTAGGTAATACAAGAAAATAAACCAAATAAGATACCAAATCACATTTTTACCTTACTAATTGATACTTCATCTCGTAAAATCTAAACCACTAGAGGCTTCAATTTTATGTATTTCTTCTCAAAGCGTCCAAATCTGTTGCTACCCTTTATATAAAAAATTCCTATTTATATTTTATACGTGAAATCATTAACAACTAAATAATAGAAGGTTAAACTTGCAACTATTTATATAATTAAGAGTTAAAAATACCCCTAAAATTCAGGGTAAAATATTATTTTTCCTATCGATTATACATGGATCCAGCCATCCCTTGTTAGTAAGTAGAATAGATCTATCACATCACTCTTCAACATGGATTTAATTTTCATTATATAACTGGAGGCTAATGATGTAAAAGCACTATTATATCTACCTAATAGCTAGCTAGTTACGTTTAGAGAAAATGCTCCAAATAGCCACTTTTTGATTTCAAAATTCAGCCATGTTCTCTTATATTACAAAATATGGCCACTAAGATATTTTTTCAGATTTTTCTTACCACTTATACCCCTATATGTAATCATTAGCTACAAAAATAGATTTTTAGGCAAAGCTTTACCCATTAGGTAAAAATGCAAAAATCTATGGGTTTTGTTCTTGTAGTACCGGATTTCAATGAAAGATTATCTCCTTCTCATGCAAGATAATCACTTCCTTTTTTTCTCTAAAAAATTTGAATTCATTCCCTCCCATTTGTTTTTCATATTTTAGCCTCCTATATATTACGTCGTGTACACGTTCTAGATAGCTACTGTACTAGGCAATATATTTGTACCTTTTATTGTACCTGGCGTATCTAATGTCAATATTATATTATATATATGGTTTTCTTCTTAAGATAAGATTGTTTTGTTAGTATATATTTTATATTACATAATTTGAGGTACTATTTTTATTCATAAATAAAAGTTTTAATCTCCATATTTCATAAACAATTATATTATTAGAGTGGTGCATGTGTCTTGCGTTAGTACTCTTCATACGTTCATTTACCCACGTAGTACAGATTGAACTTTTGTTAGTTTAATATTTAAAACGTTATGCTCACTCGTACTGTCTGTACTTGTTCATGTACGTTGTATACATAATGACGACCTTGTGGATCACGATATTGAATTAATGCCAAACTGATAGTGTATATATTCCTAATGGATTTTGTTTCATAGACTGACTTAACCTCATGTTTATCGGGCTGATTACAATGGATTTCATTTCATAGACCGGCTTGATCCACACGTTGTTCTTGACAGGTTGAAGTTTTTTCTAATATACAACATGTACCAAATGTATCACAAGTACGCAATAACCAACAACACCATAGATGGAAGGTTGTCCATAGTTGGTGGAAATTGTACCTGAAGTATCGCATGAAGTTGACACACCCATAGGAACGTCTGAACATGAAGATTCATTTGACGAATGACGAGTAGCACTGTATACGAACTATACAGGTTCCACCACCAATCTTCGAAGAACTTGAATGGCGTACATAATATAGTTGATGGGGAAGCCAACCAGTGAGAGCCTATTCCTGCTTGATTTTCGTTTGTTTCATCAAAAATAACAAAAACAACAGACACAAACAACATGCAAGTTTTAGAAAACATTCAAAAAATAACATAAGAAAAAAAGTTTTTAGCAACAACTTTATAGAACTAACATTCTTAGAAAAGAATTTTAAAGAACTAAAAAAAAGCTAAAAACATTAAAAAAAACAAAAAAAAAACTTGGACCATCTTAAGAAAACAACAGAATAAAATGAAGTTAAACAAAAAATAGCCACATAAAAAAACGATCATTTTTTTATTTCAAAAACGGATGAAGACGTTTTCTTTAAAAAAAACAACAAAAAAAAGGAAACGAAAATAGAACGAAAATGACTATAAAAGAACGAAAAGCGTATAGAAAAAACCAGTGTGTTACTTACCTTTAAATCTAAGGATTTACGGATAATATGTTCTTCAAATGACAACTAAAGAATGAAAATGGAGGGAAAATGCAAAAATCTAATAGAGGAAATAGCTGAGAGATCATAGAGAAAGAAAGTGAAGAAATAGTGAAAAATTAAAAAAGTGAACAAAGAGGGAAAATGTTTTAGTTCCATAATTATGCCTCTGACATGATGTATTTGATCATAATGATAGTACACAAGTGCCTACTTAGCCTAACTTTTGACAATTTTCGGACATGCAAGATTAAATTCGTAATTTCCGTTACTTTTCTCTTTCTAGAAGCATTAAATATGGCTATCTTCATTAATATTTTAATTGATGGTTATGTACTCTTATTTCACTCCAATCAAGGCTATTTGCAGAGTTATCCCTTACGTTTACTTGGCATTTGATTAGTTAATTTTCACAAAAAATTGTGAAATTAATGTGTTTATATATTTATCTCTTAAAAGATTCAAGAAAGCAATTAAAATAAACATTGGAGAGAAGGCTTTAATAATGATTAATAATTATGAAAATAAATTGAGCAAAGAATTGGTCTACAAAATAGTTCAAGTTAGGCATGAATGAACACTATTATGGTTGTAGGAACTTTAATATTTTTGGATTCTAGTAATACATTTCTCCCCTATTTTATGGCTACTTTGAGAACCAAAAAGGAAACATGGAAGGGGGTTGTTGAACTATTTATTTTGATAGGAAACAGAACATTTCATAGATATAATGAAATGCATAGAAGTTTTTCAAATATTTACAAAAATCACTTCAATTTAAGTTGGAAGAAATGATAGGAGAGAAATTTTTTTTAAAAAAAATGTTTAGGGAACTATTTAAGAAAAATAACTTTGATTTTTTATTAAAAAATTTATTCTATATTAAAAAGTGGCTTGGGTGGAAAAACTTTTGATTTCCATTTTTATCCCTACTAATTCACTTTAATAACTAAACTAGCCATTTTCCTATATTAAATAACCATATCCATTTTATTTTATTCAATAACATAATAAACAAAATTCACAACCATCTTCATCTTTAATCTTTAATATAATAATTTTATTCAATATTCAATAGTATAATATTATAATAATAAATTTATTAATACATTTTAATATAATAAATAAATATTTATTAAAAGATTGTTTCATTTAATTGTTCCTACTATTAGATTTTTAAAATAAAATAAAACTTGAATGTAATAACAATGTAGTTTATATCATTATCAATTTAGATGATTAATTTAAAAAATTACCAAAGCAAATTATTCGTTATAAAATTATTAGTTTAATATTTAAAATGAAACATCTCTTATTATTCAAATTAATTAATAAAAATAACACTTATATACTATTAAAATCACCACTTATTTTATTCTATAGAATTTGTTTAAATTTAGAAATCAATTACAATAATCAAAATATTATTTTTTTTAATGAAATAAAATAAAGTATATGTTCAATAGATAATATATTTAAATGGTCTGAACTATATTGATCACCAAACTATTTGGAAACAAAACAAAATAAAGTATATGTCAAAATTAAATTTCAAGTGAAAATTAATTATATTCGTCCAATTTTAAAACATATAAATTATATTTGTTCAATTAAAAAAAATACTACTATTTTATTAAAAAATATCATTAATAATTAACAAATTATTACTCCATTATGTAAAAAAGTTAAAATATACTCTAATATTTGTAATTTATTCTAGATAATTTATAATTAATAAATTATTACTCCATTATTTAACATTTTGAAAATATACTCTGTTTTTTTTTGTAAATTTTTCTATATAATTGCTTGAAGTTAGGAAGAATTCTCACATTCTAATTTGTTTAATAATTTGAAAAGAAGATTTTTTGTTTAATTAATAATTAAGTTTTTTTTTTTAAGAAATAGAAAAACCAAAGGGAATAGAAATAAAGATTTTGGAGAATTGGATCTTGTAACATTCCAATTAAAAAGGAAGAAGAAAGGTTTTGTGAGTGAGAGAGAGGATTAAATAATAATAATAATAATAATAATAATAATAATAATAATAATAATAATAATAAAGTTGTTATGGCAATTAATTATTTAAGTTGCCCTCCAAATCTAAAATTGTGGTTTAATGGAGACTCACGTTTGTCTTTGTTATGAAAAAAAAAGTCATTAAATTAATTAAAAGTTTATATATATATATATATAAAGTTATTGCTCACAGTTTATAAATATAACGAAATTGCTATTTATTAAAAATAATAAAATAAAATAAAAAGAGGTAACCCAAATGTCATTTAAAAATTGGATGGATGGGATCTTATAACACTCATATTAATTGGGTCGTAGAAAAGTTTAGTAACTTGCCAATTAAATTATAAATTTATTAGATATTTTTTTTCCACTCTTAGTTTACTATATATACATGTAAATGGAGAGAAATGAACACACTTGTGACGACCCATCACTTTTAAATAAATTAAATCAGAGAAAACAGCGGAAGTCTTTTATTTTAAGAAAATTGGCGTGATTATGTTTGAAAATAGGCTAGCCAAAACCTGTTTACATCTTAAATTCAAACATCTAAAAACACAAAGAACATTAAGTTCCTATCAGGAGTTCAAAATGATTTTTAAACATAAAAGTAAAGACAAAAGCTCTTAAGAGCTATACACAAATGTACAAATCTCAAAATTATATGAAAATCACGAAAACCATGTACATGGATTTTTACAACCACCTAGTCCATCTCAAAGTCTTCATCCCTCGATCATGCAACACCATCTCCTCTCCCTCGACCTCTAGCCAGGGCATTACCCGAAATTTTTGTAATATCATGAGCTAACAACTTAAGCCCAGTGAGAATAATAAGGATAAAAAGTAAGGATAGACCTCAAACTCGTATTCCGATTTGTGTCCAATTAATTTGACACAATCAATCCTAAAGTTCTCCAAACTTTAGGTAATTTCATTCTAAACTCTCCAAAGAATGATATTACTAACAATCGTAGTCAATCCTCATCCATTAACTTTGTTATGACATAAGTAAGAAAAGTAAATAAACTTTGCATAAAATAAAACATCTTGATTCTCCCTTTCATATATCATAAGCATGAATGCATGAGAGCATCCCGTAGGATTTCGCATTTGCCCTTTTGTGCGTGAATGAAGGTAATGAGTGCAACCCGTAGGCTACCATTCAACCTTATGCATGAGGAAGTAATGTGTACATCCCGTAGGCTACCATTCAACTCCCTATGCATGAAGAAGTAATGTGTAAGTCCGTAACTTACCATTCAACTTCGCATGAGGAAGTAATGTGTACGTCCGTAACTTACCATTCAACTTCTTTTCTTTCACATTCTTTCTTTTCTCTGAAGGTGATGTGAACTCCACGTAGGGTTCATCAATCTTCCTTCTTTTCTCATTCACTTTCTTTTCTTTTCACTTTCATTTCTTTTTCACTTTCATTTCTTTTTCACTTTCGTTTCTTTTTCACTTTCGTTTCTTTTCTAAGGTGATGCGGACACTACCCGTAGGCTCCAACATTCTCCCCTTCATTTCTTTCTCACTTTCATTTCTTTTTCATGAATGGTGCGAGAATGGTATGATGCAATATGATATGCATATGCTTGCATATCCTTGTAAAAGTAAATAAATAAAGTCCGGAATTAAAGTAGTTGATGCAAGCATAAAGTAAAGGGGCATAAAGTAAAAGATATAAAGTAAATGACATAAAGTAAAATAGATAAGCATCTCGGACGAACGATATGTAAATCGAACTCCGCTACAATAATACAAGTACATTCTATCTTAAACGATTAACCTATACCTTCCAGGATTCTAAACTTCCAATATAATCCGAGGTTCTATTAATCGTTCTAAATACAAGTTTGGATCTTTTAACTTCCAATGATCCAACCTAAGCTTTGAAACGAATCTGTAACGTCCCGTTATTTTGAAGTGAATTTTTTTTTTATTTTATTATTTATTTATTTTATTTTATTATTTATTTAATGTTATTTATTTATTTATATATTTCAATTTAAGTATTTAGATTTTTTTTTTTTTTTTGTCATTTCGATTTTAGTAGTTAATTTCGCCTGAAATTCTTTTTAATCGTTTTAATACTTTAAATTTCGTTTCGGTGACATTAATAATTATTAATAGGCCAATTAATCACCTTTAGATTTATTTAAGAGCATCGGGTTTCGATTCGTAAGTCAAAAGTCATAAAAAGGACGCAACCGTCATTTCCGATTTCTTAAAAATATCAAAACACTATTCATTTGTCTTTAAAAATCAAGTAATTGACCAAAGTTGACCAAAACCTCTCATCTTTCTCTCCCAAAACCGTGGGTGCTAAGGAGGGGGAAGAAATTTTCAGGTTTTGCTCGTTTCTCGGCGGATCGACTTGATTTCGGTTGAATCGAAAGCCTTGATCCTAGGATTCTTCTCCACCTAACCATCGTGCTTTTCCCTCGAGATCCACAGAGTTCTCGGTAAGTTAAACTTCAAACCCTAAGCTCCAAATAGTGTTTTAATGGAGTTTTCTTTCAATTTCTTGCCGTGAAACTCGGTGTTTGTAAATACGGGAGTAGTTTTAAGAGTTTTTGGAAACTTTCCCATAACCATAAAATCGAGTTTCAGTTGAAACCCTTCCCGTTTGAAACTTACCTTTTGGGATTTGAATATGGGTTATAAATTAGTAAATTAATGTTTATTTAAATTCAATTCGGGAAAGGGCTTAATGTTCAAAAACCCTAATTATCGATACCCATTGAAATCGGGAATATCGAATTTGCTTAAAACCAACTCGAAACACCTCTAAAGTACCTAAAAGCCGGAAAACCAAACCCGAGACCCACTTTTTATGGGGGGGCCGAGAGCCAGGGGTTGTTCGTTGTTTTGAGCTTTTAGATGTTATTTGATCGATGTATGTTTATTTATTAATTGTTAGATGTAATTAATTGTAGGTGTTTCGGATCGTTGTTTGATTGTGCTTTCGGAAACTTGGAGCAAAGCTATTTTTTTATGGCTAAGGTGAGAATAGTTAGGATTTAAAGTAATTATAGAAATCGAATGAGTGTGAAGGTTTGTAGAGTTTGAAACTAAGATTAGAATCCGAATCTAAGATTTGAGGGTTGTGAGTTAGTGCCCTTAGGATTAAGAGTTAATCCTTTAAGAAGAACTTAGGAGTTCTCAAAGAAAGTATCGAATCTTAGAAGATTCTAAGTTAGATTCGTCTCGGAGTTTAAGATGGATCATTGGAAGTTAAAAGATCCAAGACTTGTATTTTTAGAACGGTTAATAGAACCTTGGTTTATGTCGGAAGTTAGAATCCTTGAAGGTATAGGTTAATCGTTAAAGTTATGATTTCACTTTTATTATTGTTAGTGGAGTTCGATTGATATATCGTTCGTCCGGAGTTCATATTATTTACTTTATGTCTTTACCTTTGCTCCTTTACTTTATGTAACGTCCCGTTACTTTTAGAGGTAAAAATTTTTTTTTTATTTATTGAAGCTTTTAAAGTTTAGTTTTAATTCAGTAACTTCTATTTTAGTAGCTATTTTCGTCCGAATTAGTTTTTAATCGTTTTAGTACTTTAATTATGTTTTGGTGATATTAATAATTATTAACGGGCCAATTAATAATTATTAATCACCTTTAGATTTATTTACAAGCTTCGGGTTTCATTTTTAAAGCAAAAACTAAAGAGGGACGTAGGCGTCATTACCCGATTTCTTAAATATCTAGATTTTACTATTCATTTCCCCTTAAAATAGAAAATCAAAGGCAATTTCATCAAAAATCGCTTCTTCTCCTCCGTCCGTAGTGAGCCTCCTAAAGCCAAAAACTAAATTTTGGTTTTTCTTTATTTCTCAACGGATCGTCTCGATTCTACATCCGGTTGGAAAGCCCTTGGCCCGTAGATCATTTCCAACCTACCGAACGTAATTTTCGCTCGTTTTATCGAGGCTTAAAGGTATGTTAAAGTTTCTTATTTTTGTTATGAATAGTGTTTTAATGGTGGAATTGAGTTGTAATCTTGAATTCGTTCACCGGGAGCTTTAAGATATCAATCGGGAAAGTTGTTATAGTCATTTTTAGGAACTTTCCCTAAAACCTAAAACCAAGTTTGAGCCGGAAACTCGTTCCTTGTAGTTTTCCCTCTTTGGGCTTTGTTTAGGATGTTTAGTTTATTATGTTTTTGCTATTTTCTATTTGTTTCGGAAATGGTTTATTGCTCAAAACCCTAAATTGCGATTACCCATTAAGGTTACCAACCTCCAAAGTACCCGAAACCAAACCAAAATGTCTTTAAAGTGCTTAAAATCCGGAAAACAATTCCTTTTCTTCCTTTCCCTTGGGCCGTGGGCCTCTTGGCATAAGTTCCGGGTGGTTTTGTCTTTTTTTTTTTAGTATCGTGACGATCGTTCTTCGATTCGGTTAATTAATATACTTTAGGTGTATTTAATTATATAGGTTTTGTGCATAGATCGTGATTCTTGGTCAACCGGTGTTTCGGAGTTGACTTCGTTTGCAAGGTGAGTTTAAAATGAAAGTTAGTTGTTTTATGAATTAAGTTTCATTATGTTATTGTTTATCGAAGTTAAGCGGGATTTAGCTTCTTAGAAGTTAAGTTTGGTTAGAGACTTTAATTAGGAAGTTAGTGGAGGAAAGTTTGGATTTATGGTTAGTTCGATGATTAGAGAACATCGGAGAGGTTTGTAAGTATGGAAATGAGATTTGGAGATGTTAGATGAAAGTGGAATGGAAGTTACTTTGATGGATTTGGAAGTAAAGTAATTAGAAGATGCACTTGAGTGTTAACTCGTGTAATCGACATAGTTAGGCTTCGTAATAGCTTAGAAGGATTCTTTGAGTTTAACTAACTTTTAGGAAGCTTAACAGTTTGTAAAGTGACCCATGATAGTATGTTGATTCGGTTCCATATGTATCATGTGGTGAAATGGTGAAATTCCTGATACCTGAAATGGTGAAAGTCCCGATATCCGAAATGGTGAAATTCCTGATACCAGAAATGGTGAAAGTCCTGATATCCGAAATGGTGAAATTCCTGATACCTGAAATGGTGAAAGTCCTGATATCCGAAATGGTGAAATTCCTGATACCCGAAATGGTGAAAGTCCTGATATCCGAAATGGTGAAATTCCTGATACCCGAAATGGTGAAAGTCCCGATAACCGATGATTGAGATATGATACATGGTAGTACGTGGATTCGGATCCGTGCGTACCATGGTATTATGATCTATGATACGGCACATGATAGTATGTTGATTCGGTTCCATACGTATCATGGTGCGATGGTTGTGATATGGTACGTGGTATGTTGATTTCGATTCATACAATAGCACGATACGATGAAACTTGTTTGGTAATAAGGATAGTTAATGTTATTTTTACCGATTCTTAGAAACGTGTAGTGAGACTTAGTCGTGAATGTTAATTACACTTTAAGTCTTTATTCTTTTTCTATCTCATGGTATTGACATGTATGGGTGACATTCTACTATCGATTGATTGTATGGAAATTTGGAAGTGTGGATGTGAGTAGTATTGGGCATTTTAGGCCTTTGGACACGATTTCGGTTATGAGATTTTGTTCATAGGATTACTTGCTTTTGTTTTACTCTCACTAGCATGTTATGCTAATGGTGCTACACTTAAAATTTTCGGGTAAACCTCGAGTTAAGAAGCGTGGTAGAGGAGGTGGAGCCGCGTGGCCGATCGAGAGGGTGTATGGACAATACTAGAAAACTCATTTTGTTTAGCATTCATTGAAATGCTTGTAATTATTCCATCTTTACATAACTTGTGTCTTTTTGAGCCCGAAAGGGTATTTGTGTAAAATATGTCTATGTTTTATGGTCTAAATGTCTTTTGGAATGCGAAATTCCCGATTTATCGCTTTTTCTGGAATTTGGGTTGTAAACAGGTTTTGATTATTCGATTTTTAAACGAACCCATGCCGTTTTTCTTTAGAAATCGAGTCTTCCGCTGTGCATTTGAATTTAAAGAATTTAACGGGTTCGGGTCGTTACACTTTATGCTTATTTCGATTACTTTATCATTTACTTATTTACTTATTTACTTTTGCAAGCATATGCAAGCATATGCATAACATCTCGCATCATTGAAAAGAAAAGAAAGTGAGAAAGAAAAATGAAAGGTTAAAGGTGGAAATGAGAAAAATCCACATTATTTGCATGCATAAGTACTGGTGGATACTACGGGAAAAGTCCACGCTACTTTCATGCATAAGTACTGGTGGATACTACGGGAAAAGTCCACGCTACTTTCATGCATAAGTACTGGTGGATACTACGGGAAAAGTCCACGCTACTTTCATACATAAGTACTGGTGGATAGAATGAGAAAAGTCCACGCTAGTTCATACATAAGGATAAGGGTGGATAGTATGTGAAAATCCACATTACCTTCATTTCATGCATAAATGGCGAATGCGTATCCTACGAGATGTACTCATTACTTTTATGCATATGATAGATGAAAAAGAGAAACGAGATGTTATATTTGAGTAAAGTTTTATTTATTATTCTTATTTATGTCATAATAATGTTAATGGATGAGTATTGACTATGATTATTAGTAATATCATCCTTTGGAAGTTTAGAATGAAATTACCTAGAGTTTGGAGGACTTTAGGAGTGTTTTGTGTCAGATTGATTGGACACGAATCGAAATGCGAGTTTGAGGTCTATTCTTACTTTTTATTCTTATTATTCTCACTGGGCTTAGTTTGTTAGCTCATGATATTACAAACATTTCAGGTAATGTTTGGGATCGTGGAAGAGGAGGCTGGGCGCGTTTGATCGAGAGGATGACGACTTTGAGATGGACTATGTGTTATGTAAAATTCCATGTACATGGTCTTGTGAAATTTATATTATTTTGATGATTTGTACTTTGTAATTAGCTCATAAGAGCTTATTGTCGTTGTTTTATGATTATGATCATTTTGAACTCCTGGATAGGAACTTAATGTTCCTTGTGTATTTTAGATTTTGAAATTAAGATGTAAACAGGTTTTGGCCAGCAAATTTTCAAACATAATCACGCCAATTTTTCTTAAAATAAAAGACTTCCGTTGTGTTTTCTAATTTAATTTATTTAAAAGTGACGGGTCGTCACAGAATGTAACTTAGAATCTTCTAAGATTCAATAGTTTCCTCGAGAACTCCTAAGTTCTCGCTTAAAGGATTAACTCCTAAACCTTAGGGCACTAACTCACATCCCTCTATTCTTAGATTCGAATTCTAGCCTTAGTATCCAATTCTACAAACCATCATACTTATTTGCTTTCTAAAGTTACTTTAAATCCTAACTATTCTCACCTTAGCCAAATAACTCCAAATCTCCAATTTCCACGAAACAACAACCGAGCAATCGCACCTACAATTCACCAATTGCACAACATATTACAACTCAGAACTAATATGCGAACAAGTGTGCATTTTTGGGTGAATAGTGATTTCGGATGAATAGTAATTTCAAATGAATAGTGTTTTCGGGTGAATAGTGTTTTTCGAAAATCCGGGCTCAAAATCGTCATTTTTCATGATAGAAATTCATGATTTCAACTTTGAAACTCATTTATAATAAAAAACGAACAAATCTATATAAAAAGTTTTGAAAACTTACTTTTTGGGACTTCCCTTAGAGAATGGGAAACTCCGAAAAGGTAGATTGGATAGGTAGCCCTCGTCCCTACCAATCCAATGCAACCGAAATCAAGCCGATCCATCGAGAAACGAATGAGAAACGAAGAAAAGAAAATTCTCATCCATGGTGGATGGAACCCACGGCAAGGAGAAGGGAGAAGGAAGAAGAAAATGAAGTCAATAGTCAATTTTGTGATATTTAAAGAATAAATGAATAGTAATTTTAGATATTTTAAGAAATTGGAAATGACGGTTGCGTTCTTTTATGACTTTTGACTTATAAAACGAAACCCGATGCTCTTAAATAAATCTAAAGGTGATTAATAATTATTAATTGGCCTATTAATAATTATTAATGTCACCGAAATGAATTTAGAGCATTAAAACGATTAAAACGAATTTGATTTAAATTAACTACTAAAATCGAAATTACAAAATAATAATTAAACTAAATACTTGAATTGAATAAATAAATAAATAAATAACATAAAATAAAATAAATAAATAAATAAATTCACTTCAAAATAATGGGACGTTACAACACCAATTTGAAAAACAAAAATCTTGACCTTTGGGGATAAAGCTATGGAAACAATTGTTTTAGGTATTTTTGTTTATTTTATATTTATATTTAATATTTATTACCTTTTATTTAATATTTGTCCAAATTTTATTGATTCATTCACCTTACTTTCAACTCTTTTTTTTTTAATAATTATTATATTTCATTTTTTAATGCAGGTTAAAATTATATTCCTATTAAAAAACTTAAAATTTTCCAAAATTATTGGTCATAAAAGGAAGACTCGTAATAAAGGAATGGTCGAGCTATACTTGTTTATGCTTATATATTTGGATGAAGATGTAGTTTTTGCTCAATTTCATTTAATATTTCATAATAATTTAGCTTATATTTATGATATTTTATTAATTAACATTTTTCTCCATGTTTATAATTTTTCTTATAAATATAAATTATAGGAAATAAAGATACAAGCCACCATCTTCAACCATTTAATAGAATAAATTTGAACTAAAAGAAAAAAGTAACACGTACATGCGTTGAACGTGCTAAAAACCTTGTTTAATAATTTGAAAAGAAGATTTTTTATTTAATTAATTGATTAAGTTTTTTTTTTTTAAGAAATAGAAAAATCAAAGGGCATAGAAATAAAGATTTTGGAGAATTAGATCTTGTAACATTCCAATTAAAAAGGAAGAAGAGAGGTTTTTGTGAGTGAGAGATAGGATTAAATAATAATAATAATAATAATAATAATAATAAAGTGGTTATGGCAATTAATTATTTAAATTGCCACTCCAAATCTTAAATTGTGGTTCAATGGAGGCTCACATCGGTTTGTCTTTGTCAGGAAAAATAAAAAAGTCATCAAAAGTTTTTTTATAAGTTATTGCTCAATTAATAAATATGACAAAATTGTTATGCTTTTTTTTTATCATGTTATGTTTTTTTAAAAAAAAAAAAAAAGAAAAGAAAAAAAAGAGGTAACCCAAATGACATTTAAAAATTAGATGGATGGAAACTTATCACTCATATTGTTCGGGTACTAGAAAAGTTTAGTAACTTGCCAATTAAATTATAAATATAATGGATTTTTTTCCACTTTTAATTTACTATATATTCATAATGGAGAGAAATGAACACACCAATTTGATAAACAAAAATCTAGACCTTTGAGGATAAAGCTATATAGAAACGATTGTTTTAGGTATTTTTCAAACTTTTGTTTATTGTTTATTGTTTATTTTATATTTGTTTTTAAAATTTATTACCTTTTATTTAATATTTGTCTAAATTTTATTGATTCATTCATCTTACTTTCAACTTGTTTTTAATAATTATTATATTTCATTTTTTAATATAGGTTAAAATTATATTCCTACTGAAAAACTTGAAGTTTCCTAAAATTATTAGTCATAAAAGTAAATACTCATAAAAAAGGAATGGTGGAGCTATATAAAAATTTGAGAGAATTTTTTAAGCTTATATATTTGGATGAAGAGGTAGTTTTTGTTCTATTTCATTTAATATTTCATAACACTTGAGCTTATATTTATGATATTTTATTAATTAACATTTTTTTCCATTTTTATGATTTTTCTTTTAAATATAAATTGTAGGGAACAAAGATACAATCCACCATCTTCAACCATTTAATAGAAAAAATTTGAACTAAAAGAAAAAAGTAAAACGTGCAAGGCACGTGCTAAAAACCTAGTATATATAAAAAAAAACACTTATCATTGTACACTGGGAATCTTTACAGTTTTATAAAGAAAAACTTCAAAAAAGTTATCTAAACAATTTATCATGGAATTTTGACATGAAAAATTGGGTAATTCCAAAAGATGTGGAGAACTTCACGTCCTTACAGTCTTTCAAATCTCTAAACTATTAAACAATGTTTATTGATCACCTTCCCCACCTCTAAAATTTACTTATAAATAAATACAACTCTTACATGTCAGGATGAAACATCATATCTTAGATCATTAAATCTCTTCATTAGGCTTGATTTGTAGTCGTTCATTTTCGCATCTTCTATTGAATCAGGTGTAGATTTAATAACCTCGATTGCCCCTGCTTTGTGTAAAGCACCAACAGCTTCATCTGAAGAAGAAACATAGGAAAACCAAAAATGAAAATTAACGATCCACCTCCAAGTTAAAGAACCACCTAAATCATCATGGTTTCTAAACAACAATGGAATTCTAAATCATCATGTTAATTTCAAGATTGGAACGTCTGAGCAATCTCAAGCAGTAAATTGAATTTTCAAATAAACTCAGAATCACAAATCTAGACACGCTATATATACGTGTATTTAGAAGAATCACAACAATATTATTAAAATAAAATATGTACATGAGGTTGAGAAAACCTCCAAAAGAAAATTACAAAGATAAAAAAGAGTTCCAAGTTGAGTACAAAGAAGAATAAGTTAAACCAAAATATAAATGCGCAATGTTTATAGCCCATAAGTAAATGAAATACAAAAGGCGATCCCAAATATGATGGTTAGGGGTGTTATCGGTTCTTGACAAGAACCGGAACCGAACCGGTAAGCAATTGTAAAAAAAGAGGAAACCGGAACCGGTTCCTTATCGGTCCCAACATATAAAGTCCAAAAATCATAAAATTCATTTCGATAACATCAACCAATCCAAAAATAATATATTTCACAAATAATTCAATTCAAATTCATAAAATTCTTCCTCAAAATTCATATATATGTTGATGTTCATACAATCCAAAATCATATATATCACAAATAAATCAATTCAAACAATGTTTGGTTCCTATATTTTTGTTTTTTTTTTTAATTATATGCATATCGGTCCGGTTCCGGTTCCTTATCGATTCCAACTACATAAACCGGAACCAAATTGATAACTTATCGGTTCTTAAAAATGAGAACATAACTGGAACCGCATGAACCGGTTCCGGTTCTTCCAGAGTTCCTCTTGCACCCCTAATGATGGTGTTCAAGAGTCATATTGTTGAAAATGTGATTGTTCCTCTCAATCCATATCACCCAAAAAGAGCCGCCACAACACAAATCTAAAAAGTGCCATTCTGATTTCTTCGTGTTTCAAACGGGGAGATGAAAAAGAGAGTGCAAATATCTATACGCATAACCCAATACATGTCAAAATCTAGCTCCAAAAAACACTAGTAAAAATCACAATGAATGGACAAATGATTTGCAGCTCATGATCCTTACCACAAAGACAACACCGATAAAGGGACAAAAACCAAAACAGATTCTTTTTCTGCAAAACATCACAAGTGTTAATCTTCTCTAAAGCAATAGACCAAACAAAAAAATAAACCTTGATAGGAATGCCGTTATGCCAAATAAAATTATAAGGAAAACAAGAGTGGAATGGAACATGAATCAACTTTGAGTAAAAAGAATTACTGGTGAAAGAGCCCGAAGGATGAAGAGTCCATGTTTTACAATCTTCTAAAGTTGTAGGCCTAGGAAAATGAATGGACGATAGTAGCTCTTGAAATTGTATAAACTCATTCTCATTAAGGTTCCTCCTAAAAGAAAGGTCCCAAGACGAAGTAGAGCTATCAAACAGAGAGGCAATTGAACAACCAACGTTAGAGAACACAAGGTAAAGGTGAGGATAGAGGGAATGGAAAGAAGAATCACCAAACCAAATATCCTCCCAAAAGTGAATTTGTAAACCAAGGCCTAAGGTAAATTTGTGAAAGAGTTAAAAGTATCAAGACCTTGCGAAATATATTTCCAAAGGGATCGGAAAGAGACATATTTGACCACATTAGTTTCCCAACCAAAAGAAGAAAAACAATATTTACACTTCACAATCGAAGTCCAAAAATATGTAAAATCTTTTGAAAAACGGCATAACCATTTACCTAAAAATGCTTTATTTCGAAAAAACAAATTACCAATACCCAAACCTCCACACATTTTATGTCTTGAAGTATCCTTCCAATTAACAAGATGAGAATGATTTCCTTCTTCACTACCATTCCAAAGAAAATTTCGAAAATGTTTTTCCATTAAAAAAACAACTTTCACAGAAAGTTTGAAAATAGATAAATAATAGAAAGGAACTCTGTAAAAAAAGAAGCAACAAGAGTAAGATGAACCCCTTTTAAAAAGAAACCTTTTTTCCAACCATCCAATCTATAACTAATCTTATCAAGAAGAGGCTACTAGAAAAAAACTGAAGTCAAATTCCCCCAGTGATGTTGAGGCGCTCGCCATAGGCGAGACAAGGCGCCCAGAGCCTCCCTCGCCTCGCCACAAGATGAGGCGCCCCACTTCAATGAGGCGCGCGCCTGGAGCGCCATTTTGTTGCCTTAACCATGGCGATGGGGCAATGAGGGCAGAGGCACTAATTTAGGGAATTTTTTCCATAATAATGGGGTAAATAAGAAATTTTATTAAATTTTAAATGAAAAATAAGAGTCTTAAGACTGAAAGCCTAGGTATATATTTGGGCTTGGAAGCTAAAAACTTAAGTTTGGAAGCTAAAAAGTTATAAAACATATGAATGCTATATATATATATATATATATATTATTTTTATTTTTTTTTAAAAAATCATTCATGTGCGCCTTGCTTTACTAAGGCAAACGCCTTTTTGTCGCCTCTCGCCTTGGAGGCAACAAAAGGGGTCGTCGCCTTGGAGTGCGCCTCTCGCCTTGAAAACACTGATTACCCCCTAAGGGGGCGTTTGAAGTGCGGGAATTGGCCATGGGAATGGGAATTTAATTCTCATTCCATTGTTTGGTTCAACCCTAAGAAGCATGGATACAGATACGGGATACGGATACGATACGGATACGGGGATACGTCAATTTTTAAAAAAGTAGGATACGGATACGTTTAGAATACATATATTTATTTTTATATATATGTATATTTCGTTATATATCATAATAAATTAATTTAAAAGTAAAAGAAAAAGACAAGATTTGTTTTATAAAAAGATAAAATTAAAATGTTAAAAAGAAAATCTTTCGTAAAAAAGAAAAAAGAAAAGTCTGACTTACATTGAAAGTTGTGTACTTTTATATTTTCAAGACTTGCAGTGCTGGTGCTTCTTAAAAAAATAAAAGAATAACATTGAAAGTTGTGCACTGCACTTAAAAAAATTAAAAACAAATAAATTAAAGGCAAAGCCACTGTACATAGGTTAGATATTCGTATTTCTTTCTCTCTCTCCCAACCGAGTGAGCCATTGTCTTCTTCTCTGATTTGAGGTACGAAAAAATTGATCGGAGATCAAAATCCTTCTTATTTTATCTTCTCCGGCGACGACAGAGGCTGTTCTTTCTTATGGTCGTATCTCTGAATATCTCATCGTATCCCAGAGGTTTCGGAAATTATTTAAAAAAAAATTGGGATACTTTTCTTTAGGTATCAAATACGTATCTCAGACGTATCTGGAAGTATCCGTATCAGATACGTATCAGATACGTATCTGATACGGATACGTCAGCTCTCTTGTCGTATCTATGCTTCCTAGGTTCAACCTATATTACCATTGGCATTGGCATTTAATTCCCATCCAAATCTACCCTTTATTTAACATTGACATTTGTCTTTGACATTGACATTTAATTAAACTCTCTCCAATTTTGTGCTATTTGGTATTTCTAATAGAAAAAATAAATATTATGAGTATTTTAGTAGGTTATAGTGAACAAGATAAAATTAAAAAATATTTTTTAATTAAAAAAATATACATGTTTTTTAAATCAAAAATATTTTTTAAAAAAACTCAATATATTATACATAATTAAATTAAAAAAATATGTTCAATTTTAATTAAAAAAAAAATATACATATTTTTTAAATCAAAAATATTTTTTTAAAGAAACTCAATATATTATACATAATTAAACTAAAAAAATATGTTCAAAATAATACACCAAGTAATTTAGATAAATTTTACTTTATAGTACTTTTTTCAAGCTTATTTCCAAATACAACAATTTTCTTTTAGCCATAACTTCTTTGTTTGAACTCCGATTTAGGTGATTCAACATGTTTTGAAATTCTAATTTCAAGATCTATATAATAGTCACTTCAAAACTTTGAAATGATTAATAAATAAAAGAGTTTATTAATATCAAAATGCTAGGTATGATTGACACCGTTAACTCTTTCGATTATTGATGATTTAGAAGTTTTGAAGTGACCATAGCGTAGAGAGCAAAATGAGGATTCCAAAACATCTTGAATCATCCAAATCAGAGTTCAAACGAAGAAGTTATGATTAAAATAAAATTAATGACATTGAAGGGAAGAGGTTTGATTGAAAAAATTATGAACCACAAGGGTGTGATTTGTCATTTTCAAACCACGGGGGGTGTTCATGCATTTGAAAAAAACCACAGGGGTTTTATTTTCATTTTACCCTTTTTTTAAATAACACATTTTCACTTTTTTTAAATTAATAAATTTGTTTTATTATTAAACCCTAAATATTTAATGACAACAATCATTTATTTTTTACCGTTAATTAATATCAACTAATTTATATAATAATACATTATTGTAAGAAATTGATACCTATATGTTTCATCAATTTTATTTAATGAAATAATATTTAAAAGGAAATTAAAAAATTCAAACTTATAAATAAATATAGTTGATAATTTTAATTTAATTAAATTTAATATTATTAATTAATTTTTTCAATTTTTTTAATTAAATTTTATATAATAATTAAATAAAATAACAAATCATATTCCTTCCTACAAAAACAATAATCATATTCCCATAAACTAAATTCCAACACACTCCAAACATAGGCATCATATTCCCAGGCATTTGAATCTCATTCCAGCACACTTCAAACACAGGCAACAAATTCCCAGACATTTTATTCCATACTACTTATTCCCAGGCATTTAATTCTCAGGCATTCAATTCCGATTCCCGCACTTCAAACGCCCCCTAAAGGAAGACCAAGATATTTAATTGGCCAAGTTTCTACCGCACAACCTAAAAGAGAAGCTAGATTTTGAACAATGTTATCCTCGAAATTTTTTACAAAAGACACCTCACAAGACCATTTCATTGATTGAATAAAAGAAAATATAAAAACAATACAATATCAAAGTGGCAAATCAAACCAAAAGCCACGAATGTTATCCTCCAAATGAATACCATACAAAGAACTTTTCTCAAGATTAGAAGCGGAAAGGCAACCTTTTATCCAAAAACGCCACTTAGAACCAAAGCCTTTTGAAAGAAGAACATAATCTATAAAATCCCAATTTACGTGATCAAAGGCTTTTTCAAAGTCAATTTTAAAAACCGAACCCGCTTTTTTCAAAACTCTATAATCATCAATGCGCTTATTGGCGAGGACATAATCCAAAATTTGTCTCCCATAAATAAAAGTAGATTGAGAAGGAGAAATAGTTTCTGGAACAACGGTGCGAAGGCTGTGAGCAAGAACTTAAGAAATAATCTTATACAACTTTGTCACCAAACTAAGGGCAAAACTCTGACAAATGGATAAGTTAAAAACTTGAAATTTGTAGGTAAGAATTTTTTTCTTTTTGGGTAAGAATATATATATTTTTTTAATAAGAAACGAAACTTTGTATTGATTGAATCACAAACATAACAAAAGAGGGCGATGAGAATCAGTCCAATGCCAAACGGTTAGACATTTGTGGGTAAGATTATTTATAAATGGATGTATTAACAAGGCAACCTAACTCATTTGACTATGTAAACATCTTCAGTAGCTGAAATGAAAACTGACCTTTCGGCTCACTTTGTTCATCAAAAATATGTAAAATGGCTTCATGATAATCTGAACAAAATCTTGCGTCATCCATTATTTTCATACAAAAACTTGAATTTTGAACAAGATGCACGGTTTATTCCCAAAATTAAGGAATAGACGTATAACAACGACAATGTTTTCCATTGAAGGAGTTCAAAGAAGTTATACACACCTCCGAACTCTTACATTCAACTTCAGGGTACTTAAGGCCTAGTTTCGTTAGTTATCTGAAATCGAGTTTTAAAAAACTTTGAAAATAAGGAAAACAAAACAGATTTCTAAATTTTTAATTTTCTGAAATGCATTTGTTTACAATTTTCTAAATTGTTTTCGGATTTATCAATATAATAAACAAAGAGCATTTGTTTGAGGTGTTTTAAAATAGATGATAAATTAACACTTCAATTACAAATTTATTAAATATCTAATTTATATATTGAGAAATTAAAATCGATAAAAAAGAATTTCTATCATAATTCTAAAAATATCAAAAACTTTACTTATTTTTAAAAATAACAATTTTTACTTTTATTAAATGAATGAATTCCTTTTCATGAATATTTTTTCTTTAGTATTATAGAACTACAAATTTCAATATAGTTTTTTTTTTTTTTTTTTTTTTTGGCTTAATAGGATGTTGTTAGGAGGAATGGGTTAAGGAGTATGGTATAGGTATAGAAGAGGTTAGGGGTTATCTAAGATATTAGTTTTGTAGTCATTAGACTATGAAGGGGGAGAGAGCCAAGCCTCTTGAATGCTTTGTAATGCTTAGTAAGTTATTGTAATTGTTCTATTTTCTTACAAAGAGCTCTTCAATCCTTGGGAATGAATTCTGATTCTAGGACTAAATTGGTGCTGGAATTCATGGAAAAGTTTGACGAGTTAGTGAACGAGTGGAAAGAAGAGTCCGAGGAGAGGAAGAATTAGTGGAAAGAAGAGGCTAAAGAGAGAACGAAAGAGACGGTGAAGGATATTACGGATGGGATCAATAGAGTCATATTAAAACCATTCATGAGATTGAAAGAAGAACTAGGAGGTCCAGAAGAAGAGTGTAGGTGGTGGAAAGCAAGGAAGATTCATACGGATGAAGAGAAGTTCAAACCTGTGGTAGAGAAATCATCGGAGTTGATGGTTGAGGAGAAGGTGTGATCAGAGGAAATATTGAAGCAAGTTGATTTAGAAATTCAACCATCAATTAATGGTGAAAATGTGGACATGAAAGAGAATGAAGGATTCGTAGAAATCTTTCCGCCGGTTGAAAAAGTAGAGAACCATCTGGATGATGAAGAGGAAATTCATGGACTGAGAGTCAAAGGATGTGAAAACAATCCGATGATGCTACAACTGGGAAAATCAGAACACCAAAGAAGACGAGGGGAAATGTTTGAAAACAGATCCAAAGAGAACTTGAAAGCTTCACTGAATAGAAGGCAAAATCGAGTTCGAACGAAGAGGTATAAAATCAAGCTAAAATGTATAGAAAACCTTGATCGGAGACCTACGATATGGATAGAAATGAGTAAGCGAAAGAGACGGCGGACGTGGCGGTTATCGCGAGGTTGGTGTCAAGATGCGATTGAAACGTCATCGAAAAGGAAGAAAAGTTGTTGGTGGCGAAAATATCGCCGGAATGGAAGAAGACCATCAATTGGAACTATGACGGCGATGGTGAGGAGGTTTACCGTGAAGTTGGGAACGACAATGGAAATTTGTTACAGAAATAAACCCTACGCTCACACAATTTACAAGGTCACGTGGGTGATTCTGGAACAAAGCTAAGACATGGCCATAAGCTGATTAAAAGAATAGAGGCCCACCTGAAGAACTGGTCATAGGGCTATAAAAAGGTGTAGACAAAATGGGCTGATAACTAATGTAATAGGTTAGGGCCAATTTTTAACCACTATAGCACCTACACTGAAGGCTGGGAAAGGCTATGGGCTAAAGATAAAAATAAAAGCCCACTTCATAATTCATAAATGGGGTAATAATTTGTCTATTCCACGATCTGGAGTGGAAAAGTTGATTCTGGTAGTGTAAGGCCAAACTCTATTCCTTCTACAGCTACTACATAATCTTTTAGTATAAACCATTCACTCATATCATAATCTGAAGCTTGCAAAATGAAGCCATCATCCACGACTGATTCGGAGCAAAAATTTAAAAGAGTTGCTCGACGGAGTTTGAAACCGTTGACAGGGAAACTCATGTTGCTGGGATTTCGTGAAAGCAATGGAGGAATACGAGATTCTTTTCCCAATGTTTTGGTGATTGATCTCAACAAAGGGAAGGACCTCATCTTCATGGCAGAGATACTCTAGGTTTTACCACTTAAGAAGTCACTAACATTTCTTCTGTTCCACGACTGTTACTCTATCTTAGAGGTCGTGACTTAACAAAGGTAAACAAAATTCAAACAACAAGACAACCTTCAAAATGAGTATACAGTCTCCATTTTTTAATAAAGCACCTCAAAAGGCCATTTCATTAAAATAATGAAAGAAAAAAAGAAAATACATACAATAATGTAAAACGATAATGTGGCAAAATAAACCAAAAGCCACAAAACACACTATACCATATCCCCCACAAAATCATCACCTCACACCACCACCTAATTACAAGTATGCGGGCCAACTATTTATAATTAAACCTAAAGGGTAATTACAAAAAAGTTTTGAGGTTGACGCCCAAAAGGATGCATTTACATGCGCCAACTCCCAAATATACTCCCACGATCTACTTTCCTCCCTAAAGATCCTTCTAATCCTTTCCAACCAAATGCCCCATGTTATAGCATAAAATCTTGCGATCCAAAGGTCTTTCCCCCTATCTTTGAACGATGGAAATAAAAGTAACTCCTCCAAAGTTTGACGGAAAGAGTCATTATCCACCCATGTTATCACGAAAGTTTGGAAATTTTTTTGCCATATTTGCTTTGAAAATTTACAGTTCCATATGATATGGTTTAGGTCCTCTGAATCATGATTACATAAACTACACCAATGTGGGTTAAGAGTGTATGAGGAAGATCGCTTAAGAAACTCAAGCGTGTTGATTTTACCTAGTGCCACCGACCGGATAAAGAACCTAACTTTATTTGGGACCTTCACCTAGTGTCCACAAATACAGTTTCATCATTACTGTTGTATTTGACCGAGGTATTTCAGTAATTACATCTGCATTCTTGAGTTTTGGTTTGATTGAGGAAGGATTTGCTGAAATTAAAGCTTAATTTCTTCACTCCCACTACCATGAGTCTAAATTGGTGTGAAGTGCTAGTTTGGGGATCGGGACCCATATGGTTCCCAATTGGCTTTGATATTCCACTATTGTTCTTTGTGGACCGGATTTGTCAACTTCAATTCCTCTGGCTGATGTAAGTTTACTGTTAAAGGTGTTTAATTTCGGGAAATACCTGTTGTTTAGACCAAGAGGCTGTGATTCAATGAAGCCTTGGTGGCGGTGGAATTTTTGCATATGGGAAGATAAAGGATGGAGATGGGGGTTGAACTGCAGATCGTGCATGGAATGGACTTCAAATTGCGACTTAAGGCCCAATGTATATTTTTAGTTTGGGCCTGGAAGGAAGACATGGGGTATGGTATTTGGACTTACCCATATTTAATAAAAATCATTCGCTTATCTACCTTGGGTAAGATTGTTGGGATTTACAAACTTACAATGGGTACAAATTCATGAGCCTTTGGGTACTGATGTCCACGCTATAGATGTAATTTGGGTTGGAGGTGATGAGTATTTTTGGTACATGACTATTGGACAAGCTTTTGTAAAGAGTATTTCAGACATGTCTCTACAATGGTTGGTTGTTTATGTCTTACAACTCTCAATTGTTAAGGTTGCTATCAGTACATTTGTGCAATCTGACGTCCTTCGGCTCCACTAGGAAAACTTAGCATTGGGAATCTTTTTTTGCCGTCAAGGGCAAAACGATTTGCTCACTGATTCAACCAATTTTTATTCTTATGATATTTCTTTGGTTGATTTTACTTTCTTGTTTTTGGGGACAATGTATTGGTAGGAGTTGGAGTTGTTGAAGTGTCATTACTTAGACCATACCTTCAAGACAAGGTGTCTTTGAGGCGCAGGTAATGTTATTAGTAATAATGGAGAGAGTTTGTTAGAGGAGTGTGGGTTATAAATAGAGTGAATAGGAGAGGTTAGGGATTATCCAAGATATTAGTAAAGTAGTCATTAGACCATTGACAGGGAGAGAGCTAAGCTTCTTGAATGCTTAGCAAGTTATGGTAACTGTTCTATTTTCTTATAATTTCAATTTGGATCCTATCAAAAGGTCTTAAATTAAAATTCAGTTAATTTTTAAATTTTAATAAGCTCGTTATATAATAATTTCCTTTCGTAATTTAATGAATGTAAAAGGTGTTATTTATGAAAAATTTATTTTAAAAAATACCCCATATATATATTAGAATGTAATTTTAAAAAAACAAAAAAAAATGAAAACTCATCACATATCAAAAGAACAAGGTAAATGGAAGAAAATAGATAATATGCAGTGATTACAAAAATTGATAACCTGAAAAAGTATTTAAAATAAATATGACAACATAATATGCAGCGCAGTTAACAAAATTGAGAACCAGAGTATGTTCAGTGAGAAAGTAGTGAAAAAAAGAACAGCTGGAAGACCATCAATTTTGGAAATACCAAACGACGTTCATATGTTTCCAAAAGTTGTTCTTCAAATCCGGATTGTATACCTGTTTTGTTTTAAAACATTGTCCACCAAACGTATTTTGAACATATCCCGTGTTTTTAATTTTTTTGAAAACAAAAGATTGTTTTTCTCTTTTTGTTTTTCTTTTTTTTTTAATTTTTGGCACTGGGGACACAATTAGAAAATGGTTAATATGATTATAGAGAGGTATGCACAAAAGTATAGAAATAACTATTCCATTAATGTAAACTAGAACTTCAAACAATCTAGACCATGCGTTTATAAAGGAGCAAAAGAACCACAGTAAAGAATCATACTTCGATTCTCTCGTTTTCTGCCACCAATACCAATCCACTCCCAAACTATTCTCCATAATAGTATACCCAATAAAGGCAACATCTTTAACTTCCGATCTCTCAAAGTAAGCCTAAACGACCCCCTCCCCCCCCCCCCCCCCCCCCCCAATCTTATCCCCTTCCCCCGGTTCTTTCTTCTGTATACTCAACTCTCGAGATTTCGCTATATCAACCTTCATTTACCGTGTTTGGTCACTTCTAATCATCGCTCTACATTACTATACAAAAAAATTACATTCTATTAAAATTGTTACCAGTGTTTCAAAAAGCTCTAAAAGCGCACGCCTAGGCGCGAGGCTCAAGACCTGTGTTTCGCCTCACCCGAGGGGAGGCATTCTCAAAAGGTGTGCGCCTCAGCTACTTTTTGACATTTTCTTGTATTTTCAGCTTTTTTTTCCTGATTTTCAGCTTTTTCCGTCTTTTCCGCCTACTTCCGTATCTAATAAGCCTCTTTCCCTGTCTTTTCAAAGTCATTTCAGTTCCTTTTTCTTTTTGTTTTTCATTTTATTCTTTTTTCTTCAATGTTATAGGGTTTTACAAGGGAGAAAATGCAAAAAATACCTAGATATGACTTTATTTTTAATCAATATCTAAGAAAAAACCCTCAATTCAATAATTTTTCATAATATTATTCTTTATAATAATAAAATTTTCATGTATAAAATATTAATTCTTTATTTATAAATTATGCACCTCGTAATAAAAAACCCTCGCTTTTTTTTTTTGCCTAGCGCTTTTGCAACGGGGAGACTCCATCGCTTTTTTTCACAAAGGCTTTTAAAACACTGATTGTTACAATGCATCACATGTCTGAAGCATTTCTCCAACAATGTCCTTGAAATAATAATAGAAGAGGTCATTAAATTATGAACTCAGAGTTCCATGAGTGGCCACATATGTCCCTGAACCCCAGTTGGTGTGTACTATGTTAGAAAGCAGAAGAAAGCCAGAGTCTCTAGTTTTTTTAACTGCTTGTTGAGAGTCAGTATTCCAAATCTTCGTTTGTCATAAACTCTTCTAGAAAGTGATTTTTTATAAAAACTGCAGTAAGTAAAAAAACTTTTCTCTCTCAGGCACGTTTCCCTAGAAAAACTTTTCCAGTTGCTTGATAAACCACCGACCTCTTCTCCGTCTTACACGGAGAGGATAACAGCCACTCCACGACTTTAAACTGTCGTATCTTCCCCCCATCCCCTTTTTTCTTCCCTTGCCCCTCCCATGGAACCCTCAAAATTTTCTCTCACAAGAACTCTTTGAGGTTTCTTGTTCCATGGCCTTCTGGAAGGACAGTAGCTGTAAGGTGGAGAATAAGAGATTCTTCATCGGCCCTGATAAAGTTACTAGAAAAGGTAGAGTTCTATTGAGGGAGAAGAATAGAGACTTATGGTTTTGTATCTCTTGTGAGCCTCAAATTGTAGTTTGGATAAGAGATGCCATTGAACATCTCATTATGACTCCTCAAAATCAGAAGTTCTTTAAACGTATTGAATGTGAAAATGGAACAGTCACGATTAATAAGGTGACGGATAGGAGAGGCACCTTTGTTGATATCACCCAACTCATGACAAATGGGAAGAAATCTAATCTTTTCGTTCCCTTAGGAGTTGACAAGGTGGGTGGACTAACTTTGTCAAGCTGGTAGATGGGAAGTTTGAAGTTAATGAGGAAGTGAAGGAGAAGCCTGAGAAAAAGGCTCAGGCCCCAGTTAAGGAGGGGGTTTTGAAAAACAACAAAAGCTCCTTTGCTGAGGTTGTTAGAAGAGGAGGTTCAAATCAGGGTCCCGAAAAGTCCCCTTTGGCCACTGTTAGGAGGGATGGAAGTGAGGAAGAGGTGATACCCATCAATTTAAAAGACACGATAGTGGTCATAAGGAGAAACTTTTATGATGATTGGGGGAAGATTCTAAAGAAAATTAAGAAGAGTGTAAGTAATGACAATTTTGAAATCAATCCCTTTCATCCTGACAAAGCCATTCTTAAATGCCCTGGTAATGAGGTAGCCTTTAATTTCTGCTTCAATAATGGTTGGAGTACGTTTGAGGAGGTGACTTTGAAGTTTGAATGGTGGGATAACTTTAAACATGGTAGACTTGATTTACTACCCTGTTATGGTGGTTGGATTAAGGTTAGGAACATTCCTCTCATTTATTGGAGTCTTGAAGTCTTTAAAGTGGTTGGAGATTGTTGTGGGGGTTATATTAAATGCACCAAGAACACAAGCAATGAAATAGGGGCTTCGAAGCCCTGATTCAAGTTAAAGAAAACTCGTGTGGTTTTATTCCGGCCGAAGTGGAAGTCAAAAACTCTGAGGGGGTTGCCTTCATGGCAACTATTGTTGCTGCTCATGATTGGAAGCTGCTCGAAAGAGGTTCTCCGATGAGTAGAGAATTTCATCGCCGGCAGACTGCAAAAAATTTGGAGGTTGGGGGTAGAGAAGGTCAATATCCAATGGATAACCTTAGAGAATCCTGGAAGTCTGTTGTGTCTAATGACCCACTTGCTTTTTACAACACAAAAGTACAGAAACAGTGTTTTAATCCTTCATCACAGGCGGCTACAGTAGGACTGTCTCCAAATACTGTTCCTGTCCCTGTTCATAATGCTTTTGACAGACTGTCTCTTGGAAAAGACACCAAGTTTGAAAAAGGAGGTTGTAGTTATGGGCCTAAGTCAGGTTTTCATGATAAAGCAAATCTTGATAATGTGTATTTTTTTAATGCCTCTGAAGAGGATTTGGACTGTGGGCCCACTATTCCTGATCCTGGTTTGGGTTATGGGCCTGTTTCTTCTACGATTAATTGTCAAAAGAAAAATAAAAATGTTTGGAAGGAGGTTGGGAAAAGGAGGTCATATGTTTTGACTTACCCTAAGAAACCACCCTTTAAAGAAAGGGCTCAAGATAAATTTTCTTTTAAAAACAGTAATATTAATCATACCACTAGCTTGACTAAAGCTACAGTGACAGACTCAGAAAATGAGTTTTATAACTCCAGCCCTTTGGAAGAAGAAGAGGGAGATCCGTCTATTGCCGCTAGAGATGAGCCCACTGATGAGGAAGTTAAACAGAACTTTGTTGCCTTGTTCAAGGAGTCTAATGATGAAGCAACAGAGGAAGGAGGCTTTTATTCCCCTGATCCCTCGAATTCCTTCCGTGAAGTGACCTCCCCCACTTGTCAAGGATCTTTGGAGCTGTGTACTGTCCCTGATACTCAAGAGGCTCTTCAAATTCTTTGCCCCAACCACTTGCAAGCCTCTACTTTTGAAGATCTAGTTATTAAAGGGAAAGATATCACCTTTAAAGATAGTTGGGGGGAAAGAAGAACAAGTTTTGCTGAATGGCTTAGACTATCAGACACTTCTATTACTCCTAAAAAGAAAAAGAAGATGAGGACAAAAGCTAAGAATCAGTCTGAATCTTCCTTTCATGCTGACTCTTTAGAAGACGGGTTGAAGAGATTGGAGACTCTGAGGGTTCCTTCATTTCTTTTGATGTTAATGGGGAGGAAAGGAGTATTAGATTAGCCAATTGGCTACGGATTAATAAGGCTACCATTATTCCTGCTAAAGAAAAAAAAGTGTTAATGCTTCCCAAAACTCCAATATCTGATATTAAAGGTAAGAGAGAGTTGCAAAGACTCAAAAGTACAGTTAACTATGAGAGATCGAAAATTCAGAATTTCTCTCATCAGGGTCCTAAAGGTTGTTCATGAAGATTCTCAACTGGAATGTGAGAGGGCTTGGGGCTTTGTCCAAAAGGAGCCTCGTAAGAGACCTTATTCGTAGTCAAGACACAGATTTTGTAGTTATCCAAGAAACTAAATTGAGTAGTGTTGATAGATTTTTGATTAAATCTCTTTGGAGTCGTAGTTTTGTTGGTTGGGCTGCTCTTAAAACCTCTGGTTCTAGGGGTGGTATTCTCATCTTATGGTCTGATCCTGACTTCACTGTCACTGAAGCTCATAAGGGAGTTTTTTCACTTTCTCTCAGAGTTACACTTCCAGATTTGTCCTCCTTTTGGCTCACTGGAATTTATGGACCCAATCACAAAAGGGAGAGAGAGGCCTTTTGGCTTGAGTTAGCAGCCTTAAGTGGTCTGTGTTCGGGTGCTTGGATTGTGGCTGGTGACTTTAATGTCACAAGGTGGATTTGTGATAAATCTTCTGGCAACCGCATCACTAGAAGTATGAGAGACTTCAACACCCTCATTGATGAATTATTCCTATAGAGGATCTCCCTATGAGAAATGGTAAATTTACTTGGTCCAGCCTTAGTGGTGTTCATGTGCACACTCGGATTGACAGGGTGTTGGTCACTAAGGAGTGGATGTCCAGGTTTCCTGACACTAGACTTGATAGACTAAAAAGGATTACCTCAGACCATTTCCCTCTTCTCATGCAAAGAGGGGACTTCAAGTGGGGGCCCTCACCTTTTAGATTTGAAAATATGTGGCTGGATCACAAGAACTTCAAAGGGCTTGTTCAGCAATGGTGGGCTTCTTTCAACAATAGACATTGACCTGGTCATTCTTTCATGTGGAAGTTAAAACAGCTGAAAGAGAAGTTGAGGTTGTGGAACAAAGAAGAGTTCGGTGATATCTTTAATCAAAAGTCCATACTGCAGAATGCTATTGATGTTCTGGATGACTTGGAGGAGTCTAGCCCTTTAAGTTCTGAGCAAAGGCAGGAAAGGTTCAGTTTGAAATGCAAACTTCTGGACCTTGTTGTCAAGGAGAATACTTATTGGAGACAAAGAAGTAAAAGCTTGTGGTTGAAGATCACCAAAACTCTAAGTTGTTTCATAATTTTGTGAAAGGAAGGAGAAAAAAGAGCTTCATCAGTCAAATTGTTGCTAGAACCGGGGAGCTTCTCCTAAATGAGAAGGAGGTTGAGGGGGAATTTGTTAGCTTTTACTCTCAACTCTTCACTGCCAAGCCTGGAAATCGTTTTCTTTGGAGTGATATAGAATGGGACCCCATCTCCCAAGCGGATAATGATGTATTGATTGCACCTTTTACAGAGGAGGAAGTGTTTGGAGCCATCTCTAACCTTGGTATTAATAAAACTCCTGGCCCCGATGGTTTTACCTCGGAATTCTTTAAAAATTCTTGGAACATCATCAAGTTTAATATTATGAAGGTGTTCCAAGAATTTTTTAAGAAAGGCATTGTTAATGCTAGTGTTAATGAGACCTACATAACACTCATTCCAAAGAAAATTGAAGTTGTGGCTGTCAAAGACTATCGCCCTATTAGTCTCACGACTGGGTTGTACAAAATTCTTGCCAAAGTACTCACGACGATTGAAAAAAGTGCTCCCTGGGACTATCTCCATTTTTCGAATGCGTTCATTGGTGGTAGACAGATTGTGGACTCAATCTTGGTAGCTAATGAGCTTGTTGAGGAGTGTAGAAGAAGCAAGAAGAAAGGGGTGGTTGTTAAGTTGGATCTAGAGAAAGCCTATGATTGTGTTGATTGGACTTTCATGATGGATATCCTTAAAAAGAAGGGTTTTAATACCACTTGGTGCAAGTGGATAAAAGGCTGCCTTGAGAGTGCCAACTTTTCCATCCTTATTAATGGCAAGGCTAAAGGCAAGTTCAAAGCTAATAGAGGAATTAGGCAAGGGGACCCTATTTCCCCTTTTCTTTTTCTCCTTGTGGCTGACAGTTTTAGCATATTATTGATAAGAAATCAATCCCAACTTAACATCAGAGATTTAATGGCTGGTAACTTAGAAGTCTCTCACCTCCAATTTGCAGATGATACCTTACTTTTCTCTCATTTTGAGTTGAGTATTATATCCAATCTTGCAAACACTATTACTGATTTTGAACAAGGCTCGGGTCTTATGGTTAATCAGTCCAAGTCCTCGGTGTTGGGCATCAATTTAGATGAGGAGGAAATCCAAGAAGTGGCTGACATTTTTAAATTCAGTGTCTACTCCTTCCCTACGGTTTATCTTGGTCTACCCTTAGGTGGTAATCCTTCCTCTAAGGTGTTTTGGGACCCGGTGTTAGATAAAATTCAAAAGAGAATTTCAAGATGGAAGAAGATGATGATCTCTAGAGGTGGTAGACTCACTCTTGTGATATCAATTCTCAATAACCTCCCAACGTATTACTTCTCTGTTTTCAAAGCTCCTCTCCTTGTTACCAAGTCAATTGACAAACTCCTTAGAGATTTTTTTTTGGAAGGGGCTGATGGAAGTGGTGGCTCTCACCTTGTGAGTTGGGACAAGATCCCACCTCCGTTATGTTATGGGGGTTTGGCCTTTGGTGGTGTGAGAAAAAGAAATGATGCCTTTCTTCTAAAATGGTTATGGAGATTCCCGAATGATAAAGAGCTTCTTTGGCACAAAGTGATTTTTGGCATTCATGGTGTGGAAGATTTGGGTTGGTATCCTAAAATCAACTCAAAGAGCATTAATAGAAGTCCTTGGAAGCACATCTTCAAACTCAAGTACCTTTTGAAGGAGAATAGCAACTTCTTGGTGGGTAAAGGCAACTCTGTCCTGTTTTGGGAGCATTCCTGGTTAGGCTCCACTCCTTTAGCCTCTTTGTTCCCCAATTTGTATTCTCTTACAACTTCGAAGTCTCATCTTATTGCTGATCTCTGGGTTGAAGAGGGGAGTTTCTGGAATTTGGAGTTCAGGAGGAATTTAAAGGATTGTGAATTTGAGAACTGGATGGAGTTGATGGCTTTGTTGGTGCCCTTCAAAATTAGTGATAAGGAGGATACGAGGGTGTGGATTCATGACAAAAACAGTGGGTTTTCTTGCAAATCTGCCCTAGACCTCTTGTGGAACACTAGTAGTATGGAAGGGGATAATACAAATTCTCTAATCTGGAAAGGTTCCTACCCGAAGAAGATCAAAGTGTTTATATGGACTGTTTTGAATGATGGCCTCAACTCCAATCAAAAACTTCAATCGAGAAAGCCTTGGTGTGCCTTACAGCCGAATTGGTGTGTTCTGTGCAAGTGTGCTCGGAGTCTACTAGTCATATCCTTTTTTATTGTGTTTTCACATTCAATTTGGATTTCTTTCTTGGAGACTTTTAATATGAGGTGGGTGTTTCATAAAGATCCGAAAGAAAATGTCATTTCTCTTTTGGGAGGCTCTCGTCTTCAAGATAAGGGTAAGACTCTTTGGGCTAATGCCATGAGATCTATTTTGTGGAACATTTGGTTGGAGCGAAATAGGAGAATTTTTTTGGATAGTAGTAGATCTTGTATTGATATTTGGGACACTAGTGTTCTAAATGCCTCCTCTTGGAGTGCAAGTTGTAATTTTTTTTGTAGCTACAATACTTCTACTATTGCAACAAATTGGAAGGCGTTTTTGTAACTTTCGGCCGTTTTTGGTTCTTCATCTCATCAATGAATTAGCCTTGTTTATTATTAAAAAAAAAAAAATCTTCGTTTGTCATGATGTGTGTCCATGTCTGACACGGACACTCCGACAATGTTGGACATGTCGAGTACTTGTTAACCACATTAGACACATGTAGGAAACTTGTTAAACACGTTAGTCATGAGTTGGACTCTTCACGTATGTGAACATATGCCAAACAATTTCTTTTTGGGGTGGCCGCTCTCTAGGGCCTTTTCTTGTGTTTGTTCTTTGTTCTTTAATTATCTGAATTAAATGGGCTTGTAAGCCATCTTTTAAAAAAAATGTCAAACAATTATGGGTCACTTGAACAAAAATGTTAAATATTTTGTTTATCACATTTTTAGTTTTATTTGGTAAGAAATAATGGACCTAAAAGGAAATCTAAGAGAAATAATAAATTTGAGATTGACATCTGAGTTTCTTAGTTCCATGGCTTTTTGGAAGGAAAGCAATTGTAAGGTGGAGAACAAGAGATTCTTCATTGGTCCTGGATAGGGTTAATAAAAATGGTAGAGTTCTTTTACGAGAAAAAAATAGAGAACTATGGTTCTGCATTTCTTGTGAGCCTAAAATTGTTGTGTGGATTAGGGATGCAATAGACCATCTCACTGTAACCCGGCAAAACCAAAAAAAATTTAGGCGAATAGAGTGCGAGAATGGGATGGTAATGATCAACAAAGTCACTAATAGAAGAGGATCCTTTGTTGATGTGACACAGCTTCTATCAAATGGAAAAAAATCTAACCTTTTCATTCCTTCGGGGGAAGATATGATTGGGTGGAAAAGCTTTATCAAGCTTGTTGATGGAAGATTCGAAGAGGAGGAAGAGGAAGAGGAAGAAGCAGAGGTGGCAGTTAATTTCAAAAAGAACCAGAAACCTTTGATTCAAGCTAATAATTTCACTAAGGTTATTACTCAGAAGAACACCTTTGCTGAGGTGGTGAAGAAAACAGGTGCTCAGGTTGACCACGAGAAGAAACCTCTCGTTGAAAGTGCCTTGAATGTTTTCGAAGCAGATGTTATACCCATTAATCTGGTGGATACCATTGTGGTGTTAAGAAGGAGTTTCTCTGATGAATGGGGGAAGATTTTAAAGAAAGTGATTTTAAAGAAAGTGAAAAAGAGTACTGGAATGGAAACTTTAGAAATAAATCCCTTTCACCCTGACAAAGTGATCATTAAATGCAATGCAGAAACAGCTAGGGATCTTTGTTCTAATCAAGGATGGTGTACCTTTGAAGATGTTACCTTGAAGTTTGAGTGGTGGGATATCATTAAACACGACAGACTCGATTTACTTCCCTGTTATGGTGGTTGGATTGAGGTGAGAAATATCCCTCTGATTTATTGGAACATTGAAGTTTTCAAAGTTATTGGTGATTGTTGTGGTGGTTACATTAAATGCTCTAAAAATACGAGCAATAGAATTGGAAGTTTTGAAGCTCTCATTCAGGTTAAAGAGAATGTTTATGGCTTCATTCCGGCAGAAATTGAAGTTAAAAACTCCGAGGGCGTTTGTTTTACGGCGACGGTGGTGGCTAGCCATGACTGGAAGTTACTAGAAAGAGGTTCTCCGATGAGCAGAAGTTGGCTTCTCCGGCAGACAGGTGGTCAGATTGCTAAAGGAAGGAGAGAAGGTCTTTATCCTATGGATAAAATCAGGGAAAACTGGAAGACTGTTGGGCCCTCCTGTGCAAGGCTGTTTCTTGGAAAAGAAAGCAAGTTTGAAAAAGGGGGCAGCAGTTATGGGCTCGAGGTAGGTGGTCAGGGAGTTGGTTTAGCAGATAAAAAGGCAGTTGACAATGTGTATTATTTAAATGATTCTGATGAAGAATTAATTTTACCCTCCAAGCCCAATCTTTCTTTGGGCTGTGGGCCTGCTAACCAGCATGGCAAGTTTAAAAAGTCTTTGAAGAATTCAGAATGGAGGGAAGTGGGGCCCGTTTCCAAAGACTTTATTAATCTGACTTATCCCAAGAAGAATCAGCTGGAAAATGGTACTAATACAGAGACATGGAGAAAAGTTGAAAAATGTAAAGTTAATAGCTCTCCTCTTTTAGACTTGAAAAGGGCCTCTGGAAAAAACCAAGTTCAGGTTTTCTTCAAACAACAAACCATTAATCATACTACTCCCTTGGATAGCAAATTAGTCACTGATTCTGATCCTGAGTTCTACAATTCCAGTCCTTGCGAGGAAGAAGAGAGCCATGAGATAGATCTCTTTCAAACTCCTGAACTCAAATTGTTAGAAAGAGTCGATAAGGGGGATGTTGATGAGCTTAAAGGTCAGACTCTTGTGCTAGAGGAAGATGTCGGTTTGCTTTCTTCAACCTTGCTAGAAGAAAGCACTGAAGTTAATGTTAGCAGGGAGTTGGTGGTGGTTCCAGATTCTCAAGATTGTATTCAAGTGGCTTTTCCGGATATGTATTCCATCTCAGAAGAAAAGATCAATCCAGCTGGGCAAGTTATGGGAACCTTCATTTTGTTTGTTGATAGTGCGGGAGAGAAGAGAATGAAGCTGGATGATTGGCTCCTTCTCACAGAAGCTAATATAGTTCCTCTAAGAAAAAAGAATTCCAAAGGCAGAGGTAAGAATCAGCTGGTTATGTTTGAAGCTGATGGGTCTTTGGATGATGTTTGGGAAGCTGATCTTGGAAAAGCGGGCACTTTTATTGCTTTGGTTGATTGGAGTGGGAAAGAAGAGTTTCATTGGCTAATTGGCTCCGATGCAAGGCTGCTACCATTATGCCTATTAGAAAACAAGTTAGCTCAAGAGTGACTAAATCTCCAAATAGAAGTGGTAAAGGTAGAAGGGAACATGTCAATCTTAAAAGTAATGTTAAATATGAGAGATCAAAGTATTTGATTCTCCAAAGGGACACAAATGTTGTGGATGAGGATTCTTAGCTAGAATGTTAGAGGGCTTGGGGCAGCCTCTAAAAGAAGCCTCGTGAGGGATGTTATTCGTAGTAGTAATCCTGACTTAGTCATCTTGCAAGAAACTAAATTGGCTATGGTGGACAGAATCATCATTAAGTCTATTTGCAGCAGTAGTTTTGTTGGCTGAGCCTCCCTTGATGCTCTTGGTTCTAGAGGTGGCATTATCATTATGTGGTCTGATCTTGATTTGACCATTACTGAAGCTCATAGTGGTCTCTTTACCCTTATTGTCAAAATCAAGCTCCCTGATCTCTCTATCTTTTGGGTCACTAGTGTGAATGGCCCTAATCACAAAAGGGAAAGACGTTTTCTTTAGCGGGGAGAGATTGCTATTGCTGCCCTTGGAGGTTTGTGTGCTGGTAAGTGGGTGTTGGCTGGTGACTTCAATGTTGTTAGATGGGTGGCTAAAAAATCTAATGGAGGCGGAGTAACTAAAAGTATGAGAGAGTTCAACCGTTTGGTGGACGACCTTAACTTGGAAGATATCCCCATGAGAAATGGGAGATTTACTTGGTCCGATTTCGGAGATTCCCCGGTTCACACAAGGATTGATCGATTTCTAGTTACTAAGGATTGGCTCAACCTCTTCCAGGATGCTACGCTTGAGAGGCTCAAGAGAACTACTTCGATCACTTTCCCCTACTTCGCCACCTGGTAATTTTGTCAAGGGTCCTCCCCCTTTTAGATTTGAGAACATGTGGTTAGATCACAAGTCATTTATGGGTCATATGGAGACTTGGTGGTCTTCTTTGAAAGATGAAAGATGGCCTGGGCATTCTTTTATGTGTAAATTATCTTTGGTGAAAGGTAAACTTAAGAGTTGGAATAGAGAAGTTTTTGGGAATTTTGCTACCCAAAAAGCCAAGCTGCAATCTGATATAGAGGCTCTAGATTTGCGTGATGAAGATGGGTTATTGAGCTTTGAGCAAAGAGAAAACAGATTCAGATTGAGAAGGGAGATATTGGATTTAGTCATGCAAGAAAGTGTTTATTGGAGACAAAGAAGCAAGTCTTTGTGGCTAAAAGGTGGGGATGAAAACTCTAAAGTGTTTCATAGCTTTATAAAAGGGAGAAGAAAGAAGAATTTTATAAACCAAGTCATGGCTAGGTCTGGTGAGCTCTTGTTGAATGCTGAAGCTGTTGAGGGGGAGTTTGTGGATTTTTTCGCTTCTCTTTTTACTAAGAAGATGGGCAGTAGAATCATTTGGGATGACATTTATTGGTGTCCTATCTCTTCTAGGGATAGTGCTTGGCTGACTATCCCCTTCACTGAAATTGAAGTCTTCTAGGCTATCTCAGATCTTGGGTTGAACAAAGCACCTGGCTCAGATGGTTTCTCTATTGAATTCTTTAAAAAAACATGGAACATCATCAAGGTTGATGTTATGAAGGTGTTCCATGAGTTTTTTGAGAAAGGGATCATCAATGCTAGAGTGAATGAAACGTTCATTTCTCTCATTCCCAAGAAAGTGGATGCCCTAGTCATATGGACTTTCGGCCAATTAGTCTTACTACCAGCTCTATAAGATTTTAGCCAAAGTTCTTCCAGGAGAGATTGAAAGTTGTGCTCCCTAACACCATATCAATCTTCCAAAATGCCTTTGTGGGAGGAAGACAGATCATTGATTCCATTTTGGTGGCCAATGAATTGGTGGAAGACTATAAGAAAAGGAAAATGAAAGGAGCTATTATTAAACTTGATCTTGAGAAGGCTTATGATAGTGTTGATTGGGATTTTTTGTTGAACCTCTTTGCTTTTAAAGGTTTTAATCCAAAGTGGTGTAGCTGGATGAAAGGGTGCCTCCAAAGTGCTAGTTTTTCGATCCTCATTAATGGTAGAGCTAAGGGGAAATTTGGAGCCTCGAGAGGAGTCGGACAAGGTGATCCTTTATCCCCCTTTATGTTTCTCTTGGTTGCGCACGCTTTTAGCAGACTTCTCTCAAGAAATCAAGCTAGAGGCCGGATTAAAGGGTTCAAGATTGACAATTTGGAAGTGTCTCATCTACGGTTTGCGATGATACTCTTCTTTTCTCTCATTTTAACAAAGATGCCATCAAGAACCTTGTCATCACTATTCAACAGTTTGAAGAAGGTTCCTGGCTTGAGTGTCAATTTTATCAAATCGCCATTGCTGGTATCAACTTGGATGATGAAGAGGTTCAATGGCTGGTGGAGAATGGTAGATTTAAGGTTGGGGAGCTCCCTTTTATTTATCTCGGCTTACCCCTAGGAGGTAATCCTAATACTAAGGCCTTTTGGGACCCTGGTTATTGATAAGATCACCAAGCGCATAGATAAGTGGAAAAAAATCATGATTTCCAGAGGTGGGAGACTCACTCTTATCCATTCTATTTTAAATAGTCTCCCTACTTATTTTCTCTCTGTTTTTAAAGCTCCGGTGGCTGTTACAAAGAACATTGATAAGATTTTAAGGTCTTTCTTTTGGAAAGGGGCTGAGGGTTTAAAAGGCTGCCATCTTGTCAAGTGGGATAAAATCCCTCCTCCACTCGCTAATGGAGGTTTGGCTTTCGGTGGTTTGAAGCTCAAGAACAAAGCTCTCCTTCTTAAATGGTTGTGGCGCTTCCCTTTGGAACCTAATTTTATGTGGTACAAGATCATCCGGGAGATTCATGGGCTGGATTTGATGGGTTGGTGTTCGGCTATTAAACCTAACAGTGGTAATAGATCTCCATGGAAGAACATTTATAACCTCAAGCAAACCATGGAGGCTAATTGCAGGTTCTGTGTGGGAAGAGGCATTGCTGTTTTGTTTTGGGAGCATGTGTGGATTGGGGAGAAGACCCTTGCTTCTCTTTTTCCCTCCTTGTTTCGTATTGCAGTCCTGAAAAAGCAGCTGATTAGTAGTTTTTGGCATGGTGAGCTTGATTCCTGGGTTGTGGTCTTCAGAAGACACCTCAAAGATGATGAAGTGGCTGAGTGGATTAATTTCTTTAATCTTTTAGATCCCATCCGCTTAAATGATAGGGAGGATATTAGATTGTGGATTCATGACACTCTTTGGCACAAGACTATAGTTGGCATTCATGGCAGTAAACCTCTAGGTTGGTCTTCCAACATCAAAGCTGGTTGTACTAATAGGAGTCCTTAGAAGCACATCCACAAACTCCTTTCTATTATGGAGATGAATAGCCTCTTCTCGGTGGGCAGAGGCGACAGAGTGATGTTATGGCACCATTGTTGGGTGGAGGAGATGCCTCTGGCTTCCAGATTTCCTAGTCTTTATCTGCTAGCTAAGGACAAATTCCATCCGATTAGTCATTTCTGGAATGAGGAGCTTAGATCTTGGATTATTAATTTAAGGAGGAACATGAAAGAAGAGGAGGTGGAGGAGTGGATTGCTCTGATGGACACTTTGGCTACTGTTAGTTTGAACAGCAGGGATATCAAAATTTGGAAGCCGGACAAAGACAAAGGATTTAGTTGCAAGTCTGCTTTGCTGGTGTTGTGGAAGAATCTGAGAGATGATCCTCAAATGAATTTAGTGTGGAAAGGTGATTATCCAAGGAAAATCAAAGTCTTCCTTTGGATCCTAGTGAATGATGGGCTAAACACCAACCAAAGATGGCAAGTGAGGAACCCTTGGATCACTCTTCAGCCGAACAGATGCAACCTCTGTTGGAAAGCTTTGGAAAGCACCAGCCATTTGTTTTTCCATTGTGACTTCTCTAGATCTATTTGGTCCTTTCTCTTGAACTCTTTCAATTTGAGTTGGATCTTCCATGAGGACTCTAGAAGAAACATTATTAATCTTCTTGGTGGCTATCCGACTGGGGTAAGAAGAGAGTGCTTTGGGCAAATGCTGTTCGGTCAATCTGCTGGAATCTTTGGCTTGAGAGGAATAGGAGGTTTTTTTGTAGACAAGCACAAGAGTTTGAGTGATGTTTGGGAAAATTGTGTGCTTAATGCCTCCATTTGGAGTGCAAATTGTAAATTTTTTAATAGTTATACCCCCTCTCCATTATTGCCTCCAACTGGCATGTTTTTTGTAATTGCTAGTGCGCCTTTTTTTTTGGGGCTTTTTCACTTATCAATGAAAGAGTTCGGTTTATTATCAAAAAAAAAATATTAGATTGTGGATCCCGGATGCAACCCACGGCTTTTCTAGTAAGTCTGCTCTTAAGACTTTGTGGAAAGTGGATGAGAATCCTAGTGATTGTGTTATTAATTATCTCTGGAAAGGAAAGTCACCTTTGAAGATTAAAGTGTTTTTATGGTTGATCATCAACGATGGCATCAACTCCAACCAAAAATTTCAGTCTAGAAATCGTTGGTTCACTCTCCAACCTAATTGGTGCAGTCTTGGTAGAAAGTGTTCTTAGTCCAGTGTGCATCTTTTGTTTGATTGCTACTTCTCTCTTAATATTTGGCTGTCCTTTTTGAAGACTTTTGATATGGTGTGGATTTTTCATAAAGATCATGAGGCTAATACTAAGGCTCTTATTGGAGGTTCAACGCTCTTCACCAATAAAAAGAAAAGAATTTTGTGGGACAATGGGGTGAGAGCTATTCTTTGGAACGTGTGGCTAGAACGGAATAGAAGAATTTTTGAAGGCAAGGATAGATCTTGGCTTGAGGTGTGGGAGGCTTGTGTCCTCAATGCCTCCATGTGGAGTGCAAATTGTAAATCCTTTTGTAATTATCCTCCCTCTATTATTGCTTCCAATTGGAAAGCGTTTTTATAATCCTCGTTGGCCGTTTTTTGGCTCTTTAATATATCAATGAAATAGCTTGTTTATCATAAAAAAATAAATTTGAGATTGACAAAAATTCAATTTTTATTTATTTTCATCTCTTCTTGCTCATTATCTTTCTAACATATATATCATATTTTAAAACAAATTTTAATATAAAAATCATACAAATGTATAAAATATTCAAATATATCTAAAATGTTTATTGTAATAACAGGTCGGTGCGGTATCCATGTCCTAGTTTTTTAGAAAATGGAGTGTTGCCGTGATGAAATCGTGTTGTGTCCATGTCTAGTATTTGTGTCTATGCTTCTTAAATCTTAGCTTATATGTCTTCAAAATACTACGAGTAATGACAAAAAAGAAAAATGACCTTAAAGGAGGGAAAAGTAATAAAGGTGTAAACCAGAATGTGGACCTGAATGTGAGACGGCATGTATAGCCTTCAAAGCCTCCTTACGAGTGCGGTCGTCTTTGGCTGTCCCTAGCATATTTAAAAGATGTTGAACCCCGCCCATCTCCACTACTTTCATCCTTCTTTCGTCTGCAATTGCAAAAAAAAAAGCTTAAAATCTGACCACAACAATAAATTAGCTTTGCCAGTTGAGATTTTAAAAATTACTAACAAAAGTACAAAACAATCAGATTAAACTAACTAGTCTTTTAAATTGGCATATTTTGATCAAATCTGAAAGATAGGTTTAAAAGGTTCGATCAAAAGCTTGCAAGCAAAAGCCATAACTAAAGGCTTCACAATAAATTAAAGGACAAGTTTCCAAGAGAGAAAAGAAACCGATGATCTCTTCTTGAATGATATATGTTTTGTTTTCCAACCTAGCTAGGAATTCCAGACTTTCTTTCTGTGCAAACTCCGGCCCAAGGGCTGGTATATTAACCAATTCAGTAATCTAACTTGCTAACATTTTTTTGGTGTAACATTTTTATTATTACATTATTTGAAGTTGCACTCACAGGACATTATTTTTAAAATCTTCTAAGAGCTTTTAGGGAGCAAAATGTGATAGGCTAACAATATCCATTGTAGAAGGCAACGGGCAAGGAATCATTGATCCCATAACCAAACAGAAAAATTCAATTCAACTTTTACAATTAATAGTTTCAAAAGTGTGAACCAATTCAGGGGAGGAAAAATTGAAGAGAATACCATCTATCGAAAAACGAGCCAATCTAGACGCTCCCATCCTCTTAAACAATGGATCTTTGACTTCCAAGAGCGAAACAGATTGCTGCAACAAGTTATCCCCTGAAATGATACATTTAACTAAAAATTACAACGACAACGACATCATGAAGGATTGAGAATGAAAACTAGCAAAATTAAACATCAAGAGAAATAAAAAAAAAAGCAAATTAGAAAGTGTTTTCATACCCATGTATGGAAAGATCTGGTAACCCAGAAATGTTGCAGTCCCAGCAAATATTAATTTTAATAACCATCCTACTTTTCTCTCTGCCTCCTTCTCGAGTTCAAGTACCTCTGAAATTAAATCAATCTCAATCATACATTCAATAACAATGACAGAAATCAAGAAACTCATCCATTAATGTTGAAAAACTAAAATATCTAAAAATTGTAATCAATAAATTATCCACATCTCAAGAAAAATAATACAACTATAAATTTGTATAACAAAATTAAATTAGTAAAATTATTATTTTACTTTACTTTTGTTGAGAAGCAAGCTCGACAGCGTATTTCATTAAGATAATGAAAGGGAAACAGAAAGGGTCACAAGAACCCGAAAAACCATCACCTAATTAGAAGTATGTGGGTTATCAAAAAATCTAAACAAAGTTAGATTAGTAGCATACTATATTACTGGTTGTTAGAGATGTAACATAAAAAAAAACATTGGGGTTACTAATCAGATTGAATTGATTAGGAAAATTACGAGGTTTTAAGATCTACAATCCAAAGATATCCATCAAAACTAAGAATCTGTAGGGATATTAAAAGCCATATTATAAATAAAAAAGATCAATTAACTAAGAAGAAGAAATACCTTTTTCATTGTAAGCTGAAAAAGTGCGAAATTGTAGGGTTCCCGAAGGTTGTCTTCTGCACAGATACTGAAACTAATGAAAGTAAGAGGGGAAATCCTGAAAATGGGAAATTTAGATGTAAAATGAAAATCTTACATTGGTAAGCTTCGATGAAAGCACGCGCATGGTGCAGAATAGCTCTGACTTCGTTTCGTTTGTTACCCGCTTTCAACCTCGCTATCTCAACACCATGGACTTCGGGGGTTTTTTTCTAACAAGTTCAGGATTATATATATGAATCCGTCTCAAAATTCAATTTTAGTATATATGCTATGATTTCTTATATGAAAAATAAAATTAATTTTCATTGATTAACCGAATTTTCTATAATATTTATAAAAATAAAATTTTTAAAAAGTATTTATAAATATAACGAATTTTTTAAAATCCCTTATTCATTTGGAAATGTGAAATCGGTGATAACTTATAAGATAATCGATAATAATTATTAGATAATCAATGATTCATACACAAAATATCATTATATCAATAAAATCAGTGATTATTTGTGTGGAAATTAGTGATTACTTGTGAGAAAATCATTGATTACTCGTGCAAAACTAGTGGCCATTTTGTAATATTTTAGGCCCGAAATTTGAGTTTTTTACTATTTTTGTAAATAAATTTTTTACTACTATTTTTACAAATATTTTACCTAATTTTGCTATTTCTGCAAGAGCCCCTAAAAATAATCAGACTTCATAATATGGTGGTATATAAAATATAATATATTATTGAAAAAGCAAAACTTTTTATAAAGGGCAAATTGTAAATATACCTCATATACTCTCAATTTGATCGAATTCACCCTTTATTTTTTATTTTGATCAATTTTATCCCTAAAATATTAATAGTGTTGCAGATATGTCTTCCGTTTTTAAATAGAGATTCATGTATGTTGCCTCCTTACACGTGGAAACCTTTTTACCCTCCTGATTTAACTTTATTTTCCTTCCATTTTACAATCTTACACCTTCAATCTTTTTTCTTTCTTGATTTAACTTCATTTCCCCTCCTGTATAAAGCTCTTCACACCTTCCACTTAATCGTTGACTAGCATTTACATGAGATAAAGAGACAGTGTTCACACGGAAATTTCTATGGAAAGAAATTAAAATGCGGAATAAAATATATTTGTATTGATATGAATTTATTGTTACAATCTCTAATGAATATAATCCTCTGATGCTTTCTCTAAAGTATAAACGTTGATGCAAGGGCCGATTGGCATATTTCTCGAATCGATGGGATGAATCTTCGGCTTTTGAGCTTGTGAAGAATTGATTGATTTGTTTCGGTGATATGAAACCCTAGGAAATTGAAATAGAAACCATTTGAAAGCACAAAGAACCCCTAGATGCAAATCCTAAAACCCCAATGAACAATAAGGTAAAACCCTTGGAAACAAAGAAGAAGAAGATTATTCCAATGATCTAATACCTTGAAATAAGAGAACTTGTTCTTATTTCAAGATCGAAACAATCCACAAACACAATAGATCAAGTTATGCTTGAATGTTTCTAAAACATGCAACCTAGAACAAGGCTACAAAATGCAAGGTAAAATCAACCAAGAAATAAGCAAAACAAAGCTATTTTCTATCATATTAATTCTTCATATTTAGGGTTACAAATGAGGCCTTTAAATAGGCAAAGAAACCCTAAAAATAACAAGCAAATTCGGAATAAAGAAGAGAATAAAATCTGCCCAAAACTTGCCTTATATGGATTTGGCAGATTTTGGGGAAAATCTTTCCTAGAGAATAATATCTTTCCTAATCCTTTCCAAACTAATAAAATGAATAGAAATGGCCTAAAATATGTCTATATACATCATAAATTCGTTGGAACCATATATGGAAAGTTTGGGAACAAATATGGAAAGTGTTCCAAATATGGAAAGTTTTCAAAAGTGATGCAACTTTCCTAATTAGCACTTCTCCTCAATTCTGATTGAACAAGTCTTCAATACTCTTCCTTGAAATGCATTTGCCATAGATTGAAGTTTTTCAAGTCTTCTTCCTTAGCCTCCATGCTCGGGTCTTCAAAGCTTGTCTTTACTTTACTCATGTAGGCTTGACAATGCATGTTCAAGACTTGTTGTAGCTTCTTGGCTCTTGATCTTGTGATTGGTCTTTGAGCTTGTTGTGAGGTCCCGTGATTCATATCATCCCCTCCCTCTTGAAAATGATTCGTCCTCGAATCTAAAACATTACCTACATCGCAATAACTCAAGTTAGTACATAAATAAAAGCACCTAAAGCATACTTACCTTGGAAATCAGATTTGTAAGCATCTTGATATCTTTCTAGTGCCTTGAATTGTATAACTCCTCCCGGATCAAAAACCTTGAACTTCCATGCATCTCCCTCTTTGACATTTAATTGCATACCCATGGTCCCACTTAGGTATTGAAGTATTTGTAGCTTCTTCTTAAATTCCGTCTCATAAAAAAGAACAAGAGATCTAGCTACACTATTAGATAACATATTAGAACCCAAAGGACCATAGTCAATTTCATAAATTTTCTCATAACATGGTAACACAAACAACTCATATGTGTGTCCATACTGAAATCCTACATTCTTCTCAATCAAATGACAAGAATGTGTAACCATTGAATCATTCAAACAAGAATTATGTAAAACATTAAGCACATGATCAGAAGTAGTAAAAATTTCAACAACTCTTTTAATTTGGGAATTATTAAGCAAGTAAGTCTTAGCACAACATGTATAATTATCAATCAAATTCATTCGATGGTGCAAAAATTCAGAGTTGAGATCATTTTTATCAAACAAACAAGTGTTATGCATATTATAAAGAATAGGGTTAGGATACTTTACAATGGTTTCTTTTGCCCTATTTTCTATGCACTGAGTCTTGAGAGATCTTGATCTATTGAGTATGGCAGCCCTTGAAATGTGATCAACTTGATGTTCTATGCCTTGGATTGATGACAATTCACTAGGCATCTCATTAGGGAACATTCGTTTGAATTCCTGCAAAAACTCAACAAACATACTAGGCAAAGATGGGTTAAGTGTAAAACAAACCTCTTTGTACAAAAGTACAAATGTAGGTTGGTAGATTTCATTCCTAGCATCGATTGATCTAACTTTCAAGCTATCACTCTCCAGTTGACTCTCTTTTTGCTTACTACACTCAATTGACTCACACTTTCTAATCTCAAAACACTTTTTCTTTTCACTCTCATGACACTCATTCTTTTCAAACTCTTTTTCTTTTGAATCAAACTGTCTTTCTTTTCGACTCATCTCTCTTTCTTTTAACTCACTTATTTCACTCATTTCTTTTTCATCACTCATCTCTCTTTCTTTTGGCTCACTCTCTTTGTCACAATTTTCATTACTTTCAAACATAGAACTCTTTTGTCACTCACAAGTTTCCTCCACAAAAACATTAGCACGAATATCATCTTTTATCTCCTCCATGCTAGCATTGAAAATTTCCTTCGATTTTAAAAGTTCACTTTCAATCATCTTAACTTTCTCTAAAATCAGTCTTTCATTTTCTTCTACCAAGCCATAGGCGCCCCCATTCTCATCCATAAATGTACTATTTGCACCAATTTGATAAGAAGAAGTAGAATTGGAAATAGGTTTAGAAGCATACCGTGTATCTACTCTTCTTTTGAGCCTCTTTTCTATCTTGATGGCATAGTGAACCATTTCTTCCAACTCCACATATGTATACCCATTAATTTGGCCAGCAATATCATAGTTTAATCCATCTAAGAACCATGCCATAGTCATCTCTTCATCTTCCTCAATATTAGCCCTAGCCATGAGATATTTAAACTCATTATAGTACTCACAAACGCTCATATTTCCTTGTGTAAGATCTTCGAACTTTAGCACAAAGTCTCTTTGAAATCGACTTGGTACAAATCGTTTTCTCATGATGTATTTGAGTTCACACCAAGTGTCAATTGGATCCTCCAAAGTTCTTCTTTTCCTATCGTTCACCAATTGTTTCCACCATGTTAGTGCATAATCACAAAAATTACAGGTTATAAGTTGTATCTTTTTTGAATTACTACATGGATGTTCTTTGAAACAAAGCTCCACATCTCTTTCCCATGTCAAGTAAACCTCTGGATTTAATCTTCCTTGAAAAGTAGGTAACTTGAGCTTATCACCTCTTATGCTTCTATGCTCCATCCCTTCATGATGAACACCTCTATTTTCCCTCTGAGTATGTTCTCTCTCTCGACATCTATTACTCCTCCTTCGATCAATTTCATGATACATTGCTACAAGTAAACAAGTTAGTAATAAAAATAGGACCTCTCAATCACTCCCTAAGTGTTTACACTCAAAGATGTTATTTCACTCGTGTTTGCACTCAAAACAGATTCTAGACCCTAAATGTAACCTTGAACTTTTAGCACACTTTAGCCAACTATCAAGCAACAAAGATACTAATGAAATTTGTAAAAAGTAACAATCAAGAAATAAGAAACAAGCAAATTGGTTGGTTAAGAAGAAAACAAGACAGATTCATGCAAATGGTTTATTTTAGTGACAAGGAAAGAATAAGAAAGAAAAATAAGCAAGAAGAAACTTTCCTAAAAGAGAAAAATTTCCTTAAGCAAGATGTGCATATATTTGAATATGGGACAGATTTGAAACTTTCCTAAAACAGTTTTTGCTATTTATGGTAAGTTCTAGCTTTTTAGGAAACAAACAACTTTGGCTCATTCAACTTGATAATTTTGGATTCAAGATGCATAAATGATGAGTTTAAGATGAACTCTTCAAGAACAATAAGAACACTAAACACTTTTTTCCAGAAACTCAAGCAAATAGCAAGAACACTTTTTTTTATATAACAATCTCTGCACAATCCGACAGTCTGCGAAGATCTATTTTTTTCTCAATCTTCCACTTTTTTTTTGACAAATGTTTCTGAATAACAAATAAGAACGACAGAAATATAAACACTTTTCTAGTTGATGATTTTCTGAGAATCGGATTAAAACTATACTAAAAATAACAAAAACAGTAGCTAAATACGGAAATTCTGGAACTATGATTTTTTTTTTTTTTTTGGAATTTTCGATGAACGAAGAACAAGATAATAAAAATTAAAACAACAAGAAAGCAAGTAAGATAGAAATATTCCCTTGAGCCTAAGCTCTGATACCAAATGATATGAAACCCTAGGAAATTGAAATAGAAACCCTTTGAAAGCACAAAGAACCCCTAGATGCAAATCCTAAAACCCCAATGAACAATAAGGTAAAACCCTTGGAAACAAAGAAGAAGAAGATTATTCCAATGATCTAATACCTTGAAATAAGAGAACTTGTTCTTATTTCAAGATCGAAACAATCCACAAACACAATAGATCAAGTTATGCTTGAATGTTTCTAAAACATGCAACCTAGAACAAGGCTACAAAATGCAAGGTAAAATCAACCAAGCAATAAGCAAAATAAAGCTATTTTCTATCATATTAATTCTTCATATTTAGGGTTACAAATGAGGCCTTTAAATAGGCAAAGAAACCCTAAAAATAACAAGCAAATTCGGAATAAAGAAGAGAATAAAATCTGCCCAAAACTTGCCTTATATGGATTTGGCAGATTTTGGGGAAAATCTTTCCTAGAGAATAATATCTTTCCTAATCCTTTCCAAACTAATAAAATGAATAGAAATGGCCTAAAATATGTCTAAATACATCATAAATTCATTGGAACCATATATGGAAAGTTTGGGAACAAATATGGAAAGTGTTCCAAATATGAAAAGTTTGCAAAAGTGATGCAACTTTCCTAATTAGCACTTCTCTTCAATTCTGATTGAACAAGTCTTCAATACTCTTCCTTGAAATGCATTTGCCATAGATTGAAGTTTTTCAAGTCTTCTTCCTTAGCCTCCATGCTCGGGTCTTCAAAGTTTGTCTTTACTTTACTCATGTAGGCTTGACAATGCATGTTCAAGACTTGTTGTTGCTTCTTGGCTCTTGATCTTGTGATTGGTCTTTGAGCTTGTTGTGAGGTCCCATGATTCATATCATTCGGTCTTGAAGCTTGAACATGAATGTCTTCGAAACTTGTGAGATTTTAGTCTTCAACCATTTGACTTCAAGATGGTCGTCAACGTTGAGAGTCTTCGATCTTCGGTCTTGAGGAAGTTTTCAAGAACTCTTTGGTCTTTGAAGTCTTCGATCTTCGATCTTAAAAGAATATTTGGTTTTTGAAAAGTCTTCGATCTTCAATGTTAAATGTCCGATATTATTATGGAGATGACAAGGTGGGCGAGTGACCCATGGGTAGGGTCACACACTCCAATAGTTAATGATTAACCAATTATTTGTATTTTATTTAAAATATATATATGGAATTTCTTAATTTAAATTAATATGATTAATTTAAATGAGTAAGATATGGAATAATTATTTTAAATTAATAAAGATTAATTTAAATAAAGATATGAGATAATTATTCAAAATATATTTTATATATCTTTATTAACTATTTGATAATTAAAAAGATATTCAAAGATTTTCTGATGCCTTACTTTTCCTATAAATAGGAATCTTGGGGTGATCTCAAACACACAACTAAGAGAGCAAAAGAAAGGCTCATAGAAATTCTTCTTCTCACTCTCTCCTTGCCGCCTCCGGCCTTATAGTGGTCATAGGGCAGATTTTCTTCCCTTTCCCTTTTCCAAAGAGGATAGTGCCCACGCACCGATTCTCTTTTATGCTTAGTGAGGAAGAGTTTTTTGGTGGTCCCAGGATCGTAACCAAGAAGACCGAGAAAGAGTCCGACACTTCTCTACAAGGGTTAGTACTCTTTTATGCAATTATGGTTTTGATAATATTATACTGCATGGAAAGATCCTTGGGAATTCCGCATGAGAACTCTTTTTAAGAGGCCTCAATCCCAACACAAGGGATATTTTTTTTGGTTGGTTGACTGAACTTAAAATCTTCTTTAAATTGCCTACGTACCCTTTATATGAAGAGGGACCAAGTCATAACGTAGTCGATTGAAATAATTTTTTTGTTGGGTGGGTCGTTCACCTTTTTTAAACTCATGCGGATCGGGTATATCTTGTAGTTTTGGTTGTTGCGACAAGAAGCTTACATTTCAAGCTCCATATTGAAGGAGAAATTTCCCTTTTGGGGGCGAGTTGACATCACCTTCTTCATGTACTTTGTCATATTCTTCTCTTGTTGGATTGGTGGAAATGACGAAATGTCGCCGCTTTCAAAGAGCCTTTTGTACTTATGAGAAGGAAGGAAGGTTTTCTCTTCATCCAGGTGAAGTGACAATATTTTGGATTTCTTTTTCATCAATTTCTTTCGTCAACAATCTTTTTTCAAGATTTTTACTTTACTTTGATGTTGATCGCTTGAAACTTTGAGGCGATCACAAAAACATAATTTTGGCCTTGATTTTCTTCTTTGGTTTAGATAAGCTTAACCTTTGGAAGACCGAAGAGTGAGTAAAAGCAAAAATTTATGATATCAATCAAGGAGCCTTAATGTTGATCTTTCCCAAGCTTACATTTTTTGCTCTCCGAGTTCATGAAAAGCTCAACCTATAATAAATGCAACATCAAGGTTCAAGTTTAGAACAATAAATGGAAGTCAAGCTCAAGCCTAGTTCATTAAATGCAAGTCAAGTTCAAACTCAATTTCATTTAATGCAACCGAAGCTCATCAATACAACTCGAGACTTATTCATGACATCTTAAGGCTTTATTTAAGACTCTCATTAATACATGTGATCAAGATGTTTTAGTTACAAAGACTCAAAAATCAGATTTGTAACTAAAGTTCCCTTAACACGAAGCGCCTCTAACTAGGAGCGATCTGGGAGAAAAGTTCAAATTAATAAATAGAAATTATTAAGACAGCTCATAATGTGATTAGTTTTAATTAGGAAAATTTGAACAATCACATTTAAAATTAATCTAATTGGCTAATTAAAACTTGGATTAATGAGTTAGCCTAAATTAATCTAAGTTATGAAACTCTAACTTTAAAATATTAAGTGGGAGAAGGAAACATGTCAATGTATCTCATGGTCTACACTAATAGGCACACAATGTGAAATTTATACAAGGCCTCTACAACATTACTGCAAGTGTTTTTTCTAATAGGAAGGTTATATTTGTATAAATCAATATCAGGGTGGGTCTCCCGAAAGGGATAAAGAATTTTAAATACGAGTTGAAAACTGAATCTACACTTCGTAGACACTCTTTAATTTTTATTTAAAAGACTAAATTAGTGGGTCACACTTAAAAGAAGGTTGATAAAGTTTGTTATCAAAATTCTAGACCAAACACACGGTAAACAAGGACATAAAAATATGAGTTATTCTAGAGTTGTCATTTGTTGGAGTTGTATCTCATTTTAATGTTGGTAATTGACCTATCAATCGATAGCACTTCATTGGTATCATTAAAATATCGTGACATAGTAACATATTTTAGGGCTTTTCTGTTCATTAATATGTTTGCATTTATGCATCATACTTAATCATATGTCGAAACTTTTAGTATTTGAATATTGAATGCATGTTAGATTACTAAGATAATGTTTATTTAAATTTTCAGTAATATGACATCTAAACGGAGAAAAATATGTCTCCTATAAAAAGGAAATGAATAGTTTAAGTAAAGTAATTTACTTAAATAACCCGACAATATTAATTATTTAAATGGAAATTAATAACTAGCAAGAAAGATGAGTGGCTTTGAATAAAACTTAGATGTGAGATTAATTATAGGGCATGCGTATGAAAGGAGCCTTCGATGTTGAGTAGTTTGTAACTGGTTTAGAAGTTAACTTGGATATTAATTGTTTGTTTTAACCGGGAATGTGAAAGCTTTTATTTTGGGTACGGGATGAACTATAGGAGATAAATTCTCTAGTGAAGGCAAAAACTCAGTGAGGGGCGAGAGACTCGAGTGCTTAGACCCAATTCAGACGATGAATTCCACGCGTAAACTTACTTTCATTTATTTTTATTTCCACTGAGTTACCATACTCAGAGGTGCTACATAATACCTTTCAGGTTTGAATGCGGTCGAGGTCATGATGAGGAAGCTGGTATGCATTGAAGCTTGGATGTCGAACTTGGGAAGTGGACTAGTGGATCGTCGTACTTTGAGCTCGTAGTTGTTGTTTATATAAGAAGGATTTTGTGTAAGTATTGCTTGTTTTTTTTAAGGAAATTTTTATGTAAAGTTTGGTTTCAATTAAGGAAACCTTGTTTATTTACGTATTGGTTCATTTTCTTAATTCAAGTTTGACATTTCAATCAATTTGTTTTCCAAAACCGGGTGATGTGCCCAATGATTGCATCCACTTTATTTTTGAAAACGAGATACGTGCCCCTGGTTACGTACATATGGCTTCGGTCAGAACTGACTATCAAGTGAAGACTTTCATAAAATTATAAGTACTTTATTTTGAATTTCATGTTTTTCGCGCTTCCGCTGAGAATACTCGTGATCTAACCTTTATTTTAAGTCGGGTCGTTACATCCAAACATTTATTTTCATTTTCAATTAACTCCCATTTTCTTATTTAATTTTTCAGTTTTTATATTTGATTTTGGGAGTTACAATTTAGCCCCTCAATTTGTATATATAGGGCCTTTAGCACTCTGAAAAGAGACACCTCTCTTCATCTCATTTTTCTTTACCTTTTTAGTTTTCATCTATTTGTCTCTCTACTTTTTGCTAATATTTTCATACTTTCTTTTTAGAATTTGTGCAAATACTTAGCTAATTAGGCTTAAGTTTTATTTGGTAAAGTGTAGAAAGATTTTTTTGTAATACATTTTTATTTAGAATTTTGATTCAACATTGTTCAAGTAAGTCTTGATTTTAAGTAATTTCAATATCTCCATCCTTTTCTTAATTTTATTGTAAATATTATTGTAGTGTTAAATTTCATATAATTCTAGTCATGCTATTTTTATGTGGGATTTTTACAATATAATTTTATTGATATTTTCTTTATTTTATAAAAAAATCTTTTAATGAATTATGACTTGTTATATTGACGATCTTGGATTTTTATGAAATAAATAACATTTTCTTAGTATGAGAAATTGATTTATTTAAATACATTTGAAAATAATTTTTGTTCTTTATTTCTAAATTTTTCGATTGATTATTTGGGATGTAAAATTTTCATATGAGTTATATGAATCAAAATTCTATTTAATTTTGTAAAGTATAAAAGGATTCTTACACTTAACCAATTTCATTATTAATTTATTTTTAAATCATTTTTTATCATTTATTTGCACAATTTTCAAAACCCAAATTTCAAACCCTTCTCTCTTTTTTCTAAATTTTTTCTACCCAAATTGAACTTGACATTTACCTCTTTGTGGACACGATCACTCAATCTACACTACAACGACCTCTTAGCGTTTGCACATTTTGGACGTAATCAAATTTTTGCGCTGTTGTCGGGAGTAGTTTTGTTCCAAGTAAGATTTGTATGGTAGAATTTTAGTGAACAATGTTGGTATTTCTAATTTTTCTAACTTTTAATATAGATTTGTTCTTAATCTTTGTTAATTTTTAAATTAATTTTTTAGAACACTTCTTTAGGTAAAATTTAAAAAGTTAGTTTAATTTAACTTGTTAATTCATTATTAAATTTTAAATTTAAAATTGTTAGAATTTGTATGTTTAATTTAGCTTTTAATTATTTTTGCATCTTTAAAAGTTTTGTAGCTTTTAAGATAAATTTTTAATTTGTTAGTTTCTTTGGTAAATTTTTCATCTTTTAAAATTTGGGAAATTTCATTGGGTAGCAGAATTTTTGCAATATTTATAAATATAGCCGTTTTAAAAAGTATTTGCAAATATAGCAGATTTTTAAAAACCCCCATTCATGTGATCAGAGATATCAGTGATAACTTATAAAATAATCAGTGATTACTATCAGCTAATCAGTGATTCCTGCACAAAATTCAGGATATCAGGAAATCAGTGATTATTTGTGAAGATATCACTGATTACTAGTGACAATTTTGTAATATTTTAAGTGTGAATTAAATTTTTCTCGCTATATTTGCAAATATGTTTTTTTACTGCTATTTTTTATAAATATTGGACCTATTTTTGCTATTTTCGCAAGAGCCCCTTAAAATTTTCTAGATTGTTATTTTTTTAAGTTAATTAGAATTGCATCTTTAAAATTAAAATTAGTCAAGCATCTTCTTAAATTGTTAATTAGCTTTAATTTGCATCTTTCAAATTTCGTTTTGTAACTTCTTCTTAAAATTGTAGTTGTAGTTTTGAATTGCTAGATTTAAATTTCTAGATTAATTGCAAGTTTTTATTCTAAATTTATTGCCTCTTGATTTTAATTATCTTCTTTATTAATTATATTTTTTCTTTTTAATTGTTTAGAATTTTCTTTTTAAGACTAGTTAGTATTTTTTTAAGGTTACTTAGATGGTTTTGCCTTTAAGATTATATTTAATTAATTTTAATCTTTAAAAAACTCATAAAATTAAAAAAAAAAATCTAAAATCTAAAAAAAAAAATTAAAAATCATAAAAATTCAAAAAAAATTTAAAAAAATCTCAAAGTGAATGAATCATTTGTTTAGAGATGAATTAGGAAGATTTACGAAAAGGTCTAAAACACCAAGTGATAATTCTTCCGCTTTATTTAGTTCCTTATTTTCATCATCTCATTCTTCTTTTGGAGAAACCCTTTTTAGGATGGCGAATAACGAAGAAGTTCAACTAAAGTCTATTCATGACTACCTTCATCCCACCTGAACTACCACACCATCATGGATAATTCGAAACCCCAATGCACCCAATATCGCATTCAAGACAAATATGGTCCAACTCTTGCCTAATTTTCATGTTTAGAGAATGACGATCCTTATGTCTATGTTAGGGAATTTGAAGAAGTGGTAGCCACTTTTAATAACCAAGCTAATGCCTTAGATTCTGTTAGACTTAAGTTGTTCCCCTTCTCTTTAAACGGTAAAGCTAAGAGCTAGTTGTATTCATTAAGACCAAAGTCAATTGAAACGTGGGATGAGATGACATCTACCTTTTTCAATAAATATTTTCCCCACCTTAAGACCGATAACCTTAAACGAAAAATCTCAATGTTTTCCCAAGAAGACAATGAAATGTTATACCAAGCCCAGTAATGTTTTAAAGATCTGTTGAATCTATGTCCTCACCATGGCTATGTAAGTTGGAGAACCAATAGCTATTTCTATGATGGACTAACTATTTATGAGCGTAAATTTGTTGAGATGAATTTATCAATGAACTTATTGAAAAAGCCTATACATGGACTGCCCAAGGGCAACCGAAAGCACTAATAGATCTATACCGGTGGAATATATCAACTTAGAGAAGAGGATAATCTTAAAGCCCAAGTTGAGCCTTTGACTAAACAATTAGAATCTCCAAGTTTTAAAGCGTCTAGAGTTATCCATGTAGTTTCTAGGGCTGACTCTAGAGAGCCATGTTTTGTCTGTGGAGGAATAGAACATCTTGACAAGGATCGTCCTACCTATGGTGAGATTAGAGGAGTTTATGAAGAGCAATGTAATGCTTTAGGAGCTTATGATAAATCTTTCTCTTACACTTATAATCCTGGGCCGGAGAAACAATCATACTTTGAGTTGGAGAAATCCCAATCAAGCCAAAACATCTCGGTGGGAAGTAGAGGAATGATCAAGCCTAACAAACTCAAGCCCAAAGGCCTTATTCTCGCCTCAATATAATCATCTGCCAAGGAATTCTCTTGAGAATACCTTGCATTATTTTATAGAGGCTAAGGCTAAAACCAACCAAAATTTTGAATCCTTATTTATTCAAGTGATGGAAGAGAGGAAAGACATGAAAAGTCAAATTTCTAAATTGACTAATTCTTTAGCAATTAATGAAAGATGAAAATTTCCTTCCCAAGCTCAATCCAATCCAAAAGGGATCAATATGGCTCAAACTTCTAATCCAAATACTACCAATCTTGAGAAGGTCAATGCCATCACAATTCAAAGTGGAAAAGAATTGCAAAATCCTTAATCCAGTACTGTCCCTTCGAATACTTCTTTGTGAATCATGTTGGAGATAATCCTGTTCCAACTAGTGTTCTAGTAACCCTTCCTTTTCCCTAATATTTACGCCCTACTGGGAAATTCTTAGAAAAGCAAGCAGAACTCCTTAAGCATCTGACTCAAGTGAAAATAAATCTTCCCTTACTTCATATGATCAAGCGAGTACCGACTTATGTCAAGGTCATGAAAGACCTATGCACTATTAAAAGGAAGCATCATGTCAAGAAAACTACCTTCTTGACTGAGCAAATCTCTACGGTCATTGACCAAAAGACACCATTGAAATACTAGGATCCTGGTTGTCCTACCATCTCTTGTCAAATAGGAAATCATTCTTTCAGTCAAGCTATACTTGATCTTGGAGCAAGCGTAAATCTCATGCCTTATTCTATCTATTCTGAACTTTGTTTAGGAGAGATTAAGCCCACCTCTGTGGTGATGTAAATGACCGATAGATCAATTAAGAAACATCGGGGTATAATTGAAGATGTGTAAGTTCAAGTTTAAATTTTCTATTAACCCGTTGATTTCCTCGTTTTGGAATACTCGGTCCGTGGTGAATATAGAGTCTAAAGTTCTTATCATTCTAGGTAGACCTTTCCTTGATACTGCATATGTCTTGATCAATTGTATGAATGGTCATATGAAGATATCTTTTGCAAATATGACTTTAGAGATAAATGTTTTTCACATTGATAAACAACCATGTGACGATAATGAATGTCATGAAACCTTCTCGATAGACACACTTGTTTCTAAGGAGATTTCTTTCAATAATCTTCTTTCTGATCCTGAGAGTTCTAGTGCTAATGATTCGGTTAGTGATCCTTTAGGGACTGGGCTTTGGCAACCCTGTTTTAAAGAACTAGATGGTGAAGGGTGGCATGCAAGTGCACATGGTCAACAAGTAATAGTAGTGGTAAATGAGTGTCGTGTCCCACGAGGATCGTTGTTTTAAGGCAAGGTCCGAATCTTAAAGGTTAATGCAAATGATAAGACGGAATGATTATCAAAGTAAGTCGCTACAATTCACCGATAGGGTTTAACCATCAAGTGAGACACTTGCAGTGAAATTTTCAGTATAACTTGAGTTCATGAGACAACAACATTATAGAAATAAAAGCGCAAACATCAAGCTCTCTTAAACAAGCCCTAACGCAGCTAACTAACCTTTAATTCTGTCTCTAGAACCTTAGGTGATTAATCACTTCCCTTGAACTCCTAAACCATTGTTATCTATTCTCCCTAACCCTCCATTTATTTCTAAAGTTAAGGCTAGAGTGAACAAGTGAATCCTTACTCTAAGTTGTCATGCAATGGATCTTTTAATGCTTGCATAAACTCTTCTAATTCTACTTTCATAAAACTTTAAAAAAGAACATGAACATGAAAAATTCAATGTCACAGTCTCAATTAAATACTTGAGTTTCAAAATATTGTATTTAACCTATCCATATCCCACTTAGCACAACATCACAAAGAGTTTTAGCCTAACACGACTTACAACATTATGAAAGTGAAATAGACTTGCTAGAAAGAATTCATAAAGGAGATAAAAATATAAACTTTAACTGAGTTTAACTAGCAAAGAAAAGAAAACAACTAAGAACTCTAAATGGCAGCTACAATAAAAGCTTTTTGCTTCCTCTTCCAACGTCCGTTCTCCTCCTCCTCTCTGCTCTCTTCAATGACCAAAAAATTTCTCTTTTTTAATCAGCACATACTTGCTCTTCTTCGTTTTCATCCTTTTCCCGCCAAAATAGTAGTTGGTGAAGTCTATTGGGTTGCATGCACGGCTAGGGAACTGTAGCGCGAAGTGACAGCAGCTTGTCCCATCAAAGCAGTTGGTAACATATATAAATATCTTTTCTCCCTCCAAACTAGCTTGCTTCGACATTATCTCTGCATGCTTCCTTGAGACTTTTCCTTGAAATAAGAGAAAACTGCCAAGAGCACTACATAGAGTTTTAAGCTCACAATGGCCAACATTAGGAATCTGAAGGCAAACTCTTAACTAATAAAGGAAAATTATACAAAAGAGCTAAAATAAGAATAAACTTCAAAAGAACTACCAATCACAAAAGTAGTTTAAATGTATACAATGAACTACCATTTTACCGAATTACTTGGTCTTTTAACCTAGATTTATCCAAGTTTAACTATGTGAAAACTCCCCTTATAAGGACTTATTAGTAACCCAATATCCTTGCAAATACCCAAGAAAGTCAATCTTCACTCGTTTAGTCTTCGAATTCTTGATCTTTTCTTGAATGAAACCTTGGAGTTCAATATCTTCAATTCTTTGACATTTGGGGCTGGGATAATTCATATCATTCTCTCCAACTTCAAATAGATTCGTCCCCAAATATAACGACCTGAATCCGTTAAATTCTTTAAATTCAAAAGCACAACGGAAGACTTGGTTTTAAAAAAAAATGGCATGGGTACGTTTAAAATTTAGACTAACCAAAACCTGTTTTACATTGTTCACAACCAGAGAAGGCGATAAAGATAGAATGCTCATTCCAATTATAAATAGACTTCTAAAAATAACTTAGAATCATAAAACCATTACAAGTTTTTAAAACAAATGCTCTGATGAGCTCAAAACACAAAGTATGCAAGGGTGGAAAATATACAAAAGCATTTCAAGAATGCTATACAAAATTGTGTCCATGTCCATGTACATCCATTGCCTCGAGAAGTTAAGTAACACCACCTCCTCCACCACATTTCTTACATCGAGAAGTACCTGAAAAGTTGTAAGTGTAGCAACATTAGCATAAAAATGCTAGTGAGAGTAAGATGGAAGTAAGTAACCGTATGGACCGAATTTCATACCGGAAATTGTGTCCAAAAGCCTAAAATGCTCTTTACTACCCATTCTACACTTCCAATTACCATATAAGTATACAATCAAAAAGTAACTCCAATTCAAACAACATCCAACTCCGTAAAGTAATGAATTCGAGATTTGAAAATAAAAGTACTAATAATTTCTATGTCTTACTAAAAAAGACTATCGCAAGTAAATAATCGCATCTCAAACTTTCTTTGTTACCACCCATAGATCACATCTCGTATTACAACATATTACCACGCACCGTGTACCGGTATGTTACAACATCAACACACTACCATGTACTGTGTTACCACATTTAGTACCACAATATGTTACCACGTACGTGTTATCGTATGTTACCACATCAACACACTACCATGTACCGTGTATCACATGTTACCACATTTTGTACCACAACATGTTACCACGTACCGTGTTACCGTATATTACCACATCAACACAATACCACATATCGTGTTACCACATAGTACCACATTTCATACCACAACATGTTACCACGTATCTTGTTACCGTATGTTACCACATCAACACACTACATGTAACGTCCCATTATTTTTGGAGTGAAATTTTTATTTATTTAATATTTCATTTATTTATTCATTTATTTTAATCAAAGTAATTAGTTTAATTTTAGAATTAGTAATTTAGAATTTAGTAGTTAATTTCATTTGAAAACCTTTTTAATCGTTTATTATCTTAAATTAGTTTTGGTCGTATTAAAAATTATTAGCGGGCCCATTATTTATTGTTAAATACTTTTAAGATAGATTAGAAGTAGTTAAGTTGAATTGGAATAAGAAACGTGAAATAACGAGCACTCGAAATAATTTTTTTTTTAAGGAAATAAGAGGAGGGGCAATATGGTCTTTTACCAAAATTTCTTTATATATATCTACTACTAATTTTTCAAGATAATGAAGCCCCAAACCCGTAGCTAGAGAGGAGGAAAAGGGAAGAGAAAGAAAGTGTCGCCCCGGCTTCGTTTCTCGACCGTTTTCATCGTGCCTTAGCTTGTTGGAAAGCTCTTGAGACATACTTTCTACCCATTCCATCAATCGAGACAATACATTCAAGATATAGGAGATACAAGGTGAGGAAGAAATGAGTTTTTGAGTTTTCTTTTTTTCCAATCTTGTATGCAAGTCTTGATTCGTTTTTCCCGGGTGTTGTTTGTGAATTCTAGTTAGGAAAAATCACTTTGGATGAGATTTTTGTCTTGCACCTAAACCCGAGTCGAATGGAAAACCCGTTCCATTTGTTTTGCTCTCACTTGGTGATGGCTAAGGTGTTTAGTTTGTTATTGTTTTGTATTTTACTTAATTTTTCGGGTATCAAGTATTGTGTAAAACCCTAAATCACGGTTACCCACTGTAACGTCTCGTTATTTTTGTGATATTTTTTTTTAGTTTAAGTAATTAAAGTTTATTTTAGAATCGGTAATTTAGTATTTAGTAGTTTAATTCGATTCAAGTCCTTTTAATTGCTGTATTAGTTTAAATAAGTTATGGTGGTATTAATAATTATTAACGGGCTAATTAATAATTATTAATCACCATTGGGATAGTTTAAGAACTTCAGGTTTCGATTAAGTCAAAAGTCATTAAAGGATGCAACCGTCATTTCCAAAGTTTTTAAAAAAATATCAATTCACTATTCCCTATTCTTCTTTAAATCACCATTGACCAAGTTGACATTTTTGCTCATCCATTTTTTCTCTCAAAGCCGTCGGGTTCATAAGGGGAAGAGAAAAATTTGGGTTTTGTTTAATTCTCAACCGATCGACTTGATTCCGGGTGCGTTGGAAAGATCTCGGGTCTAGGATTCCTTTCCACCCAACAATAGTGCTTCCCACCTGTGATCTAAGGACTTCTCGGTAAGTTAAACTTCAAACCCTAAGCTCCAAATAGTGTTTTAATGGAGTTTTCATTTTGATTCTTCGATTTCTTGCCAAGGTATTCGATGATTTTAATCACGGGAGTTGTTTTAAGTGTTTTTGGAAACTTTCCCTTAACCCTAAAACTGAGTTTCAGTCAAAACCCTTCCCGTTTGAAATTTACCTTTCGGGGTTGAATTTGGGGTTTATTTTCATTGATATATTGTTATTGTAATTAAATTCGGGAAATTACATATTGTCCAAAAACCTTAATTATCGATACCCGTTAAAATTGGGAATTACCAAATTGCTTGAAACCAACTCGAAACACATCTAAATTTTCTAAAAGCCGGAAAACCAAACCTGGACCCACTTTTTATGGGGGGGGGGCCGAGAGCCTCATGGTGGGGTTTATAGGGATTTTCGTCGTTTTGTGCGCTTAGATGTTGTTTGATCGATATTTGGTTAATTATTGATTGTTAGATATAATTCTAATTGTAGGTGATTTTGGACCATGTGCTTGATCGCTCTATCGGATTTGGAAGCGAAATCTTCTTTTACCAAGGTGAGAATAGTTAGGATTTAAAGTAATTTTAGAAAGCGAATAAGTATAATGATTTGTAGGATTGAAAGCTAAGATTAAGATTCAAATCTAAGATAGAGGAAAGTGAGCTAGTGACCTTACGATTAGGAGCTAGTTCTTTGAGTGAGAAATTAGGAGTTTCTCGATGAAAACATTGAATGTAACGTCCCGTTACTTTTGGAGGTAAATTTTTTTTTATTTTAAATAAAGTATTTAGTTAGTTTAAACTTAATAATTCGATTTTAGTAGTTATTTTCGTTCGAAAACCTTTTTAAACTTTTAAACCTTTTACTACTTTAAATTAGTTTCGGTGACATTAATAATTATTAACCGGCCAATTAATAATTATTAATCACCTTCAGATTATTTTAAGATCATCGGGTTTCGTATTTTAAATCGAATCATTCAAAAGGGATGTAGACGTCATTTTCCAATTTCTTAAAATTTCACTATTCATCATCCTCATCTTTAAATAGTCAACCAAAGTCAAATATTTTCATTTTCATCTTTTCTCTTCCCCTTCATTGAGCCGTAGCCCCCTCCCCTTCTCCCTCTCTTCTTGGCTTTTCTCCATTGCTCGGTGGATCGTCATAATCTTATGTCCGTTGAAAAGCTCTCATCCCGAGGATCAATTCTAACCTAGCAATCGAGGTTTTCGCTTGTTTTCTCGAGGCCTTAAGGTATGACAAAGATTCTATATTTTGTTGTGAATAGTGTTTTAATGGAGGTTTTGAGTTGAAATCTTCAAATTCATACACCGAAGCTTGAAGATTTCAATCGAGGGAGTCGTTTTAGCAAGTTTTAGAAACTTCCCTAAACCCTAAAATCAAGTTTGAGTTGAAAACCCGTCCCGTGTTAGCTTCTCTCACTTGACCAAGATTAGGGTGTTTGGTTTGCTATGATTTTACGTTTTACTTAATTTTTCGGAAATCGATTATCATGTAAAACCCTAAAATATCGTGACCCATTGATATCTCGACTTTCAAAGTGCCTTAAATCAACCCAAATCATCTCTAAAAGTGCATAAAAGACGGAAAACCGAACCCGAACCCTCTCTTCCTTGTTGGGCCGTGGGTCCCTTAGGGTTTAAATCTCGGGTTTTTGTCGTTTTATGTGTTTACTTGCCGTTTGATCGGTTTTCATTTGATTATTGATGGTTAGGTGTAATTGTTATGTAGGTTTGTGATCGGTTACGTGACTTTGACTCCGGCACTTTAGAAGCTTGGATTTCACATCTAAGGTGAGTTTAAAATGGAAGTTAGTAATTTTATGAATTATGTTTCATTACGTTATTTTTTATCGAGGTTAAGAGGGGAACTAACTTCCGGAAGTATACTTGGTTGGAGACTTAAATTCTGATGTGAGTGGAGTGATTTTGGTGTACTTATGGTTTTTGGAAGTAAAAGAGGAAACATGAGTGGTTTGGAAATCTTATATGATGATTCGGAGACTTTAGATGAAAGTGAATGACTAAGGAACTTTAAGTGATTCGGGAGTCAAAGTGGCTTAGAAATTACACTTGAGTATTGACTCGTGTAATTCAAGCGGTTTATGTTCTTTAGTAGTTTAGTGAAACTTTATCTAACTTACTAGGGAGCTTGATGACTTCGATATGGCACATGATAGTATGTGATACGCTCCATACGGTATCATGGTGCGAGGTTATGTGATATGGCACATGATAGTATGTGATACGCTCCATACGGTATCATGGTGCGAGGTTATGTGATATGGCACATGATAGTATGTGATACGCTCCATACGGTATCATGGTGCGAGGTTATGTGATATGGCACATGATAGTATGTGATACGCTCCATACGGTATCATGGTGCGAGGTTATGTGATATGGCACATGATAGTATGTGATACGCTCCATACGGTATCATGGTGCGAGGTTATGTGATATGGCACATGATAGTATGTGATACGCTCCATACGGTATCATGGTGCGAGGTTATGTGATATGGCACATGATAGTATGTTGATACGCTCCATACGGTATCATGGTGCGAGGTTATGTGATATGGCACATGATAGTATGTTGATACCCTCCATACGGTATCATGGTGCCAGGTTATGTGATATGACACATGATAGTATGTTGATACACTCCATACGGTATCATGGTGCGATGATTTGTGGTATGGCACGTGGTATGTCGACTTCGGTTGTGACGACCCGACTCAATATGAAAATAAATAAGTAAATGATAAAAGAACTCATTTAATTTACCAACAAATCAGAGTAAAATCAATAAATGCGGAAGCCTTTTATTTAAATAACAAATAAAAGATAAAACAAAACGTTTAAATGTGGCGCCAATTCAAATAATAAAATCCAAATATAATGCATGAGTTTGAATAAAAGAAATTAAAATATCTCAATTAACAAAAGAAATGACTAATATGAAAAGTCAAAGGAGAAGACGAAACAAATAAATCCTAAGGCCTCCATGTAGCACCATCCTCGTCATGCGCCTCGAGCTCCAAAATTATTAACGTTACCTGCAAAATTTAAATTTGCAGGGCATTCGAATACCGTGAGTTTTTAGCTCAGTAGATTAAAACCAAACTCATATAAGTAAATTAAATCCAAAGTATTATCATCATCAAACTTTTATGGATACTCGTCCATTCCCACGCTTTATAATTAATTAGGTAGGTACTTAGCCTACAACAACTCTTAATTAATATTAAATTTGCACATAGGTATAAATGTGGAATACGAGACCACAAACTATACGGGCCATACTATCCAGCTAGGAAATAGGTATCATGACAAGCCATGATACGTGCCATAGTATTCAGCTTTACAAATTTAATATGTAATTATCCAATCTCTTGTTTACTATTAAACTTGTATATAGGTATCATAGTGGGGTATATGGCCACTCATGATACGTGCCATGCTAAGCATCCAGCTTAACAAGTTTAATAGGAATTTATTAGGTTGGTTTAACCTTAAACCGCTACTAACCCCTAATTATAACACATGACCAATTAACGAACATGAATTAAATAAACACAATTTTCACAATCAAACGAGCACATAATAATAATAATAAAAACAATCATAACAACAACAACAACAATAATAATTATTAGTATTATAATTATAATTATAATAATAATAATAAGAATTAAAATGATAATGATATTTAAAATAATAATAATAATTAAAATCAAATCAACGAGCACTTGATAATATACTTTAAATTCAAGAAAAACATCTCTCGAAATCATTATATTAATCACATGACAAACAAGAAATCACAAGGAATTCAATTTAACTTCTAAGTAGGAATTAACCTACCTTAAATCCAAATTGAGCAACCAAACGACCTCAAAATAAATCCAAATAAAATCCTAACGATGCCCAAGACCTGTGACAACAATAATACAAGGTCAATTTTACGAGAACCAGGGCTAGCAGGCGAAAACCAGCAAATTAAGTCAAATCGCCGCTTGGACCGGTTGAACCAGTGAACCAGGTTCGATTGAACCAGCTCACTTGGTCCAACTGGACCGTCTCTTCTTCACAAGCAGACGCGGCGGACACAAGGGAAAACGCAGCGTTTTCCCTTTCCTTTTTTTTTTTTTTTTTTTTTTAACATGAAACCGAAGCTCACCTTATTCGAGGAAGAACGTCCTATGCTCGTCTCGATTCACACGCAACGAAGAAACTCACGTGAAATAGCTTCCAATCCGAGTAATCCGCGATGAAGATTTCGGTTTCCGGCGAGGATTGTAGCAGATTCCCTGAAGATTTAATCCGAAAGAAAACTCGCGATGATTAACAAGAATGATGATGGGAAGGGCTGTTTTCCGGCGAACTCACGAGAACCTTGGGAGAAACCGAAACGAACATCCACGGCTAGAGAAAGGCGGCTGATCGTGAGAGAGAAGAAGAAAAGAGATAGTTGACCTAAGAGTGTGTGTTATTTTAATGAATTTTTATTGGCTGGAAAAATTACTAAGATGCCCCTGAAAGAAATAATAAGAGTTAGAGACGTAAACGGTATTCAGGCCATATCTTTTTCCTCGGAACTCGGAATTGAGCGTAGTCAATTTCGTTGAAATTGTAACGACACGACGGTTCGGGAAAACTAAATATAACGTTATTTGGATCAAAATTGGTGAAAAGACTAAAATACCCTTGGTGAAAATCCGGGTTGTTACATCGGTCCATACGGTATTATGATACGCTGTGGTAAGGTGGGCACTCTACGAAATGAGCGTATATATGCATTATACTTTATAGCACTATACACGCTGTGGTGAGGTTGGCATTCGAAGATTTGAGAGTGTATGGATGCGTTATTATTGTTATCTTTATTATAGCACTACACATGCGGTGATACGGGTGGCACTCGAAGATTTGAGCGTGTGTGGTTGCGACGTTTTTCTTTAGCACTTAGTATATCACATTCTTTTACTTGTATCTTGGTATGAGTTTTTTTTATGATGATAGAATGATTTCAAGGAAATACATGACTCATAAAATTCGTTGAGCCACGAAGTTGAGAAAGATTATTATGTATGTTGATTATATGTGGACTTTGGAATGTGGAATGGGTAGTAAAAGTGAAATCTAGGCCTTTGGACACGATTTCTGACATGGAATGTTGTTCATAGTATTACTTGTTTTCATTTTACTCTCACTAGCATTTTTATGCTAATGTTGCTACAATTACAATTTTTCAAGTAAGACTCGTGGTAGAGGACGAGGTAGAGGAGGTGGCGCCGCGTGACCTATCAGGACGATGAATGGACAAGAATGTTTGTGATTTTGGGTGAAGCAATCTTGAATGCTCCTGAACTTTTCATTATTTTATTATGTTCATTTTGAGCTTGATGGAGCATTTGTATAATTTGTATCTGTTTTTCGAACTTTAAACTTCCTTTAGCATTTTCATCACATTATGGAATATGAAATTCCGGTTTACTGTTTTTTCTGGAAAATTGGGTTGTAAACAGGTTTTTGTTTATCCGAATTTTAAACGGACCCATGCCGTTTTTCTGTAAAATCTAGTTTTTCTGCTGCGCATTTGTTTTAATGGATTTTACGAAAAAACGGGTCGTTACATTGAACCTTAGAAAGTTCTAAGTTAGATTCGTTTCGAAGCTTAGGATGGATCATTGGAAGTTAAAGGATCCAAACTTTTAGATAGAATGATTAATAGAACCTTGGATTTTATTTGGAGGTTTAGGATCCTTGACAGAGTAGATTATTTGTTTAAGATAGGATCTACTTTTATTAATGTATCGGGAGTTCGATTTACTTATCGTTCTTCCAGAAATTCCTATCTATTTACCTTATGTCTTTTACTTTATGCCCCTTTACTTTATGCTTGTTCGGCTACTTTAACATTCACATTTACTTTTATTTACTTTTTCAAGCATATGCATAACATCTCGCATCATTGAAAAAGAAAAGAAGGGAGAATGTGAATCCTCCGGGAAGTTTGGCATTACCTTCAGAGAAAAAGAAAAGAAAGTGAAAAAGAAAAGAAGGGAGAATGTGAATCATACGGGAAGTTTCGCATTACCTTCAGAGAAAAAGAAAAGAAAGTGAGAAAGAAAAGAAGGGAGAATGTGGATCCTACGGGAAGTTCCACATTACCTTCATTCATGCATAAAAGGCGAATGCGAATCCTACGGGGATGTCCTCATTACCTTCATGCATATTATCGATGGAAATATATATATCATGGATAAAGAATTGAGATGTTATGTTTATGTAAAGTTTATTTACTTTTATTATATATGTTGTAACAAGTTAATGGATGAGAATTAGACTACGTGTGCTAGTATTATCATCCTTCAAAGATTATAGATCATGGAATCACCTAGAGTTTAGAGAACTTTAGGAAGGAATATGTAAGACAAATTGGACACAAATCGGAATACGGGTTTGAGGTCTAACTTTACTTTTTATTCTTATTATTCTCACTGGGTTTTTTTGTTAGCTCATGATATTACAAACATTTTCAGGTAATGCCCTGGCTAGAGGTCGTGGGAGAGGAGATGGTGCTGCATGATCGATGAATGATGACCTCGAGATGGACTAGGTGTTTGTAAAAGTCCATGGACTTAGTTTTGTGAATTTTATATATTTTTGAGATTTGTACATTTGTGTATAGCTCTTAAGAGCTTTTCATCTTTACTTTTATGATTATAACTCTTTTGAACTCCTGGATAGGAACTTAATGTTCCTTGTGTATTTTAAATTCTGAAACTGAAATGTAACAGGTTTTTGGCTAGCCAATTTTCAAACATGACCACGCTATTTCTCTTAAAATATAAAGACTTCCGCAGTGTTTTATATTTAAATGAATTTAAAAAGAGTTGGGTCGTCACACCCATTGATAATTCGAACTTCCAAAGTACCTAAAACCAACCCAGAACACCTCTAAAATGTTTAAAAGTCAAAAAACCAAACCCGAACCTCATTTTCCCTCCTATGGTCGAGAGCACCATAAGGCTAAAAACCGGATTTTTCGTCGTTTTACGCATTTAGATGTCGATGGTTCAATTTCAGGTTAATTAATGTTTATTGGATGTGTTAGGAATGGTGTCCTAGAACTTGTAATTATTTAATAATAATAATTTATTAAGAATAAATTAAATAAATAAACATAAGTTCTTTATATTATCTAGATTGATTCAATTAAAGATATTAGGAATATATGGAAATATATAAATATCAAACATTCAAATAGTAAACCCTAAGTTACTCTTATGAAATCACGACTTAGTATGTGAGTCATACGAGAGGATTAAAGTCGAGATGAGTAACTTAAAAATGTCTACGATAAATGGATAACGTTTGGGAACCTTATCCTGGTAACACCGTTGATAGCTTCGCATTTTGTTTATAGACAAATGATCTAATCCTGATCATTCATGTGGGAGACATGAAATGGAAGTATCATATGCAATGTTGATTGTATAAGACAGGACCACGATGTTCGATCAAATTTCTCATTAGTACCTGGTTTACGAGAAATGATCGAATATCAAACTAAGTTTATCAACCGTGATAGATCTCAATCCTGAGTGAAATGCGGACTCCTATTTGTGGAGTTATGTTCTTTGATTCACATGGTTGAGAGCGATCCGTAAGAACGCTCAATACACTTCTTTTTGGGAACATGACTAGATAAGTAGCTGGGAACTCATTTTCACGAGATGGAATTCATAACTTTCCTATAAATTAACGGTATCGGTCCGATACCTAAATATTTTAGGAACTTTAGGAAACTCCCTTGATGTACTGATTCGAGACATGAACAAGTGGCGCCACGACTTCTATTGATCACGTAGTATATTATCTCTAGTTCGACTAAAGATAATGTTCATTGGAGAATCAGCGGGAACACAAGGATAAAGCGGTAATTACAGGGGGTAAAACGGTAAATTTATCCGCTTGTAATTATGAGGGTTCCACGTGAAGGATATATCACGATATAAATAAAAGATAAACTAAATGGACATAACTCATCTATAGTGAGGGGAGTTCAACTATGAATTTATAGTGGAATTATTCATAGTTAAATAATAAGTAATTAACTGATTATGTGTTAATCACTTAATTGACTAATTATTAAGCCCATGATCTATAGGTCCATCGGGTCCCTATGCTAGCCCAAATATCGTTGTAGCAAAACTAAGTTATTAATTTAACTTAGGAAGAACAAATAATTTAAGTAATTGAACTTACTTAAAATTAGACAATATTTGAATAATGAGATTATTTCAATCAAAATTAATATTAATATTGATACAATATTAATTGTTTAAATAAAGAGTTTATTTAAATGGAAATTAATATGACATTATCAATTATAATATTTTAAGGCAAAATTAATTGTTTAAATAAATAAATTATTTAAACGGGAATTAATGTTAATATTATTAATTATTTAAATAATGAGTTTATTTAAATAGAAATTAATAATTAATATTATTGATTAAATAATGAGTTTATTTAATTTAATAATAAATATTAGAGAGAATTAAATACAATTGGTTTAGGAAACAAATTGTTTTTAGCCCATAATGATTAATTAAATAGATAAGATCTAATGGTAATTAATTTTATTAATTTTTAGCTATGTATTATTAAATTATGAATAATTATTTGAATTTTTCTAATTTAAAACACATAAAAATAATTAAAGAATTATCTTTTATTGAAAAGATAAATAAGGAAAAGTGTTTCCTTATCTACTAAAGGTTCACGCCACATTGTTGGCTAAAATGAGTAGTTTTTTTTTAATTATTTAAATTAATAAATATATAATTACTAAATAAAGAAAAATAAATAAATAAATAAAATATATATGTAAATGATTTTTCACATTTGGCGTGCACTGAAGCGTGATGGAGATAATGTCAAATACATCTATATATTATTTTATTATTTATTTTTTTTATTTAATAATTAAGAGATAAGCATATCTAATTGGATTAGATATCATATTTTCCTATAAATATGGCCATTGGGATTCATATTTGATACACTCCTCACTTTAATTAGAAAAGTGAAAATTCTCTCTCAAGTTTTTGCCCAATTGCCGATTTTCCTTAGGGAAAAATTTAGAAGAAATTTTTTCTTCTTTTGTTCTTCCAGTTCGATTCCCACAAGTCGGTTTTGCTTTCGATCGGGATATAGCATAGAAGATCCGGTGTTGCTGAGGATTTGATGCTGTAAAGAAACCTCCAACCGATTCTCCATTATTCAGTCAATGTAAGTTCCGGTTTTAATTTTCGAAAATATAAGCATGAATCTACATGTTTTATCACAAATTGCATGATGTTAATAGATCCGTTATTAAATGTTAATAAGTTTACTAAATAAAATTCCGCTAATTTAGTAAATCATCCCTTCAGGATGTAACTTATTTGTAGGTTGGTAATTGCTCGCGTGGGATCTACCTCGACACTTTGGAAGTTCGGTTTCAATTCTACGGTGCGTTTAAAAGGGTAGTTAGTGATTTTATGAATTAAGTTTCATTACGATATTGTTTATCAAGGTTAAGAGGGAAACCAACTCCTGAGAGTTATTGTTTGGTTTGTGACTTTAGACACGGAAGTGAGTTGAGAGATTTTCGAAGTTCTAGTGTTTATGGGTGAAAAGGTAAGAATGAAGTGGAAGTTTAAGGCACTTTGAGTGGTTTGGGAGCCAAAGTGACTTAGAGATTACACTTGAGTGATAACTCGTGTAATTCAAGTCGTTTATGATCTTTAGTACTTTAGTAGTTTCTCTTTTAAGTAATCTAACTTACTAGGGAACTTGATGACTTGTGTTATGGTAAGACCGTACGGGGTAGTATATTGATGTTTATCCATACGGTAGCTCGTTACGATGGCTTGTGATATGGTAAGACCGTACGGGGTAGTATGTTGATGTTTATCCATACGGTAGCCCGTTACGATGGCTTGTGATATGGTAAGACCGTACGGGGTAGTATGTTGATGTTTATCCATACGGTAGCCCGTTACGATGGCTTGTGATATGGTAAGACCGTACGGGGTAGTATGTTGATGTTTATCCATACGGTAGCCCGTTACGATGGCTTGTGATATGGTAAGACCGTACGGGGTAGTATGTTGATGTTTATCCATACGGTAGCCCGTTACGATGGCTTGTGATATGGTAAGACCGTACCGGGTAGTATGTTGATGTTTATCCATACGGTAGCCCGTTACGATGACTTGTGATATGGTAAGACCGTACGGGGTAGTATGTTGATGTTTATCCATACGGTAGCCCCTTACGATGACTTGTGATTGTTGGGATTGATACCTCTAAAAGAGTTCTCAAACGGAAGTCCCAACGGATCTTTCCTTGCAGTATAATAAATTCAAAATTCTAAATGCATAAAAGAAATACTAACCCTTGTGGAGAAGTGTCCGACTCTTCCTCGTTCTTCGATGGTTACGATCCTGGGACCACCAAAAAGATCTTCCTCACTAAGCATAAAAGAGAATCGGTGCGTGGGCACTATCTCCTTTGGAAAAAGGAAAAATTGGGAAGAAGAAATTTCTTCCCAATCACCCTATGGGCGGCGCAAGAGAGAGGGAGGAAGAGGAATTCCTGAGCCTTTACTTTAACTCTCTTGGTTGGTGTTTTGGGGTCACCCCAAAGGTCCTATTTATAGGAGAGTAAAGACCTCAGAAAATCTTCTGAATATCTTTTCATTTAATGAGATATATTTGAATAATAAAGATATTATATTTTATTCCATAATAAAACATTCCTTATCTTTTATTTAAATTAATCAATATTAATTTAAATATATTATTCCATATCTTCCATTTAAATTAATCATATTAATTTAAATAAGATATTCCATATCTTCCATTTAAATTAATCATATTAATTTAAATAAGATATTCCATATCTTCCATTTTAAATTAATCATATTAATTTAAATAAGATATTCCATATCTTCCATTTTAAATTAATCATATTAATTTAAAATAAGATATTCATATAAAAATGCAAACTTTTTGGTCAACCCTTTGACCAAGGGGGGGGGGGCGTGTGACCCCACCATGGGCCACACGCCCCTATCATCATCCAATGACAATATTGGGCATTTTATTTTCCTCTTTATTTAATGGAACAATTCCGTTAAATAATTAAATAAATAAAACTCCTTTTATTTATTCCAATAAATAAAACTCCTTTTATTTATTTCCTCATTTAATCTGATAATTTCAAATTAAATATTTAAATAGACTCTTCTATTTAAATCCCCATTAATTTTGGACAACACAAAATTAATTTAATTAAATAGACTCCTCTATTTAATCTCTTATAATTAAATAGACTCTTCTATTTAATAATTAAATAGACTCCTCTATTTAATTCCACCATTAATTAAATAATTAAATAGACTCCTCTATTTAATTTCCTTTAATTAATTGAATAGACTCCTCTATTCATTTCCAATTTTCCAAAGAGAAATTAATCGTATTAATTTATGTTCTCGATTACATGCGTTAGCTTGGAGGACTTAATGGACCTATAGGACTAAGCTCCAATGATCTAGAATTACCTTTGATTAAAACTCCTTTTAATCAATTAATTCTCATTCATTAACTCCTAGATAACTCCACTAAATATCTAGAGTTGCACTCTTAGTACTATAGACATAGTTATGTCCATTGGCTATAATCATTAACTACACTTTGATCCTTCACAAGTTAGTTCGTATCCATGGCTAGGTATTTACACCGTATTAACCTCCATGATACATCTTGTTCCTTAAGCCCAACTGATTCTCCAATGAACAACCTTACATAATCTCCATTATGCATCTTTAACCTTTTCCTTGATCAGAGGAATATGGGGCCCCATTGTTCAAGACCGAATCGATCTATAAGGGAACTACTTATCTATTTTCCTATATGGAAAAGAGTGAATTCCAATTCTTGTGTAATTACATTCCCACTATAAGCAAGATGCAATCCCCAAAGTGGGAGGCATATTGAGCGAACTATACGAGTCACTCTCACCCATGCAAATCAAAGGCTTGTCTCTTGCGAACAGGAGTTCGTAATCCACTCAAGATTAAGATCAATTGTACATGATCAACCAGGTTGATAAACGAAGTGTCTTTCCGTAACGGCTTTCCCCAGAAGGCGGTAAGTTTATCTTAGTCGATCTACTACAATCTCTATTGCAAGAACACCCCCACTCACATGTCTCTACATGAGTGATCCAGATGAGATCACTTGTGCCAATTCACAAGTGGGCCGTGTTAGTGGTGTTACCAGAAATAAGGCACCCAACCTTTATTCATGTACCACAGACTATTTGAGTTACACTTAAGTGAATCTTCCCGCATCATATGCTCACTTTAAGTTATCATACGTAACTCTGGATCTTATGATGGATTACATTTATTAAACTAATAATAAATGACAATGTATATAATACTAATTAATAATTCCTTTATTTATTTATAGTTTAATTGGATTACATAAGATTTAGGGCAAAAACCCCAGCAGTGATATGGTAAGACCGTACGGGGTAGTATGTTGATGTTTATCCATACGATGACTTGTGATATGGTAAGACCGTACAGAGTAGTATATTGATGTTTATCCATACGGTAGCCCGTTACGATGAATTGTGATATGGTAAGACCGTATGTGGTAGTATGTTGATGTTGATCCATACGGTAACACGTTACGATGAAACTTGTTTGGTAACAAAGAAAGTAGTGTTATACTTACATATATCCATTAAAATTTGTGTAGTAAGACTTAGTATTAGTTATTACTTTTACTTCAAGTCTCCATTTCAATTTCATACGAGATTGAAAGTCTATTATGAGAAGTATATTACTACCGTATGATTGTATGGAAATTAGAAGTGTGGAATGGATAGTAAAGAGCAATTTAGGCCTTTGGACACAATTTCTGTATGAAATTTTGTTCATAGGATTACTTGCTTTCGTTTTACTCTCACTAACATTTTTATGCTAATGTTGCTACACTTACAAATTTTCAGGTAAACCTCGTCGTAAGAAGCGTGGTAGAGTAGGTGGTGCTGTATGACTTGCCGAGTTGGTGAATGGACAATAATATGCATACTTATGGTTTAGCATACTTAGTAATGCTTGTGAATTATTTCCCATCTTTCATACTTGTGTTCTTTTGAGCCCGAAAGGGCATTTGTTTAAAATCTGTAAATGTCTTATGATTTAAATCTCTTTTGGAAGTTTAAATTATATGCTAGAATGCGCGTTCCTGATTTATCGCTTTCTCTGAATATGGGTTGTTCTAAACAGGTTTTCGATATCCTATTTTTAAACGAACTCATGCCGTTTTTCTTTAAAATTTGAGTCCACTGTGCATTTGAATTTAAAGAATTTAACGGAATTCGGGTTGTTACACTACACTACAAGAAGAAAAAGATACGATAACTAACGAAAAACGCTATACCTATTATAGTGTTTTGGCTAGCGGTGTGACAGCCCATGCTATAAAAAGTCTTACACTTTTGATAGCGTTTTTTGTTCACTACAAAGAGTACTATTATACTTCATACAATTATAGCTTATATACATTGCTATGTCTATTTATAATAGCAATTTTTGTGCATGTTATTAAATTTGTTCATAACTTATTTTGTACGCTATGGTTGCTTTATAATAGCTTTTCTTTTAATCTATTATTAGTTTTCTGATAGCTTGTGTTTAGCTATAATTTGAACTATTAAAACATTTATTTTATTTTGTAGCATTTTTTCCAGCTAAATGAACTATTCTTGTGGCCAAAAAATAGTTATGCTTTCGTTTTTCTTTTTACATAAAACTAAAATTTTCTCATAGCTTTTAAATACTACCGCAAACTCTGAAAAATGTATCTTTATAAACATTTCTTCAACACCTGTTTGTAATGAAATATAAATGTATGAACATAAAATATGTCAACTCATTGAACATAGGTAAACCCATACAAAATACAAAAATATAAATATGATGATCTTTTTTTAACTAATTGAACATAAGTAAATCCATTGGATAACGATATATAATTTAAATCCAAAAGTTTCCTTTTGCTAAGAAAAGGTCTAAACAATAAAAATTCACCAAGTTCTCAATACAATAAAAAATCTAATCATGTAGAAAATCACATAAGTTGCATCAAATTACAGTATTACTTCAAATAAAATAAATATAAGATGAAACAATAGTAAGTTTGTCATTTCCATCTCCATGCATGTAAGCATGTCATCTCATCAACCTACAATAAAAAAGGGAAAAATTATAATGAAATAATTTTTACTATTTAATCAAAAATAAACTAATAGATCTATGTAATGTACATTTTTGTGAATTTTGTACATCCAAAGTAAAATGGAATATTTGCATCTTCGATGTTACATGACATATCATTGTCCTTTTTTGATGTGAAAATACCAGAATTGTCTTCTTCTTCCATCTATGTACTATTATTGAAGTTGGTAGCTTCAGACATGCATGTATTCTCAATCTCATCCCTTGTACATAGTTCTTCACCATGATGATACCAAATTGTGTATGTATTGTCCATTCCTTTAATAACTAAGTGATCGTACACAATATCAAAAGCATGATGACTGATATTCCTACATTCCTTGCATGGACACAAAATTTTATCTACTTCTGGTTTTTTCTTCTCAACTTCTTTTACGAATTTCCATGCTCCTCTCATATACTCATTAGTAGCTCTATTAAAAAAAAGTCAATATTGTTAAGTTACTCGGGGATAGTTAACACTAATACTGATATTAAACGATATTAATAATATCATACCGATGAAGATTTACTCAATCTTTGTTGAACATTCTAAAAGTTTTATGAACCTTACACCTCTCTCGAACCTATAAAAGCGTCCATTAGTAATGTTTGAGTTTTGTTCCAACCTTTATTTACAATTTTATTATATTCTTGAAACTAGATCAAATATTAGTTTCAAAAATTAAATTTTATATCAGAATCATCCAAATGTTAATGAAAATAAAATTATTAAATTATCCATTATATCATTCATTTAACCAAAAGTGTAACATAAAATCAGAGTTACAAATATTATTTGTTTAAAGAAGAAAAATAGTCTTTTTCAAAGAAGAGTGATAAGAATCACAATGCATAAATCAATCACATAGAAGATTGAATTAACAAGCAAAAAAAATTCGATGAACAATCAACTAAAAAAAACTAATTATACAATGCATCAGAGGGCACGCAAAAAATATTTTAACAACTTTTAAAAAATAACAAGAAAAGATGGAACTAATTCCAGTACAATATATCTTGTTAAGCACTAGTTTTAGGCCATTTTTTCTATCCAATCTAATAAATAAAGAAGATATTAAGAATGAAGGAACTATTTACTAAATTAGCGGAATTTCTTTAGTAAATTAATTAACGATTAATTACGGATCCGTTAATAACATGCAATTATGATCAAACCTTAAACTAGAATTATAAGGTTTTTGAAAAACTTACATTGTAGATTTATGGAGAATCGGTTGAGGTTTTCTTTACAGCATCAATCCACTTCACCAAGCCTTCTATGCTATATCCCGATCACAAACCAACCCGACTTGTGGGAATCGAACCGGAAGAACAAAGTAAGAAGAAAAATTCTTCTTATTTTAAGAAGCCAAAAACCGGCAATAGGGGAGACTAAAAGAGAGAACTTTTTGATAAATATCAAGTGTAAAATATGAGCACCCAATGGTCATATTTATAAGAAAAATAAGAGTTTGTTTCCTAATCAAATTAGTATTCTTATTTTCATAATTTAAATAATCAAAATTATTTAAAAAATAAAAAAATAAAAAAAATAAAAGAAAGTGGCGTCCATCCATACGTATTAAAGGAAATAATTTTCCTTTAAAATATGACAAGTGGCGCTGATAAAATCACAATCTTTATCCTTTCTTTGTCTTTTTTTTTTAATCTTTTGTTTTATGTATTTAAAATTTGAAAAAAAAATCAAATTATCTTTTCAATTTAAATACACATTGCCTAAAAATATCTTAATTAATTAATATTGAATCAAATTCAATTAATTATTTATTTTGGGCAAAATACTAATTTGTTTCACAAAACAAATATATTTAATTCTCTCTCCTTTTATTATTTAATTAAATAAACTCATTATTTAATTAATAATATTAATTATTAATTTTCATTTAAATAAACTCATAATTTAAATAATTAATAATATTAATATTAATTTCCATTTAAATAAACATTTTATTTAAACAATTAATATTTTCCTTTATTTAAGTAATTACTTAAATATAATTCTTTCTTCCTAGTTAAATTAATAACTTGGTTAGTTACAATGATATACGGGCTAACATAGGGACCTGATGGACCTATAGATCATTGGCTCCAATAATTATTGATTTATTAATTAAACTCATTAATTCATTAATCATAATTATTAACTTAGGGTAATTCCACTATAAACCCTAAGTTGAACTCCCCTCACTATAGATGAGTTATATCCATTTGTTATTAAGTTTTTTTTGACATATCCTTCACGTGGTAATCTCATAATTACAACTAGGTCAAAATTACCGTTTACCCTTGTAATTATCTCTTTTATCCTTGTGTACCTGATGATTCTCTAATGAACATTTTTCTATAGTTTTCAAGTATAGAACGATCCTTCTCGGGCCAATGAGAAGGTGAGGCCTCATGTTCAAGTACCGAATCATTACAACAAGGGAGATACCTAAAGTTCCTAAGTTAGAATAGTGTCGCACTAACACTTTCATTTGTTTTAGGAAAGTTATGAATGCCATCTTGTATAGAAATGTTCCCAAACACCAATTTAGTCATTTCCCCAAAACGGGAGTTTATCGAGTGTATCAACAGATCACCCTCAACTATGTGAATCAAAGGAAAAGACTTCATTAATGTGAGTTCACAACATACTCAAGATTGAGACGTATCAATCTTAATAACGTAAATTTGATATTATAAATCATTTCCTATCAACGGTGTTATTTAGGAATCGATTTATTATCCTGGTCCAGTCTTATATAAACTCATTATATATGATGTTTCCGCTTGCATCTACATCATGCTAATGATTTGGATCAAATCAGTGAACAACATCAACAGTGCTACCAGAATAAGATTTCCTAACCGTATTCATTTACTGTAGACTATTTGAGTTACTATCTTTGACTAGATCCGCTTTATATCTCATAGTAGTCAAGATTACAAAATGAGTAACTCTGGAATTTTCTATTAATGTTTGAATATTTAACGAATATCAACATATAATAAATTGCACAAAATTCACTAAAATAATACTTTTATTTATTCATATAATATTCTATTACAAATTACGAATTCTATGGCATAAATCCAAACAAAGAAAACAATAAATTAAACATAAAAACTTCTTGCAAAATATTTTACAAATATAATTTAAAAAAAACTTCTTGCAAAAAAATTAATTACATTAGCGAGAAAGATATAAGATTCAAAATCAAGATATTTTGGTGTTTAAAATAGTAAAAATATGTCTAGGACTATAATTTACAACTATTTTCAAAATTTATTTACAACTAGAAAAACTGTTATAGTTTATTTTAATATTAGTTAACACATTAAAATTTTAAAAAAAATCCTAAAATTGAAGAACACTTCTCTTTATATAAGTTCTCTTATACAAACCCAAAACAAAGATTAGATAAAGTTTTAATGGTAAATTGGACAATTTTGATATCATCCACACAAAAAAATCATATTAAAAACTAGTCTTATTCTATAGATCTAAAAGCAAAAATGCATAAAATGAGATAAGTTATATAGATATAGTGGAAAGCAAGTAGAGGGAAAAAAAACAAATTAATGGTTTAGAATTATTAAAGATAGTTTGATTAGAAAAAGTTCAAATTGTTCAATTCAAAATAGCCATATTTATATTTTAATTCTTTATTGAATGCAGTATATCACTTAACATTGGTAGTTTCAAAGAGATTTTTTTTACAAAGAACATACAATCAAAGATCTGCTTAGTTAGAAAGTGGAGCAAGAAAAAAGAGAGAAGACTCTTATATAATTTTTTTAAATAAGACAACTCTTATATCATAGAAACAAAGATTAGTAAACTAAAATATTGAATGTATAATAGTGAGTAAAAAAAGAGGTGACTACGGTGGGAATTCCTTGTTTCAGCTTATCCCATTTTTCCTTATCTTAATTCCAATTATCACTATAATCATGATAATTCAAAATAAAAAATTTAATCATGTTATAGAATATATACTTCTCAAAGGTATTATAATAAACACCCTATGACACCAAGAAAATTGAATAATACCATATAAAAATTTACTAGCAAAAAATTCAACATTACAACAAAAAGTTGAAAAATCTCTAAATTAAACCACTTAATTTAACAAAAAAACACATATATAGATTAAAATCATTCTAAAATTCTAACATATAATGGGCATGAAGCAAGAGAAATATCACAATTGAAAGAAAAGAAACAAACCTGAAATAGTTGATCTTAAGCAACGAATTTCCCTAAGCAAGAAAGAGAGAAAATTTGTACCTGAGTAGATCAAAACAACAAACTATTAAATAGTTAAACAACTTACCATTGAAATAAGGTTTTGAAATCTCTTTTTTTTAAATAATGGTATTGGCATAGTTGTTTATATTAGATGAGTTAACTCCTTAACAGAATCATACCAAAATATCATTCATATCTTAAAAAAATTAAACTAATTCTTCCCCAAATTAAACTAATTGAAAGTAATGTCAAAAAATTTCTATATAAAACACATATACTTTACAAAAAGATTTCAAAAAAGGGAAAAAAGAAATTTATTGTAGATATAAAAAATAAAAATAAAAACCCTGATTCATAACTTTACTTTCCAAATATTTAATTATAACTAAAAAGATGAATATGGCTATGGATTTGTGTCAATGTGGTGGACTTTAGCCATCATCGTTAGACTTTTTACCTACTTTGATTAAAGGTTGAGAGAAATAAGTTAAAATTTGAAAAACTAACCGAAAGATTTAAATGCCTTGAGACTTTGAGAGATACGGTGAGAATTGTAGAGACAATTTTTAGAAAGGAAAACTTGAGGAATCAAATTTTTGGATTGAGGTAGAGTACTTAGGGCACAATCGTGGAAGAGAATATAAAATTTCTTGCGTGAGAGAAAGGTAGCATTTCTATGCATTGTACGAAATAGAAGGGAAATAAAATTTGGACGGTAAAATTATTTAATTGAGCGCTAAAATAAGGCATTTATAGCATTATAATTAAAATGTTAAGTTAAAATGTCATATTAGACCTTAATTGTTGTAGTGCTACCGTGTACCGTGTTACCACATGTTACCACATTTCGTACCACAACATGTTACCATATACAGTGTTACCGTATGTTACCAAAGTAAACAATTAATAAGATTTAAATGCTTCAAAGTACTAAAGAACATAAGTCGCTTTGAATTACACGAGTTAACTCTCAAGAATTTCCTCTACTTTACTTTGGTCCAAAACCACCTAAAGTAATTCCAATTCCCAAGATCCTCCTAAAATCTGCATAACCTTTTAATACTTCCAAGAATTTCCTCTACTTTTGTAACGTCCCGTTAATTTGTGAAAAAAAATTTATTTATTTTATTTTAATTTAAGTAATTAAAGTTTATTTATTTATCGGTAAATTAGAATTTAGTAGTTTATTTCGTTTTAAGTCATTTTAATGGATTTATTTGTTTAAATAAGTTATGGTGGTATTAATAATTATTAATGGGCCAATTAATAATTATTAATCACCATTGGGATAGCTTAAGAACTTCGGGTTTCGATTTATAAGTCAAAAGTCATAAAAGGACGCAACCGTCATTTCCAAATTTCCTAAATATCAAACACTATTCACTTCATCTCTTTAAAATGCCTTTGACCCAAAAATTGACCAAAACACTTCCATTATTTCTCTAATTGCCGTGGGGATCAAAAGGGGAAGAGAAAATTTTGGGCTTTGTTCGTTTCTCAACCGATCGACTTGATTCCGGGTGCGTTGGAAAGATCTCGGGTCTAGGATTCCTTTCCACCTAACCACCGTGCTTTTCTCTCGAGATTCAAGGAGTTCTAGGTAAGTTTATCTTGAAACCCTAAGCTCCAAATAGTATTTTAATGGAGTTTTCTTTGATTTATTTCGATTTCTTGTCGTGAAACTCAGTGTTTGTAAATACGGGAGTTGTTTTAAGAGTTTTTGGAAACTTTCCCATAACCCTAAAACCGAGTTTCAGTCGAAACCCTTCCCGTTTGAAATTTACCTTTTTGGGTTTGATTATGGGTTATAAATTAGTGAAATAATGTTTATTTAAATTCAATTCGGGAATTGGAATAACGTTCAAAAACCCTAATTATCGGGAAGGTCGAATTTGCTTGAAACCAACTCGAAACACATCTAAATTGCCTAAAAGCCGAAAAACCAAACCTGAGACCCACTTTCTTGGGGGGGGGGGCGAGAGCCTCATGTGGGGGTTTGAGGAGTTTTTTTGTCGTTTTGTATGCTTAGGTGTTGTTTGACCGATATTTGGTTAATTATTGATTGTGAGATATAATTCTAATTGTAGGTGTTTTTGGACCGTTCATTTGATCGCTCTTTCAGATTTAGGAGCGAAGTCATCTCTTTCAAAGGTGAGAATAGTTAGGATTTAAAGTAACTATAGAAAGCGAATAAGTATGTTGATTTGTAGAATTAGAAACTAAGACTAGGATTCGAATCTAAGATTAGAGGGAAGTGAGTTAGTGCCCTTAGGATTAGGAGTTAATCCTTTAAGTGAGAACTTAGGAGTTCTCGAGTAAAACTTTGAATCTTAGAAAATTCTAAGTTAGATTCGTTTCGAAGCTTAGGATGGATCATTGGGAGTTAGAAGATCTATACTTTTAAATAGAACGGTTAAGGAACTTGAATGTACAACCTTGGATCTTTTTTGGAAGTTTAGAATCCTTGGAAGATAAAGATCATACTTTAGTATGTATCGGTTCTACGATTTACTTATCGTTCTTCCGAAAGTTACTATCTATTTATTTTATGTCTTTTACTTTATACCCCTTTACTTTATGCTTGTTTCGACTACTTTAATATTCACACTTTACGTTTATTTACTTTTGTGAGCATATCATAACATCTCGCACCATAACATATTGCACCATAACATCTCGCATCATTGAAAAGAAGGAGAGAATGTTGGACCCTTCGGGGAATGTCCGCATTGCCTTCAAAGAGAGAAAGAAAAGAAGGAGAGAATGTTGGACCCTTCGGGGAATGTCCGCATCGCCTTCCGAGAAAAAGAAAGGAAAGTGAGAAAGAAAAGAAGGAGAGAATGTTGGACCCTAAGGGGAATGTCCGCATCGCCTTCAGAGAAAAAGAAAATAAAGAGAGAAAGAAAAGGAGGGAAGAATGTTGGACCCTTCGGGGAATGTCCGCATCACCTTCTTCATTCATTTCATGCATAAAGGGAGAATGCGTATCCTACGAGATGTTCTCATTACCTTCATTCATGTGATCGATGGAATAGAGAATCGAGATGTTATATTTATGCAAAGTTTATTTACTTTTCTTATTTATGTCATAACAAATTAATGGATGAGGATTTGACTACGAGTGTTAGTAATATCATCCTTTGGAGAGTTTAGAATGAAATTACTTAAAGTTTAGAGAACTTTAGGATTGATTGTGTAAGATTGATTGGACACGAATCGGAATATGAGTTTGAGGTCTATCTTTACTTTTTATTCTTATTATTCTCACTGGGCTTAAGTTGTTAGCTCATGATATTACAACCAATTTCAGGTAATGCCCTTGCTAGAGGTCGTGGGAGAGGAGGTGGTGCTGCGTGATCGAGGGATGATGACCTCGAGATGGACTCAGTTGTTGTAAAGTCTATGTATTTAATTTTGTGAACTTTAAAGACTTTGATGATTTGTACATTTGTATTTTAGCTCATAAGAGCTTATTATCGTTGTTTTATGTTATTAAATCTTTGAACTCCTGATTTGGGACTTAAAGTTCCATGTGATTTTATTAGATTTTGAAATTAGGATGTAAACAGGTTTTGGCTAGCCAAATTTCAAACATAACCACACCAATTTTTCTAAAAATAAAAGACTTCCGCTGTGTTTTCTAAATTAAATGATTTTAAAGTGACGGGTCGTCACAGTTGGTATCAGAGCCGACGGGTTCTGTAGACTACATGCGATGCATGTTTGTTTTTCATGTTTTGTTTTAAGTCCATTCTCAAAGTCATCATCTGAGATCAGCAGCACCAGGTATTCCTTGACCTTTATCTTTTAAACTCGCCTATTTATTTTGATTTGGTAAAGGGGTGGTGAACCCTCTTTCACTAGTAACTTATCAAGTTATATTGACTATGATGCAGTATGCCTCCTAGAAGGGATGCTAGGCGAGTTGGAGCGAGGGTGGCTGCTCCTGCGAGGGGTAGAGGTAGAGCTCATAACTCTACACCTCCACCTGTGATTCCTGTTATACTGCCACCTGTTCAGGGGCGAGGAGTTTACATCACTAAGGATGTTTATCTTGAGTTATTACGGGGTACTGGTAGACTCGTTGTGCCTGTTTTACCTCCACCTGGAGCAGTAGATATAGCAGTCGATCAGGTTGGAGTTACTAATGCGCTAGGACCTTGAGGGAGTATAGGCGATATGCACCTACTGAGTTTGATGGTAGGTCTTTGGATGCATCTGTTGCAGAGTTATGAGTTGATAGGGTTGAGAGAGCCTTCGAGTTTATTGAGTGCCCGAACCGGCTGAAGGTCAACTGTGGTACGTATTCTCTTGTTGATGATGCCCTGTATTGGTGGAGAGGCCTTCATAGATCACTTTCTCTTACCATGAAGGTTACTTGGGAGGTATTTGGAGAGAGGTTTTATGAGAAATATTACTCAGCTGATTTACAAGATCGATTAGAGGTGGAGTTTCTGACCCTAAAACAGGGTGATAGATCAGTGACAGAGTACGAGCGAGAGTTTGATCCACTGTTTAGGTTTGCTCTTGGACAGATTGCTGACCCTCAGAGCAAGAAGAAGAGGTTTATGGTGGGATTGAGAGCCGAGGTTAGGGGTCATCTACGCACTTTACGTCCGACTACCTACGAGGAGGCTTTAGAGTTTGCCCTTTCTTTAGATTTGGCATATGAAGAAAGGAAGGGAAAACTAGCTGCTACAGGAGAGACTTCCTCTCATAAGAGGAAGGCAGAAGATGACCATACTGGTCGAGTACCCTGCTTCAATAGAGACAGCAGCAGCAGCAAGCTCGGGGTGGAATCCAGTTTAGACAGCCGAGGGCACAGGGACTGCTTTCCCACTATTGCCATAACTGTTCCAGTTATCATGCTGGGGCATGTACCATACCACTAAGGTGTTATACTTGTGGTCAGGAGGGTCATCGATCTAGACAGTGCAGGGTTCGTCAGGCACAGTCACCACAGTATAGATATCCGGGTCAGGGTATTCAGCAGAGACCATATCAGGCACCACCAGCTTTTTATGCTCCTCCGGTTAGGGGCAGAGGTCAGGACCGAGGCGGAGGTCAGTACAGGGGTAGAGGTCAGGGTGGACAGGCTCAGCAGTATAGACTTCCACCTGTTGTTCCATCGCCACAGATATTACCTCTACCACCACCGCGTCCGGTACCTCCTCCACCTGTTCAGCGTCAGGCTCGTGTATTTTCTACCAGAGAGGAGGCCGAGGCTGCAGGTACTGTAGTGACTGGTACTTTGACAGTTTTGGGCCATTTGGCTTTTGTTTTATTTGATTCTGGGGCTAGCCACTCTTTTATTTCTTCTGAGTTTGTTGAGTTGGCTGCACTTGAGTCTGCACCGTTAGGTTTTGAGATGCGTGTTTCTACCCTGGTGGGGAAGTTTGTTATTGCTGATAGTATGATTAGCACTGATGATTTGGGTTTTATGGGTTGTTGCTTGCATGCTACCTTGATTATCATGCTTATGTCTGATTTCGATGTGATTTTGGGTATGGATTGGCTATCAGCTAATCGTGCCACCATTGATTGTACTGAGAGAGTTATTGACTTTATGAGTCCATGTGGGACTAGTCTATGTTTTCGTGGGTCTAGTAGACGAGTAACATCCACTTTGATATCTATGTTAGAAGCTAGTATGCTTCTAAGTGATGGAGCCTTGGGCTGTTTAGCTAGTGTTGTTGATACTTCTGTACCAGAGACTAGCTTGAGTTCTGTGCCGGTAGTGAGAGATTTCATTGATGTTTTCCCTGATGAGTTACTCGATTTGCCACCGGTGAGACAGTTTGATTTTCAGATTGAGGTTGCTCTTGGGACAGCTCAATTGTCCAAAGCACCTTATCGTATGGCATCGGCTGAGTTGAAAGAACTCCAGAGCCAGTTATAGGGACTTTTAGACTTGGGGTTTATATGGGTGTTTCACCGTGGGGAGCTCCGGTGTTGTTTGTGAAGAAGAAGGATGGTTCTATGTGTTTGTGTATCGATTATAGAGAGTTGAACCGTGTTATGGTGAAAAACAAGTATCCTTTGCCCAGGATAGAAGACTTGTTTGATCAGTTGAGGGGAGCCACTGTCTTTTCGAAGATAGATTTGAGATCTGGCTATCATCAGTTGAGGATTTGGGATGAGGATATTCCCAAGACTGCATTCAGGATGGGTTATGGACATTATGAGTTTGTAGTTATGTCCTTTGGCTTGACTAACGCGCCTACAGCTTTTATGGACCTTATGCACACGGTGTTCAGGAGGTTCATTGATGCTTTTGTGATTGTATTCATTGATAATATCTTGGTTTATTCCAAGACAGAGGAGTTGCATGCTATGCACCTTCAGGAAGTATTGACGGTACTATGAGATCAGAGATTGTATGCCAAGTTCTCCAAGTGTGAGTTTTGGCTGAGGGAAGTGGCATTTTTAGGCCATGTAGTATCGAGTAGAGGAGTATCTGTTGATCCCTCTAAGATTGAGGCAGTTACTAACTGGCCTAGACCTACGAGTGTGGCTGATATTCACAGTTTTCTGGGACTTGCAGGCTATTATAGACGATTTGTGTAAGATTTCTCCAAAATTGCTTCAGCCTTGACACGTTTGACCCGGAAGGGAGTTGATTTTTTATGGTCTGAGGATTGTGAGAGGAGCTTTGAGGAGCTCAAGAGGAGGCTTGTGACAGTACCTGTTCTAGTGTCGCCTGATAGAACTGATGGTTTGACTGTGTACACAGATGCTTCCCACAGAGGTTTGGGATGTGTTTTGATGCAACACGGGAAAGTTATAGCTTATGCTTCCCGTTAGTTGAAAGAGCATGAGAAGAAATATCCGACTTATGATTTAGAGTTGGCAGCTGTTGTTCATGCATTGAAGATATGGAGACATTATTTGTAAGGTGAGAAGATCCTGATATTTACTGACCATAAGAGTCTCAAATATTTCTTCACTCAGAAGAAATTGAATATGAGACAGCGGAGATGGTTAGAGCTCGTTAAGGATTATGACTGTGACATTCAGTATCATCCTGGGAAAGCCAATGTAGTGACTGACGCGCTCAGTAGGAAGTCTTCTCATTCATCAGCTTTGTCAGCCATACCTTTAAGATTGAGGTGGGATATGGAACGAGCTGAGATAGCATTTCTGACTGCCGAGGTCATTGTGAGTCTGGCTAGTTTGACAGTAGGACCTACTCTGAGGCAGAGGATGATTGATGCACAGAGGGGAGAGATTCATTTGCAGGTCGATTTTAGAGAGGCTGAGTCAGATATTCCTAGCCATTTTACCTTCTCTACAGACAGTGCTCTGATGTATCGTAAGAGGCTATGTGTGCCTTTAGGATCGACTTTTAGAAGGGAACTATTAGAGGAGGCTCACTGTTCTATCTTCTCTATTCATCCAGGTAGTACGAAGATGTATAGGGACCTGAGAGAGCATTATTGGTGGCCTGGGATGAAGCTTGAGATCGCAGATTATGTTAGTAAATGCTTGACTTGTCATGAAGTCAAGGCTTTGAGGAAGAGTCCATCGGGTTTTCTTAACCCTCTGAGTGTGCCAGAATGGAAATGGGAGGAGATTTCCATGGACTTTATCAGTGGTTTGTCGAGGACATCAAAGGGTTACGATACCATTTGGGTGATTGTAGACCGCTTCACGAAGACTGTACACTTTATACCTGGGAGGATCACCTACCCAGTTGAGACATGGGCATAGTTGTATTTACGGGAGATTGTTAGATTACATGGTGTGCCTGTGAGGATCGTATTAGATAGGGACATTCGTTTTGTCTCGAAGTTTTGGTAGAGTTTGCATTCAGCCATGGGTACTGGCTTGGATTTTAGCACAGCTTTTCACCCCCAGACAGATGGTTAGACCGAGAGAGTTAACCAGATTCTGGAGGATCTCTTGAGGGCTTGTGTTCTTGATTTTGGAGGTAGTTGGGATTCTCAATTGTACTTGGTAGAGTTTGCTTATAATAACAGCTACCAGGCTACTATTGAGATGGCACCATTTGAGGCACTTTATGGTAGAAGTGTCGATCTCCAGCTCACTGGGATGAGGTTGGGGAGAGAAGGCTTTTGGGACCCGAGTTGTTACAGTTGACTAGTCAGTCGATTGACTTGATTAGAAAGAGGATGAGGGTTGCCCAAAGTCGACAGAAGAGTTATGCAGACAAACGACGTAGTCCACTTGAGTTTTCAATGGGGGACCACGTGTTTTTGAAAGTAGCACCTATGAAAGGTGTTATGAGATTCGGTAAGAAGGGTAAGCTGAGCCCTAGGTTCATTGGCCCTTTCGAAGTACTTGATCGAGTAGGAGTAGTAGCTTACAGGTTGGCTTTACCACCTTCTTTATCGGCAGTTCATAATATATTCCATGTATCTATGCTTCGGAAGTACATGGCGGATCCTTCTCATGTGATCGATCACGAGCCGATAGTTTTGGATGCTAGTATGTCTTATGAGGAGACACCAGTTGAGATTCAAGCATTCGAACAAAAGGTGTTGAGAAACAAGACTATTTGCTTGGTTAAGGTCCTTTGGAGGAACCAAGTGTCTGAAGAAGCTACGTGGGAGTGTGAGGATGATATGCGGGCAAAGTATCCTCACCTTTTCACTTAGTAAGTTTACTTTTCGGGGACGAAAAGCCCTATTTAGGAGGGTTGACTGTAACGTCCCGTTAATTTGTGAAAAAAAAAATTTATTTATTTTTTTTAATTTAAGTAATTAAAGTTTATTTATTTATCGGTAAATTAGAATTTAGTAGTTTATTTCTTTTTAAGTCATTTTAATGGATTTATTTGTTTAAATAAGTTATGGTGGCATTAATAATTACTAACGGGCCAATTAATAATTATTAATCACCATTGGGATAGTTTAAGAACTTCGGGTTTCGATTTATAAGTCAAAAGTCATAAAAGGACGCAACCGTCATTTCCAAATTTCTTAAATATCAAACACTATTCACTTCATCTCTTTAAAATGCCTTTAACCCAGAAATTGACCAAAACACTTCCATTCTTTCTCTCATTGCCGTGGGGATCAAAAGGGGAAGAGAAAATTTTGGGCTTTGTTCGTTTCTCAACCGATCGACTTGATTCCGGGTGCGTTGGAAAGATCTCGGCTCTAGAATTCCTTTCCACCTAACCACCGTGCTTTTCTCTCGAGATTCAAGGAGTTCTCGGTAAGTTTATCTTGAAACCCTAAGCTCCAAATAGTATTTTAATAGAGTTTTCTTTGATTTCTTTCGATTTATTGTCGTGAAACTCGGTTTTTTTAAATACGGGAGTTGTTTTAAGAGTTTTTGGAAACTTTCTCATAACCCTAAAACCGAGTTTCAATCGAAACCCTTCCCGTTTGAAATTTACCTTTTTGGGTTTGATTATGGGTTATAAATTAGTGAAATAATGTTTATTTAAATTCAATTCTGGAATTGGCATAACGTTCAAAAACCCTAATTATCGATACCCATTGAAACCGGGAATGTCGAATTTGCTTGAAACCAACTCGAAACACATCTAAATTGCCTAAAAACCGGAAAACCAAACCTGAGACCCACTTTCTTGGGGGGGGGGGGCGAGAGCCTCATGTGGGGGTTTTGATGAGTTTTTCGTCATTTTGTATGCTTAGGTGTTGTTTGACCGATATTTGGTTAATTATTGATTGTGAGATATAATTCTAATTGTAGGTGTTTTTGGACCGTTCATTTGATCGCTCTTTCGGATTTAGGAGCGAAGTCATCTCTTTCAAAGGTGAGAATAGTTAGGATTTAAAGTAATTATAGAAAGCGAATAAGTATGTTGATTTGTAGAATTAGAAACTAAGACTAGGATTCGAATCTAAGATTAGAGGGAAGTGAGTTAGTGCCCTTAGGATTAGGAGTTAATCCTTTAAGTGAGAACTTAAGAGTTCTCGAGGAAAACTTTGAATCTTAGAAAATTCTAAGTTAGATTCGTTTCGAAGCTTAGGATGGATCATTGGGAGTTAGAAGATCCATACTTTTAAATAGAACGGTTAAGGAACTTGAATGTACAACCTTGGATCTTATTTGGAAGTTTAGAATCCTTGGAAGATAAAGATCATACTTTAGTATGTATCGGTTCTACGATTTACTTATCGTTCTTCCGAAAGTTACTATCTATTTATTTTATGTCTTTTACTTTATGCCCCTTTACTTCATGCTTGTTTCGGCTACTTTAATATTCGCACTTTATGTTTATTTACTTTTGCGAGCATATCATAACATCTAGGGGTGTTCAAAAAACCCGATGACCCAAAAAATCCGATCAACCCAACCCAACCCATGCGGTTTGGGTTGGGTTATAAACTTCTTTGGGTTGGGTTGGGTTCAAATAATTTAAAACTTCATGGGTTGGGTTGGTTCGGGGTTCTCTTAAAATAAATTTGGGTTGAACCGAACCAACCCGAATATATTAACTACAAAAATATTCATTTATTTGTAACCTAAATACTTTTTTATGTCTATGTTAATTCCATATATCTTAATAAGCCTTTGAAATTTTCTTATTATTTCTTATCAAATAATTAGTTTAAGTTATTGAAGTTTAATTTTTCATTCAATAATGTGTAATATTCAACTACTATTTTTAATTTAACATATAAAAATAAGTTACAAGATCCTAAAATTACTATTATTTCACACTATAATATTCAATTTTCTAAAATAAATAACCCGAATAACCCGAACCAACCCAACCCAATTTTATAGGGTTGGTTTGGGTTGGGTTCATTACTTGACAAGGGTCGTTTGGGTTGTAGTAAATTCTAACCCGAACATTTGGGTTGGGTTCAAAAAGTATGTCAAATCGAACCAACCCAACCCATGAACACCCCTAATAACATCTCGCACCATAACATATTGCACCATAACATCTCGCATCATTGAAAAGAAGGAGAGAATGTTGGACCCTTTGGGGAATGTCCGCATCGCCTTCAGAGAGAGAAAGAAAAGAAGGAGAGAATGTTGGACCCTTCGGGGAATGCCCGCATCGCCTTCCGAGAAAAAGAAAGGAAAGTGAGAAAGAAAAGAAGGAGAGAATGTTGGACCCTACGGGGAATGTCCGCATCGCCTTCAGAGAAAAAGAAAATAAAGAGAGAAAGAAAATGAGGGAAGAATGTTGGACCCTTTGGGGAATGTCCGCATCACCTTCTTCATTCATTTCATGCATAAAGGGCGAATGCGTATCCTACGGGATGTTCTCATTACCTTCATGCATGTGATCGATGGAATAGATAATCGAGATGTTATATTTATGCAAAGTTTATTTACTTTTCTTATTTATGTCGTAACAAGTTAATGGATGAGGATTTGACTACGAGTGTTAGTAATATCATCCTTTGGAGAGTTTAGAATGAAATTACTTGAAGTTTAGAGAACTTTAGGATTGATTGGACACGAATCGGAATATGAGTTTGAGGTCTATCTTTACTTTTTATTCTTATTATTCTCACTGGGCTTAAGTTGTTAGCTCATGATATTACAACCAATTTCAGGTAATGCCCTGGCTAGAGGTCGTGGGAGAGGAGGTGGTGCTGCATGATCGAGGGATGATGACCTCGAGATGGACTCAGTTGTTGTAAAGTCTATGTATTTAATTTTGTGAACTTTAAAGACTTTGATGATTTGTACATTTGTATTTTAGCTCATAAGAGCTTATTATCATTGTTTTATGATATTAAATCTTTGAACTCCTGATTTGGGACTTAAAGTTCCATGTGATTTTATTAGATTTTGAAATTAGGATGTAAACAAGTTTTGGCTAGCCAATTTTCAAACATAACCATGCCAATTTTTCTTAAAATAAAAGACTTCCGCTATGTTTTCTAAATTAAATGATTTTAAAGTGACGGGTCGTCACAACTTTACTCTCCCTTAAAACCATTAAATAACTCCAAATACACCTAAACTACGAAATACTCGAACTCACTTCCAAGGTTTATAGTCACCATCCATCATTAAAATCTCTTGACAATTAAGCGAATCTCTTATCCTCGATCACACAATATTGTAATGTAATTCGTAGCATAAAATTACTAACCAACAAATTAAACTCACCTTAGTAACGAAGTCGAGCTTCCCAGGAGTCGAGGGAAAAGTCATACGGGCAATTACAAAATCTACAATTAAATTACATTTAATAAACATCAATTAACCAAACAACGAATAAACGACCTCTAAACGTATAAAACGACGAAAACCCCAGTTTTTGCCCTATGGAGCTCTTGGCCCAAAACACGGGGGAGGATTTCAGGTTTGGTTTTCTGGCTTTTAGGCATTTTAGAGGTGTTTCAGGTTGGTTTTGAGTATTTTTTAGGTTCGTGCAATCAATGGGTAAACATCCTTTAGGGTTTTGAACATATATTCTGTAAAGACTCGAAATTTCTCAAATCTTTAAATTGGAATAAACAGCAGAAGACTTTGTTTTTATAAAAATTTGGCGTGGAACCGTTTAAAATATGAACTATCAAAACCTGTTTACATGGGCCCATTTCAGAGAAAGTAAAAACAAAGATGTACATACTCCATTTCAAGACAAATTCAAAAGAAATAGACTCGATAATATGTACAACAATCTTAGGCTCTCATTAGCCACAAAACATAAGTTTAAAGACAACAACATATAATGTTCAACTAGCATTCGTGGAATGCCCCAACATATACATATAAAGTCCATGTCCCAAGAGCCATCCACTCGTGATCAAGCAACACCATCTCCTCCACCTCGTACCCTACTAAGACTATTACCTGAAAAAGTTTAAGTGTAGCAACATTAGCATACAAATGCTAGTGAGAATAAGATGAATGCAAGCACTTCCATGGACCGAATCCCATATCGGAAAATGTGTCCAAAATACTAATGTGCTCTTACTACCCATTCAATATTCCCAAGTACTTTACATAAGAAAAATAAATCCCATTCTACTATAACGAACTTTCGAAAAGTAAACATTCAAGCTCGTAATATAAAGTACTAAAACAACTAAAGCATAACAAAGTAAATAATAAAGTAAATTTCACATTGTCACATTACACAATTCAACCGTGACCACTTGTCACCAATCACAACCATACTGTGACCTCACTGTCACCGTGACCACATTGTCACCAATCACAACCATACCGTGACTTGATTGTCACCGTGACCACATTGTCACCAATTACAATCATACCGTGCCTCACTGTCACCGTGACCTCACAGTCACCAATCACAAACCATACCGTGACCTCACAGTCACCAAACATAAATCGTACCGTGACCTCACTGTCACCGTGACCTCACAGTCACCAATCACAAACCCTATTGTGACCTCACTGTCACCAAACATCAATCGTACCGTGAGCTCACTGTCACCGTGACCTCACAGTCACCAAACAAAAAATCGTACCGTGACCTCACAGTCACCAATCACAACTATACCGTGACCTCACTGTCACCGTGACCTCTCAATCACCAATCACAAACCATGCGTATCATAACGCCACACGTACCACTCCCCTTTGGTAGTACTAAATAGCGAATCTCATCGCTAATAATTATCATACTAACTCGATTCTACACGAAGAATCTCTCCAAAGTCTCTTTTAACTACCTTATAACCACTCGAAATAAAAGGAGTATCTAATACTCTTCTCCAAATTCCGGAATCTAATTCTTCTCGAGAATATAACTTAATCCACCAATAACATCTTACTTTAAACAACAACCAATCTTAACTAATTTTCCTTATGCACTTTCCTTAACTCCCAAATAATATACATTCTTGGAAAGTTCTAAAGTCTATTAACCCTCTTAACCTCGATCGAACATAATCGTCAAGCAATTTGAAAACATAAAAGTAATCGCAATCATTTTAAACTCACCTTATAAAAGAAGTCAACTCGTAATCACCGGTTGACCAAAATCACGATCGATGCACGAAACCTATAATTCAAATACACCTAAAGTATATTAATTAACCGAATCGAACTACGATCGTCATGATACTAAAATAAAAGACAAACAACCCGGAATTAGGCTCACAAGGCCCACGGCCCAAAGGAAGTTCAAGGTGAAGTTGGTTATCGGGATTTTTAAGCACTTTAAAAAGATTTCGAGTTGGTTTTGGGCACTTTGGAGGTTGGTAACATCAATGGGTAAACGTGATTTAGGTTTTAGGTCAAAAGTTCAATCCCGAACAATTAAGAAAAACATCATAACATAACAATTTCAAAACCCTAATCATCATAAAAATGAGAATAACTCAAAGAAATGGCTTTTGGCTCAAACCCAATTCTAGGGTTTAGGGAAAGTTCTAAATAAACATAAAACAACTCCCTCAATCTAAATCTCCTAGTTCCCGAGCAAGAATTGGAAGATTAAAATAAAAAACACCATTAAAACACTATTTGAAGCTTTAGGTTTTGAACTTTAACATACCTTAAAGCCATGAGAGAATGGACGAAAACCTCGATTGATGGGATGGGTAGAAAGTACGTCTCGAGAGCTTTCCAACGAGCTAAGGCACGATGAAAACGGTCGAGAAACGAAGCCGGTGTGACAATTTCTTTCTCTCCTCTTTTTTTTCTCTCTAAGCTACGGGTTTGGGAAGCAAATATGAGAGGAAATTTATGATTTTTGTCTAATTTTGGCTTAATAAAGGAGAATGATGAATAGTGTTTAGATAATTAAGAATTTTGGAAATGACGCCTATGTCCTTTTCTTGCCTTAAGCTTTTAAAACAAAACCCGAACCACTTAAACTAGCCCAATGGTGATTAATAATTATTAATTGGCCTATTAATAATTATTAATACCATCGAAACTAATTTAAGCTAAATAAACAGTTAAAAAGGTTTCTGAACGAAATTAACTATTTACTTTTAAATAGTCAATTCCAAAATTAACTTAAATACTTTAAATAAATAAATAAAATAAATAATAAAAAAAAATTTACCTCAAAATAATGGGACGTTACAGTCCACCCTCCTTAAAAGACTTTTCGTCCCCGAAAAGTAACTTCTAAGTAAACAAGTGAGGGTACTTATCCCGCATTTCCTCCTCTCGTTCCCAAGTAGCCTCCTCAGATACTTGGTTCCTCCACAAAACTTTCACTAAGCCGATAGCCTTGTTCCTCAACATTTTTTTGCTCCGATGCTAGAATCTTCACCGGTGTCTTCTTATAAGACATGTTAGCATCAAGAACAACGGGCTCATGATCTATCACATGTGAAGGGTCAGTCAAATACTTTCGAAGCATCGAAACATGAAAAACACTATGAACGGCCGACAAGGATGGTGGTAAAGCTAAACGGTAAGCCACCGTTCCAACCCAATCCAGAATCTCAAATGGACCGATAAACGTAGGGCTCAACTTGCCCTTCTTCCCAAACCTCATCACACCCTTAATAGGTGCCACCTTCAGAAATACGTGGTCCCCCATCGCAAACTTAAGTGGACTACGTCGCTTATCGGCATAACTCTTTTGTCGACTTTGGGCAACCCTCATTCTCTCTCTAATCAACATAATGGACTCACTAGTCCTCTGTAATAACTCGGGACCCAACAGTCTCCTCTCTCCAACCTCACCCCAATGAGCGGGAGAATGACACTTTCTACCATAAAGTGCCTCAAACGGTACCATCTCGATGGCAGCATGGAAACTATTATTATAAGCAAACTCTACCAAGTACAAATGCGAGTCCCAACTACCACCAAAGTCAAGAACACTTAAAAAAACTTCCTCAATTGAAATCTTCAAGTTTCGTGGTGAAAATTTGAAGATTTCAACCTTAAAACACTATTTGAAAAAAAAACCATAAAGATTTAGAAACTTTATCATACCTTGAGGCCTTTTGAAAACGAAGGAAAAGTTCCAAAGGTAGGTTGGAAAGGAAGCTTGGACCGAGGTCTATCCAACGCAACCGAAATCGAGACGATCCACAATGAAATGAAGAAAACCCGAGAGAAAATCCCCCAAATTGAAACCCACGGCTTTTTGAAGAGAAAAGAAGATGAGTTTTTGTAATTTTTTTTTACTAAAGTGGTGTATTTGGAAAGAGAATGGATAGTAGATAGATATTTTAAGAAATCGCAAATTGCAAACTCGTCCCTTGAGTGCTTTTAGCTTATTAAACGAAACCCGAAGCACTTAAACTAGCCAAATGGTGATTAATAATTTTTTATTGGCCCGTTAATAATTATTAATACGACCCAAACTAATTTAAGCTAATAAGGAATTAAAAAGGTTTACGAAAGAAATAAACTCCTAAATTTGAAATTACTAAATCTAAAATTAATTTTAAATACTTTAATTAAATAAAATAAAAATTTACCTCCAAAGTAATAGGACGTTACAGTCTACCCTCCTGAAAAGACTTTTCGTCCCCGAAAAGTAAGCTACCTAAGTGAAAATGTGAGGATATTTTGCCCGCATCTCATCCTCACGTTCCCACGTAGCTTCCTCTGACACTTGGTTCATCCAAGGAACTTTAACCAAGATTATCGTCTTGTTTCTCAACACCTTTTGTTCTGTAGCTAGAACTTCAACCGGTACTTCCTCGTAAGATAGATTAACATCCAAAGTCAGTGGCTCACAATCGATAATATGTGAAGGGTCCATGACATTTTTCCTGAGCATCGACACATGAAATACATTATGAATTGCTGACAAGGCCGGTGGAAAAGCTAGGCGATAAGCTACTGATGCAATACGATCTAGGATCTCAAACGAGCCTATAAATCTGGGGATCAACTTCCCAAACCTCATCACCCCTTTCATAAGTGTCACTTTCAGGAAAACATGGTCACTGACTTCGAACTCAAGTGCACTTCGCCTCTCATCGGTGTAACTCTTCTGTCTACTATGAGCTACCCTCATCTTCTCTCTAATAAGAGTGATAGACTCGCTAGTCATATGTACTAACTTTGGTCTCAAAAGCTTCCTATCACCAACTTCATCCCAATGAGTTGGGGATCTGCACTTTCTACCATAAAGTGCCTCAAAAGGTGACATCTCAATGGTAGTCTGATAAATATTTTTATAAGCAAACTCAACAAGGTACAACTGAGTATCTCAACTACCACCAAAGTCTAGAACGCAAGCTCTCAACATGTCCTCTAGAATCTGATTCTCTCAGTCTGACCATCTGTCTGAGAATAAAAAGCAGTACTGAAATCTAAGCCAGTGCCCATGGCAATGTGTAAAGAACTTCAAGACAAATCGGGTATCTCCATCTGAAACGATCCTGACTGGTACTCCATGTAGTCTGACAATCTCTTTCAAGTACAATTGTGTCAACTTCCCTAATATGAAATGTGCACTCTTGGTCAACCTGTTGACTATCAGCCAAATGGTGTCATAACCCTTCACGGTCCTCAGCAAGCCACTGATGAAGACCATCGTTATTTCTTCCCACTTCCACTTAGGCATACTCAATGGTAACTAGGAGGACTCTTCCTCAAAGCCTTGACTTGCTAACAAATCAAGCACTTACTAACAAAGTCGGTAGCTTCATGTTTCATCCTAGGTGAAACGTCCCGTTATTTTGAGGTGAAAATTTTATTTTATATATTTAAAGTATTAAAGTTAATTTTAGAATTAGTTATTTAGAATTAAATAGTTAATTTCGTTCAGAAACCTTTTTAATTGCTTTATTAGCCTAAATTAGTTCTGGTTGTATTAATAATTATTAATGGGCCAATTAATAATTATTAATCACCATTAGGCTAGTTTAAGTATTTCGGGTTTCGTTTTAAAGGCTAAAAGCAAATAAGGGATGTATGCGTCATTTCCAATTTATTAAAATATCAAAACACTATTCATTCATCTCTTAAATACCAAAAAGTTAGACAAAAATCATATTTTTTCTTCTCTTCTTTCCTTCTTGGCCGAGAGCATCATAAGGGGGGAATTGATTTTTGGTTTTTCTTCAATTCTTGGCGGATCGTTATAATTTCGGTTGCGTTGGATAGCCCCCGGCCCGAGCATCATTTCCAACCTATCAATCGATCTTTTCCTCCGATTTCTAAAGGCCTTAAGGTATGACAAAGTTTCTAACCTAAGCTTCAAATAGTGTTTTAATGGAGTTTTTGGTTGAAACCTTTGATTTCTTGCTGAGAAACTCAAATATTTCAATCAAGGGAGTCGTTTTAAGTGATTTTAGAAACTTACCCTAACCCTAGAATCGAGTTTGAGCTGAAAACCCATTCAATTTGAATTTTCCTTACTTCGTGATGGCTAGGGTATTTCAATGGCTATTGTTTATGATTTTACTTAATTTTTCGGGATTGAACTTTTGTCCAAAACCCTAATTCATGATTACCCATTGATGGTACGAACCTCCAAAGTATTCGAAACCAACCCGAAACGCATCTAAATTGCATAAAACCCGGAAAACCATCTACATTCCTTCTTTTCCTTTGGGCTGTGGGCCTCATGGGTCATTTCCCAGGCTTCGGTAAATTAATGTACTTTAGGTGTATTTGAATTATAGGTTTTGTGCATCATTCGTGAAATTAGTCAACTGGCGATTTGGAGTTGACTTCATTTCTAAGGTGAGTTTAAAATGGTTGTGATTACTTTTATGTTTCCGGATCGCATGATGATCATGTTTGATCGGGGTTAAGAGGCTTATTAGATTTTAGAACTTATCCAAGATTGGATGTAGTTGGGAGATGAGGAAAGTGCATAAGGAAAAATTAGTAAACTTTTGGTGTTGTTTAAAGTGAGTTTTTATTGTGGATTAAGTTGTATTCTCAATGAGAATTATGTTTCCGGAAATTAGAAAAGAGTATTTGATTACTTCATTTATTTGAGTGGTTATAAGGTAGTTAAAGGAAACTTTGGAGAGAAAGTATCATGTGGAATTAAGTTAGTTTAATAATTATAGCGATGAGATTCGCTATTTAGTACTATCAAAGGGGAGTAGTATGTGTGGCATTATGATACTCATGGAAACGTGAAACGAATCATCATGTGGTGTGTGTGGTAATGTGAAACGAATCATCATATGGTATGTGTGGTATGTGTGGAAATGTGAAAGGTGACAATGTGGTCACGGTTTGAAATGTGAAATGTGACAATGTGGTCACGGTGTGTAAGGTGACAATGTGGTCACAGTTTGAAATGTGAAATGTGACAATGTGGTCACGATGTGAATTGTGTTGTGATGTGGTAAGTAATAAATGAAATAATGTGTGGTACGACATGTGTGATGGGAATTTACATTATTACTTACTTTGTTATGCTTTAGTACTTATTAGTTGCTTTAGTACTTTACATTTGAGTTTGAATGTTTATGTTTTGAAGTTACGATATAGTGGAATGGGATTGTTTTCTTATGCATAGTACTTGGGAGTATTGAATGGGTAGTAAAGAGCACAACAGGATTTTGGACACATTTTCTGATATGGAATTCGGTCCATAGAAGTGCTTGCATCCATTTTATTCTCACTAGCATTTTTATGCTAATGTTGGTACACTTTAACTTTTTTAAGTAATACTCGTGGGAAAGGACGAGGTCGTGGAGGTGGTGTTGCTTGATCACGAGTGGATGGCTTTTGGGACATGGACTTTACATGTATATTTTGGGGAATTCTACGAATGCTAGATGAAACCATATATGTCGTTGTCTTTAAGCTTGTATTTTGTGGCTCATGAGAGCCTAAGAATTGTTGTACATTATGCTAAGTCTACTTTTCTTCAATTAGTTTATAAATTGAAGTACACACTTCTTTTGTTTTTAAATTTTATGATTGGGCCCATGTAAACAGGTTTAGGGAGTCCATATTTTAAAAGCCAAATTTTTGTAAAAACCTAGTCTTCCGCTGTTTGCTTCTGATTTAAAGATTTGAGAAAATTCGAGTCTTTACACTAGGCCACCAATAATGGTGTCTCAGATCCCTGTTCCTCTTAGTACTACCTAGATGCAGAGAAAAGATAGAACTATGCACCTCCTCCAATAGCTCTTTTCTGTAAGTCTATCCTAAAGGCACACATAGCCTCTTACGATACATCAATACATCAATAGTGGAAAAGGTGAAATGGCTAGGTAAATCAGACTCTGCCTCATGAAAAGTCGCTGCCAAGTGTTTCTCACCCCTCTGTGCTTCTATCATCATTTGTCTCAAAGTAGGGCCAACAGTCAAACTTGCCAAACTCATAGTAACCTCAGCTGTAAGAACGACTTTTCAAAAAATAGACCGTTTCGACCTCCTGATGATATGGGCCTTTAATGGCTCTCTTTCACGAACGTGAATTGTTGTGTCCTTCACAAACCCGTCTGTTCCGAGAGACACAATCTTTCATAAAATTGACCCGTTGGGCTTTCGAATGGGCTTAGTTTCCAACGAATCTTTGCGAATGCGGATCGTCGTATCTTTCTCCACATGTTGCGGTGGTTGGATGCGTGTCGCCTTCCTTTAAATAGTTCCCCTTCAGAATTAATGGCTTGTTTGCCATCCGAATTCCAAGGGTTGTCTGAAGATTCTTCGCTTTCAAACGATTTTCTGCCATTGACGCTTTATTTCTTCTAAGCTTTCTCTGTCCTCTCTCAAAGGTTAGTCTTTCACCTCTATCCTTTTGCTCTTTTCTTCTGTCATGGATAGCTTCGAAGGTACCCCCATAACTAGAGGCCCTAAAACCCTGAGCGTAGTAGTAGGGAATGATGATGATTTAGATGGTAGGGTTTTCGAGAGAGATGAATCTGCTGTTTCCCTTTCTCCCTTGCCTGCTCAAGAGTCTGACTTGGCCCATCATCTAGGGGTGAGCCTGAGGGAAATGAACCCGTTGTATATCACCTTTCTTCGCCTGAGGGGGATTCCCTTTCGACTGTAAGCGGGTTAAGGTCCCTTTCTGAGATCAATGCGACTTTAGATGTCGAGGCCACAGTTTCTCCTGTTTCTTTCCCATTAGAGGTGGGAAAGTCCGCCCTCATGAACGTCTCCATCGCTCCCATTACTTCTAACCTTTCTGCTCCTGAACCAATCGCGGTGGTGAAGAAGAAAAAGAAGAAGAATTCTTCCAAGGGACAGAAGGCCAAGTCTAGGCCTACTTCTTCCAATCCTGTCTCTCTGAACGGGGATGGTTTAACTTCTGACCCCATCGTCAACGTGGTGGGTCCTTCTGATTCCCTTCCTCCTGAGCCCACTTCTGTAGGGGCTGGGGAGAAAAAGAAGAAGAAAACAAAGATGACGAAAGGCGTATTGGAGGCCGAAGGCCCAATTCATTGGGCTTCTCGACTGAGTCAGTAACGTCTCTATGGATTAAGGGTTGAGTACGTAATACCTCGAGTTTGAGATGAGGCTTCCGACTAGTTTTGAGAGGGTTTACCGCTCTCCGAGGGAAGGGTGGACCTCCTTCTACCCGATGTTTTTCTAATGTGGAAGCATGAAGTGGCTGAGTTAAAGAAGGAATTGGACAAGTACCGGTCTCACCACTTTGATTCTACGGTTACCGAGACTCTTTGACTGAAGTTTGACCTTGTGGAAGCCCAAAAAAGGATTTTCGCTTTAGAGACCAAGGCTTCTGATCGTTTAGCCAAGCTTGGGCGTGTCAGTGGAGAGAATGAGCCCCTCCGAACGAATGATGAAGCTTTGAAGCGGGCCTATGATGAGGCCCAAGCCGGACGGGTCAAGACATTGAGCTTAAGGTGAAATCTACGGTCGTGGAGGATCTTCATCGGAGCGAGGCATCACTGAAGGGGCTGCTGCTGCTTCTTTGGAGAACAATTCACTGAAATCTCGAGTGGCCAAACTTTCACCCTGAAGTCTCAAGTGGTCAAGCTTTTCCCTTTGAAGGAAAACGTTAGTGATCTCTAGGTGAAATTGGCTGAAGTGACTGAGCTTTACGCGTGGACTACCCTCATGGGGATGGAAATCGGAAGGGATTAGGTCAAAGTGCTTTTGGAGATCGCTAAAGAACTCCGAGAACCACTCAGTCCGATTGCTCACAATGATGCCATTGATCTTCTGTCGAAACTGATGGAGGAGGCCCAAAATATGCTCATTTCCCAAGGAAAAACGTCGACCCAAGGCGGGGCCAACAGCGATGAAGAAATCCAGATCGAAGGGGGCAACGGTGTCATGGCTAAAGATGCTCTTTTGGATCCCCCCCTAACGAGACTGTTTACGTTTATGATTGATTCTGCTTGGGTGAACTCTGGATTGTGGAGCCCCTTGTCTTGAACAATTTTATCTTTCTCTCTGGCTTTGTTGTTTTCTTCTCACTTGCAAGAGCACATAATTTATTTGCATATGTACTTCGGTTCATTTGCTTTGTTGCTCTTTTTCTTTCTCTCTTGGCAATGCTTCATTTCACGTAGGGCACATTTTTGTCGTGCCTCAAAACGAAGGCTCAATCACTTATCAAAATGAAAAGTCTTTTGTTTCTGGAGAAGGCCTTAAATGCTTCGGATAGATCAAGTCCTTTGCTTCCGGAGAAGGCTTTGAATACTTGGATAGACCAAGTCTTTGCTTCCTGAGATGGCTTTGAATGCTTGGACGAACCAAGTCTTTTGCTTCCGGAAAAGGCTTTAAGTGCTTGGATAGACCAAGTCTTTTGCTTCCGAAGAAGGCTTTAAGTGCTTGGATAGACCAAGTCTTTTGCTTATGGAGAAGGCTTTAAGTGCTTGGATGGACAAAGGTTTTTACTGTCTCAATACTCCAACGTTCTTTCCTCTATAGAGGTTTGTAAGTACTTGGCCGAGGCTTTTGCTTCTGGAGAAGGCTTTAGAATGCTTGGACAGGCCAAGGCTTTTGCTTATGGAGAAGGCTTTAGAAGGCTCGGACGGACCGAGACTTTTGCTTCTGGAGAAGGCTTTGGAATGCTCGGACGGACCGAGGCTTTTGCTTCCGGAGAAGGTGTTAGAATGCTCGGACGGGCCAAGGCTTTTGCTTCTGGAGAAGGCTTTAGAACGCTCGGACGGACCGAGGCTTTTGCTTCCGGAGAAGGCTTTGGAATGCTCGGACAGACAGAGACTTTTGCTTCTGGAGAAGGCGTTAGAATGCTCAGACGGGCCGAGGCTTTGTTTCCAGAGAAGGCTTTAGAATGCTCGGACAGACTGAGTCTTTTGCTTCCAGGAAAGGCTTTGGAATGCTCAGACGGACCAAGACTTTTACTTTCGAAGAAGGCTTTAGAATGCTCGGATGGGCCGAGGCTTTTGCTTTCGGAGAAAGCTTTAAATGCTCGGATGGATCGAGGCTTTTGCTTCTAAAGAAGGCTTTGGATGCTCGAATGGACCGAGACTTTTGCTTCTGGAGAAGGTTTTAAATGCTCGGACGGACCGAGACTTTTGCTTCCAGAGAAGGCTTTAGATGCTCAGACTGATCGAGGCATTTGATTCGACGAAGATGGCACATAATTAAAGTTCAAAGCAAAATATTTAATTTCCTTTTTTCTTTGCTTGTACATTAAGTAAACAAAAAAATCTAACTACAAGTCTTCGGCTCCTCGGATGGCCTTCTAGTCTTCGTCACTGTCGATTGTGACTGTTTGGGCCGTCCTCCTTTGCCGTTTTGAGGAGGCAAGGTGCTCCTCAAGAGACTTTTTTTCCTTCTCATAGTAATCCAAGAGGTTTTTGGTCGCCCGAAAGTGTTCCTTGAGATCCTCGTAATTCATGGAAGGGCTGTAATCCTCTACCATTTCAACGATTTCTTTCTCCTCTCGGAGGTAATGATTTTCCCTTTCCAGGTTGTTTACTCGCCTGTTCGAGAACTTCAGAGCTCCCCGAACACTGTTGAGTTCTTGTCTCAACTCCTCCATGTCACCTTCTCTTTCATCCTTCTTCAGGGGGGCGAGGGTGAGGCTGTCGTTGTCCATTCTCAGCTCTCAGTTTTCGAACTTGAGGACTTTTTTGGTCATTCTAGAGGTAGCAGTTGAATTGTCCATGGCTTCAGTCAATCACGAACTCTGAAGGGTGCATTCATGCAGTTTCCTTTTTTATAGCGGATCAGGGATGTGTCGTGTAGGAATCCGGAATGTCTTCATTTAATTCGGGGATATTTCCCAATTAAGGCATTTCGCTCCTCGAGGTGGTGACGTGTGCTTTTGGTTATGGCAAGCGTCAACTGCTCCCATCAAATCATATTAAATGCACTTAATTAGGGGCAATTAATCTCCTTGATTGTGATTTAATGTATGCGTCGCCTCGTATGCGCTACCAGCTAGGATGCCATACGAGATTTTCGACACGTGTCGCCATCTCAACGGTTGCTTGGCCCTTTAATAAGCCTTCATGGACATTTTCCATTTTCACTTTGAACCATTTTCCAGAAACCGCTTCTCTCTGTTGTCAAATCTTTTAATATAGATTCAAATCTTCATTCATGGGGTTTTCCCATTTCTTTCTGTTCCTCTTCCATGTTTGTCCTTTTTTATTCATGATCTTCATGTAAAGCGTTTGGTCATAATCTTCAATGCTGTTTGGTTGGTCTCAACTGACTTGAACTTCTTAGTCGTAATCATCTATGCTTGCGAGGATAGACCTTAGAGTTCAAGTCATTCGTGCCAATCAGTCGCTCCGCCTCCTTCCACCACTACTCCTGAGTTTGTTCCAGCTATATCAGGAATTAGAGCAAGTGGCAGAGGGGCGATTCTCCGTTGCTACTGGCACTGCCCAAGTCTCGACCCTTGATGACTCTCCTGAATTTCGGGGTTAACGGGCTCCTCGGTGTCCTCCTAGATCACGTGAAACGAATGACCTTGGGTTTCGTGCAGAGAGGAGCGTCTCAGTTGGTTTAAGGAAGCGTGTAAGTTTTCCTTCCATGAGACATGCGCATAGCGACTTTCAAATGGGAATGGGGGCTCCCCACCCCTTTACTCCTGTTTCGACCGTGACTTTAGTTGGAGAAGCAGTCTTCCGTTGGGTCAGAAGGAGGTGGGAGTGGTGTCCCTCCCGGCCTGCTAGTTGGCCTTAGAGCCCGAACATTCCCATCTTTTCTGTTTCAAACGACAGGGGGGGTATAAAAAATCCATTATGGCCCCGAATGCGATGAGTTGATGGAGTGGCTGGTTCTCCTTGAACAAAACTGTGACGACCCGACACTTTTAAATAATTTAAAATCAGATTAACAACGGAAGACTTATTATTTACTAAAAATTTGGTGTGGATATGTTTAAAACCTTGACTAGCCAAAAACCTGTTTACATTTCAATTCAGAAATTTAAAACACAAGGAACTTCAAGTTCCTATTCAGGAGTTCGAAAGGTCTAATAATCATAAAAGTAAGACGTGTAGCTCTTAAGAGCTAATACAATTGTATAAATTTGAAAGATACAAAATACACAACTAAGTCCATCTCTGATCCATCATCCTCTTGATCATGCAGCACCAGCTCCCCTTTCCACGAACCCCGAGCATACCTGAAATTGGTTGTAATATCATGAGCTAACAACAAAGCCCAGTGAGAATAAACAGAATAGAAAGTAAAGTTAGACCCCAAACCCGTATCCGGATTCGTGTCCAAGAACTTACTTACTCTTTGCTATCAATCCATTCAAGGAGTTTTATATCAAGTGTTCCACTTTTACTTACTAATTCTCCAATATAATTGTGGAACTACATTCCAAACATTTCTGGGTATGGTTTCGTAATGCATATAGCATTTATATCTCATTTTCTTTATATACCTTATACTATATACAAGGTTTATATTCAAATGTTTAATCTCCAATTTCAAGATCTTCAAATTTATTGAGAAACTAGTTCTCTTACATATATCACTTAATAGATATACAAGGTTCAATACAACCTCGTATTCTCTCATTATCAATTCAATCTCATTTCTTTTCCTATAGCATTTGGCTACCAAAAGTTTACTTTCTGTTATTTTTAATATAATAAAGTTAAGCTCACTCGAACTTAACATATTCAACAATCACAATTTGCGATTAATGACTATAATATTAGTACACGTAGTCTAATAATTATTCATTAATTCTCTAAACAAGTGTAAAGGACATATAACCTTTACATCAATATAAGTATCACATGCGAATAATGTCAGGTAATGAAGCTCTCGTAGGTCAGTTCATTCACCTCATTATCTCGCTTTCCAAAATAAAGTATACGAAGTCCTTTCAATAATATTATTCCATCTATAGTGAATAATGACAGGTAATGAAGCTCCGGTAGGTCAGTTCATTCACCTCATTAAACTCACTTTCCAAAATAAAATATACCAAGTCTTTTCTATAATATCTTCCCATCTCTAGTGAATAATGTCAGGTAATGAAACTCTCGTAGGTCCTCATTATCTCACTCACCGAATACAGGTAATGAAGCTCCCGTAGGTCCTCATTATCTCACTCACCGAATACAGGTAATGAAGCTCCTGTAGGTCAGTTCATTCACTCTGTATCTTCGTATATGTATTATAGTAATTATGGATAATACCAGATAATGTGAACTCGCATAGTTCCATCATTATCCCATTATCCATCTCCTCCGATCATGCAAAGTCCCGCAGTCCTTTAGCATTCCTCATGTACATATACAGAAATATAAAACGAATAATACCAGATGATAACTCTATAAAATAGAGTTATTTGGTCCTATTTTAATGCTTATGTCATGATTATTTGATTGAACTTTGCTCATATTATGCATGCTTTGAACTCATTTTGCATAATTCTTTAATAAAGCTTATTTTTGGGAAAAACTCGGGTTCTTAGCACTTTAATGTATTATTTGGATTGTTCTTGGCTTTTGGTATGTAATAATGTCAATTTGAATGAGAGAAAGTCCTAAAATAATTGTAAATTTCATGCAGGAACATAGAAAAATTGCAAATTTTACAATAGTCTTGAAAGACGTCAAGGACATTGGACAAAGAACAAGATTTTTAGCAATGACCTTTATAAATCAATATTTTGGGCCTGTTTCAGCTCATCCACGCTTGGCAAATTAAACCCACTACTTTGGGCCCCATTTGGAAGAGTCCAAGTCCAAGCCCAAGCCCAAAAGCAAGTAAGAAAAGAAAAATTAACCTAAAAAGAAAAGGAGGCTGGCAACGTGAGCCAGAGGCAGAACGTGAGATCAGAGAAAAAAAGAAAAAAACGGAAGAAAAAAGAAGAGAGGCAGCAAATACGTTAAGGGCAGAAACGAACGTAGAAGAGAGACAACATCAAATACGTGAAGGATCTTTCCTCGCCATTAGAGAAATTCGTTTTACTCCTCTTCCATTCTTTATTCTTCATTCTTTTAGATTATTGAATTCTTAATTATGATAGGATTTGATTTACTTTTGTTTAGTTTAGGTTTTATTATGAACTAAATTTTATTTGGTTGGAATTGATAGATGAAACCTAAAAGTGATTAGTTTTCATGGCTTTTAATGAATTCAATTTTTATGTTCAATCAATAGTTCGATAATTTCATTCTCTTTGCTTATGCTTGATCAACCTAAGTAAATTGCTTAGTTTAATTTTAATTCTGAAAAAGTTGAAATTAAATGGAAAAGTATTGATTGATAGGGGTTAACAATTCTCGAATTTGTTTTTAGTAAGGCATAGACATATGTTTTTACACCCTAAAGCCTAAACCTAGAGCATCAAACCGTATTTTTAATCCAATTTAACCTAGACATAGGAATCAAGTTGAATTAAGAATTAGAATCATGCTAGGCTTGACAAAGTCACATGAACATTTGAGCTTGCTTGCATAAAAAGTGAATTTATTAATGCGGTTTTTGTCATGAAGACAAACCACAAAGATGGCAGAACATTTGTGAAGTCTAAGACTTTTTAGGGGGATTCTTGATTTTCCAACCGTCCATCTCTACATAGTTTCATCACTTTATTATTCTTGCATATTTTAGGAGTAATTTAAGCCACCTTAGACCATCGTATTTATTTTCCTTAATTAATTTTAGAATTTATTTATTTAGTTTTGCATAATTTCACAATTTTAATTATTTAGTTTCATAAATCACATCATCCCAATTTATCATTGTCTTTATTTTCTTTAAATTATTTGTTAAACACCATTTTAAATCACTAATCCTCGTGGGAACGATATCTTTCTTATCACTTTATTACTTGTTTGACTGCGTGCACTTGCGTATCACGATTTCACACAACACCAGACAATGCAAGCACACTCAGTCTATGCATTGCCTCATTATTCCTCCCAATAAACGATAATGCAATATGATATGATATGATTTATGCTTTCGAGTGTAAGTAAAGTAAATATAAACATTCAACATAATCGAAAGGGCATAAAGTAAAGGACATAAAGTAAAGTGCATAAGGTAAATGGATCATAGATGTCCTTATGCATAAAGTAAATAAATAGGGATTTCGGAAGAACAATAAGTAGATCGAACTTCCGATACTTTCATAAAAGTAAGTTCTCATCTTAAATAAATGAAATTCACTTTCAAGGATTATAAACTCCCAAATAAAATCCAAGATTCTATTTTCCAAGTTCCTTTAACCATTCTATCTAAAAGTTTGGATCTTTTAACTTCCAATGATCCATTTTGATCTCTGGAATGATTCTAACTTAGAACTTTCAAAAGTTCAACGTTCTGTCAAAAAACTCCAAAGTTTTCACTCAAAGAACTAGCTCCTAATCCTAAGGGCACTAGCTCACTTTCTTTTACTCTTAGAATCGAATCCTATTCTTAACCTCCGATTCTACAAATCGTTCTACTTATTCGGTTTCTAAAGTTACTTTAAATCCTATTTATTCTCACCTTAGCCAAAGTAGTTTTGCTCCAACTCTCCGATAGCACGATCAATCAACGATCCAAAACACCTACAATTAAAAGTATATCTAACGATCATTAATAAATCATACATCGATCAATTAACATCTAAAAGCTCAAAACAACGAAAATCCAAGGAAAAAACCCAAAAGGTGCTCTCGGCCCTTCAATGAAAAATGGGTTTCGGGTTCAGTTTTCCGGCTTTTAGGCACTTTTAGAGGTGTTTCAAGTTGGTTTTATGTAGTTTCGAAGTTCCCAATTTCAATGGGTATCGATGATTCGGGTTTTTGGACAATAATCGATTTCCTAAATTTAATTACAATAAACAATATATCAATAAAAGTAAACCCCAAAACAACCCCCACGATGTAAAATTAAAACGGGAAGGGTTTCTACTGAAACTCGGTTTTAGGGTTTAGGGAAAGTTTCCAAAAACACTTAAAACAACTCGCGTACTTAAAATCATCGAGTTCCTCGGCAAGAAATCGAAGAATCAAAATGAAAACTCCATTAAAACACTATTTGGAGCTTAGGGTTTGAACTTTCACTTACCGAGAAGTCCTTAGAACCCGAGTGGAAAGCACGATTGTTAGGTGGAAAGGAATCCTAGACTCGAGGGCTTTTCGATGCAACCGAAATCGAGTCGATCCGTTGAGAAAAGAACGAAACCCGAGTTTTTCCCCCCAAACCCTTGAAGCTACGGTTTTGAAGAGGAGAAAGAATGAATTTTGGTCAACTTTTGGTCAATGTTGTGTTTTTAAAGATAAGTGAATAGTAACTTGATATTTTTAAGAAATCGGAAATGACGGTTGCGTCCTTTAATGACTTTTGACTTCTAAATCGAAACCCGAAGCTCTTAAATTAATCTAAAGGTGATTAATAATTATTAATTGGCCTATTAATAATTATTAATGTCACCGAAACGAAATTAGGCTAATTAAAACGATTAAAAAGAATTTCGGGCGAAATCAACTACTAAAATCGAAATTACTACTTTCAAATTAACCTTAAATACTTTAATTAAAATAAATAAATAAAAAAAATAATAAAAAAAAATCACTTCAAAATAACGGGACGTTACAAAAACCCTCATTCTCTATTCTCAAATATCGTCTTTACTGCTTCCGATGTCAACACCTCGGACGACATAACCCGGAGTCGCAGTGGATCTTCTTTTGATTTTGTACAAATATTGTAACTCTCTTCGGCCAAGTTCCCAACATGTGGGTCCGAGCCTTACTTGTTTGTTGTTAAATAAAATTTGGTGTTTTACTTACTTGTTGCCTCATTACTCTATCTTTATGCAAATTTATTCTTGCTATATTTTCGAACGTCCGCCTGACGACTTGGTTATTTGCCTAACGGATTAGGAATTTTAGTCTGTGGAAGACTTAATATTTTGCCTAACGGATTATGGCCTTTTAGTCTGCGGAAGACTTAATATTTTGCTTAACGGATTAGGGGTTTTAGTCTGCGGAAGACTTGATATTTTACCTAATGGATTAGGGTTTTTAGTCTGCGGAAGACTTAATATTTTGCCTAATAGATTAAGGCTTTTAGTCTGCGAAATACTTAATATTTTGCCTAACGGATTAGAGCTTTTAGTTGCGGAGACACTTGGATGTTTGTAGGGAAAGCTATGTAATCTTCATATATTAAACTTGAAACTGAGCCTCTTCTGCTAGATATTTACATAGTCTTCTCGTTTTTACACATGATAAATCCTCATATGTGTGGCGTTCTAAGCCCTCAGAATCGATTTACCTTCTTGACCTTCGAGGAGATAAGTCCCCGGTTTGACTTCTTCGACGATGCGATATGGACCTTCCCAGTTTGGTCTCAACTTTCCCGCTTCAGGTTCCTGAGTGTTCCGGAACACTTTCCTCTGTACGAAGTCGTTTACTCTAAAGCTGCGCTGCTTTACTTTCTTTTCAAAGTACTGAATTTCTGTCGATGGCTTGCAAGGTGAATCAGCACCTGCTCTCTTCTCTCTTCGGGGAGATCTAATGCCTCAGCCATCACTATGTCATTCTCTGCTTCAGGAATTGAACTTCGGGTAGTGGGGATAATAATCTTGGTGGGGACAACGACCTCTGCTTCGAAAGCCATGGCGAAAGGGGTTTCACCCGTTGGGATCCTCAGAGTGGTCCGGTACGCCCAAAAGACTCCTTACAATTCTTCTACTCACTTTCCTTTCGTCCATTCCAGTTTCTGTTTCAGATAGTCCATGATGGTCTTATTCGATGCTTCCGCCTGTCCATTGGCTTGCGGATATCGGGGTGTCGAATATCGACGTTCTACCTTTCTATCGGCGCAATACTTTCGGATAGGCCTTCATGTGAATTGGGTCCCGTTGTCTGTGATGATAGCTTTGGGAATCCCGAAACGGGTGAATATGTTCTTCCACAGGAAAGTTTTGATCTTTTGCTTCGTAATTGTTGCTAGTGGCTCAACTTCTATCCACTTGGAGAAGTAGTCGGTAGCCATAAGGAGGTAACATTTCTGCCCTGGAGCCAGTGGTAATTTTCGCACTAAGTCAAGCCCCCATTGCATGAAGGGCCAAGGCCTCAAAATTGTAGTCAAGGCTGTGGGCAGAGCGTGGATAGTTTTGGTGAACCTTTGGCACTTATCATATTTGGACACAAAGTCCTTTGCGTCTTTGAGCATGGTGGGCCAATGTAGCCCTGCATCATTGCTCTATGACTCAAAGATATTGGTCTTGTATGATTCCCGCAGTGCCCTCGGTGCAAATCTTTCAACATGTAGGAACTTTCTGTTTTTCTCAAACATTTGAGATATGGTCCGCCGAAAGATCACCGTTACATCCCCCCTTGGATGATTGAATACCTAACAGCCCTTAACCGGGTTTTTTGAGCTTCCAATTTTCCTTCGGGTAATTGACCGGTCCAGAGAAATTTGAGGATCTCATTTCTCCAATCGGGGCTGGCCTCCTGATTCTTTTCAACCGGCATTGCTCACTCGATCCTATCATCCTCACTCCCCTTGTCTGAACTAAGGTTTATGCTTGGTTTAGGCAAGTAATCGACCGAGATCACTCTTCTTGTTTCAGAATTCACTGTTGATCCGAGATTGGCCAACCCGTCGGTGTATCCATTTTCGGCCCTCGGGACTTGGTTGATATCATATTCAGTGAACTGGGACAAGAGGGATACGAGTTTCTCTAAGTATTTCTCCATTTTGGTGTCTTTTGCTTCAAAAAGTCCTTTAACTTAGTTCACCACCAACTAGGAATTGCTTTTGATGTTCAATTTCTCGACTCCCAGCTCTGAGGCTCTCTGTAGCCCAGCTATCAATGCTTTGTACTTGGCTTCTTTGTTAAAAGCAGCAAATCCAAAACGGATTGACTGTTCTAGAAGGTACCTTTCGGTCGACAGAACCAATCCTGGGACGGATCCTTTTGAGTTGGAGGATCCATCAATGCATAGGGTCCAAACCTCCTTACCAGGGCTCATGGGCGGCAATGAACTTTCTTTGGCTTCTTTAGTATTGGTCGGAGTCATTTCAGCCACAAAGTCTGCTAGAACCTGGCCCTTTATGGCAGTCCGTGGTTCGTAAATGATGTCGTATCCTCCTAGCTCCATTGCCTATTTCATCAGCCGTCCTGAAATGTTGGGTTTGTGAAGTACGACTTTCAATGGCAATTTCGTTCTTACAACAATTTGGTGGCCCTGAAAGTAATGCTTCAGTTTGTGCGAAGTGACTATAAAGGCCAGTTCCAGCTTTTCCATTATCGAATATCGTGTTTCGACATCTACCATAGTCTTGCTCACATAGTAGATTGGTTTTTGGTTTTCCCATCTTCGTGCACCAACGCTGAACTGTCCGCCGCATCAGATACCGCTAAATATAAGAATAGATTTTCATCATCTGAGGGCTTGGCCATCAGTGGGGGCGAAGATAGGTAAATTTTGAGTTCCTCGAATGCTTTATGGCACTCATCTCCCCAACCAAACTCTATGCTTCTTTTCAGTGCCTTAAATAACGACAGACACTTATCCGACGATCGCGATATGAACCGATTCAAAGCTGCTAGACATCCATTCAATTTTTGCATACCCTTCAGATTTGTAGGCGCCTGCATGTCCATTATTGTCTTAATTTGATCTGGGTTTGCCTTGATTCCTCGACTTGTTACCAAATGTCCTAGAAATTTCCCTGTCGGGACCTCAAATGTACATTTATCTAGGTTCAATTTCATTCTGTACCTTTTTAGCACCCCAAATGCTTGTTCAATGTGCAACAGGTGGTCCTCGGCTCACTTCGACTTTACAACCATGTCGTCGATATATACCTCCACTGTTTTTTCCAGTTGATCTTTGAACATTCTGTTCATTAATCGTTGGTAGGTTGCCCCCGCGTTCTTCAGTCTAAATGGCATTACTGTGTAACAGTATGTGCCTATGTTAGTTATGAATGATGTCTTCTCCTGATCCTTAGGTTCATCTTGATCTTATTGTACCCGGAGAAGGCATCCATGAAGCTGAGCAGTTCATAACTGGCCGTGACATCCACCAACTGATCTATTTTTGGTAACGGGAATGAGTCTTTAGGACATGCTTTGTTGAAGTCTGTGAAGTCGATGCATGCTTACCATTTCCCGTTCTTCTTCTTCACGACGACAACGTTCGCAAGCCACTCTAGATACCTGACCTCTCGAATGAAACCCACCTCCAGAAGTTTCTGAACCTCCTCATTAATGATTTCATTCTACTCGGGCGCAAACTTGCACCTCCTTTGTTTAACGGAAGGCTGGTTCCGATCAACTTCGAGGTTATGGATTATTATACCTAAGTCTATCTCGGGCATGTCTGTGCGGTCCCATGCAAACGTCGTCCAATTCGTCTTCAAAATGTTTGTCAATCCACGTTTCAACTCTTCATCCAGCGTTTTCCCAATGCTCGTCATTTTCCCCTCGTCCTCAGGTGTTTTTATTCTCAACTGAGAAAAGGGTGGGTCTCTTTCGTGACCCCTCTTCTGTAGTTTCTATGATTGGCATCGAGATTTCAATTTAACGATCTCACCAGACAAGATCTTGATACTTGCTGGTCTCCCTTGATTACCCTGACTCCTAAGATATTCTAGCTTTTGGTGTAAGGTCGATGGATGTGCCTTCATGTCATGGATCCACGGCTTTCCGAGCAAGGCGTTATACCCTGAGTACGTATTGATGACGTGGAAGAGGGTTTGCACCCTTCACCCGGACCGGCAACTTGATTGTTCCGGAAGATCTTGTGACCGTTGTAGACACCTATTTTCGTCTGGTAATATCTAAAGTTAACAAATTTTACATGTTTCAAAAAAGTTAAAAAATATATATACTTTGGTTTGAAATTTTGTTGTTTGGTTTTGTTCGTAATAGAAAAATAATAAAAAGATAAAAATAATTTTTTAAAATAAAAGAGGGTTTTGAATCAAATTTGATTAAAGATTTTTGAAATGGGAATTGATTTGATTTGAAAAGTAAATTTGGAAGAAACTAAATTAGAGCCAATTAGTGACAAGATAATTTGTGTGATTGAGCTAATTTTGGAGATGATTGCCAATCAATTTAAATAATTTGCTACTTTATTTGGCTATAAATAGAACCTTTTATGAACCCTAATAGGCACTCTCATCTTCCCTCACATACCTTCTTCTTCATTCTCATGGTGAGCTAGCCATTCTCTCCCAAACATAATACCATTCACAAGAGCCTCCATCTCCATAGCCTCTCATCCTTCAACTCCTTAACCTCTCATACTAATCTCAAACTATCTTTTTTCCAAGAGCCTCCACCCCCATTCTTTAACCTCTCATAGCCATCTCATCTCTTTACTTCAATCCTTCGTCAATATCCATTAATCTAGAGTCTCATAGTTTTTATCATCGATTTGGGAATCACTGAGCATCGCCGAAAGGTTGGTAAGCATTTTTTTCATACCAAACCATTAAAATGTAGTCACTCATTGTACTTGCTGTGTTTTAGTTGTAATCTGGAATTTTCTATGATGTTTTCAATTTTGTATTAATTTTCATGGATAAGAGACTTAAAAACGAACATGTAAAAAAAGAATCAATTGATTTGGAATTGTGGTTAAAAAGTTATGATTTTTTGAAGTTTGATGTTCATATAAATTCACTGTTACGAAAATTTCTGAGCACTTACAATTACTTAATTTTTCGACAATGATTTTTTGAAACTAATGATTTATGGTTATTTTTTATAAAAACTAGACTCATCAAAGAAGATTTATGTTCAAGAATCACCCTTTTTCGATGAGTATAAAAAAAGATATGATTTTTTAAATTTGATGTAAAATCTGCAGAAATTTGTGCATAAAACCGAGAATGTAAAAATATGTTGACATAAAATATGATTTTCTTTACAACTGTGCATTCTTATCGACTTTAGTAATCAATCATGGATGAATATAGAATATTTAAGAGAGAAAGATCGAGTAAAAACACGTTTTGATTAAACAGTTATGAATTTTCAAAGTTGAGATGTTTTGTTTGAAATAATTATGCTAATTTTATTGGTTTGCTTTATTTGTAAATTTTATTGCCATATTTTGTGTTTATTACATTCCTATTTATCATCTTCATATTAAGGTCGTACTTGAATGAATTTGTATAATATTATATTGTCCATTATTTGATTTTTAAAATAGAAAGGAGTTGGAATTTATTAGGATACTAATTTTTCAACTTCCTAGAAAACATAATATGATTAATAAACCAAACCATAAAGATAGAAATGGGAATTAATTAGGATACTAATTTTTTAAAGCATAAAAATTAATAACTTAAATACAAAAATTGGAATTAATTAGGATACTAATTTTCCAAATCATAAAAACTAACAATGAAATTTTAAATAGAAATTGAACTTTATGAAGGTATTAATTCTCCAACTTTCCATAAAATATAAAATTCTAAAATTTAAACAATCCAAAGATGATTTTCACACAAATTTCCTATGATGGAGTTAAGTGTTTTCAGGATACTGATCTCCTATATTTCTTAAGGAATACAAATTTAATTAAGGGATATCGAGATTAAATTCTATTAAAACTTTTTCCTAATGGCTTTTATGCCACTCATCCAATTTGATCATGCCTTCTAATGTTTAGGGATTAGTCAATAACATATGAGACATTTAAAAATAAAAATTAAAAACATATTGTGTGTTAAAAGATAAAAAGGCTTTAATATCAAATAACAAAGATAATAAACAGTAATCGTTTTCAAACGAACATAATAGGGTGCTAATACCTTCCCTATGTATGAATGAACTCCCAAACCTACCATCAAAAGTAAGCAGACCATCCTTAACTTAGAGACTAGGTGACTAATCACACCATACCTTAAAACCAATGATTAGTGGTGACTCCTCTTCTTTCTGCGTCGCTATCACGTAGCGACAACCGTTCCGTTGAATCCTATTAAATCCTGGGAGTTCGAAGTGAGATCCGACTCCCTCAGGTTCATGCTCCGGAACGCTGACATGTATAATATGTTTATTGAGGATCCCGGATCAACTAACTCTCTGTTGACCGTGTGAGACCCGATGGATATCATAATGACTAACGCGTCGTTATGAGGCAGATGAACATCCTCCAGGTCCTTTTGGGAGTACTTGATTAGGTCTTCGGGGGTGTGCTCAACCCGATAGACGGGAGCCTGACTTTATGCTGAGACCTTTTGTGGGAGTTCATGGATTCTCCGGTGCAGTGGATTGAGCTGACCTGACCATCCCCAAGAATTTATACCGAGGCTGCCAGCTTTTCATTTTCACCCTTCGTTTCCTACCTTTCATTTCTTCGAATCGGCCTTGTTCGCACACGCGGTCTATCTCTCGGACGAGGATTTTATAATTTTCCGTGTTGTGCCCGTTGGTTTTGTAGAACCTGCAGTAGGGTTCCTTTCTTTCTAAGCTCTTCCGCATGTAGCGTGGCCTTTTCACTTTCGGGTCTTCTTCTTTTCAGAAGGAACTCCTTGCTACTTTCGCTTGTGAAACTCGTTCCGGACCTCGCTTCTTCGGATCATTAATTCGACAGACTTTCTTTCTGTCTCTTCTCTTCTTTCTTGTCTTCTTTTCTCTGAGCATCCACGCTCCCTCCTTCTTCCTTCCTCGGACTCCTTTTATTTTTTCTTCCATACTCCTTCTGACCTCACACCCATTCTCCGCATCTCTCGAGCTACCCTTTTGGATTTATCCTGCGATATTTTGTCCATCACCCTGTCCATCCATAAGGGGTGGCTCGAATACACCACTCACGAAAATGCGGTCGCTGCTTTGAGATCGTTGCAGTCCTTAACCTCCAACTTGACTTTTGAAAATTTGACGATGAAATCTCTCAGAGTCTCCTTTCCCCCATCGGAACGTCATAGAGGTCGTGGTTCGTCTTGATGAACTTCTGACTCACGCAATAATCATTGAGGAACGCTAATGACAAGTCTGAAAAGGCTTTGATAGACCTTTTAGGAAGGCTATTGAACCACAGGAAGGGTGAACCCTTTAGACTTGTGGAGAAAAATCTATAGGTTATTGCATTTAGATCTGGACCGATTACACATGACGACTCCATCATATTAATGAAGTGAGCCACGTGACCATCGGATCTCCAGTTCTGTCATACATTTCGAACTTTGGGAGGATGAAGTGCTTCGGCTGTGCAACTGACATGATTCTTCTTGTAAAAGGAGAGTTCCCCAGCTCTCAAACGTGAGAACTAGGGTTTGTCCTTCTCTCAGATACCCTTTTCGCCGCTTTTTCTTCAAGAAGTTGCCTCATATCGGCGTGCTTCTGGGGCTTCTTCTGGTTTTTTTCCTTTCCGGTGGAAGCTGAACTCTCTTCATCACTCCCAATGTAGCTTGAGTCCTTCTTCTCCTTGCTATTCCTCTGAGACGGTTTTTTGTTTTGAGTTCTCCACCGCGTGTCGTTGCGTACGGAGTCTCGCTTGCCCGAGTTCTCTTTTTCTGAGGAGGAGATTTCCAGGTTGACGTCCTCTCCTTACCGTCGGGCTGACAACTTGGTTCGTAGATCATTGTCGGCCGCGTATTTTCCCTTTTTAGATGCGGTGGCCTTCCGCCGCCGTCGTCTAGCTTGTGATTTGCTAGCTTTGAGCTTGGAAGGGCCTCCCTTATCCATATTCAGGGTAGTCTGACCATTTAAGCAGACCGTCGTCAGTTTTTCCTCAAATAAGTTTCCCATCTCCCTTATCTCCTCCAACAACATTTTGTTTATTTCTATCATTTCCCGGTGTTCCGCCAGCGCAATAGTGACCATCTCTGGTACTGCATTACGGCCTAAAGCATCGTTGTCTACTTCTTCATTCCTGTTAACGGTCTCGTTGAGAGCCCGTTATTTAGCTGACCGAGTGGTCATTGTTTGTACTTTTGGTTACCTCGCGAGTATCAAGATTTAGTCAGAAATCGTTTGATGAACGAGCCCCACAGTGGGCGCCAAACTGTGTGGGATATTTCTCTGATGGATTTTTCCTCACACGGTTGAGCACGCTTCGTCACGTGCTAGGTTCTCGACGGCATAGCTACCTGAGACAAAGTGAACTAATGATCAGAGGGCCACCGGTGCGGTACCAGCCAAGGACCCTCCGACGATCAAGTTAGGTGGTGGTACGTGAGAAGTAGCTTGCGCCGCAAGATAGTATTAGGGTTTTGGAATGTGTCAACTTACTTGATTTGATAGGTCAAGTGAACCTTTCGTGGAACTCTTGACTGGGCTAGTGCTGGACTAGGCTTAATGGATCTTTTAATGGCCCAATGAAGAGTAGTTTCTACAGGCGGTAATCCGGATGAGTTTGGACCCAGGTGGGGCGCTCTGATGTACACGGCCCGTATGAAGGCTACTTTTACCCTTTACAATTTCCATTTTAAAAAAACTCATTATTTAAATAATATTATTTTCCATTTAAATAAACCTTTTATTTAAACAATTAATATCTAAGTAATTTAATTACTTAAATATAATTATTTCTTCCTAGTTAAATTAATAACTTGTTTAGTTGCTATGATATGTGGGCTAGCATAGGGACCTGATGGACCTATAGATCATGGGCTCCAATAATTACTGATTAATTAATTAAACTCATTAATTAATTAATCAAAATTATTAACTTAGGGTACTTCCACTATAAACTCTAAGTTGAACTACCTTCACTATAGATGGGTTATTTCCATTTGTTATTAGGTTTATTTTGACATATCCTTCACGTGGTAATCTCATAATTACAACGGGTCAAATTACCGTTTTACCCTTGTAATTGTCTCTTTTATCCTTATGTAACCGATGATTCTCTAATGCACATTTTTCTATAGTTTTCAATTATAGAACAAGTCCTTCTCGGTCCAGTGAGAAGGTGAGACCTCATGTTCAAGTACTGAATCATTACATCAAAGCAGACACCTAAAGTTTCTAAGTTAGAATAGTGTCACACTAACACTTTCATTTGTTTTAGAAAAGTTATGAATGTCATCTTGTATAGAAATGTTCCCAAGCACTAACTTAGTCATTTCCCCAAAACAGGAGTTTATCGAGTATATCAACAGATCACTCTCAACTATGTGAATCAAAGGAAAAGACTTTATTAATGTGAGTTCATAACATACTCAGGATTGAGATGTATCAATCTTAATAACCTAATTTGATATTATAAATCATTTCCTATCAACAGTGTTATTTAGGAAACAATTATTATCATGGTTCAGTCTTATATAAACTAATTATAATGATGTTTCCACCTGCATCTACATCAAGCTAACGATTTGGATCAAATCAGTGAACAACATCAACAATGTTACCAAAATAAGGTTTCCTTACTATATTCATTTGTTGTAGACTATTTGAGTTACTATCTTGGACTAGATCCACTTTATATCTCATAGTAGTCAAGATTACAGAATTAGTAATTCTGGAATTTTCTTTTAATGTTTGAATATTAAGGAATATCAACATATAATAAATTGCACAAAATTCACTAAAATAATATGTGACGACCCGACATTTTTAAATAATTTAAATTAGAATACACAGCGGAAGTCTTTTATTTTAAGAAAAATTGGCGTGATTATGTTTGAAAATTTGCTAGCCAAAACCTGTTTACATCTTAATTTCAAAATCTAAAATACACAAGGAACATTAAGTTCCTATCCAGGAGTTCAAAATGATCATAATCATAAAACAACGACAATAAGCTCTTATGAGCTAATTACAAAGTACAAATCATCAAAATGATATAAATTTCACAAGACCATGTACATGGAATTTTACATAACACATAGTCCATCTCAAAGTCGTCATCCACTCGATCAAGCGCGCACCAGCTCCTCTTCCACTATCCTAAACATTACCTGAAATGTTTGTAATATCATGAGCTAACAAACTAAGCCCAGTGAGAATAATAAGAATAAAAAGTAAGAATAGACCTAAAACTCGCATTTCGATTTGAGTCCAAGAACACACTTACTCTTTACTATCCATCCATTCAAAGAGTTTATAACAAAGTGTTCCACTTTTACTTACCAATTCTCCAATAATATTGTGGAACTACATTCCAAATATTCCTGGTATGGTTTTGTAAATGCGTATAGCATTTATATCTCATTTTCCATATATACCTTATACTATATATAAGGTTTACTTTAAATTCTTATTCTCCCAAAGGATGATATTAATTAGCACACTTAGTCTAATTATTCATCCATAAACTTGTTATTACATAAAAATAAGAAAAATAAATAAACTTTGCATAATTATAACATCTCGATTCTCTTTCTCGTCTATCGTATGCATAAAAGTAATGAGTACATCCCGTAGGATACGCATTCGCCATTTATGCATGAAATGAAGGTAATGTGGATTTTTACATACTATCCACCATTCAACCTTATGTATGAAGGTAACGTGGGTATCCAACTCATCCACCATTCCTTATGCATGAAGGTAACGTGGGTATCCAACTCATCCACCGTTCCTTTCATTCTTTTCTTTTTCTCTTTTCAATGATGCGAGATGTTATGGTATAATAAATAATGGTGCAAAATGTTATGCATATGCTTGCAAAAGTAAATAAAGTAAAGTGCGAATATTAAAGAAATCACAACCAACATAAAGTAAAGGGGCAATAAGTAAATGACATAAGATAAAGAAACAGATAAGAATTCTCGGACGAACGATTTATAAATCGAACTCCGGTATCAATAATAAAAGTAAAGATCAAACATAATGATTAACCTAAACCTTCAAGGATCTTAAACTTCCAATGATCCATCTTAAACTCCGAAACTAACCTAACTTAGAATCTTCTAAGATTCGAGGCTTTCATCGAGAAATCCTAAGTTTCTCGCTTAAAGGATTAACTACAAATCCTAAGGCACTAACTCACTCCCTCTAATCTTAGTTTGGATTCTAATCTTAGTTTCCGATTCTACAAACCATTACACTTATTCGATTTCTATAATTACTTTAAATCCTAACTATTCTCACCTTTGTAAGAGGAGAACTCGCTCTCAACCTCCGATAGAGCGATCGAGCAAAGTTCAAAAACACCTACAATTGAAATTATAACTCAAAATTTAAATAAATTACCAATTAACGATTAAACAATCACTAAACATACAAAATGACGAAAATCCATCAAACTCCCCCACATGGAGGCTCTCGGCCCTCCCATGAAATGGGTCTTGGGTTTGGTTTTTCGACTTTTTGGCAATTTAAATACGTTTTGAGTTGTTTTTAAGCAAATTCGATAATCCCGATTTCAATGGGTATCGATAATTAGGGTTTTTGAACATTAATCCCTTTCCCGAATTAAACTTAAATAAACATTTATTCATTAATCTATAACCCAAATTCAAATCCCAAAAGGTAAATTTCAAACGGGAAGGGTTTCGACTGAAACTCGGTTTTAGGGTTATGGGAAAGTTTCCAAAAACTCTTAAAACTACTCCCGTATTTACAAACACTGAGTTTCACGGCAAGAAATCGAAAGAAAACAAAGAAAACTCCATTAAACACTATTTGGAGCTTAGGGTTTGAAACTTTACTTACCGAGAACTCCGTGGATCTCGGGTGGCAAGTACGATAGTTGGGTGGAAAAGAATCCTGGACCCGAGGCCTTTCCGATGCAACCGAAATCGAGCCGATCCGCAGAGAAACGAGCGAAACCCGAATCTCCCCCCAATCCCCTCCTTGCTCACGGTTTTGAAGGGAAAAGAATGATCAAAATTAAGTCAACTTTGGTCAATTGGTAAATTTAAAGATGAATGAATAGTGAATTGATAGTTTTAAGAAATTGGAAATGACGGTTGCGTCCTTTTATGACTTTTGACATCTAAATCGAAACCCGATGCTCTTAAATAAATCTAAAGGTGATTAATAATTATTAATTGGCCTATTAATAATTATTAATGTCACCGAAACGAAAAATAAACATTAAAACGATTAAAATGAGTTTCGGGCAAAATTAAGTACTAATATCGAAATTACAAAATAATAATTAAATTAAATACTTGAATTGAAATAAATAAATAAATAAATAAAATAAAATAAAAATTTCACTTCAAAATAACGGGACGTTACATAATATTTTTATTTATTCATAAATCTTCTATTACAATTTAGAAATTCTAGGGCATAAATCCCAACACTTATCTGAATCATTCATCTGAGTGACATAAGAGTGGAGGCATCTTGTACGATAATTGTTGGTATTATTGCCCTCGATTTTGTAATTTTATATAAACATTATTTATTTCGAATAAATTTAATATGAATAAAATTATATTCTTTTAAGTGAATATATGTCTTGTCTAATATATTTGATATAATTCATTCAAAATTACCTAAAAGCCCCTGAGTTGATTAGATGTAATCTCGACTGGGTATGTGATTCATACACAAGAATCCAATTGAGATATTAACTTAAATAGTCTACAATAAATGAATAAGGTTGGGGAACATTATCCTGTTAACATTGTTGATATGGTCCACTTTGTACTGATTACAAACAATCTTATTTGGATCATTCATGTGAGTGACATGGAATAAGAGGTATCTTGTACAAGACTAGACTAAGATGTTTATTAATCATTTAATAATTTTGTTTATAGGAAATGATCAAAACATCACTCAGATTATCAAGCGTGATAGATCTTAATCCCGAGTGTGTTATGAACTCCGGTTTGTGGAGTTGTGTTCTTTGATTCACATGATTGAGAGTGATCTGTTGATACGCTCAGTACATTTCTATTTTGGAGACATAACGAAATAAGTAGTTGGGAACATTTCTACACAAGGTGAAATTCACAACTTTCCTATTACGAGGGTGTCAGTGCAACATTTAACAATTTTAAGAACTTAAGGTAACATTTGTAATCATGGAAGCATTACTTTATAGTTGGACTATAAAAATTGTTCATTAGAGAATCACCGGGTACACAGGAATACAAGAGATAATTACACGGGTAGCTGTAATTATGAGTTTTACTACGTGAAGGATACTTCACATCCTTACTTGATAACTAATTGACATAACCCATCTATAGTGAGATGAGTTCAACTATGGGTTTATAATAGAATTACTCATAGTTAATAATAGCAATTAACATATTAATGAGTTTAATCGATTAATTAACTTATTATTGAAGCTCATGATCTATAGGTCCATCAAGTCTCTAGGCTAGCCCAAATATTGGTGTATCAAAACTAAGTTATTAATTTAACTTAGAAAGAACAAATAATTTAAGTAATTGATTTACTTAAAATTAGGAAAGATTAATTATTTAAATATAGAGTTAATTTAAAATGTAAATTAATTTTAATATTATTAATTATAAGACAATATTAATTGTTTAAATAGATATTTTATTTGAATGAAAATTAATATAAAATTATTAATTATAATATTTTATGGCAAAATTAATAGTTTAAATAAATAGCTTATTTAAACGGGAATTAATGTTAAAATTATTAATGATTTCAATAATGAGTTTATTTAAATGGAATTTAATAATTAATATTATTAATTCAATAATGGTTTTATTTAAATTAATAATAAATATTATAGAGAATTAAACTCAATTTATTTTGTGAATCCAATTGGTGTTAGCCTAAAATAATTAATTAATTGGATAAGATCCAATAGTAATTAATAATATAATTTTCGGCTAAAATGTGTTTATTTATAAAATTACTATTTGAAATTTTCTAATTTTAAATACACATTCTTCCCTTCCTTTCTTTCTCACTTTCTTTTCTTTTTCTCTTTTCAATGATGCGAGATGTTATGGTTATGCTTGCATATGCTTGCAAAAAGTAGATAAAGTAAAGTGCGAATAATAAAGTAACCGAAACAAGCATAAAGTAAAAGGGGCATAAAGTAAATAAATAAGAAACTCCGGACGAACGATATGTCAATCGAACTCCGCTAACAATAATAAAAGTAAAATCATAACTTAAACGATTAACCTATACCTTCAAGGATTCTAAACTTCCAATATAATCCGAGGTTCTATTAATCGTTCTATAAACAAGTTTGGATCTTTTAACTTCCAATGATCCAACCTAAGCTTTGAAACGAATCTGACTTAGAATCTTCTAAGATTCGATAGTTTCCTCGAGAACTCCTAAGTTCTCACTTAGAGGATTAACTCCTAAACCTTATGGCACTAACTCACATCCCTCTAATCTTAGATTCGGATTCTAGTCTTAGTTTCAATTCTACAAACCATCATACTCATTCGCTTTCTAAAGTTACTTTAAATCCTAACTATTCTCACCTTAGCAAAAAAATAGCTTTGCTCCAAGTTGTTGACTTTATAAGCCAATTAATCTTATTCTTATTTTGATGATAACAAACGTGTTTTTGTTACTAATCAATTTTCTGTGTTTTGATAGTCCACTGTGTAGAGAAAATTATAACGAGTCCAACGCAATTGGAATTGACTCAATCAGACTTCAAACGAGCGAGATATTGATTTTAGAAGATTGGAATTAAATTAATTATTTCTTCCGGATCAGATATGGCGAGTTCATTATATATTTTGTGCACTCAAATTCTCAGCCGTCAGATCTGCTAGTAGTTGAGATGGAAGGCCCAGATTGATTCAGCTTTATAAATTAAAGAAAAAGAAATATTCAGAATTTATTCAAGTCGTCAGATCTGTTTGCTTTTTATTTAAGCGGCCCAGATTTATTCAGAATTATTAAATAATGGAAAAAGAAAAAGGAATGTCAGAATTGTTTTAGGCCGTTCGATCGAAGTCTTCAAGAAATCCAACGCTCGTGGTTCGTCAATTCGAAATTATTATATATTATATATAATTTCGTATTTAAAAAGAAAAAGAAAAAGGAGAACTGATTTCAGCCGCTCGATCGCGCCTCCACTCGCATCCTACGGACGTCGATTCGCCACGTACGCGCGTGATTCCCAGCTCCCTGACGCGCCCTGCTGCTCGCTGTCACCGAGGGTCCCACCAGCTGTTCTCCGCCTCTCCCTGAGCGACGCGTGGCCTTCATGTTTCCAATAAAGCAGATTTGCTTTTTCTTTTGTGTGTGAATTGACGCTTCAGCCCCTGGTCTTTTGGTCAATGCCCTCTATGTCCTGACCATTACTTTATCACTTGGCTGACCGATTTTTAAATCTCTTCACAACGGTCATCTGCCCAGAATGCCCCTGCTGCCCGGATTTCTTATTTATAATATTATTATTATTAATTTCAAATCAGATTTGACTCAGCCAATGACACTTCGACACGTGGATCTCTCTTTGACTATTCTGAAGCAATTATTACACCAATTTGGTTGATTACAATATTGCCCTTCCTGATTTGATTTTGTAAGAAGAATTAAAAGGCTACAAACGTCATTTGCTGACCTTCTTCATCACCTCCGTTTTTGGAAAAATACAGCTCAAAAAAATGGTAGTTTCTTCAACAATGGAGCCTTCTTCTTCTTCCTTTCACACAATTAAAGTCAAATTTATTTAAGAAGGTGGATGAAATAGTAATATTTTCATTACCTATAAAAGGAGCTCGAAATGGACAGATTCAAAACACCAACGATTTCAGAGGCTTCTTCTCATTGCTAAATCAGAAAGTTCTCCACTTTTTTTGAGCCTTCGTGTGAGCGAAAATTTGTGTATTTCTAGCCATTCTTGAGGGCTATTTTATTAAGAGTTTTATCTCTTATTGTGAGCAAATTTCTTGTAATATTCATCCTTTGTGAGGATTTACCATTGTAAAAGGTTTATTCTTAAACCTTAGTAAAAAGAGTGATAGATATCGGTTGTCCTTGCTCAGTGGAAAGGGTCGTTGTTCGGGTTTGATCTTGATCCCACTAAAAGGATTGGGTTTCACTTGCTCCCGCAAAAAGTGAATACAAATTCCCGAGAGGCGCTCGGGGAGTGGACTAGGCCGCATTTTTGGCCGAACCACTATAAATTTTGGTGTCACTTTCTCTAACCTTTACACTTTAATTTTTGCTTTACATATTTATTTTCATAATTTACTAAAGCATAATTAAATGGTTAGAAATTATTTATGATACAAATTTTTCTATTATCATATCATATTTTTTTACTTTGCTAAAAAGATTTCTAAGTATAAAATTTATTTATATTGATTAAATTTTAAAAGTGTAATTGTTTTGTTAATCTTAAATTTTGAATTGATTGAAAAAGTTTTATAAATTTTTAATAAACCCTATTCACCCCCCTCTAGGGTTGCCTTAGATCCTAACACAAGTTTCCGAAAGCACAATCAAACAACGATCCGAAACACCTACAATTAATTACATCTAACAATTAATAAATAAACATACATCGATCAATTAACATCTAAAAGCTCAAAACAACGAACAACCCCATAAACCCCACTATGAGGCTCTCGCCCCCCCATGAAAAGTGGGTCTCGGGTTTGGTTTTCCTGCTTTTAGGTACTTTAGAGGTGTTTCGAGTTGGTTTCAAACAAATTCGATATTCCCGATTTCAATGGGTATCGATAATTAGGGTTTTTGAACAATATGTAATTTCCCGAATTGAATTACAATAAACATTATTTCAATAATTTATAACCCATATTCAAACCCCAAAAGGTAAATTTCAAACAGGAAGGGTTTCGACTGAAACTCGGTTTTAGGGTTTAGGGAAAGTTGTCAAAATCACTAAAAACAACTCCCGTAATAAAAGTCATCGAGTTTAACGGCAAGAACTCGAAGATTCAAAATGAAAACTCCATTAAAACACTATTTGGAGCTCAGGGTTTGAAGTTTAACTTATCGAGAAGTCCTTAGATCATGGAAGCACGATAGCTAGGTGGAGAAGAATCCTAGGACCGAAGGCTTTCCGATGCAACCGAAATCAAGTCGATCCGCCGAGAAACGAGCAAAACCCGAAAATTTCTTCCCCCTCCTTAGTACCCACGGTTTTGGGAAGAAAAAATGAACAATGGAGTAAAGTTTGGTCAAACTTGTGATTTTAAAGACAAATGAATAGTGTTTGGATATTTTTTACGAAATCGGAAATGACGGTTGCGTCCTTTTATGACTTTTGACTTATGAATCGAAACCCGAAGTTCTTAAATAAATCTAAAGGTGATTAATAATTATTAATTGGCCTATTAATAATTATTAATGTCACCGAAACGAATTTAGAGCATTAAAACGATTAAAAAGGATTTCGGGCGAAATTAACTACTAAAATCGAAATTATAAAATAATAATTAATCTAAATACTTAAATTGAAATAAATAAATAACATTAAATATATAATTAAATAAAATAAATAAAAAAAAATTTCACTTCAAAATAACGGGACGTTACAAAAAAAAATATATGCATTTCTTGGCATTAGCGTGCGTTAAGATTAATGTATTGTTTTATATTTTTTTATTTATCTTTTCTTTATTTTATAATTAGGAAATAAAATATTCTAGTTAGATTAGGATACCATATTTTCTTATAAATATGACAATTGTGATTCATTTTTACACTCTTCTCACTTTAATTAGAAAAGTGAAAATTTTCTCTCAAATTTTTGCCAATTACCGATTTTCCTTAAAGAAAAACAAGAAGAAATTTTTTCTTCTTTTGTTCTTCCGGATCGATTTTCACAAGTCGGTTTTGCTTTCGATCGGATCATAGAGTACATGGTTTGATGATTAAAGAACCTCTAACAAAGTCTTCATTAAATTTCTATGTAAGTATTTTAAAAGTTTCTTATATTTTAAGTTTAAGGCATTTTCATTATTCTTGCATGATAATAACGATGATCCATATTAATTATGAGGTAATTAATAATCCAATTAATTTCCACTGTGCGTTAGATTTATATCTCACTCCCTTCAATAATGACTGTACAAGACTGAACCACGATGTTTATCAATTTCTTAATAATGCCGTTTATAGAGAATGATCAAAATATCACTCAGATAATCAAGTGTGATAGATCTTAATTCTGAGTGTGTTATGAACTCCTACTTGTAAAGTTGTCCTTTGATTCACATGATCGAGAGTGATCCGTTGATACGCTCAATACAGTTATGTTTTGGGGACATAACGAAATGAGTAGCTGTGAATATTTCTACACAATTTTCCTACTATGACGGTGTCAGTGAGACATTTCACAATTTTAAGAACTTTAGGTAACTCCATTGTTGTAGTGATTCAATACTTGAATAAAGAGATGTCTTCCACTAATCATAGAAGTATTAATTTATAGTTGGACTATAAAATTTGTTCATTAGAGAATCGTCAGGTACACAAGGATACAAGAGATAATTACAAGGGTAAAACAATTATTTAACCCAGCTGTAATTATGAGTTTTATCATGTGAATGATACGTCACATCTTTACTTGATACTAATGGATATAACCCATTTATAGTGAGTAGAATTCAGTTATGGATTTATATTGGAATTACTCATAGTTAATAATAGTAATTAATAGATTAATGAGTTTAATCGATAAATTAACTAATTATTTTAGCTCATAATCTAATATAGTTTGAGCAAGACTAAGTTTGCATAAATTTTCGAATGTTTTGTAGTCTTCAAAGGGTGAAGAGGGCATTTAATTACTATAAATCTAAGTAAAGAGTCAAAATAGTATGAAATAAAAGGTGAATGTGAGAATTTGAAGCTCATTTATGTAAATTCCCAATTACATTAACAATCTCATATAAAAGCCATTTCCGTTTCCCGCCTTTGTTTTGTTGATTCTTGTTCGAACAGTATTCTATTGTGTTCAGAATCGGATATCAAATCAAAGAAAAGAAAGAAATGGGTATTAAGGTAGGTATCTCATCTTTCGTTCTTTCACTATTCTATTCTGTTCGGAATTTGAATTTGTTTTTTTGTTGAATTAGGGTTTTGACGAAGCACTTAGCAGAGAATGCCCCTAAAGGAATGAAGGAGCAGAAGTTCGAAAGCTATTTTGGTCGCTATTGATGCTAGCATGAGTATCTACCAGTTTCTTGTTAGTATACGAAAACCTATTTTCATTCTCCCCTATTTCGCAATGCAATTGGTCTACTGGAAGGATCTTGTAACAAGAAGGAAGAATATCTGGCACCACAAATAAGTTGGGGGGGGGGGAAGGAGATAAGTAAAACTTTGTAAGTGAGTGGGGGCATGAAATAAGTGAAAGTGAGAGGGGGTTTGAATGAGTCTGCCCTCATCCCAAGGCATGTCCATTCTTGAGGCATTCTTTTGTTGGGAAAACCTCCTATCTAAAGATGTTCTTCTCTAATTTTTTTTTCAGGATAAGAAGCAATTTTAGCCATGGGCTGTCAAAGATATTAGAGGAAAAAAGAAACTTTTTTTTAATATATGTAAATTCTTCTTCTACATGAAGTGCATGGAATTTCAATGATATAGAATTACTTGAATGTACTTCTTTATTGAACATTCTTCATAATATGGTGATTGACCCTCAAAATGTTTTTTATGCCGCTCCTGATTTTCTTTGAACCTCATGATATATTTTGGTTTCATGGATTCTAAAATTCTCATGTTATTTGAAATTTTATTTTTAGAAAGCTTAAATATTTGTCATAAATAACTTAGACCTCATTGTGCAGTATCTTCTTATTGTTGTGATTCATGCTATAGCAATGGTGCAGGATTGATCATTTATTTTCCATTGTTTGTTTGTAAGGGGCTTATGGTACAGACTTTTTTTATGCATTAACACGTGGTGAATGAATTTATTTCAAGGAATTTCTTCCTTTATATGTTGGGATATTATGATGGTTAGGCTTCCAAAAAGGGTTGGATTTTTTTTTTGATTAAAGTTGAATAAGTAGAATTTGTTTGGATTACAGAAAATGCACATTTACTTTTTGATTAGCATAATAAAAATCTATGGATTCAGTATTTCTTTTTTCCGTAAGCTTGCACTCTAGATGGGTTTCTTTGTTGCAGTTTTCTGTTTTAGTTTTAGTTTTAGTCTTTTTTTTTTCCGTATCGATTGGAAAAGACTGTTCTTAAGTTCATGTATTTCAGGTTTATGCCGTTGCCTCAGAAGACATGGATTCTCTAACATTTGGTTCTCCTAAATTTCTTCGTCATTTAATGGATCCAAGCTCAAGGAAAATCCCAGTTATGGAATTTGAAGTTGCAAAGGTGATTTTGCGACAATCTCAATTTGGCTGTTTATTTTTGTTACCATTCACCACATAGTTTTATTTCAGATTTTGGAGGAACTGAACCTTACCATGGATCAGTTCATTGATCTGTGCATTCTTTCTGGATGTGATTATTGTGATAGTATTCGAGGTATTTAGATTCTTTTTATGTTTTTTCTCCTTCTTGATGTTGTTGATGTTCAAATTTTGTCGCATTGTCTTGAGTTTTCTGTATCTCAAATTTAAAGCCCTTGTGCATCTATTCCACAGGTATTGGGGGACAGACTGCCTTAAAGCTTATCCGTCAACATGGGTCTATAGAAAATATATTAGAGAACATAAATAAAGAAAGGTAGTCTTTTCTGGGCCCATGGTTAGGTAGAAACTTAATGACGTAAGGAAAACTCTCCCAAGCTTATTTTCCTTTCGTCATTAAGTTTCTACCTAACTGTGGGCCCACTACTTAACATTCCCTTTTAATTAGTTAACTCAGTGTTTTAAAAAGCGCACAAACTGAAAAAATGCAAATAAATAATCTAGATATGCCTTTATTTTTAAACAATATCTAAGAAAATGCCTCAATTCAATAAATTTTCATAATATTACTCTTGATTATACTATAATTTTCATATAAATATATATTTTTTATTTCAATATTATGTGCTTCGCATTCAATTTCAGACACGCTTTTAAAAGACTGAGTTAACTGATAGTTACATGAGTCCCAAATACACAAAATAATGAAGCATTCAATCACTAGCCATATTCTTTGTGCCTTCTTTACTTTCTTCTTCTGGTACTCCTATAACAGTGTCTATCTATTTTTACAACCTTTGAATAAGTTACTAATCTTTTATTTGTCAACGGGAGTGGAAAAATGAACATCATGTATTGGAGTCATTAACAATTACATCTTTCTCTCAATAGTTAACTGTTGATGAAATTTGTTTTTAAAGCCCTTGAAAACAACTACAATAATGAAAAGGAAAAACGATAACTGACGAACTTCCCTCAAGGCTTCTCATAGGAATGACAGTTTAAATTCACACTCTCCATCCCGAGCCCGTACCTTTTCCTTGAGAATGACATGCAAGAAATCTCAATCAACCAAATCGCTTTCTTGAGGTCAAGTTTAAAAATCAAACCCCCTTTTCTTTTATTTTCCATTCATCTTCAAGTTTATTGACAATGAGGAAAGGATCCAAAAATTTGCCTCCCTCCTACAAATGCAATTTGGTATTTAGTGATAATGTGCAAGAATCAGTTTTAATCACTTTGCCAACACTTTTGCCACCACCTTTAAGGGCCGATTGTTAGACTAATAGGGCTAAAATTCCTGACTTCCTCATTGTACTTTTTCTGGGATTAAAATTTCATAGTTGAATTCTATAAATGAGAACTTAGTTAAGTTACAAATATGTTTTAGTTTTAAATTTTGTTGATGTCCTCAATTTTTGTTTATTGGGAAACCACTAAATTTTGTTTATTTGAAAGATGTGGCAAGTTTTTGAGGAACACCCCCCTCTTATTATCATTATTATGTTGTAAACAGGTACCAAATTCCAGATGATTGGCCTTATCAAGAAGCTCACCAACTTTTTAAAGAACCACTAGTGTGTAATGATGAGGAGCAGCTTGACATTAAGTGGACCGCGCCAGCTGAAGAAGTAATTTTATTTTTCATTTTGTGAAAAAAGTATTCTCCTTGTACACTATATTTTTTTTTATAGTTTTTCTTAATAATACTGCTATCACATCTTTTGCAGGGCTTGATTGCATTTTTGGTGAATGAGAATGGGTTCAACAGTGATAGAGTGATGAAGGTCTACCCTTGTAATAATATGAATGTTTATATATATTAGGCTTTGCATGAAAGTTTGATAGAAATCAAGTATGTCTCATTGATATTATAGTGCATATACTATAGGAAGAAATTACTTTCTAATCTTTTCATCACTAAGAATTGAATAAAACCGTTAAAACTCCCTGCCTTGTATAGACCCTATGGATCTCATACACAAACGCCACTCCAAACTCACGTAACAACCTCATAGAATAGAATAATAACCATGCCCATGATTCCCTATTTACCCATATTCCTTTGGGAATATCTATAAATGATCTAGGCTCTATGAAGTACCCTGCTCCAATGAAGTCTCTCAAGTCATCTTGCCCTCAAGGTGAAAATGAGGAAACCAAGCTTACCAATCTTGAATGAACCGCATAATTGCTTCTTCTTTAGCCATTCAATCGGTGAAGTAACATGATAGGAATGTTATGAAGGGGTAAAATAGTAATAAGGTTATAAGTTAGTTATGGAGGAGTGGTTATAAATAGAGTCGATGGATGGATCGAAGCTAGGCAATTAGATGGTTATTTGGGCTTTCGATTTATCCTGAGAGGGGAGGCATCCGAGTTCCTCAAATTATTTTGGTTATCTTATTGTATTTTCTTGTTATTTTGAGTAATTAATACAATATCCAGTTTTGGTTTTTATCAACTGGTATTAGAGCATTTGGTTTTGGCCATGGATTTTGAATTTATTGACATTGAAGAGATGCAAAAGTTGATGTAGGAGATGATGAATGACATGATGACTTTGATTTCCTGTTTGAAAGAATTTCAAAAATAGATGATGGAAAGAGTCGAAAGGAGGCTGAATCAAGAAAATGAAAGGAAATTGAAAGAAATGAAGATAAGAGAAATGACACGCAAAAATAAGCCAGAAAATAGAAGAGGGAGCAGAAATCCAAAAATCGGCTGAAAGAGAACTAGTATTCGCAGAATGCATAAGATACAACAACTACCAAAAGCTTATGATAGAGTGGACTGGGATTTCCTGGAAGCGATTCTTAAAGCAAAATTTTTTGGGGAGAAGTGGAGGATGTGGATTAGGGGCTGTCTTACTTCCATTAATTATTCTATCATCATCAATGGCAAGCCTAGAAGAAAATTTAAAGCTACGAGGGGGCTGAGATAAGGTGACCCTTTATCCCCTTTCCTTTTCACTATTGTTGCGGATAGCCTGAGTAGGATGTTGAGTACTGCTGAAGATTCTGGTCTGTTTAGAGGGCTTTCAGTTAGCAAAAGCGGTAATACTATTTCTCATCTTCAATTTTCCGATGATACCCTTGTTTTCTCTACTTTTGATAAGGGTAAAGTTTCAAATCTGCTTGCTGTCCTCAAAGTTATTGAGCGGGCTTCAGGTTTGAAGTTCTTGATAAATCTGTTGTGGTAGGGATTAATGTTGATGATGATTTGGTGCTGGAGGTGGTTGAGTCTTTCCGGTGTAAGGTCTCCAGGTTCCCTATTAACTACTTGGGTCTCCCCCTTCGGGGAAATCCTAGAGTTGTCTCGTTTTGGAATCTGTTGATCGAGCGGGTTATGAAGAGAATTGATAGGTGGAAGAACGTGGTGCTTTCCAAAGGAGGTAGGCTTACCTTAGCCCAAGCGGTTCTTAATAGTTTATCTATTTATTATCTTTCTCTGTTCGTGATTCCTACGGAGGTGGCTAAGTGGATCGAGCGGCTTATAATTAATTTTTTCTGGAAAAGAGCTAAGAAGAACGGAGGTGCTAACCTCATCAAGTGGGTTGTTGCTTCTAAACCCTTAGAATTAGGTAGTTTGGGTTTGGGGAACATAGTCAACAAGAACAAATCCCTCCTCCTTAAGTGGCTTTGGAGACTCCCGGAAGAAGCTGTGATTCTTTGTGGGCTAACACTATTAAAGCCATTCATTTTGTGGCAGATTCTGGGTGGATCACTTCGGCTGTTCCTTCAACTTTTCGGAGTCCATGGAAAGCTATTGCTAGGCTTGGTCCAGTGATGGCTGATAGATCAACTATATAGGTGGGTGATGGATGCAAAGTCAGATTCTGGTTAGATAAGTGGACAAGCCTTAACAGTTCTCTCGCTACGGCTTTCCCCGGTTTATTTAAACTTTCCTCCTCTGCTTCTGCTTTGCTTTCGGATCTTTGGGATGCAACTACTAGGTCTTGGAATATCAGATTAAGAAGAAATCTGAAGGATTCAGAAGTGGAGGTTTTAGTCAACTTCTTGGAGGTTATTAATTCCTTCAGCCCGAGGAATGAGCAGGATCGAAGAATATGGGTTGGGGGTGGAGGGCCTACCTTCTCTTGCAAGTATGCTCTCAAGTCTCTCTTTGATTCTCCCACATCCCTCTCTCCTGATATTGTCCAAGCTATATGGAAAGGCGCTTATCCAAAAAAAGTGAAAGTTCATTTATGGACTCTTTTTATGGTGGGGGCCTTAACACAAATGACAAACTTCAGAGAAAATTCTCCCTCATGGCCTTAAGCCCCAATTGCTGTATGTTATGCCACGCTAACGTTGAGGACCCCAACCATTTATTTTGGTCGTGTCCCTTCAGTGCTAAGTTATGGGGAAAGCTGTTGAATATTTTCAATCTTCAAGGCCCTGCCCCTCAGAATATTCATAACATCCTCTATGGCTTCCTCTGTGGTGTGAGTTTCAAGAAGAAAGCCCACGTTATTTGGTGCAATGCTATTCACGCTCTTATTTGGCTGACATGGTGGGAAAGGAACAACCGGATTTTCAATAATGTTTTTTTGGAGGGACACTTTTTGTGGGATAAAATTGTTAGGTTTACTCCGTTATGGTCCGTCAATCATAAGGCTTTTTGTAGTTACCCACCTTCGATTATAGCCCCTAACTGGAGTAATTTTTTTGTAGTTACCCACCTGCGGTCCCTCCCCTTTTTGTAATTTTTCATTTATCAATGAAATGTTTCTTATCCAAAAAAAAATCTCGTCTAGAGGACTCCAATCCATGTTAGCAGGGATGAACTTGGATCCAAGGTCTTTAGTGTAGAGAGATTTGAAGAAAGCATAGAACTCATATTCAATCTCACCATCAAGGCACACCCCTTGAAGGAAAGGATTTTAGAGATGAAAGACTTTTTTCGTCTTCAAGTCACGATCATGTGAAAAAATCCCGTGTTTTCATCACCTTCTTTAAGCCATTGCTCCTTAATTTTTTGACTCCATAAAGTTTCTTCTTTAGCCAAAACGTCTAGTAGGGCGAGGCGAGCCTACTTCCTCTCATTAACTTGAAGGGGAGAAAGGCCTTGAAACTCGTCCAGCAGATGAAGCGCAAGAATTTGAGAGGTGAGATTGTTTTTCTGAGAAGTAATGTTGCCAAAAACCTCCACATTCCAGGAACGTAACTTACCTTTTAGAAGTTTCAACCTCGAAAGGAGGGAGTAACCAGCCCAACCTCTAACCTCTAATGGCCTTCCACCAGACATCAACATAAGAGTAGAAACTAGGATGAGAGATCCACAAGTTCTCAAAGCGGAACGGGGAAGGGTCCCATTGGATACTACCATAATGCAAAGATGTTAGGATAATGATCGACACCAATCTTTTAAGTCTAGTGATTTTGGCTTATGAGAAAGAAGACGAGTCAGAGACAGCTAAGGGAAAAGGCCCCATAAAACACCTCCTTGACTTAAAAAACCGGGCATTCCATAATCAGAATACCCCTAGAGCTACCAACTCCATTTCTCATTTACCATGGCTAAATATCTGGGCGCAACACAATCTAGGTCGGACCCAATGCTCTCCCTTCCCCCACAATCATCCGCCTTAGTAGATCACCTGGGGAGAGAATCATGAATGAAATCGTCTTGAGAATCAATGATGAAATCTCTAGGAAAGCTAGAAAAAAGATCTTCAAAATCGAACTCCATAGAACTTCCCTCGCCTCTTCCTGGTAAGAACATTTTGAGTGCAAAATCGCTTGAGACGAGAAAGGAGATGTGTTTTTTCCCTTGTCTCGCACCACCCGCTGCTTCAAGATTGACCTTCAAGGGATCAAGAAGGTTCTTAGGAACAAGTTGCCCGGTGTGGGCTTTAGTAGATCCAAAACTCGATTCTCCTAAGGACTCCTGCATAGGTCGAATTAAGACATCGTGTGGGCGCAGCTCCATTGCTTGAGGAATTAAAATGGGCCTCATTACTCCTTCCCGGTCCACCAAAAAGCCCCAGGCCGCAAGAAGCTTCTGGGGCTTCCGTACACGTATTATCCGAGGTGTCTGCAAACCCATCCCTCAAAAGTGAGACATTCTCATCAGGACGTTGACAACTCACTGTGTTTTCAACTACCTCCGCCTCTTTCGTACACTTAGAACCAGAGAGAACTGTATTTTGAAGGAACTTTTTGGAAACCTCGCCCCTTTGACTGGAAGTAGGTTCTCTCACCGGACTGGAAGAACGCGCTGGCTCGCTAGAGTAAAAAGGCGATCTCCTACCAGTAACAACAACCCATTTTTCCTTGTCACCTTCATCCTCCTGGATTCTCCAAGAAAAACTCCTCTTCCATCATTTTAGAAAAAGATCCATGGATCTTCCCCACACTCTTCGAGGAACTTAACAGAAAAATGGGTTGTTATTTGAGCTTTTATAGGGCAGCCATGCTCATCTTTCACCTCAGCTTCCGCCGGAACAAAACCAGTGAAGTTTCCTTTAACGTTGACGTACGCCTCCATGGTTTCTCTAAAGAGGGCGGTTTTAGAGGAGATCTCAATATAACCCCCACATTTAACACCCACAAACTTGAGTGTTTCAAAGCTCCAAAGATGGATCGACAGGTTTCTGATTTTCAGCCAACCTCCAAAAGAGGGAACAGGGTCCATTTTCGCGTGCAACTCAGGATCCCGGAACTCAAAGCTAACTTGAAACGACTCCAAATTCCTCCATCCTTGTAAAGAACATAGGTGTAGAGCCAAATCTTCAGAAGAGTAGGGCTCTATTAGGGTGAAAAAGGTTGATGGAGCAATATGTACTAAATTCCAATTGCAGAGTGGAAAGGATGTCCACCTAATCTTGATGGAAGAACCTACGTGTCACCACATAAGTCTTTTCTCATTCAATTACCTCGAAAGAGCTATTAAGGTCATGGAGTTTTTGAATCAACTTCATCAATTTTGGGCTGCCATTTCTAGTTTAGGTTGTTCGAAAGCTCTAGGGCCTGATGGCTTCACTGCTTAATTTTTTAAAAACACTTGGAACATTCTCAAACTTGATTTCTTAAGAATGTTCCAAGAGTTTTTTCAAAATGGAGTGGTCAACCAGATTACAAATGAGACATACAGAGCCCTATTTCCGAAGAAAGTAGATGCCAAAGCTGTGAAAGATTTTTATTTTTGCATGATCTTTTTTGTATTTTTTTTTATTTAGAAGAATTCACAACAATTTTATTAATATAAAAGAATATACAAGAGGTTAAATGGACCTCGAAAAAATTACAAAAAAGAGTTCCAAGGTATATACAAAGATGAATAAGTTAACCCAAAATTTAATTGCGCATTATTTTTTGACCAAAGGTAAATGAAATACAAAAAACGATCCCAAAGATGATGATGATCACGAGCCGCATTGTTGAAAATACAGTTGTTTCTCTCAATCCAAATCACCCAGAAAACAGCCGCCACAACAAGATTCCAAAAAATACTCTTCCGAATTCTTCTAAAACCAAAAGGGTAGATGGAAAAAAGAGAGCAAATATCCTTTCCCATAACCCAAAGAATATCGAAATGAGTTAAAATTCTGCTAAAAAAAATTCCAGTAAATTCACAATGAAGGAATAAATATGCTAAAGGGAATTGTTTGTGGATTGCGGGATGTTGTGCAATTGCATGGGTTTTTTGGCTTGAAAGGAACACAAGATTTTTTAGGGACGAAGTAAGATCTTTGGAGTATGTTTCGGAGTTGGCACACGTAAATGGTTCTTTTTGGGTGTTAACGTCCAAACACTTTTGTAATTATTCGCTAGGTCAAATTATAAATAGTTGGCCCGCATACTTGTAATTAGGTGGCGGTGTGGGTTCTTTTGGTTATACCTTGTTTTGTGGCTTTTGGTCGGTTATGCCACTTTTATATTGTATTTATTCTCGTTTTTCTTTCATTTATCAATAAAATGGCCTTTTGAGGTGTTTTTATAAAAAAAAAACAATGAAGGAATAAATGATTAGTCGACTCATGACTCTTTCTACAAAGACAATACCAATAAGAGGACAAAGACCAAATCGGATTCTTTCTCTGCAAAACATCACAAGTGTGTTAATCTTTTTTGTATTCTTGCACTCTTCTTAATGAAAATGGTTTTTGGATGCTCGTGTCTTCAGGCAAATTTTCTAATATATTTTTACTTTGCATATATGACCACTTCCTCCTCCATTTCTCCTTTTCCGCCTCTTCTATTTAACAAAATCTAGAAAGCGAAAATTCCAATGAAATTTTTTTTCATTTCATTGTGGCGATGGGAGAATAAACACGATGGAATTTGTCTAGAGATCCTCTTTTATGTACTTTTGTCCTCAATGTTGTATCTTGTGTAAACGTAAGGATCTGGACCATATACTTTGGAGATGTGATTTCGAGGAACATTTCAAATAGCTTTCTGGAGATCTTGCTTGACTTTGGATAGGGATTGCATATCTATGATATAGAGGTTTTCTTGTTGCAGGCTGGTTTTCTTGTTGCAGACTAGTTTCTTGGCAATAATTTGGACTGTTTGGTTGGAAAGAATTAAAAGAATCTGCCAGGGTGTGGATGTTTTGTGAGAGAAGATTTGGAATTTGACCATGTTAATTTATCTTTTTGAGCTGCTGCAACCAAGTTATGTTGTAATTACTCTCTGCCGTTAATTTTTTACAATTGTAGCCTCTTTCTATAATTTTGTTTTGTTTTCTTTTGGTGGTTCCCCTAGCAGTGGACTTGTTTTCTTGTTTGGGTCGTTCTTGCTTTTGTACTTTCTTTATTTCATTTTAATGAAAGCCAGTCTTTCCTTGAAAAACAAAAGTTCAATCCTCGATGAACTTACTCCGATAAGAGTCTTTCATTTACCATTCATGTAAGGATCAGTTGAGGATTAGTTGTTTTTCATGCTGCGATCATCTCTTCCATCTTCAAAATCGTGTTCATTAGCTTCCTAACGGTAGAAATCAAGTTTTTTAAATATTGTTTTTTTTGGCTAATTATGCTATTTATTCTTCGTTCACAGGTTGGAGTCATTTTTTAAGCCCACAAATAGTTCTTGATGACCACTTAAGCGAAAGGTATATGCTATCATCTATTGATGTCTTCTTTGCATCCGATCTAGGGAATTTGTAAAAAATAAAGATCATATTCTAATTTCACGTCCCCAATCTAATTCAAGTGTTCAACTTGGACTTTTAATCCCCACAATATTTTTAATGGCATCAGGATAGATATATCTATGGCCTTTCTCTTCAATTTATATTAGTTGGTTATCATTATTTTTTGTTTTGGCGGAAATTGAATGGGTGTTCAAATGACCTTCGAAAATCCCGTCTAAGGTTTGTTGACCCCCCACATTTTTCATTTTAATGAGCTTATACAGAGTGAAAGTACATGTTTACCCTTAAATCAAACTCTTTATACTATCAAACAAGTTTTATAATTTCATTTATTATCTTTTTTTTATGTTTCTAGTCTCAATACTCGCTATCTCTCTACAAACTTTTTTTCCATATCCCTTCAAGGGATTTACATCTACATCAAACATTCAATTCATCTTTCTTGCTAAAAATGAATACAATATATTAATGTTTTATCATTTATAAATTCATCTAAATTTAAGTGATTTGTTCATAAGAAATGAAAAATGGAATTCATTTTTGACCAAGATGGAATTCCATCACAAATCGCCCAAATCGTCACATACCTTGCAAAAATCTGCCAAATACCTTGCAAAAATCTCCCAAATACCTTGCAAAAATCTCCTAAAAACGATACCCTTATACCTCGCAAAAATCGCTCAAACCACACCCAAATTCTCACACCAAATCGCACCTTAAATTGCCGAACAAAAATTTCTGATTAGTTTTTCACGCCGCCGCCGCCATTCGTGGTAGATGAGAGAGATGAGAGATAGAGTTTGAGAAGTTTAGTTGGAGGGAAAATAAAGCAAGGGTACTTTTGTATTTTCATAGGGTAATGATGATTTCAAAAGGTCAAGAAAATGAAAATGGTGAGGGTTGTTCAAACAACCTTGGAAGTTAAATTTGGAGGTTGTTTGGACAAATTTCTCAAATTGAATCATGCTCATCTTTAATGTCAACATTGATTGGACTAGATGGATTCAAGCATCAAGGTTGCACAGGTGCTGCAATTATAAGTTCCCCTATTTGCAAAAACATCTCCATGATTGCTTCTGTGTCGATTTCTATCTTCTTTAATTCAAACTCCATTTCTTTTTTGTCTCCTACATTGGATGACATGTAAACAAATGTATACTTAGATTTCCCAAAGGCAATCAAGCATAAGTACCCTCTGCAAGTTTTTTATACATCAAGGACAAAGGTCGTAGGTAGCCTAAGCATGTCAATGATAGACCTTACTTCCAAGTTCTCTGGCCCATTAGTTTTGGTTGCTTGCTTCAGCAAATGCAGTTGAAAACCCTGGTGAAACTTTAGACTCTAATATATCTACTTAATTGAATTGATGATGACACTCGGATATTATGTTGCTGCAATGGCTTTCACAGAATGTCTACTGTCTTTCAACCATTCATTATTACATTTATTTTAATTATCTTAAGACCATGTATGTGAGTAAATAGAAGAATAGTATGGAAACTATAATTTTCAAGATCAAGGTTCCGGATTCATACTGAGTCGTTATTAAAATCTATCTGCTGGTGTTCTAGAAAACTCGAGGTCCGAGTGTGTATAAACAGCTTTTGATGTATGATTTTTGAGTTGTGATAAAAAGAATCTTAGAGCAAGAAACAAGACAATATACACCATAGGTAACATGCTAATTGAACAATTTTAACCATAAATGTTTGTTATATAGATTGACCTTAATTTCAAAACAATTTCTGGTAGCATATTCGTGATCTTGGTTAAGTTGTCATTGACTCAATTTTTCTTAACCTATGCCTACTCTTAACAATTTCTTTTGCATTGTGGTGAGTGTTTACTGCACCATCTGCTAGGATGGGAATAACGGGGCATATTAGTAAATAGTGGAGGAGTTGGTTAGAGGTGAGTTGTTATAAATAGTGAATGAGTGAGAGTGAGTTCTTTATCTATTTTTATGAGAAGCTATTGTGAGGGGAGAGTTCTAAGCCTCTCGAATGCTTAGAAGTTGTGTAATTGTTCTATTTCCGTATTAATATAGTTTGGTTTCTATCACATTCTTTCTTCACTATCAAATATCATTTAAGTTTTACTTATATCATCCAACAGGAGACATCCTGAAAACCCTATGAAGCAAACAACTAAGAAGTCAAAGTCTGGTGGTGGTAGAAGAAAATTGTAGAATTGGGTTTCAGGATTTCCGTTTTAATGGATTTAGACGTTTCGTGTAAGGTTTATTTGTAGGTTATCATCGTTGATTTCTCTCATTATCGGTGTAATGAGGTGCATATTATTTTACATTAATGTTAGTGATTTGCACTCTTTGTTTCACGCTTTAAATGTAGGTAGATTTTTATGAGTGTGGCGGTCTACTAAGAAATTGATCAAGGTTTGAATGTTAATTTACCCTTGATGGGTACAAGAAAAATGTGTTTGAGTTATGCTTATCCAATTTTTATAACTCCTAAATTAAATTCTGTGATTTTGGAATAAATTGAAAATAGTTAAGATTTGAAAATCACAATAATTGACCTTGTCAGGCTCAACTAGAAATTTGGATATTCGGTGGGCGTGTGTATTGTAAATCCTTTCGAGTATTTTGTGGATGCAATTGTTGTTGGCTCTGTTGCTTTTCGTCTAATGAATGGATTAAGTTGATGTTGATGACTGCTCAAATCAGGAATGGATTCTTTTACCAAGTCAAGTTCACAAACATTTTATAAACCATAGGGATTTTTTTCTCCCAAATTCATCTTTTCATAGCAACAAATTTAAAATTGCAGATCCACTAGTTGTCGATTATATCATTCGGAGGGTACATTTAAATTACGCGGATCTCCTTATTCCGGTGATTTATGCTATAGCAATGGTGAAGTATTGATTAAGACGTTCGTGTAAGATTTATTTGTAAATTTTCATTGTTAATGTTGGTGATTTGACCTTTTGGTTTCGCAGCTTTTACTATATGTATTTGTTTACGAGTATCCAGGTGACAGTCTTTTTCATGGAGATGTTGTACCTAGTACCTGCATATATTTTAGTGAGTCTTTGGCATGGAGATGCTCGAATTAATTCATGTTGATCCTCGAATCAGTTGGATCCTATCAAACTCAACTAGAAATTTAGACGATTGGTTGTCAACTTGTATTGTAAATCCTTTGGTAATGGTTGGTTTTCATGAAGATATAAAATAAAATTTATAACATGGTTGAGAAATGAGCCTTTTGTTCTGGTAAGAAACAATTAACGTCATCATTATATATGTGTGCAAATTATATGCAACTAAAAAAAATTCATAATAAGCTAAAAATTAGTCGAAACCCCGTACAAGCAAGTGTTTTTGACGAAGTTTATCAAGGTTGTAACGATCCAAATATAGTTTTAGTCAAGATCGCGAGTATTCTCATCGCAAGCATACAAAAAAAAAACAAAAGTTGTCAAGAATTTATGTTATGAAAAGAATATCATACAAGAAAAGTCTTCAGGTAATACAAAGATAACTTAAGAAGCATATTTATAAACAATCTATAAGCCAAGCGTTCATAAAATTCTCACGTGCACGCGTTTTGATAGAACACGACACGAGAGACAAAAGGAAAGCTTAAAAAGTACAACTTCAACATAGGGTTTTATCCAGATTGAACTTTTACGCTTTCGACTACTAAATATTGGCTACTCTTCAAACTCCCGACCATGATCAAATCAAAAGGTACCAGCTCCTCAACCTCGTTGACGTCCTTGATTGACACGTTTTGTATGAGGTGTAGCACTTTTGAGTATACTGACTCAGAGAAAACGAAAAGAAAGAATAGTAAAGTTATGAAGAAAGTCTAACATATAATTAGATTCAAAAGCTTCTTTTACACTTACACCTTGGCTAGTAATAACATTGATTCTAACAATCATTCACAAAGGGTATATATAGCTTTCAAATCATTACTTACTCGAGTTGAAATCTTACAATTCAAGCTATCAGGAATTGCATACAGAGCCATGGTTTAGCTTAAGTAACAATAATCTTGCGTACAACCCAAATACACTCCATCATTATTAATCCGCCAATCGCGTACAAACCTCATCTTCTTGGTATCGCATACATTGCCTACCATTTCTGGGTATGGCTTACAGAGCCACGAAAATCACACCATTTCATTCTATTACAAACTCCTCTTAACCACATGTATTCATATACAATTCCTCACCAGAAAACTAAAGTGCGAATCATTCAAGAACTACGCATTAATACCTAAAAAGATTATTCTTATTCCATTCAAGAACATACAAACACGTGTAATTATCATCCAACTCAAGCATGATCATGGATAAATAAATCAACTTCTTCAGGAATAACAAATCAATAATAAATGAAAGAACATAATCCCAAGGTAGAGCATAATGTAAAGAATTAACATACATTAAAAAATAAGAACATAATTAAAAGCAAGAACATCCAAACACAAGCAAGATTTACAAGCATTCTTTACCATTAATATTAACTTATTTACCCTGTCATTCCACCCAATAATACTCACTTCCTTGCTAAGTAAAAACCTTAATTATATAAGACTTCTCACACAAATCAGGACCACGGGTGAATTGAGGTAATTAAGAGTGATTTTGATGAAATAGTCATGTAACTATGTGTTACTTAAATTAACTAAGTTTAGTTTTAGACTTAATGCTTGCTGAACTAACCCAAGGTATTCCCAATAAATGGATTCACAATCTTTGTGTCCTTTTTAAACAACCAGGAGCCCTTTACCACATTCGGCTACTAACTAAGCATTACACATATATTACTTCTAACGAGCATACCAAGCCCATAACGATGATATGAATCATGGAGCGTCACAAATAGCTCAAGGATCAATCTCAAGATCAAAGTTCAAGAGAAGCATAAACCATCCATTACAAGCCTACATGAGCATAAAACATCCATTACAAGCCTACATGAGCAAAGTCAAGACAAGCTTTAAAGATCCGAGCATGGAGGTTATGGAAGAGGACATGATGAACTTTAATTTTTGGCAAATGCATTTTGAAGAAGAGTATTGAAGATTTATTCAATCAGAATTGAAGAGAAGAGCTAATTAGGAAAGTTGCATCACTTTTGCAAACTTTCCTTATTTGGACCACTTTCCATATAGTTTCAACGAATTTATGATTTATTTAGACATGTTTTAGGCCATTTATATTCAGTTTATTAGCTTGGAAAGAATTAGGAAAGATATTATACTCTAGGAAAGATTTTCCCCAAAATCTGCCAAATCCATATCAGGCAAGTTTTGGGCAGATTTTATTCTCTTGTATATTTCGAATTGCCTATTTAAAGGCTCATTTGTAACCCTAAATATTCAGAATTCATTTGATAATAATATTGCTTTTTGCTTAGCCGAAATTGCTTTATTCTATTAATTAGAACTATAGAAAAATGTTCATTAGAAAATCATCGGTATAGAAGGATAAAAGAGATAATTACGAGGGTAAAATGATAATTTGACCCCGTTGTAATTATGAGATTATCACGTGAAGGATATATCAAATAAACTTAATAACAAATGGACATAACTCATCTATAGTGAGGGGAGTTCAACTTTGAGTTTATATGGGAATTACCCTAAGTTAATAATTACAATTAATTAATTAATGAGTTTAATTAATAAATTAATAATTATTGGAGCCCATGATCTATAGGTCTATCAGATCCCTATGCTATCACATATATCACAATAACTTACCAAGTTATTATATATATATATATATGAGAGAGAGAGAGCTACCAGAGCATTCATGGCACCATCAAAACAAACATATATAAAACAACAGCTGGTTTTCTTGTGGTGGTCAAATCATGGTCTCTTCTCACGAGACACATACACAAGACGAGGTAATCCATTTCCTTCCAAGTCACGAACCCCATTTTGACCTAGTGTAGAAAACAGTTTCTTAAATAACTATACAGCCTAATATGGCCAATGTACTAAATAGTAAAAATTCTACATAGCTCACAAGCATGACCGCCTCAAAAGAACATCAACCCCCAAGGGGGTAAAAGTAATAAAAATTGTTTACGGTAGTGTTATTTTGTGACGACCCGACTCTTTTAAAATCATTTAAAAATAAATACATCTAAGTCTTTATACTTTAAGAAAATTTGGCATGATTATGTTTGAAAGTTGGCTAGCCAAAACCTGTTTTCATCTTAAATTCCAAATCTAGAAACACAAGGAACATTAAGTTCCTATCCAGGAGTTCAAAAGAGTTAGAATCATAAAAGTAAAGACGAAAAGCTCTTAAGAGCTATATACAAATGTACAAATCTCAAAATTATATAAAATTCACAAAAGTATGTCCATGGACTTTTACAACCACCTAGTCCATCTCGAGGTCATCATCCATCGATCATGCAAGACCAAGCCCCTCTCCCACGACCTCTAGCAAAAGCATTACCTGAAAATGTTTGTAATATCATGAGCTAACAACAAAGCCCAGTGAGAATAGACAAAATAAAAAGTAAAGATAGACCCCAAACCCGCATTCTGAATTGTGTCCAATTACAACTTACATATACCTTACTAAAACTCCTAAAGTTTAGAAGGATGATTTCAAATCATACATCTCTTTCTGGGTCATACTCTTGATGTTTCATACTAAATATAGAATTTACTCTTCTTTTATGTTTAATCAAATAAGGTTAATGTTTAGACAAGTGATACGAAATCCATACAATTACATCAACATAACCATCACATGCGAATAATGTCAAGTAATGAAGCTCCCGTAGGCTAAGTTCATTCACCTCATTATCCGCTTTCCAAATTAAAGTATTCAAATTCCTTTTTAATCATAACTTCCCTCCTCTAGTGAATAATGACAGGTAATGAAGCTCCCGTAGGCTAAGTTCATTCACCTCATTATCTCACTCACCAAATACAGGTAATGAGCTCCCATAGGCTAAGTCATACCCTGTATCTTCGTATATGTATCATAGTAATTATGGATAATACCAAATAATGTGAACACGCACAGTTTCATCATTATTTCATTATCCATTCCCTCCGATCATGCAAAGTCCCGCAGTCCTTTAGCATTCCTCATGTACATATACGGAAACATAAAACGAATAGTACCAAGTAATGCAAGCACACTCGGTCTATGCATTACCTCATTATTCCTCCCAATAATCGATAATGAATTATGATATGATATGATATGAATATGCTTTTAAGTGCAAGTAAACAAAAAAATATAAACATTCAAGTAATTGTAATAACATAAAAGTAAATGGATCACGAAAATACTCATAAACATATAATAAGAAAGTAGAAACTTCTAATAAGAAAATAATAATAAAGTCAAACCAAACGGCCCTCAGTTGATCTTACTAACTTTATCTTAAAGTCTTCAATTCTAAAGATTCTAATTCTTCCAATAAGTACTTTAAGTTTCCTTATCAAGTTCTTGTTCAATCCATTAAACTTGAAACCGTCAACTTCCGAATAATTATCCTTAGGCATCGAAACTAACCTAAACTTAGAATTTCTGAGAGTTAAACGTTTTCTTTCAAACACTTATGAATTCTCTCAACTCAAGATCAAAACTAACTCCCAAATATAATAATTTAGCTCATTTTTTTTATATCCTTTTTTATTCAAACCTAAAGATCGACTTTCGATTCCTACAAATCATTCTACTTATTCGGTTTCTAAAGTTACTTTAAATCCTATTTATTCTCACCTTGGTAAAAGTGGTTTCGCTCCAAAACTCCGATATTGCGATCAAACCAAAGTCCAAAATCACCTACAATTAGAATTACAACTAACAATCAATAATTTACCAAATAACGATCAAACGAGATCTAAACGTACAAAACGATGAAAAACTCTCTAAACCCCCACCATGAGGCTCTCGGCCCCCCCCCATAAAAAGTGAGTCTCGAGTTTGGTTTTCCGGCTTTTATGCAATTTAGAGGTGTTTTGGGTTGATTTCAAGTACTTTGGTAATTCCCGATTTCAATGGGTAACGATAATTAGCGTTTTTGGGCAATATGTAATTTCCCGTATTGAATTACAATAACACTATAATCAATAATAAATAACCCATATTCAAACCCCGAAAGGTAAATTTCAAACGGAAAGGGTTTCGACTGAAACTCGGTTTTAGGGGTTATGGGATTGTTTTAAAAAACACTTAAAACAACTCCCGTACTTAAAAACATAGAGTTCCTGGCAAGAAATCGAAGAATCAAAGAGAAAACTCCATTAAAACACTATTTGGGGGGTTTGAAGTTTAACTTACCGAGAAGTCCCTTAGATCACGGGTGGAAGGCACGATGGTTGGGTGGAAATGAATCCTAGACTCGATGGCTTTCCGATGCAACCAAAATCGAGTCGATCCGTCGAGAATCGAACGAAACCCAAAATTCCCCCCAATCCCTTTGATGCTCACGGCTTAGAGAAGAATATGGATGAGCAATGGTCAACTTTTTGGTCAATGGTAATTTAAAGAAGATTAAGGAATAGTGAAAAGATATTTTAGGAATTTTGGAAATGACGGTTGTGTCCTTTTTATGAGTTTTGACTTATAAATCGAAACCCGAAGTTCTTTCCCAATGATGATTAATAATTATTAATTGGCCCGTTAATAATTATTAATACCATTAAAATGAAATTAAACTAAAAAGGTAATTTAAAAAGATTTAAACCGAAATAAACTACTAAATTCTAAATTACTTGTGACGACCCGACTCAAATAAAAATAAATAAATAAATAATAAAAGAGCGGATTCACTTTTATAAATAAACCAGAGTTAAAACAATAAATGCGGAAGCCTTTTATTAATGACAAATAAAAGATAAAACAAAACGTTTAAATGTGGCGCCAGTTCAAATAATTAAAATCCAAATAAAATGCATGAGTTTAAATAAAATAAATTAAAATATCCCAAATAACAAAAGAAATGACTAATATGAAAAGTCAAAGGAGGAGATAAAACAAATAAATCCTAAGGCCTCCATGTAGCACCATCCTCGTCGTCATGCGCCTCGAGCTCCAAAATTATTATCGTTAACTGCAAAATTTGAATTTGCAGGGCATTCGAATACCGTGAGTTTTTAGCTCAGTAGATTAATTTCAACTTATATAAGTAAGCTAAATTGAAATTACACCAAATGTAATAATTATTGGATACTAGTCCAAATCCCCAATTTCTCATTTATAAGTATAGGTACTTAGCCTATTTATTTAGTAGGTACTAGTCTTTGTTTTAATTAAATTTGCATATATGTATCATAGTGGGGTATAGGGCCACTCATGATACGTGGCATAGTACGCGCTCTACAAATTTAATATTTATTATGCATAGGTTCAACCCCAGTTGTAAAACCTAAAGGCTCTATCTATCACTAAACAAATAACCAAACACAAATAATAGTTAAATCATAACCTGAAGTCACAATAATCACATAACAATTCCTAGCAACTAATAAAACATCTCCCAAGTCATACCATTAATCATAGACAAAACAAACAATCAAAGAAAATTTCAATTAACACTTTAAGTAGAAATTAACCTACCTTATCCACAAATTGAGCAAGCAAACGGCTTCAAAATAAATCCAAATAAACTCCTAACGGTGACCAAGACCTGTATTGACATTAATTTAAAGTCAATTTTATGACAACCGGAACAGGACAAAAACCAGCCCAAATTGACTAAAAATGGCCCCTGAACCGGTCTGGACCAGCTGAACCAGTCCAATTGGACCAGTCCAACCGGTCCAGTTGGATCAGTTCTTCAAGCTCCTTTCCTGCACGCAGAAACGCAGCAAGCTGCGTTTTTTTTTTCTTTTTAAAACCAAAGCAGCTCACCTTTAACGAAAGCAAAGAAACGTCCCATGTTTGTTCCGAATCACACGAAGAAATCCTAAAGAAAACGACTCCAAACTCGATCAAACCGTAATGAAGATCAAACCCAGATTCCGACAAGGATTGATGGACTTTCCGGTGAAGCTTTAAACCGAATGAAACCAACGAAAACAATAGTCATTCATTAAGTAATTAACACGAAATCAACTAAGAAACTAAAACAAATTTAACCCAATGAAAAATTACCAAAGAAAAGAGAGAATGGTGATGTTTCTCTTCACTTTCCAATGAGACTAAACCCAAACTCCGGCGAGGCTAATCTTGAAAAAAAAAAACAATGTCGTTTGAGCTTGGATTCAAATAATTTTTTTATTAAAACGAATAGGAAAGCAATCCACTTGATTACCCGAAGAAGTTGACAGCAAAAACTCGAAAGAACTCCCTGATTAAAGATGAAAGATTCCTTCCACGGCTGCTTCCATAACGGCGTGGAGCAGAGGTGATTAGATACGAATTGGAAACACGATAACATGAAAGACATGAACGATCGAAGAGAAACATTAATAGATGATTACCATAAAGATTTGAATGTGAAAAAGCAAAAACTGATGGCGTGCGGCTGGCGAGGAAGACGAATACATGAAAATAAACTATTAACCTAGGGTTTTGTGTCAAGTATTAGCTGGAAAATTATGTTAATACCCCTGGAAAGAATAATAAGAGTTAGGGACGTAAACGGTATTTAGGCCATAACTTTTTACTCGGGACTCGAAATTGAGTGTAATCAATGGCGTTGGACTTGTATTGACGCAACGATTAATAATAACCCAAAATAAAATTATTTAGATCGAAATTGAAGAAAAGACCAAAATGCCCTTACCAAAACTCGGGTTGTTACATTACTGATTCTAAAATGAACTTTAATTACTTAAATTAAAATAAAATAAATAATTTTTTTTTCACAAAAATAATGGGACGTAACATATTTTAATTAGAATAATTAATTGTACCGCAATTTACACATGTAGTTAAGGGGGTAAAAAGACAACACGAGGATAGCTCAAGTGGTTAGCCATATGCTCCCTTCCCATGAGGTCGAAGGTTCGAGTCTCCCCCTCCCCCAATTTGATGTAATATCTATAAAAAAAAAAAAACTTAGGCGGTAAAAACAATTTTTTCCCTAACAATAATAACAAAAAGATAGATTACTGTATAATTCAACATAAAAACTTTTTTTTTTTTTTTTTTTTTTGTAAAATCTCCTATGACCTTTATTGTATGGAAAATGCTTAATCTTGGGAAACTGATAAAACCAGATACAAATGAGAATTGAATCAAAATGCTAAAAGGAATCCGACTAATAAAATACTAAAACAAAACCTCTTTAAGAAAGTATATTTGTGGCTACACCTAGTTAGGTGTGTCTTGTACGGTGCACCTCCTGATCATTTATTACAACCAAGATTACTCCTTCGGAAAAAAGAAGAAAAATCAGCACCCAACCCACCGGGAAAAAAATGTAGAATGAAACCGGTTCATTCCTCAAAGAGGGCGTGAATTCAAATCTTCCCAATCCCAATCTCAATCCCTCCTACTCAAAAAATATAAATAAAACAGACTGGAATTTCCCTCTTTCTAGTCCAGACTTAAAAATCTAAAGGAACATTTTATGGTCGGGTGCTCTCACTGCAAACCACCCAATTTTGATACGATGCCCGTTTCTGTTACTCAAAAGAATGAGAGTAATTACCTTTTGACATCAAACCATGGTACTGCAAGTCGATAGATGATCACAAGTAGGTCAAAATGGTGTGGCATGGAAACATAATTCTTCATTTCTTTATGGTAACATGATAATGAAACCTTTTATTTAGCCAACTTCAAGAATTTTGCTACAAAAAGCCCACTAGTTTGTGATGTCAAGGGATCGAAGCGTATGGTCTTTGGTATTTCGCCCACTCTTTCAAGGCCAATTTTTAGAAGCTTCAATTTCCTGCAATACTGAAGGATCGGGAAAAGATAGTCAGAATAATATTTTTTTACAAAGTATAAATGGGTAATGAAATCTGAACCATAATTGGAAAGGTTATAAAAAGATCAGGACATTGCATCATTATTGCGCACACAAACAAAACCAGGCACAATTAACTGGATGCGCACACAAACAAAACCAGGCACAATTAACTGGATGGGAACAAGCGATCGTCAGAAATAATGATTTTTATTTAACTGTTTTTCCTAATTTCAATTTCATTGAAGACATCTCATCAAAAAAATCTTCACTTCACTCATAATATAGAGGAATAGTTCTATATTTTGAAATTTTAGATGTGAGAGTATTGACGTTTAACCGGCATTTTTAATAATCTAATAGTTCTATTCCATTAGTGAAATCTGGTGAAATGCTACCTCATCAGCCGAAATACTTAAATATCCTTGTGTATTTAATTCCGATGAAGAAGTCCACTGCACAAATAGATGTGCAAAGACACAAAAGAAGTAATATGTTCAGAAAATTTATGGCAAAAATGAACTTAATTCTTCAGATGGGAAACTCACATCAAGCAATTCACTCCAAAGTTTGGGACAACTGGTGCGGTAATCGGTTGTGAATTCAAACCGGTCTCTATGGAAGGATAATTACAAGCATGTTTTTGCCGCTTGCTTGGAGGAAGTCGCCCAGAAGAATTGCTAAAGGATTGTCTCCACCTTTCCTGGATGTCGATTCGAAGGGCTTGCGGCAGGCTTCAACATTAATCGGTAGTGTTGTTTGCCCCATAGTGAAATCAGTGCGACAACACCGAGAGAGTACTTCCAGAAATATTTGATGGAGAAGCGGCTTTTCCAGAACCATCGATCATTTAGTCTCGATTCAGTTGATGGGACCGATAATTCAAAAAACAAAGCTTCCAAAGTATTTGCACCGGAATCCACTGATGTGTTCTTCTTTTAAGATAGCTCAAAGGCATCCCAGTTACCATTATTATCGGATGAAGGCATCTGTTGAATCTGTGATGTGGCATCTGATGGCTCAAAGCTGACATCAAAATCAATTAGGCTCTCTACAGTGTCTCTTCTAGTTTCCACAGGATTAACACGAACAGAGTTCTGGTTATAAGAGGATGTAACATAACAGAAGAAGTCAATTAGAAAAATGAAGTATAGCTAAGAAGTGGGGGGTTTTATCTATAAAGAAATTACCATAGTCAACCAGTATAAAGGTCAAATCTGAAATTTTAAACTACTCATTGCACCGAACGACAGCGGCAATTTTGTAGTTCATGCCAAATTTTCAATACACATAATTTGTAATGTTCCAACCTTTTTCTCAGAAATGAAAAAAAAGTAGAGAGAGTGTAATGAATAAAATGAGAAAGAAGTTGATAGCATAATTTCATTCGGAACAACGGAAATCAAGCCCCAAGAAATGATCTGCAATAGCATTTGCCAATGTTTTCTGATCTCCAATGAAACTAGTATGATAAAAGAAAATTAATTGAAAAAAACATAACCATATACCATTATGCTTTGAGGAAAGATATAAACAACTACAACATCTCTTTAAAAACTGACATCACAGAAGTAATGATGCCCTAAACAGAATGAACAAAAGCACTATACAAACCTGATCCTGCTCTTATCAGAACCACCAGCATCCATCCCTTTATTTGCTTTAACATCTTCCCCAACTATGCGAGGAGGTTTATTTTCGCCCGACACATCCTTGTTATAACATACCACTGCAGGAGAAGACTTCTCTAAGTTTTCTTGACTATTACTTACCTGGCTACTAGACTTGGATTCTCCATTTGGGAGCTTATTGGTTCCATGTCTATCATCTCTGATTCTATCATCTACAACCTAAATGTGTGTCATACCTTTCCAATAAGCCTCTAGATCTGGAGTTCTCTTTTGCATAACGAGGACTGCTTCTCTCATCATAGTAATATACCGAACTCCTACGATCCCTCCTTGCATTGGGATTTGACATTTCACCTTGCGGGGCACGTAATCCGCCATAATATGGAGTAATCTTCCTCCTTTCTTGGGATGAGTCCTTATCTCTCTGTATTATGTAAAGCACTCAACTAACAAATGAGAGTTGATTTCACTAAGAGTTTCCAAGATACGAAATTCATCATCATTGTTGTGGATACAAAATTCTTTTAGTGAAGGGAAACCTTTCTTCAAACGCAAAATGTCAGGATGAAAATACAAAATATGAAGGAGAAAGAAAAAAAAATTAAAAGAGAGATAGAGAGGGAGAACTGCATGCATGAAAACAAGGGGTGCGTTAATGTGCTTAATGGAACTAACCCATTGCAAATACATGAATGCGAGCCTAGCAACATACTAAATGAATATTATAGTATGCGATGCACATGAAAAGGCATCTTACAATTCTCAACTTTGGAAGCTCATTATTAGTCTTCTCACCCGTGTATTTCCTATCCACAGACATGTTTGATAAAGTCCCAAAGTCCATGGAGATTACTGCTAGAAAACACGGAATCGGATGAAATTCAACACGAAGAACGTCTTATATAAGCATGAATAATGAATTCAAGAACCTGCAATCGGGATAAGAGTGACGCTGAGGATCCCATGCTTTTAAATATATTTGCCGTGCTGTCTATTTAATTAAAGTTGAAAGTCAGTGGCAAACAAAGTAATATTAGTGGATGAAAAAGAAGATCAATGCATCCGACCTCATTTCCTGCAGCTTGGAGAGCATCAACCTCATCTGCTTTAAATTTGCCATACACACTGATTTTACTATGTGAGTAAACTCACGACTGGAGAATTATAAAATTTAACTTGGTTAAGTAATTAGAAAAAAATACTTCTACGGTTTTCCTTTCAACAATTATCTCAAAAAATTCAATTGATACACATTCACCAAAAAAATATTTTAAAAAGTAAAATGGAAGCAAGAGTTTCCAAATATGAAATAGTTAAAAAGCTATTTCAATACTTACTAGACTCCACTACAGTTCGTACAGACAAACGTCAAGAATGTTGTGCAAACATATTGTGGTCCCTGATGAAGAGTATATGTAAATCTCAAGTATGAAACTCATAGATATCATTCACATATATGAACAAAGGGAAGAATTATGCCTATAAAGTAGTTATGTAAAAAAGCATGGCAAGATACGACATAAATAAGTATTTTCGAATAAATTGTCTACAGAAACTATCTCCTATCGAGAAACTAGGATTAACATAATAATTCACATTAAATTCTAAATGTCGATGGAATTCCGAGACATGTTATCAAAATGAATTAATTTGATCCTTTATTCTGACAAGTCCGAGGCGGATTTTTGGGACTAAAATTTAGCTTTTTGCCTAATAATCAAAGAGCTCCATTATTTTCCATTAATACCCTGAAATTTCTCGATTTTAAATAACATTCATGCAAAAAAATTCTAAATACATTTCAGGCACTATACCAAGTATTATATCTGAATCCATAAATGCATTTCGAACTTTTAATTAGAGGAAATGATCTCACAAGTGGTAGGAGAAAAACATTTCCGTTATCGGAGCATTTTTCGTTCCTGAGCATAGAACCATACAAAAATGCAAGGAAAATATGAATAGAGAAAATGCCAAGGAATATCCCTACCAAAGTATTGCAGGTTAACACATCTTCGTTCTCCTGGAAGTTTCAAAAGATTACGAATAGTCCTCTCAATTTTCTCTTCTTCCTTGACACGACTTGCCATTTTTCAAACTTTAAACCTTCATCATCAAAAATAAAAATAAAAATACCATTACTTACTTCAAAGCTTGCTTCAAAAAGAATCACGAATTAACAAAGATAAAATCCGATCCTGAAACAAAAATTTCAAGATTTCCTCATGAATCGGAAAACAAATCAATAACTAACGATCGTGTCCGGTGAAGCTAAACAAATACAAAACGCGATCGAAGAACGTGCACTGATCGATGATGCAATATCTTGTTTATGGACCTATAAAAAGTAGTATGAAAAAATATTATTCAACACATCATCAATTAAACAAAAGTTAACAAAAATATTTAAGAGTGCTCATGAGAGGACAATAATATAAACAATCTACATACTTATGATTTATCAATTAACGGTCCTCTTTACTCCAACTCTTATTCATGGACCTATAAAAAGTAGCATGAAAAAAATACTATTCATCAAACCATCAATTAAATGAAAGTTTAAAGGATAATCTAGAAAATTACATTGAGAAAAAAAAAATATTAACAATCTACATACTCATGATAACTTTATAAACAATATAAACAATCTTATCTCAAAAAACTTGTCAAACATGCAACTACTTTTAAATGGAATCTCATAATCATGGAAGATAAAGTTTGCGGATTCATAAACTCTACCTTGTCAAAGCTGGGTATATGCAAAAGTTTGCTATAAATTCAATTTATTGGTTTCTCTTGTATCATAATGGCTACAACCTATTTATAAAAACTTTTGAACCCCCATGTTCGCCCACTTCAGAGTCTTCGCCTTTAGATAACAAAAAAAAAGGTGTCCCCCTGAAGCAATGTATGCCCGAACCACTTGGGTGAGGTGGGGGCCTAAGCAAACCCTTAGCCTTTGAAGTAAGTAAATCAAGAATGGCCAAGACTTAATGGCAAATCAACCTGAGGGGGTACGAAGCCAAATTCGTAAAAAAAAGTACTACAACCTATTTATAATTTTTTTTGAACCCCTCCAGTATACCAACCACCAAAAAATGCTTCATTACCCCTCAAAACATCATTACCCCTAAAAAAGTACACCACCCATCTTGTTTGACAAATTGAGAATTAAAACTCTTATTGGGATCTCAATACTAAGAAGAAGAAAATAACCTATTAAGAACTAAATAATAAACAACCTCACCCTCCACAAACTCTTAAAAGGTGTCAAGGCCTAACAAAAGAGAGCAACCAATTAACACGAAAAGACTAGTGCCACAATATGTTCCATATATTTTTAATATAAGATAATAGTTTCCATACTTTTAGTTTTAAGAATTAAAAACTAACTAAATAAACGGACTAAGGTTTATTTACACAATACACTCTTTCTAAATGCTACCTTATACTTTTGTTGTCCCCGTAATAGGAAAAAAAAGGGACTTGGATTTGTTTTAAAATGTTAATCATCCGTGACTAAAAAAAACTATCAAAAGATAGGAACTAAAAAAAAGAGAATAACAAACCACTATACTTGACAATCCAACAGAAGAAGGATTACAAGGCTCTACAACATAGTCCATTTACTTGACTTCATCATGTCGTTAGATTATCAAAAACACACATTCCAGTGTCTACTCTCCCTAATGTGTTGCTATTAATGACACCAAAAATCCCAAAGTTGTGGTGTTGAAGCAAAATGGATAATGAAGGATCTCATCATGTGTAAGAGACCAGAGATTGAAAAGTTAGGAAATAAATTGACTAAAAGAGTTTTTATTGATTTGTCTTGTAACTAAGAGAGAACAAGTAAGCGTTTCTTCAAGTAATCTAGTCTAGGATATACTATCACTACAAAAATTTCGGGAAAAGGTGACGCGTTACCTATTTGAAAAGGTGACCTTTTTTTGACCGTCACCTATGCCAGTGTCACCTATTCAAATATATGACGGTCATGAAAAACCATCACCTTTTCAAATAGGTGACAGTCATAGAAAACTGTCACCTTCTGTCTAAATTTTGAGAAATTTTTTTTTTTATTAAATTAATTTTACATCATTTATAATACACAGGAAATTTAATTAAATATTATAAACTCAAATAAAACATGAATCAATGTTTACATGAATTACATTCTATAAACAAAATAACCATATACATCGAGCTCAGGTAGTCTCCCGACCGCTGCTTCCACTCTTCTCATGAGTACCAACAAGATTGAAGTACCGCAACAAGATGATTCTCCAATCTAGCTCTTATCCTGATACCCAATTATATAGACAAATTCACCAATTCTTACGTTTTATATTAGATGAGGGTTGAGGAATATGGAAAACACCAAAAGTTCGAACTGGTGAATTTGTCTAGATAACATATATAGATTCTCGTGACGACAAAACACATTGAAATATCATCTAGGTATGCAATACAAATAGCCATATTCAAAGAATGACAAAGCATTTATATTAAAAATTGAGTTCAAACTATGCAATACAAATAGTAAAAAAAGGAAAAAAAAAGTATATAGTGGTTATAACAAGTGAGAATGCAAATGTTACAAATTGCGTATCTACTGGGCATTAAAAATGAGAAGGATTAATGAAATCTATGCACACGAAAATGGTGGTCCAGAAGAGCGTATTTCAATTGTATTAATCTATCACATCTGGGGCTATGAACTAGTCAGCACAATTTATTCTTACCTATCAACATATTCCTTTAGGAATTCTTTGGCCTAAACCAACTTTGAGAGCACGTTACGATACACATCAAGGTCTCGATCCACACTCTTCTTGTTAACATTTAAAGCCGCGCTCAACTGTTGAGAAGCAAACAAATAATTATATACGAATACTAGGTCATATCTCCGTTAAAACAATTTAAGGTAATTGATTAAGCTGTTTTAATTAGCAAGTACCTTGATGAAAAACACATTTCAAATAACAAACCAACAATCTATTCTAAACAACAGACCAACAATTTTGCCAATCTATTCTAAACACAGACCAACAATTTTGCCAATTTATTCTAAACAACACACCAACAAATTTCAAATAACAAAATAAAAACTAAAAAAAAATGTCCATATATCTCATTTTACACTCTAAAAAACAGCCTAACGGTCACCAAATAGGAAAGTACCTTAGTATGGTAGTATGGCAACTTCTTCTAGGTGTGCCCATTTTCCACTCTAAAATATTTAACACCTGTTTCATCATTAGCTTAAGTTGATCTCATTGCATCTTTTGTCAATCTCATAAGAAACTTGTTAGTTGTTCCAAATGAATACTAACCATTCTTACATCATAAAATGAGAAGTTAAAAATTCTAAACAAAAAAAAGGAAAGACAAATTCTCCTTCTGCTCAAAAGTTTTAAGGGAAAGACATTTATGAGTGAGAAAACCTGGAAGAATATTTTTCTCATGATTGTGGAGGGAACCTAAAAATTTGCAAAAAAAATTTTCAATTTTACGATAAGAAATAAAAGCCCTGCTCCTAAACATAAAATTCTTACAAAAAAAGATATCATTAGAAAAAAAATTAACTTACATGATTAGCAGACATTATGAACACGATATGAAATGAGAGTTTGAAGATAGTTCTCATTCTCGACAATATTTTAAACTTAATACCCACCTGAAAACCCTTTAAGCCCATTCTGTCACATATTGGAACGCATGCTAAGGTTTACATAATGTATTATTAAACTAAGGATAGAGTAGTCACATCTATATTGTAAATAATACATACAATCTGTCCACTTGATTGTCTCCGCCGTAAATGTACACAAATGAAGTTAAAGAGTTTGTTTTTAAGTATTAATACCCATCCATAATGTCTGGAGCAAGCATTCTGAAACGATCAAGGATGTTCTTTTTGTTGGATATCCGGCACAGCTTATTCTAATGGCCTCAAGCACTGCCGGCAAAAAAGTCATCAAAGTAACAATATTGAGAAGAACAAGTACCAACACTTGCCAAAATATTACAAATTCAAAATTTCTAATTTAGGTACTAGTTTAACTGACCCCACACCTCAATTGTTGCAATACATTAAAGTTCTCAAAGATTCCGGGCTTCAAGACTATGTTCTTTACACATCTAACATAATGCGGCTCTGTTGTATTTAATGTTTCCGTGAGAGATTGTAGTTGTTGGTGTAAGCAAAAGCAAGTCATTGTCTTGAAATTATGATAACCAGGAAGATGGTGCTACAATGGAAGTAACTTTTACCTTGAACCGGGTACCAATGGAGGAAAACGTGGATTGCTTTGAGCTTTCCTGGGAAGTGGCGGGAAACGATTAGCAACGAAAGAGCATTGGGAGGCATTTAGTAGAGCTTGATGCTCTGCTACAACATAATCCTAGTAAGTGACCTGGTTGAGAAAACCTACTCATAAGAAATCAACAATCTATCTTTTTAGCTAAAAAAGAGAGAGCACACTTGATAGTTGATATGGAGCATACATCTCCACCATAATGGTTTATCGTGAAGTTTGTTCGAGAAAAATTTGGCTTGTTGAATCGCTTATGTTCTTTGTAAGTCCGATACATCTTTTGAGCAAATGTTTCATGCGTTGACTTCGGGAACAAACCGCAGGAAAAAAGGAACTGGTGTTATTCATACAACTAGAGTATTTTCTGAAGTATTACCAATTACCATATTCATGATTCCTAACATTATTCTAAACTGTATTGATCATTACATTTTTAATTGCTTGTGAGGTGAGAAAATCAAGGTACATTGTTATTTTACATGGTTGAATCTATCTAAGATTATATATTAATTATCCATGACACTACAAGTAAGAAGTACCAATTTTCATCGAGCTGGGCAATTATACCTCCAGGTTTCTTTGAGAAAAACACGCATTCGTTACTCAAGCTTCACTCAACAAGATCTTGTACATAATATGTTAAAAATGAATACCTTCTCAATAAGATCAAGGACATCCTGGTTATCTACAAACTCAACATAGCTCCAGTTTATTTCTTCCTTTGTGTACTCCTCTTGCTCCATTTTGAAAACATGTTGCAGGGTATGCCTCATTTATAAATGTGTAACGAAATTAAAGGGTCAATCGAGACTATGTGTGGGGGCTTCATCTATACTATATACCTGATTAAAATGTTGCTGCACCTTCTCATTGGTCAAGTTGATACAGAGCTACACAAAACTACGAGCCGGGCATATATTAGATTTTCTAATCAAGATATAAAAAAAATTGTGACATGATAACCGCGTTTAAAATTCATCTAGTCATCGACCTTGAAGGTTTTAAATCCATAAATATCAAGAACACCAATCAAGCTTTTAGCCTGAGGATCTTGGCCAATTGAACCGTTTATTTTGTCCACAATCCTGCCATAAGATATTCATTACAGCGACTATAATAGAGAATGTTTTATAAGAATAAAACAGGTTCGATCTCAAACCTTCATCAACACACAATATGTTCCAGGAGGCAAGAAAACCATGGCCAACAACTTGGCGGGTAAAACCTTTTTTTTAACTAATGATGAAAACTAGTAAAAGGTACGACTTACTTACCAATCAAACAGCTAGAGTACACTGTTTTCGCCAATGCATCACGATTCAAGGCTGCGGAATTTGGGTCCAGTGGCTTTGTAATGTTTACCATCAGGAGTCACAAAGACACGCTAGCAGAGTGAATCTTCCAATGCTTTTACATCACACCTAAAAATAATATCGAGGTAAACATAAGGAGATGTGCGCTCAGACTATAAACGTCCATTTGACGTGTTCAAAGAGATTAGAATTCTTACATGAGTAGTTCTGCTGCTGTTTGTAGATGATAATTTGATTTCTCATCTTTGACTTTGGACGAATCAATTTCCTTCCCTTTCATAAAGTTAATGTTTCCAAGATGTAGTATCGCAACTACAACACGAAATATGGCATCCTATTATAGAAACAAACTTCTCATCAGCTAAAAGCCGAGTTTGAGGAAATTGCTTACCTTATATAAAAAAATATATATATTCTGCCCATTCAGCCTGATTGATTCCTACAACATCCATGGCATTTCTTGTCTCCAAGTACATGGAATTTCTTATTCGGTTGTTATTCATAAGAGTGCCACAAAATACGCAATGTTTTTAATTATTTTCATATTTTGATTTATGACGGACTAAAGTGTATGACAATGGTTATTGAGACTTTCATGATAGACATGATCGCCACATATGAGAAAATACCTTTCAATATCTACCATAAATATTGAGGTCACAACAACTCAAAATATACAATCGACCAATACAAAACTATTTGAAAATTAAAAATAAATATATAAATACGAAGAACAAGAAGCATCAACTCATCTCATTAGTAGCTCCAAAGAATTATAGTTCGAAAAGTTGAACCGGTAGAGATTCACTCCTTGAATCACCGCAAGAATTTCAAGAAATTATGCAAGTTTTTATCACACATTCATGAAGTAATTCCAAATACAAAATAGGAATAGAGAGTATAACATAAATTTGCAATAAGAATTATTTTCAGAATTAATATTCTAAAATTCACTTCCCTTTCAACATATTAGACAAAACATACCTTTCCAAGTCAACTACCAAAAAAGATAAAAGAAAAAAATTGGATAGAGGACTATAAACAAATTTGCAACAAGCAATGGCTAAGAATTATCTTTAGGATATCAAAGGAGATTCACATAACGATTCTTTTCAAATAAAGAGTAAAAGCATCTCTAATAAGCTTTTAAAAAAGTTGATTTCAAAGAAAGATGTCATCGAAGATAGATCTCATGATCTGTCAAAACAAACCACAGATGGAGATCGCAAAGGTTCGAAGAAGAACTTCAAAACCTGGAGTATTCCAAATGTAGATTCAACTTTGATCTACCATCAAAGCAGCTTCAATCGGATGACAAGAGACGTCATCAAAACAATGGAGTACAATGTTCCGGTCAAAGTTGACACGGAAGCAATTCATATGTTTTCAAAGAAGTTAATACTCAAACACCGAGCTCAGATTAGTCCAAGTTACGGTCAAGGCACTTTTCCGACTCGGACTAGACTATCGAATACTCTTAACACTCAGAGATGAGAGGCACAAAGAGTTCACACATAGTTTACTGGTGATGGGGTCCAACCTCGAAAACGGACCAGTACACTTCAATTGTTTTCCTCATCATACAGTTTCCCTAGAAGATCGTCACATCCTTTTACCACCCTCTCCTATGAGAGTGGACCAATACGCCGTCACCGACGATGAAGGCTTCCAGCCAGTATCCCGAGATCGTCGTCACGACAGGGGTATACAAATCAATGAGTCTTTGACTCCACCGATGCCTTCGGCATCACTAATCTCTTCAAAACAGGGTTCTTTAAACCCTAAATCCTTTTCTCAGGCGCTAATTCCATTACCCAGGTTCATTCCCCAACCTGAGATCAAAGGATACTTCAAAAAGCCTCGACCAATCTTCGATTGTCATCTCATTCAATTAAGGATATCACATCCTGTGTCTATCCTTAAAAACTTCAATTTCCTTCCTTTTTCTCTCCTTAAGGACAAGGAAATTTTATGAGTTAATCTTAATAGACTCAAAAGTCAGCCGAGAATACTCATATACCAGATAAGCGAGATCCTTCAAAAATCGCTTATCCAGTCGTTAACTCCTCGCGCCGTTGCCGCCGTTTCTAGGACCGATCGACGCCTCAAAACCCCTTTTTCCTACATCCCTCAGATTTTCTGTATGGATCATCTATTGGAACAACAACATTCAAACATTTGACGAAATTAAGCACCCCGTCAAAGATATCTACATCAAATGGTGAGGAAAAGTATTCCTACAAACATGCATAATTGACGCCTGTCAAAGAATGGTTCGTCAAGAATGCTCGTCAACAAGATCTCTCGTTGATTCATCAAAAGGAGCTATGCAAGGAGAAATCAGCTTTGATGGCAAAAATGGCCCAAGCCACCACCAAAACACATCTTACAGTAGAATCATTGCAGAAGTCAAGCAAATGCAAAAACTCCATCAATCGGATCCTCAAACTCCCTTGGTGAAGACGAAGAGTTTGATCCCGATGATCCGTTTTTTGATTCTCAACCTCAGTAATCAACTAAAAAGTTGATAATAATAATGATTAGTTTACTTATGTTTTTACACTGTACATTCTCAAACGGTGATTTGAGCTTAGAAACACTACCACAAAATACGCAAGGTTTTTAATTATTTTCAAATTTTGATTTATGACAGACTAAAGAGTTTTGTATGACAATGGTTATTGAGACTTTCATGATAGACATGGCCGCCACACATGAGAAAATACCCTTCAATATCTACCATAAATATGGAGGTCACAACAACTCAAAATATACAATCGACCAATACAAAACTATCGGAAAATTAAAAATTAAAAATAAATGTATAAATACAAAGAACAAGAAGCATCAACTCATCTCATTTGTAGCTCCAAAGAATTCTGGTAGGAAAGGTTGAACCGGTAGAGATTCTAAAACACTCCTTGAATCACTGCAAGAATTTCAAGAAATTATGCATGTTTTAATCACACATTCATGAAGTAGTTCCAAATACAAAATAAGAATAGAGAGTATGACAAAAATATACAATTAGAATTATCTTCAGAATTAATATTCTAAAACTCAAGTCCATATTCAACATATTATAAATAACAGTGTGTCAATCAAGCATATAGCTCATATACTTCTAATAAAAGACCAACATAAATTAAAAGGGCTAGGAAATAAAAATTAACACGGAGAGTGACTCTACTCCTTTGCAGATTATAAGTAGAAAACCAACTACAAAAACCAAAATATTCAAATGCACCAAAAACTTGGTCAAAAGAATTCAATGATTAGAAACTACCTATTGCACAAAACAACTCACATGAGGAAGCATGCACCGATAAGTAACAATGAAACAGTATGAGGCTTGTACGCCCATGCAGTCCACGGACCGAGATCGCTGATGCTCAATGGATGGGAACCAGCATTTTCTTGAACTAAAAGCTTTCTTTTCCTCACTCTTTTAGAACCATCAGGCTCCATACCCGTTTCTTGAAATGATAGAGCTTGATAACTGCAAATCTTAAACACAACGACGATAAAACAGAAACTTTTAGTAATATAAAAGTACTGCAAATAAAAGACTTTCTAGTTTGCCTCCCCGTACTGTGATTGACAGCTTAGAACATGAAAGGAGAGCATAATAATGAAAGTTTGATTTTATAATGATAGAACTTTCATTAATAATAGCACTTTGATTTTATAATGATAGAACTTTCATTAATAATGAAAGTTTCAAAATCATAAAAACTAACAAAACTTGAAAACTTATTGAATTTTAATTTAAAAAATCCCAATTAGAAACATAAAAACAATAATAATATTCATCACTCAACAATACACAATACACATCGAAAAAAAAATAATGAAAGAAAAAAGTGTTATATTTAAAAATAAATAAAACCTTTACTATTTTGGAAAATAAGGCAGAAAAAATGTTATTGGTGGTGATTTCTCTACAATGAACTATATAAAGAGTTGCATATTTACCATCTTTTCTTATAAACTGAAAGACTTCAACCGCTCCCATGGATGTAATTGTCCAAAGGCCTTCCATGTTCCAGCCAGCTAACTATTATCAATTAATTCTCAAAGTTATAGCACTCTTGTTACAATACAAATCTCTATTTCAACAAATAAATCTAGAAACTAAAAAAAGAAACAATGTTAGAACATTTCAATCAGTGATTGGTGAAAGTAAACTAAAGAGACCTGCACAAGTTCAAAAATTTTCATAGAAAAAAAAATAGAGATGAGGTAAAGAACAAACACCATAAGAAACTCCGCACCATCCAAAGAAGTAGAGAGCATACATGCCGCAATGAACGCATCATGAGTTCAAGCACCAGCTGGTTGCCATCTATCAAAGCAAGGTTATTATTATTCATCCCTTTAATTATGATAATGAAAACATGTAGGTGTAATTAAAGTTATAAATATGATGTTCAAATATTAGTAAACCAGGCAGAAAATATAAGAAAAAAAACCTACATATGGAACAACAAATGTGCTTGTTATTTCAATTCTATATAAGCAGGAACTTAAAATAAAATAGAGAACGTACAACACAATGTCACCAACCTTTTCTCTCAAGTGCATTTTTCTCTCTACTCTCTCAGTGGCATTCATTGCTTCAGCTCAACCCTACAATAAATGGAACAACAAATTCTTGGAATTAATTCATATTATGACTTTTTTTCCATGCATTAGAACAATAAACATATAACCGAGTTCTGTGAATGAGTCTAAACATGTATAGGTACAGTGTCAAAAAAATTACATTTAATGCACCCCTTCTTTTTCTACAAGAATAACAAAACCTGCCAAGTCTTGAAAAATTACAATGGTTGGGATGGACTCCATATTTTGAATGCGTTGAAGAGCAAATATAGAGAGAAGTGCATATGATCTCCCATTTTTAGAAGAGCACCACCAAAATCAAATGTAAGCTGCAAAGAGTCACTAAACTAAACTAGTCAAAGCGGAACCCATACACATTCAAAGGATGCAAAAAAAAAAAAAAAAACATCTACAAAAGTGCAAACAATTATTAGAAAATGCTTGGGTCATCAATTGCATTTTGTGCCAACATCTATAACTGTAGCACCAGGTTTGATCCAACTGCCCTTAATCTAACAGCAAGCAAAACAATAAGCTGCAAGTTTGTTGCAGTCCATTTAATCAACAAGCAATTCAAATAAATAAGAAACTAAAACACTATCGACTCCACTAAGAAAAAAGGGATTAACTAAATTTTGTTAATCGTGACACTAAAAAGGCATTCCATTTGAAAGCTAAAATAATAATTACTACTCCCTAGCCCTGCCATTGAGAAACTGTTCCCCAACATTCTCATTTTGTGCTATTGTTAGGCTAGTCAAAAGAAAGGGTAATTAGTTTATTTGAAGTTTTTTTTTCCTTTTATATATATTGATTCATAAGGTGAGTTTTACGTGATATTATATTGTTTGATTTATAAAATGTGTATGGCTTTAACGAGAGATGAGTTTTTAAGCCAAACAAGTAGTAGGATTTGGCGTCGGGAAGTTTGAGGGAGATACGGAATGTGCTTGATCGACGAAACACAATTTTATCAAACACCTTGTTTTCGAAAAAACATAAAATAAAATATAATAAATCATCTAACAAACATGCACGGATCTACTTTACAATCAAATCAATAAAACGGTCAACGAATTTACATTTAAAACGTCGGGAAGGGATGGGTTTAAACGCTATAATGTCTTGTAATGAAAACCCGATAGCAACAAAAAGAAATGATCATCGTCATTCTAAAGCCGGAGAGAGAGATTATAAACATTTACCTGTGACATTCCACACTCGCCAATGGCGATTGTTTATGTTTCACAACAGGGGCATGGCAATTGTATAAATTAGGATAGGTATCGATGATATTTTGCACTGCATAAAATCAAGAACAGCCAAAACACTTACGTAGCGAGAAAACGGTTGAGTTGCCTGTTTCTTACTCTTGTTCTGGCTTTGCCTAGGAAAATGCTGAAAGAGGGCTTTTACACCTCCTTCAACTCCATCCTCATTCTTCATGGCCTTGGCAAGCTCGATGGCAGACTCCTTAACCTGGAATAATATTCAATTTCATAACGTGTCTTTTCCTTATTAATTATAGGTTATAATTCAAGTGTAAGCTCTCTCTTTCTTTTTCACCATAGTATTCGGCCAAACTTATACATATCTTGTAAACTTATTTAATACGCCAATAAGAAGTTATCAATTGTCCATGATACAAATACATCTACACAAGTAGAAATTCACATTCTTGTAATTTGACAACAAAAGGAAAATCAACACAATCTCGCCTTTCATTTATCAATTAAATCGTCTCTTAAAAAAATAATAGATAAAAGCTTTTTTTTAATAACTTAATGAGTCAAACATGTCCAAATTTATCCAACTTGCTAAACGAAATTACCTTGGGATCTAGCATAAATTTTATAGCATCAACCAACTTGTTAAGTGAGAACTCTTCGACTGGGATGGGTGGAGGACCAACTCTTCTATCATTTACACGCACACCCCATAATGGCCGAGATCCAAAAAAAGGAATGATTGTTGTTGGACATTGCGCAATGCTAGAAATAAGGGGATCAAAATTAGCAATTCGGATCACACGTATTATAAGTAATCATAGCATGAACCATTACAAGACCTTTTAAACCAGGCATGTTGTTCCAGGACTCCACGATGCACCTATAAACAAAATACAAATATCAAGCAGCCTTCACACAAGAACGGATAAAGAAACAAGGAGTAATATGGTCACAATGTGCAAACAGTCATAGCATAAATTATCCACCTGATAGAACTTAAAGTGGATTGGATTAGAAGATAGAAACGAGCACAAATTCAAGAAGAGTTTCGAAGATCCGTATCTCTCCCCTACATCCCCAATTCTACTCGTAGTTTTTTTAACTCTAACTAACTTCCTAAATCCTAGGTTCTGTCAAGCCATCACTTAACATATCACATTTACTACCTACCTTCCCTCTTGTCTTGTAAGTTCGATGTATCAAGGGCCTATGAATACACCCTTCCAAACAATATCAACGTATCCTCAAGGAGCCACTATGACACGCTGGCACAGTGAATCTTACATGAGTAGTTCTACTGCTATTCGTAGATGATCATTTGTTTCTCATCTTTCACTTTGGACGAATCAATTTCCTTCCCTTTCACAAAGTTAATTTTTCCAAAATGTAGTATCGCAACTACAACCCGAAATACGACATCCTATTATAGAAACAAACTTCTCATCAGCTAAAAGCCGGGTTTGAGGAAATTGCTTACCTTATAAAAAATATATATATATTCTGCCCACTCAGCCGGATTGATTTCTAGAACATCCATGGCATTTCTTGTCCCCAAGTACTCCATGGCATTTCTTATTCGGTTGTTATTCATAACACTGCCACAAAATACGCAATATTTTTAATTATTTTAATATTTTGATTTATGATGGACTAAAGTGTATGACAATGGTTATTGAGACTTTCATGATAGACATGACCGCCGCACATGAGAAAATACCCTTCAATATCTACCATAAATATTCAGGTCACAACTCCTCAAAATATACAATCGACCAATACAAAACTATTTGAAAATTAAATATAAATGTATAAATACAAAGAACAAGAAGCATCAACTCATCTCATTAGTAGCTCCAAAGAATTCTAGTAGGAAAGATTGAACCGGTAGAGATTCTAAAACACTCCTTGAATCACTGCAAGAATTTCAAGAAAATATGCAAGCTTTTATCGCACATTAATGAAGTAATTTCAAATACAAAATAGGAATAGAGAGTATAACATAAATTTGCAATAAGAATTACTTTCAGAATTAATATTCTAAAATTCAATTCCATATTCAACATATTAGACAAAACATACCATTCCAAGTCAACTACCAAAAAAGAAAAAAAAGAAAAATTGGATAGAGGACTAGAAACAAATTTACAACAAGCAATGACTAAGAATTATCTTTAGGATATCAAAAGAGATTCACATAACGGTTCTTTTCAAATAAAGAGTGAAAACATCCCTAATAAGCTTTAAAAAAAGCTGATTTCAAAGAAAGATGTCATCGAAGATAGATCACATGATCTGTCAAAACAAACCAGAGATGGAGATCGCAAAGGTTTAGAAGAAGAACTCTAGAACTGGAGTATTTCAAAGGTAGATTCAACTTTGATCTACCATCAAAGCATCCATCAAAACAATGGAGTACAATGTTCCGGTCAAAGTTGACACGGAAGCAATTCATATGTTTTCAAAGAAGTTAATACTCAAACACCGAGCTCGATTAGTCCAAGTTACGGTCCAACGCACTTTTCCGACTCCAGGACCAGACTATCCAATACTCTTAACACTCAGAGATGAGAGGCACAAAGAGTTCACACATAGTTTACTGGGTATGATGGGGTCCAACCTCGAAAACGGACCACTACACTTCAATTGTTTTCCTAATCATATACTTTCCCTAGAAGATCGTCACATCCTTTCACCAACCTTTCCTATGAGAATGGACCAATACGCTGTCACTAACGATGAAGGCTTCACGCCAATATCTCGAGATCGTCGTCACGACGAGGGTATACAAATCCGTGAGTCTTTGACTCCACCGATGCCTTCGGCAGCACTAATCTCTTCAAAATAGGGTTCTTTAAACCCTAAATCCTTTTCTCAGGCGCTAATTCCATTACCCGGGTTCATTCCCCAACCTGAGATCAAAGGATACTTCAAAAAGCCTCGACCAATCTTCGATTGTCATCTCATTCAATTAAGGATATCACATCCCGTGTCTATCTTTAAAAACTTCAATTTCCTTCCTTTTTCTCTCCTTAAGACAAGGAAGTTTTATGAGTACTTAATAGACTCAAAAGTCAGCCGAGATTACTCATATACCAGATAAGCGACCAGTCGTTAACTCCTCGCACCGTTGCCGCCGTTTCCAGGATCGATGGACACCTCAAAACCCCTTTTTCCTACATCCCTCAGATTTTCTGTATGGATTATCTGTTGGAACAACAACATTCAAACATTTGACGGAATTAAGCACCTCGTCAAAGATATCTACATCAAATGGTGTGGAAAAGTATTCCTACAAACATGCAGAATTGACGCCCGTCATAGAATGGTTCGACAAGAATGCTCATCAACAAGATCTCTCGTTGATTCATCAGAAGGAGCTATGCAAGGAGAAATCAGCTTTGATGGCAAAAATGGCCCAAGCCACCACCAAAACACATCTCACACTAGAATCATTGCAGAAGTCAAGCAAATGCAAAAACTCCATCAATCGGATCCTCAAACTCCCTTGGTGAAGACGAGGAGTTTGATCCCGATGATCCGTTTTTTGATTCTCAACCTCAGTAATCAACTAAAAAGTTGATAATAATAATGATTAGTTTACTCATGTTTTTACACTGTACATTCTCAAACGGTGATTTGAGCTTAGAAACACTGCCACAAAATACGCAACGTTTTTAATTATTTTCACATTTTGATTTATGACAGACTAAAGAGTATTGTATGACAATGGTTATTGAGACTTTCATGATAGACATGGCCGCCACACATGAGAAAATACCCTTCAATATCTACCATAAATATTGAGGTCGCAACAACTCAAAATATACAATCGACCAATACAAAACTATCTTAAAATGAACAATTACAAATAAATGTATAAATACGAAGAACAAGAAGTATCAACTCATCTCATTAGTAGCTCCAGAGAATTCTGGTAGGAGAAGTTGAACCCGTAGAGATTCTAAAACACTCCTTGAATCACTGCAAGAATTTCAAGAAATTATGCAAGTTTTAATCACCATAAATATTGAGGTCGCAACAACTCAAAATATACAATCGACCAATACAAAACTATCTGAAAATTAAAAATTAAAAATAAATGTATAAATACGAAGAACAAGAAGCATCAACTCATCTCATTAGTAGCTCCAAAGAATTTTGGTAGGAAACGTTGAACCGTAGAGATTCTAAAACACTCTTTGAATCAGTGCAAGAATTTCAAGAAATTATGCAAGTTTTAATCACACATTCATGAAGTAGTTCCAAATACAAAATAAAAATAGAGAGTATGACAAAAATTTACAATTAGAATTATCTTCAGAATTAATATTCTAAAACTCAGTTCCATATTCAACATATTATAAATAACAGTGTGTCAATCAAGCATATAGCTCATATACATCTAATAAAAGACCAACATAAATTAAAAGGGCTAGGAAATAAAAATTAACACGGAGAGTGACTCGACTCCTTTGCAAATTATAGGTAGAAAACCAACTACAAAAACCAAAACATTCAAATGCAGCAAAAACTTGGTCAAAAGAATTCAATGATTAGAAACTACCTATTGCACAAAACGACTAACATGAGGAAGCATTCACCGATAAGTAACAATGAAAAAGTACGAGGCTTGTACGCCCATGCAGTCCACGGACCGAGATCGCTGATGCTCAATGGATGGGAACCACCATTTTCCTGAACTAAAAGCTTTCTTTTCCTCACTCTTTTAGAACCATCAGGCTCCATACCCGTTTCTTGAAATGATAGAGCTTGATAACTGCAAATCATAAACACAACGACGGTGAACAAAAACTTTTGGTAATATAAAAGTACTGCAAATAAAAGACTTTCTAGTTTGCCTCCCCGTACTGTGATTGAAAGCTTAGAACATGAAAGGAGAGCATAATAATGAAACGTTGATTTTATAATGATAGAACTTTCATTAATAATAGCACTTTGATTTTATAATGATAGTGAAAGTTTCAAAATCATAAAAACTAACAAAACTTGAAAACTTATTGAATTTTAATTTAAAAAATCCCAATTAGAAACATAAAAACAATAATAATATTCATCACTCAACAATACACAATACACATCGAAAAAAAAATAATGAAAGAAAAAAGTGTTATATTTAAAAATAAATAAAACCTTTACTATTTTGGAAAATAAGGCAGAAAAAATGTTATTGGTGGTGATTTCTCTACAATAAACTATATAAAGAGTTGCATATTTACCATCTTTGCTTATAAACTCAAAGACTTCAACCGCTCCCATGGATGTAATTGTCCAAAGGCCTTCCACGTTCCAGCCAGCTAACTATTATCAATTAATTCTCAAAGCTATAGCACTCTTGTTACAATACAAATCTCTATTTCATCAAATAAATCTAGAAACTAAAAAAAGAAACAATGTTAGAACATTTCAATCAGTGATTGGTGAAAGTAAACTAAAGAGGCCTGACACAAGTTCAAAAATTTTCATAGAAAAAAAAATAGAGATGAGGTAAAGAACAAACACCATAAGAAACTCCTCACCATCCAAAGAAGTAGAGAGCATACATGCCGCAATGAACGCATCGTGAGTTCAAGCACCAGCCGGTTGCCATCTATCAAAGCAAGGTTATTATTATTCATCCTTTAATTAAGATAATGAAAACATGTAGGTGTAATTAAAATATATAAATATAATGCTCAAATTTCAATAAATAAAGGAAAATGTGAACTCAAATTTCAAACAGTCAAAATTAACAATTCCAATGTAAGAAAAAAGCAAAGAGCATGCAACCACAGTTTAATGATCGAAATATTTTTCGTAAACATGAATCTATTTCTCAAAGGGTCGGTTTCAAAATAGCAAATGAGTAATACCACATTATTAAGCAATTAATTACAATGATGTGAAGAAATTATTTTCCAGTGAAGGGTAGCTGCAGATATCAAACAGGAAACAACAAACTTTAGATTAAATAAAACAAACGAGTTTGAGTTGAACTGATTTACTAAAAATGAATTATACTATTAAAAAAAATGAATTACACTGAAGTATGATTTGGTAAAATTTTCACAACTAGAATCACCCATACAAGCAAAAAATTTGATGCATAATGCAAGTTTTTTTTATTTGGGTGGGGGCGGCTACGATAAACATACCTGAATGGTTGAGAGAACATGCGATTAGAACTAAGCAGGTCTTAAGATTTTTGTCAAGAAACGTGATTTTCAAGCTATTTGAGTACCGGGTTGCGACCCCATAAGAATTGCTCCCATGAGTAGAACTGTGTTGGAAAAACAATAGGATGATTGTCACATAATGCAGGAAACCGCGCAAAAGATAGACATTTTATTATAAGCAATGCCACGCATCTAAAAATTAGACCATCTAAAGGATGGGAAGAAGCACCACCGATAACCCGGGATCGCTCGTTTCTCCACCAATCATGAATGCCAACACCTCCCCACTGCATTTCAAGGATACCTGGTTCTTGCTATAGATATGAAAAAGGGCCATGAAAATGATCCTGGCATAGTTGGTTAGGTGCACATCAAAGAAAAGCACGTGTCACCAAAAAAACGCAAACCAAGCCTGTCCTTGGACAAGAAGAAAACGAAAAATTCTAATACAAATGCATTGAGTATGATATGCGGTTGGTAATTACCTCGGGGACAATAAACTTCCGTTAGCAGGTAGACAATGTAGAGTATAATAAGCAACCAATGGAATCGACGTCAATGGATAAACAACGAGTTTATGTACGGAAAAATGCTCCAGCCACTTCAAACCGCATCCGTAACCATACCATATTGGACAATGCCTTCAACAAAATTTCCACGGATCCAAGAGCCCATCGAAGAACTTGGTGTAGACGATCCTGGACAGTTAATAGGAGTTGAACCCTTGAATGCCGGCCTTTTAGGAATGCAATAAAAGGATCTCCAGCCATGGTGCTTCTTGAAACCTGTTAAAATATCTCCTGTAAGTAATGGACCAGTAAATCCACCCTACCTGCAAGACAGGAAATAAAAATATTAAAAACCGCTTAAGAATAATATTGTTTTGAACATTCAGGAGAAGTGCATACCTCTTTACCCCATTCTGTTTTATCTTCATAACCACAACCCGATTACATGGACGGCTTCTTTCAACAGGTGATGCGGAAGATGTTCCCGAAGGCTCTCCACCATCTTCCATAAGAGTGGAAGCTATGAATGATGGTGATTGCCCAAATTTGTTCTCAAACTTAACTTGGGGCATCGAGAGATGATTGCTCATTATCTATTCCTGCATTGGATAATGTAGTTAAAGAAAGTTATATGTATGATCAAATCCAACACTAAGAATTGTAACGAAAAAATAAATTTTTGTCCCATCCCACTATCTAAAATTACGGACCCACCATCAACACATATAATGCCTAGGATAAGAAATTCATGATAAAATTGAAAGACGGAATAGCAATATGTAATATGCGAGAATTGAAAAATAAACCGAGATTTAACCTCGCTAACTAATTATTCCGAAATAAGCACTAAAAAGTTTTGCAAGCTTCGATCCGAGTAGTTACTAATTTGAAACTAGTAATATCTTCAATGCCCTCCTCAATATTCCCAAGTGCATGAACCGTTAGAAGTAGCTTTGTGCTTCAATTACTTTTTATCATTGACCGTCTATGATTTAGTCTTCTTTTTAGAACCGAGGCAAGAAGCAGCACCACCACCACCAGACAATTGCAAGTCCTTCTTGGTGTTTTCTTCTTGACAGGGGTGTCATATCCATAAAGGGCCTGCCCGAAGACACACCCAGGACCAACATAAATCGGCATTGAATACCATATAATCCTTTCACGTTGATCTAAATTTATCAAAATGAAAGAAGGATTAGCAATTCATTGGCCATAACGTGGGAGAAAGTGCCTTGTCGTCAATAATATTAAGTCACACAATTCAAATATTTACATACATCGAAGAATACAACATTGCGATTTGAGTATCTATATAAGCCTTCTTTTATCTATATAAGCCTTCTCAGTACCAACATAATTTGGGTTTTTTATGTTTGTTCTTTCTTAATCTTAATGCAATGGTATGCAAGCCTTCTCTTTCGGACAAAAAAAAAGAGAAATATAAATTCTTATATAATACAAGATCTTTAGTCTAGGCATTTAACATCACAAAGAAAGACAATAATGAAATGGTACACACATGTTGGTTGTTACATGGGCGCTTCTCTTTCAGGAAAACAAAATATATAGATTCTTATATAATACAAGATCTTTAGTCTAGGCAATGCACATCACAACAAAGACAACAATGGCTTCCCAAAAATGAAACTTCACACCAAAGGATTAATAAGTAACTTTACCATATGATCTCTGGGATTCCAACATCTCTGTTGCGGCAGTAGTTCAACAAAGATTTCCAAGAAAGTTACATGTGCTCCACACCACTGGGTTTTGAGGCATTAAATTTTTGTCACGATGAAGAAAAATTTCACCGCCAATACAGAAAAAATGATTGTGCATTTGGATGCAAGAAAGTTCCTTCCTACCGCTAAATGCTTTATTTATTACACAACATCTCCTTAGAGTGTAGCTAAGATCTTTAAAAAATTCTCTTATATAGTAACTAGAAAAAGTGAGAAGAAAGGGCCAACACATGCTAAGACCAACGCAATGAAAAAACAAAGATCGGTTGTAGGACTTTTAGGTTAATCTTGCACCTCTATTGATCGACAAGGCCAGGAATATTGATACAGGGGAATGATAAAAAAAATGATGATTATGATGTTCAAATATTAGTAAACCAGGCACCAAATGAAAGGAAAAAAAACTATATATGGAACAAAAAATGTGCTTGTTATTTCAATTCTATATCACCAAGAACTTAAAATAAAAAAGAGAAGGTACAACACATTGTCACCAACCTTTTCTCTCAAGTGTATTTTTCTCTCTACTCTCTCTGTGGCTTTCATTGCTTCACTCAACCCTACAATAAATGGAACAACAAATGCTTGGAATTAATTCATATTATGACTTTTTTTCCATGCATCAGAACAATAAACATATAACCGAGTTCTGTGAATGAGTCTAAACATGTATAGGTACAGTGTCAAAAAATTTACATTTGATGCCCACCCCTTCCTTTTCTATAAGAATAACAAAACCTGCCAAGTCTTGAAAAATTACAATGGTTGGGATGGACTCCATATTTTGAATGCGTTGAAGAGCAAATATAGAGAGAAGTGCATATGATCTCCCATTTTTAGAAGGGCACCACCAAAATCAAATGTAAGTCGCAAACCATCACTAAACTAAACTAGTCAAAGCGGAACCCATACACATTCAAAGGATGAAAAAAAAAACATCTACAAAAAAGTGCAAACAATTATTAGAAAATGCTTGGGTCATCAATTGCATTTTGTGCCAACATCAATAAATGTAGCACCTGGTTTGATCCAACGCCTAATCTAACGAGAAGCAAAACAATATGCTACCGGTTTGTTGCGGACCATTGGATCAACAAGCAATTCAAATAAATAAGAAACTCAAACACTATCGACTCCACTAAGAAAAAAGGGATTAACTAAATTTTGTTAATCGTGACACTAAAAAGGCATTCCATTTGAAAGCTAAAATAATAATTACTACTCCCTAGCCCTACCGTTGAGAAACTGTTCCCCAACATTCTCATTTTGTGCTATTGTCAGATTAGTCAAAAGAAAGGGTAATTAGTTTATTTGAAGTTTTTTTTCCTTTTATATATATTGATTAATAAGGTGAGTTTTACATGATATTATATTGTTTGATTTATAAAATGTCTATGGCTTTAACGGTAGATGAGTTTTTAAGCCGAACAAGTAGTAGGAGTTGGCGGTCAGGAAGTTTGAGGGAGATATGGAATGTGCCTCAGCCGACGAAACACAATTTTATCAAACACCATGTTTTCAGAAAAAATAAAATAAAATATAATAAATCATCTAACAAACATGCACAAATCTACTTTACAATCAAATCAATAAAACGAACAACAAATTTACATTTAAAAGGTCGGGAAGGGATGGGTTTAAACTGCTATAATGTCTTGTAATGAAAACCGATAGCAACAAAAAAAGAAATGATCATTGTCATTCCTGGCCAGAGAGAGAGATTAAAAACATTTACCTCTTACATTCCACACTGCCAATGGTAGTTGTTTATGTTTCACAACAGGGGCATCGCAATTGTATCAATCAGGATAGGTATAGATGATATTTTGCACCGCATAAAATCAAGAACAGCCAAAACACTTACGTAGCGAGAAAACGGTTGACTCGCCTGTCTATAACTCTTGTTCTGGCTTTTGCCTAGGAAAATGCTGAAAGAGGGCTTTTACAGCTCCTTCAACTCCATCCTCATTCTTCATGGCCTTTGCAAGCTCGATGGCAGACTCCATAACCTGGAATAATAATATATATCATAACGTGTCTTTTCCTTATTAATTATAGGTTATAATTCAAGTGTAAGCTCTCTCTTTCTTTTTCACCATAGTATTCTGCCAAACTTATACATATCTTTTTCACTTATATGACTCGGACTAGACTATCCAATACTCTTAACACTCAGAGATGAGAAGCACAAAGAGTTCAGACATAATTTACTGGGTTTGATGGGGTCCAACCTCAAAAACGGACCAGTACACTTCAATTGTTTTCCTAATCATACACTTTCCCTAGAAGATCGTCACATCCTTTCACCACCCTCTCCTATGAGAGTGGACCAATACGCCGTCACCGACGACGAAGGCTTCACGCCAGTATCCCGAGATCGTCGTCACGACAAGGGTATACAAATCAACGAGTCTTTGACTCCACCGATGCCTTCGGAATCACTATCCTCTTCAAAACAGGGTTCTTTAAACCCTAAATCCTTTTCTCTGGCGCTAATTCCATTACCCAGGTTCATTCCCCAACCTGAGATCAAACGATACTTCAAAAAGCCTCGACCAATCTTCGATTGTCATCTCATTCAATTAAGGATATCACATCTCGTGTCTATCCTTAAAAACTTCAATTTCCTTCCTTTGTCACTCTGTAAGACAAAAAAGTTTTATGAGTTAATCTTAATAGACTCAAAAGTCAGCCGAGATTACTCATATACTAGATAAGCGAGATCCTTCAAAATTCGCTTATCCAGTAGTTAACTCCTCGCGCCTTTGCCGCCGTTTCTAGGACTGATCGACGCCTCAAAACCCCTTTTTCCTACATCCCTCAGATTTTCTGTATGGATCATCTGTTGGAACAACAACATTCAAACATTTGACGGAATTAAGCACCTCGTCAAAGATATCTACATCAAATGGTGAGGAAAAGTATCCCTACAAACATGCAGAATTGACGCCCGTTAAAGAATAGTTCGTCAAGAATGCTCGTCAACAAGATCTCTCGTTGATTCATCAGAAGGAGCTATGCAAGGAGAAATCAGCTTTGATGGCAAAAATGGCCCAAGCCACCACCAAAGCACATCTCACACTAGAATCATTGCAGAAGTCAAGTAAATGCAAAAACTCCATAAATCGGATCCTCAAACTCCCTTGGTGAAGACGAGGAGTTTGATCCCGATCCGTTTTTTGATTCTCAACCTCAGTAATCAACTAAAACGTTGATAATAATAATGATTAGTTACTTATGTTTTTACAGTGTACATTCTCAAACGGTTATTTGAGCTTAGAAACACTGCCACAAAATACGTAACGATTTTAATTATTTTCATATTTTGATTTATGACGGACTAAAGAGTATTGTATGACAATGGTTATTGAGACTTTCATGATAGACATGGTTGCCACACATGAGAAAATACCCTTCAATATCTACCATAAATATTGAGGTCACAACAACTCAAAATATACAATCGACCAATACAAAACTATCGGAAAATTAAAAATTAAAAATAAATGTATAAATACGAAGAACAAGAAGCATCAACTCATCACATTAGTAGCTCCAAAGAATTCTGGTAGGAAAAGTTAAACCCGTAGAGATTCAAAAACTCTCCTTGAATCACTGAAAGAATTTCAAGAAATTATGAAAGTTTTAATCACACATTCATGAAGTAGTTCCAAATACAAAATAAGAAGAGAGAGTATGACAAAAATTTACAATTAGAATTATCTTCAGAATTAATATTCTAAAACTCAGTTCCACATTCAACATATTATAAATAACAGTGTGTCAATCAAGCATATAGCTCATATACTTCTAATAAAAGACCAACATAAATTAAAATACACAATACACAACTTATTGAATTTTAATTTAAAAAATCCCAATTAGAAACATAAAAAAAATAATAATATTCATCACTCAACAATACACAATACACAACGAAAAAAAAAATAATGAAAGAAAAAGGTGTTATATTTAAAAATAAATAAAACCTTTCCTATTTTGGAAAATAAGGCAGCAAAAATGTTATTGGTGGTGATTTCTCTACAATAAACTATACAAAGAGTTGCATATTTACCATCTTTGCTTATAAACTCAAAGACTTCAACCGCTCCCATGGATGTAAATGTGCAAAGGCCTTCCACGTTCCAGCCAGCTAACTATTATCAATAAATTCTCAAAGCTATAGCACTCTTGTTACAATACAAATCTCTATTTCATCAAATAAATCAAGAAACTAAAAAAAGAAACAATGTTAGAACATTTCAATCAATGATTGTTGAAAGTAAACTAAAGAGGCCTGACACAAGTTCAAAAATTTTCATAGAAAAAAAAATAGAGATGAGGTAAAGAACAAACACCATAAGAAACTCCTCACCATCCAAAGAAGTAGAGAGCATACATGCCACAATGAACGTATCGTGAGTTCAAGCACCAGCTTGTTGCCATCTATCACAGCAAGGTTATTATTATTCATCTCTTTAATTATGATAATGAAAACATGTAGGTGTAATTAGAATATATAAATATGATGTTCAAATATTAGTAAACCAGGCAACGAAATGAAAGGAAAAAAAACCTATATATGGAACAACAAATGTGCTTGTTATTTAGATTCTATATCAGCAGGAACTTAAAATAAAAAAGAGAAGGTACAACACATTGTCACCAACCTTTTCTCTCAAGTGTGTTTTTCTCTCTACTCTCTCGGTGGCATTCATTCCATCACTCAACCCTACAATAAATGGAACAACAAATTCTTGGAATTAATTCATATTATGACTTTTTATCCATCCATCAAAACAATAAACATATAACTGAGTTCTGTGAATGAGTCTAAACATGTATAGGTACAGTGTCAAAAAATTTACATTTAATGCCCGCCCTTTCTTTTTCTGTAAGAATAACAAAACCTGCCAAGTCTTTAAAATTTACAATGGTTGGGATGGACTCCATATTTTGAATGCGTTAAAGAGCAAATATAGAGAAAGGTGCATATGATCTCCCATTTTTAGAAGGCACCACCAAAATCAAATGTAAGCTGCAAAGAGTCACTAAACTAAACTAGTCAAAGCGGAACCCATACACATTCAAAGGATGAAAAAAAAAACATCTATAAAAGTGCAAACAATTATTAGAAAATGCTTGGGTCATCAATTGCATTTTGTGCCAACATCAATAACTGTAGCACCGGGTTTGATCCAACTGCCCTTAATCTAACAGCAAGCAAAACAATATGCTACCAGTTTGTTGCAGTCCATTTGGATCAACAAGCAATTCAAATAAATAAGAAACTCAAACACTATCAACTCCACTAAGAAAAAAGGGATTAACTAAATTTTGTTAATCTTGACACTAAAAAGGCATTCCATTTGAAAGCTAAAATAATAATTACTACTCCCTAGCCCTACCGTTGAGAAACTGTTCCACAACATTCTCATTTTGTGCTATTGTTAGACTAGTCAAAAGAAAGGGTAGTTAGTTTATTTGAAGTTTTTTTTTTCCTTTTATATATATTGATTCATAAGGTGAGTTTTACGAGATATTATATTGTTTGATTTATAAAATGTGTATGGCTTTAACGGGAGATGAGTTTTTAAGCCAAACAAGTAGTAGGAGTTGGCGGTCAGGAAGTTTGAGGGAGATATGGAATGTGCCTCAGCCGACGAAACACAATTTTATCAAACACCATGTTTTCAAAAAAAATAAAATATAATATAATAAATCATCTAACAAACATGCACAGATCTACTTTACAATCAAATCAATAAAACGGTCAACAAATTTACATTTAAATGGTCAGGGAGGGATGGGTTTAAACTCATAATGTCTTGTAATGAAAACTGATTGCAACAAAAAGAAATGATCATCGTCATTCTGAAGCCGGAGAGAGAGATTATAATCATTTACCTCGACATTCCACACGCCAATGGCGATTGTTTATGTTTCACAACAGGGGCATGGCAACAGTATCAATTAGGATAGTCGGATAGATGATATTTTGCACCGCATAAAATCAAGAACGACCAAAACACTTACATAGCGAGAAAACGGTTGACTCGCCTGTTTCTTACTCTTGTCCTGGCTTTGCCTAGGAAAATGCTAAAAGAGGGCTTTTACAGCTCCTTCAACTCCATCCTCATTCTTCATGGCCTAGGCAAGCTCGATGGCAGACTCCTTAACCCGGAATAATAATCAATTTCATAACGTGTCTTTTCCTTATTAATTATAGGTTATAATTCAAGTGTAAGTTCTCTCTTTCTTTTTCACCATAGTATTCTGCCAAACTTATACATATCTTGTAAACTTATTTAATACGCCAATAAGAAGTTATCAATTGTCCATGATACAAATACATCTACACAAGTAGAAATTCACATTCTCGTAATTTGACAACAAAAGGAAAATCAACACAATCTCGCCTTTCATTTATCAATTAAATCGTCTCTTAAAAAAATAATAGATAAAAGCTTTTTTTTAATAACTTAATGAGTCAAACATGTCCAAATTTATCCAACTTGCTAAACGAAATTACCTTGGGATCTAGCATAAATTTTATAGCATCAACCAACTTGGTAAGTGAGAACTCTTCGACTGGGATGGGTGGAGGACCAACTCTTCTATCATTTACACGCACACCCCATAATGGCTGAGATCCAAAAATAGGAATGATTGTTGTTGGACACTGCAATGCAAGAAATAAGGGGATCAAAATTAGCAATTTTGTATCACACGTATTATAAGTAATCATAGCATGAACCATTACAGAACCTTTTAAACCAGCAGCTGTTGTTCCAGCACCTCCACAATGCACCTATAAACAAAATACAAATATCAAGCAGCCTTCACACAAGAACGGATAAAGAAACAAGGAGTAATATGGTCACAATGTGCAAACAGTCATAGCATAAATTATCCACCTGATAGAACTTAAAGTGGATTGGATTAGAAGATAGAAACGAGCACAAATTCAAGAAGAGTTTCGAAGCTTCGTATCTCTCCCCTACATCCCCAATTCTACATGTAATTTTTTTTAACTCTAACTAACTTCCTAAGTCCAATGTTCTGTCAAGCCATCACTTAACATATCACATTTACTACCTACCTTCCCTCTTGTCTTGTAAGTTCGATGTATCAAGGGCCTATGAATACACCCTTCCAAACAATATCAACGTATCTTCAAGGAGCCACTATGACACGCTGGCACAGTGAATCTTCCAATGCTTTTACATCACACCTGAAAATAATATCGAGGTAAACATAAGCAGATGTGCGCTGAGACGATAAACATCCATTTGACGTGTTCAAAGAGATTAGAATTCTTACATGAGTAGTTCTGCTCCTATTCGTAGATGATAATTTTATTTCTCATCTTTCGCTTTGGACGAATCAATTTCCTTCCCTTTCACAAGTTAATTTTTCCAAGGTGTAGTATCGCAACTACAACACGAAATACGACATCCTATTATAGAAACAAACTTCTCATCAGCTAAAATCCGGGTATGAGGAAATTGCTTACCTTATAAAAAATATATATATATTCTGCCCACTCAGCCTGATTGATTTCTAGAACATCCATGGCATTTCTTGTCCCCAAGTACTCCATGGCATTTCTTATTCGGTTGTTATTCATAACACTGCCACAAAATACGCAATATTTTTAATTATATTCATGGTTATTGATTTATGATGGACTAAAGTGTATGACAATGGTTATTGAGACTTTCATGATAGACATGACCGCCGCACATGAGAAAATACCCTTCAATATCTACCATAAATATTGAGGTCACAACTCCTGAAAATATACAATCGACAAATACAAAACTATTTGAAAATTAAATATAAATGTATAAATACGAAGAACAAGAAGTATCAACTCATCTCATTAGTAGCTCCAAAGATTTCTAGTAGGAAAGGTTGAACCGGTAGAGATTCTAAAACACTCCTTGAATCACTGCAAGAATTTCAAGAAAATATGCAAGCTTTTATCGCACATTAATGAAGTAATTCCAAATACAAAATAGGAATAGAGAGAATAACATAAATTTGCAATAAGAATTACTTTCAGAATTAATATTCTCAAATTCACTTCCATATTCAACATATTAGACAAAACATACCATTCCAAGTCAACTACCAAAAAAGAAAAAAAAGAAAAATTGGATAGAGGACTAGAAACAAATTTGCAACAAGCAATGACTAAGAATTATCTTTAGGATATCAAAAGAGATTCACATAACGGTTCTTTTCAAATAAAGAGTGAAAGCATCCCTAATAAGCTTTTAAAAAAGCTGATTTCAAAGAAAGATGTCATCGAAGATAGATCTCATTATCTGTCAAAACAAACAAGAGATGGAGATCGCAAAGGTTTAGAAGAAGAACTCCACAACTGGAGTATTCCAAAGGTAGATTCAACTTTGATCTACTATCAAAGCATCCATCAAAACAATGGTGTACAATGTTCCGGTCAAAGTTGACACAGAAGCAATTCATATGTTTTCAAAGAAGTTAATACTCAAACACCGAGCTCAGATTAGTCCAAGTTACGGTCAACGCACTTTTCCGACTCGGACTAGACTATCCAATACTCTTAACACTCAGAGATGAGAGGCACAAAGAGTTCACACATAGTTTACTGGGTATGATGGGGTCCAACCTCGAAAACGGACCACTACACTTCAATTGTTTTCCTAATCATATACTTTCCCTAGAAGATCGTCACATCCTTTTCACCAACCTCTCCTATGAGAGTGGACCAATACGCCGTCACCGACCAGTATCCCGAGATCGTCGTCACGACAAGGGTATACAAATCAATGAGTCTTTGACTCCATCGATGCCTTCGGCATTACTAATCTCTTCAAAACAGGGTTCTTTAAACCCTCAATCCTTTTCTCAGGCGCTAATTCCATTACCCAGGTTCATTCCCCAACCTGAGAACAAAGGATACTTTAAGAAGCCTCGACCAATCTTCGATTGTAATTTCATTCAATTAAGGATATCACATCCCGTGTCTATCCTTAAAAATTTCAATTTCCTTCCTTTTTCTCTTCTTAAGACAAGGAAGTTTTATGAGTTAATCTTAATAGACTCAAAAGTCAGCCGAGATTACTCATATACCAGATAAGCGACATCGTTCAAAAATCGCTTATCCAATCGTTAACTCCTCGCACCATTGCCGCCGTTTCTAGGACCGATTGAAGCCTCAAAACCCGTTTTTCCTACATCCCTCAGATTTTTTATATAAATTATCTGTTAGAACAACAACATTCAAACATTTGACGAAATTAAGCACCTCGTCAAAGATATCTACATTAAATGGTGAAGAAAAGTATTCCTAGAAACATGCAGAATTGACGCCCGTCAAAGAATGGTTCGTCAAGAATGCTCGTCAACAAGATCTCTCGTTGATTCATTAGAAGGAGCTATGCAAGGAGAAATCAGCTTTGATGGAAAAAATGGCCCAAGCCACCACCAAAACACATCTCACACTAGAATCATTGCAGAAGTCAAGCAAATGCAAAAACTCCATCAATCGGATCCTCAAACTCCCTTGGTGATGACGACGAGTTTGATCCCGATGATCCGTTTTTTGATTCTCAACCTCAGTAATCAACTGAAAAGTTGATAATAATAATGATTAGTTTACTTATGTTTTTACACTGTACATTCTCAAACGGTGATTTGAGCTTAGAAACACTGCCACAAAATACGCAACGTTTTAATTATTTTCATATTTTGATTTATGACGGACTAAAGAGTATTGTATGACAATGGTTATTGAGACTTTCATGATAGACATGGCTGCCACACATGAGAAAATACCCTTCAATATCTACAATAAATATTGAGGTCGCAACAACTCAAAATATACAATAGACCAATACAAAACTATCTGAAAATGAAAATTTAAAATAAATGTATAAATACGAAGAACAAGAAGCATCAACTCATCTCATTAGTAGCTCCAAAGAATTCTGGTAGGAAAAGTCGAACCGGTAGAGATTCTAAAACACTCCTTGAATAACTGCAAGAGATTCAAGAAATTATTCAAGTTTTAATCACCATAAATATTGAGGTCGCAACAACTCAAAAAGATCTAGCATAAATATAAAGGTCGCAACAACTCAAAATATACAATTGACCAATACAAAACTATCTGAAAATGAAAAATGAAAAATTAAAAATAAATGTATAAATACGAAGAACAAGAAGCATCAACTCATCTCATTAGTAGCTCCAAAGAATTCTGGTAGGAAAAGTTGAACCGTAGAGATTCTAAAACACTCTTTGAATCACTGCAAGAATTTCAAGAAATTATGCAAGTTTTAATCACACATTCATGAAGTAGTTCCAAATACAAAATAAAAATAGAGAGTATGACAAAAATTTACAATTAGAATTATCTTCAGAATTAATATTCTAAAACTCAGTTCCATATTCAACATATTATAAATAACAGTGTGTCAATCAAGCATATAGCTCATATACTTCTAATAAAAGACCAACATAAATTAAAAGGGCTAGGAAATAAAAATTAACACAGAGAGTGACTCGAGTCCTTTGCAGATTATAGGTAGAAAACCAACTACGAAAACCAAAGCATTCAAATGCACCAAAAACTTGGTCAAAAGAACTCAATGATTAGAAACTACCTATTGCACAAAACGACTCACATAAGGAAGCATGCACCGATAAGTAACAACGAACCAGTACGAGGTTTGTACGCCCATGCAGTCAACGGACCGAGATCGCTGATGCTCAATGGATGGGAACCACCATTTTCTTAAACTAAAAGCTTTCGTTTCCTCACTCTTTTAGAACCATGAGGCTCCATACCCGTTTCTTGAAATGATAGAGCTTGATAACTGCAAATCATAAACACAACGACGGTGAAACAAAAACTTTTAGTAATATAAAAGTACTGCAAATAAAAGACTTTCCAGTTTGCCTCCCGTCATCGTGATTGAAAGCTTAGAACATGAAAGGAGAGCATAATAATGAAACTTTGATTTTACAATGATAGAACTTTCATTAATAATATCACTTTGATTTTATAATGATAGAACTTTCATTAATAATGAAAGTTTCAAAATCATAAAAACTAACAAAACTTGAAAACTTATTGAATTTTAATTTAAAAAATCCCAATTAGAAACATAAAAACAATAATAATATTCATCACTCAACAATACACAATACACAACGAAAAAAAAATAATGAAAGAAAAAAGTGTTATATTTAAAAATAAATAAAACCTTTACTATTTTGGAAAATAAGGCAGAAAAAATGTTATTGGTGGTGATTTCTCTACATTAAAATATATAAAGAGTTGCATATTTACCATCTTTGCTTATAAACTCAAAGACTTCAACCGCTCCCATGGATGTAATTGTCCAAAGGCCTTCCACATTCCAGCCAGCTAACTATAATCAATTAAATCTCAAAGCTATAGCACTCTTGTTACAATACAAATCTCTATTTCATGAAATAAATCTAGAAACTAAAAAAAGAAACAATGTTAGAACATTTCAATCAGGGATTGGTGAAAGTAAACTAAAGAGGCGTGACACAAGTTCAAAAATTTTCATAGAAAAAAAATAGAGATGAGGTAAAGAACAAACACCATAAGAAACTCCTCACCATCCAAAGAAGTAAAGAGCATACATGCCGCAATGAACGCATCGGGAGTTTCAAGCACCACTGGTTGCCATCTATCACAAAGAAGGTTATTATTATTCATCTCTTTAATTATGATAATGAAAACATGTAGGTGTAATTAAAATATATAAATATGATGTTCAAATATTAGTAAACCAGGCAAAGAAATGAAAGGAAAAAAAACCTATATATGGAACAACAAATGTGCTTGTTATTTAGATTCTATATCACAAGGAACTTAAAATAAAAAAGAGAAGGTACAACACATTGTCACCAACCTTTTCTCTCAAGTGTATTTTTCTCTCTACTCTCTCGGTGGCATTCATTCCTTGACTCAACCCTACAAGAAATGGAACAACAAATTCTTGGAATTAATTCATATTATGACTTTTTTTTCCATGCATCAGAACAGTAAACATATAACCGAGTTCTGTGAATGAGTCTAAACATGTATAGGTACAGTGTCAAAAAATTTACATTTAATGCCCACCCCTTCTTTTTCTATAAGAATAACAAAACCTGCCAAGTCTTGAAAAATTACAATGGTTGGGGGATGGACTCCATATTTTGAATGCGTTGAAGAGCAAATATAGAGAGAAGTGCATATGATCTTCTATTTTTAGAAGAGCACCACCAAAATCAAATGTAACCTGCAAACAGTCACTAAACTAAACTAGTCAAAGCGGAACCCATACACATTCAAAGGATGCAAAAAAAAAAAAACATCTACAAAAGTGCAAACAATTATTAGAAAATGTTGGGATCATGAATTGCATTTTGTGCCAACATCAATAATCGGAGCACCTGGTTTGATCCAATCGCCCTTAATCTAACAACGAAGCAAAACAATATGCTACCAGTTTGTTGCGGTCAATGGATCAACAAGCAATTCAAATAAATAAGATACTCAAACACTATCGACTCCACTCGGAAAAAAGGGATTAAATAAATTTTGTTAATCGTGACACTAAAAAGGCATACCATTTGAAAGCTAAAATAATAATTACTACTCCCTAGCCCTACCGTTGAGAAACTGTTCCCCAACATTCTCATTTTGTGCTATTGTGAGATTAGTCAAAAGAAAGGGTAGTTAGTTCATTTGAAGTTTTTTTTCCTTTTATATATATTTATTCATAAGGTGAGTTTTACGTGATATTATATTGTTTGATTTATAAAATGTGTATGGCTTTAACGGGAGATGAGTTTTAAGCCAAACAAGTAGTAGGAGTTGGCGGTCAGGAAGTTTGAGGAAGATATGGAATGTGCCTCAGCCGACGAAACACAATTTTATCAAACACGTTGTCTTCAGAAAACATAAAATAAAATATAATAAATCATCTAACAAACATGCACAGATCTACTTTACAATCAAATCAATAAAACGGTCAACAAATTTACATTTAAATGGTCGGGGAGGGATGGGTTTAAACTCCTATAATGTCTTGTAATGAAAATTGATAGCAACAAAAAGAAATGATCATCGTCATTCCAAGGGAGAGAGAGATTATAAACATTTACCTGTGACATTCCACGGTGCCAATGGTAGTTGTTTATGTTTCACAACAGGGGCATGGTAGTTGTATCAATTAGGATAAGTATAGATGATATTTTGAACTGCATAAAATCATGAACGACCAAAACACTTACGTAGCGAGAAAACGGTTGACTCGATTGTTTCTAACTCTTGTTCTAGCTTTTGCCTAGGAAAATGCTGAAAGAGGGCTTTTATAGCTCCTTCTACTTCATCCTCATTCTTCATGCCCTTGGCCAGCTCGATGGCAGACTCCTTAACCTGGAATAATAATCAATTTCATAACGTGTCTTTTCCTTATGAATTATAGGTTATAATTCAAGTGTAAGCACTCTCTTTCTTTTTCACCATAGTATTCTGCCAAACTTATACATATCTTGTAAACTTTTTTAATACGCAAATAAGAAGTTATCAATTTGTCCATGATACAAATACAACTATACAAGTAGAAATTCACTTTCTCGTAATTTGACAACAAAAGGAAAATCAACACAATCTCGCCTTTCATTTATCAATTAAATCGTCTCATAAAAAAATAATAGATAAAAGCTTTTTTTTAATAACTTAATGAGTCTAACATGTCCAAATTTATCCAACTTGCAAAATTAAATTACCTTGGGAACTAGCATAAATTTTATAGCATCAACAAATTCGTAGGTGAGAAGTCTTCGACTGGGATGGGTGGAGGACCAACTCTTCTATCATTTACACGCACACCCCATAATGGCTGATCTCTAAAAAAAGGAATGACTACTGTTGGACGCTGCAATGCAAGAAATAAGGAGATCAAAATTAGCAATTGTGAACCACACGGTATTATAAGTAATCATGACATGAACCATTACACCACCTTTTAAACCAGCTATTGTTCCAGCACCTCCATGATGCACCTATAAACAAAATACAAATAACAAGCGACCTTCACACAAGAACGGATAAAGAAACAAGCATTAATATGGTCACAATGTGCAAACAATCATAACATAAATTATCGACTTGATAGAACTTAAAGTGGATTGGATTAGAAGATAGAAACGAGCACAAATTCAAGAAGAGTTCAGAAGCTCCGTAACTCTCCCCTACATCACCAATTCTACTCGTAATTTTTGTAACTCTAACTAACTTCCTAAATCCTAGGTTCTGTCAAGCCATCGCTTAACATATCACATTTACTACCTACCTTCCCTCTTGTATTGTAAGTTCGATGTATCAAGGGCCTATCAATACACCCTTCCAAACAATATCAACGCATCCTTAAGGAATGACACGCTGGCACAGTGAATCTTCCAATGCTTTTACATCACGCCTGAAAATAATATCGAGGTAAACGTAAGGAGATGTGCGCTGAGACGATAAACATCCATTAGATGTCTTCAAAGAGATTAGAATTCTTACATGAGTAATTCTGCTCTATTCGTAGATGATAATTTGATTTCTCATCTTTCACTTTGGACGAATCAATTCCTTCCCTTTCACAAAGTTAATGTTTCCAAGATGTAGTATCGCAACTACAACACGAAATAGAGCATCCTATTATAGAAACAAACTTCTCATCAGCTAAAAGCCGGGTTTGAGGAAATTGCTAACCTTATAAGAAATATATATATATTCTGCCCACTCAGCCTGATTGATTCCAAGAACATCCATGGCGTTTCTTGTCTCCAAGTACTCCATGGCATTTCTTATTCGGTTGTTATTCATAACACTGCCACAAAATACGCAATATTTTTAATTATTTTCATATTTTGATTTATGACGGACTAAAGCGTATGACAATGGTTATTGAGACTTTCATGATAGACATGACCGCCACACATGAGAAAATACCCTTCAATATCTACCATAATTATTCAGGTCACAACTCCTCCAAATATACAATCGACCAATACAAAACTATTTGAAAATTAAATATAAATATATAAATACGAAGAACAAGAAGCATCAACTCATCTCATTAGTAGCTCCAAAGAATTCTAGTAGGAAAGGTTGAACCGGTAGAGATTCTAAAACACTCCTTGAATCACTACAAGAATTTCAAAAAAATATGCAACTTTTTATCGCACATTCATGAAGTAATTCCAAATACAAAATTGGAGTAGAGAGTATAACATAAATTTGCAATAAGAATTACTTTCAGAATTAATATTCTGAAATTCACTTCCATATTCAAACATATTAGACAAAACATACCTTTCCAAGTCAACTACCAAAAAAGAAAAAAAGAACAAAATTGGATAGAGGACTAGAAACAAATTTACAACAAGCAATGACTAAGAATTATCTTTAGAATATCAAAGGAGATTCACACAACGGTTCTTTTCAAATAAAGAGTGAAAGCATCCCTAATAAGCTTTTAAAAAAAGCCGATTTCAAAGAAAGATGTCATCGAAGATAGATCTCATGATCTGTCAAAACAAACCACAAATGGAGATCGCAAAGGTTTAGAAGAAGAACTCCAGAACTGGAGTATTCCAAAGGTAGATTCAACTTTGATCTACCATCAAAGCATCCATCAAAACAATAATGTACAATGTTCCGGTCAAAGTTGACACGGGAGCAATTCATATGTTTTCAAAGAAGTTAATACTCAAACACCGAGCTCAGATTAGTCCAAGTTGCGGTCAAGGCACTTTTCCGACTCGGACTAGACTATCCAATACTCTTAACACTCAGAGATGAGAGGCACAAAACACTCATAGTTTACTGGGTATGATGGAGTCCAACCTCGAAAACGGACCAGTTCACTTCAATTGTATTCCTAATCATACACTTTCCCTAGAAGATCGTCACATCCATTCACCACCCTCTCCTATGAGAGTGGACCAATACGCCGTCACCGACGACGAAGGCTTCCAGCCAGTATCTCGAGATCGTCGTCAAGACAAGGGTATACAAATCAATGAGTCTTTGACTCCACCGATGCCTTCGGCATCACTAATCTCTTCAAAACAGGGTTCTTTAAACCCTAAACCCTTTTCTCAGGCACTAATTCCATTACCCAGGATCATTCCTGAGATCAAAGAATACTTCAAAAAGCCTCGACCAATCTTCGATTGTCATCTCATTCAATTAAGGATACCATATCCCGTGTCTATCCTTAAAAACTTCAATTTCTTTCCTTTTTCTCTCCTTAAGACAAGGAAGTTTAATGAGTTAATCTTAATAGACTCAAAAGTCAGCCAAGATTACTCATATACTAGATAAGCGAGATCCTTCAAAAATCGCTTATCCAGTCATTAACTCCTCGCGCCGTTGCCGCCGTTTCTAGGATCGATTGTCGCCTCCAAACCCCTTTTTCCTACATCCCTCAGATTTTCTGTATGGATTATCTGTTGGAACAACCACATTCAAACATTTTACGGAATTAAGCACCTCGTCAAAGATATCTACATCAAATGGTGAGGAAAAGTATTCCTACAAACATGCAGAATTGACGCCCGTCAAAGAATGGTTCGACAAGAATGCTCGTCAACAAGATCTCTCGTTGATTCATCAGAAGGAGCTATGCAAGGAGAAATCAGCTTTGATGGCAAAAATGGCCCAAGCCACCACCAAAACACATTTCACACTAGAATCATTGCAGAAGTCAAACAAATGCAAAAACTCCATCAATCGGATCCTCCCTCAAACTCCCTTGGTGAAGACGAGGCGTTTGGTCCCGATGATCCGTTTATTAATTTTCAACCTCAGTAATCAACTAAAAAGTTGATAATAATAATGATTAGTTTACTTATGTTTTTACAGTGTACATTCTCAAACGGTGATTTGAGCTTAGAAACACTGCCACAAAATACGCAACGTTTTTAATTATTTTCATATTTTGATTTATGACGAACTAAAGAGTTATTGTATGCAATGGTTATTGAGACTTTCATGATAGACATGGCCACCACACATGAGAAAATACCCTTCAATATCTACCATAAATATATTGAGGTCACAACAACTCAAAATATACAATCGACCAATACAAAACTATTTGAAAATTAAAAATTAAAAATAAATGTATAAATACGAAGAACAAGAAGCATCAACTCATCTCATTAGTAGCTCCAAAGAATTCTGGTAGGAAAAGTTGAACAGGTAGAGATTCTAAAACACTCCTTGAATCACTGCAAGAATTTCAAGAAATTATGCAAGTTTTAATCACACATTCATGAACTAGTTCCAAATACAAAATAAGAATGGAGAGTATGACAAAATTTTATAATTAGAATTAATATTCTAAAACTCAGTTCCATATTCAACATATTATAAATAACAGTGTGTCAATCAAGCATATAGCTCATATACTTCTAATAAAAGACCAACATAAATTATAAGGGCTAGGAAATAAAAATTAACACGGAGAGTGACTCGACTCCTTTGCAGATTATAGGTAGAAAACCAACTACGAAAACGAAAGCATTCAAATGCAGCAAAAACTTGGTCAAAAGAACTCAATGATTAGAAACTACCTATTGCACCAAACGACTCACATAAGGAAGCATGCACCGATAAGTAACAACGAAACAGTACGAGGCTTGTACGCCCTTGCAGTCCACGGACCGAGATCGCTGATGCTCAATGGATGGGAACCACCATTTTCTTGAACTAAAAGCTTTCTTTTCCTCACTCTTTTAGAACCATCAGGCTCCATACCCGTTTCTTGAAATGATAGAGCTTGATAACTGCAAATCATAAACACAACGACGGTGAAACAAAAACTTTTAGTAATATTAAAGTACTGAAAATAAAAGACTTTCTAGTTTGCCTCCCCGTACTGTGATTGACAGCTTAGAACATGAAAGGAGAGCATAATAATGAAAGTTTGATTTTATAATGATAGAAATTTCATTAATAATAGCACTTTGATTTTATAATGATAGAACTTTCATTAATAATGAAAGTTTCAAAATCATAAAAACTAACAAAACTTGAAAACTTATTGCATTTTAATTTAAAAAATCCCAATTAGAAACATAAAAACAATAATAATATTCATCACTCAACAATACACAATACACAACGAAAAAAAATAATGAAAGAAAAAAGTGTTATATTTAAAAATAAATAAAACCTTTACTATTTTGGAAAATAAGGCAGAAAAAATGTTATTGGTGGTGATTTCTCTACAATAAACTATATAAAGAGTTGCATATTTACCATCTTTGCTTATAAACTCAAAGACTTCAACCGCTCCCATGAATGTAATTGTCCAAAGGCCTTCCAAGTTCCAGCAAGCTAACTATTATCAATTAATTCTCAAATATATAGCACTCTTGTTACAATACAAATCTCAATTTCATCAAAGAAATCTAGAAACTAAAAAAATAAACAATGTTAGAACATTTCAATCAGTGATTGGTGAAAGTAAACTAAAGAGGCCTGCACAAGTTCAAAAATTTTCATAGAAAAAAAGATAGAGATGAGGTAAAGAACAAACACCATAAGAAACTCCTCACCATCCAAAGAAGTAGAGAGCATATATGCCGCAATGAACGCATCGTGAGTTCAAGAACCAGCTGGTTGCCATCTATCAAAGCAAGGTTATTATTATTCATCTCTTTAATAACGAAACAATGTAGGTGTAATTAAAATATATAAATATGATGTTCAAATATTAGTAAACCAAGAAGCAAATGAAAGGAAAAAAAACCTATATATGGAACAACAAATGTGCTTGTTATTTCAATTCTATATCAGCAGGAACTTAAAATAAAAAAGAGAAGGTACAACACATTGTCACCAACCTTCTCTCAAGTGGATTTTTCTCTCTACTCTGTCAATGGCATTCATTGCTTCAGCTCAACCCTACAATAAATGGAACAACAAATTCTTAGAATTAATTCATATTATTACTTTTTTTCCATGCATCAGAACAATAAACATATAACCGATTCTGTGAATGAGTCTAAACATGTATAGGTACAGTGTCAAAAAATAAACATGTAATGCACACCCCTTCTTTTTCTATAAAAATAACAAAACCTGCCAAGTCTTGAAAAATTACAATGGTTGGGATGGATTCCATATTTTGAATGCGTTGAAGAGAAAATATAGAGAGAAGTGCATATGATCTCCTATTTTTAGAAGAGCACCACCAAAATCAAATGTAAGCTTCAAACAGTCACTAAACTAAACTAGTCAAAGCGGAACCCATACACATTCAAAGGATGCAAAAAAAAAAAACATCTACAAAAGTGCAAACAATTATTAGAACATGCATGGGTCATCAATGGCATTTTGTGCCAACATCAATAACTGTAGCACCTAGTTTGATCCAACTGCCCTTAATCTAACAGCAAGCAAAACAATATGCTACCAGTTTGTTGCATTCCATTGGATCAACAAGCAATTCAGATAAATATGAAACTCAAACACTATCGACTCCACTAAGAAAAAAGGGATTAACTAAATTTTGTTAATCGTGACACTAAAAAGGCATTCCATTTGAAAGCTAAAATAATAATTACTACTCCCTAGCCCTACCATTGAGAAACTGTTCCCCAACATTCTCATTTTGAGCTATTGTAAGACTAGTCAAAAGAAATGGTAATTAGTTTATTTGAAGTTTTTTTTCCTTTTATATATATTGATTCATAAGGTGAGTTTTACGTGATATTATATTGTTTGATTTATAAAATGTCTGGCTTTAACGGGAGATGAGTTTTTAAGCTAAACAAGTAGTAGGAGTTGGCAGTCAGGAAGTTTGAGGAAGATATGGAATGTGCCTCAGCTGACGAAACACAATTTTATCAAACACCATGTTTTCAGAAAAAATATAATATAATATAATAAATCATCTAACAAACATGCACAGATCTACTTTACAATCAAATCAATAAAACGGTCAACAAATTTACATTTAAAAGGTCGGGAAGGGATGGGTTACTGCTATAATGTCTTGTAATGAAAACTGATAGCAACAAAAAGAAATGATCATCGTCATTCTGATGCCGGAGAGAGAGATTATAATCATTTACCTTTGACATTCCACACTGCCAATGGTAGTTGTTTATGTTTCACAACAGGGGCATGGCAGCTGTATCAATTAGGATAGATGTATAGATGATATTTTGCACTGCATAAAATCAAATACAGCCAAAACACTTACGTAGCGAGAAAACGGTTGACTCACTTGTTTTTAACTCTTGTTATGGCTTTTGCCTAGGAAAATGCTGAAAGAGGGCTTTTATAGCTCCTTCTACTCCATCCTCATTCTTCATGCCCTTGGCAAGCTCGATGGCAGACTCCTTAACCTGGAATAATAATCAATTTCATAACGTGTCTTTTCCTTATTAATTATAGGTTATAATTCAAGTGTAAGCTCTCTCTTTCTTTTTCACCATAGTATTCTGCCAAACTTATACATGTCTTGTAAACTTATTTAATACGCAAATAAGAAGTTATCAATCGTCCATGATACAAATACAACTATACAAGTAGAAATTCACATTCTCCTAATTTGACAACAAAAGGAAAATCAACACAATCTCGCCTTTCATTTATCAATTAAATCGTCTCTTAAAGAAATAATAGATAAAAGCTTTTTTTTAATAACTTAATGAGTCTAACATGTCGAAATTTATCCAACTTGCTAAATGAAATTACCTTGGAAACTAGCATAAATTTTATAGCATCAACCAATTTGGTAAGTGAGAAATCTTCGACTGGGATGGGTGGAGGACCAACTCTTCTATCATTTCCAAAAAAAGGAATGATTGTTGTTGGACACTGCAATGCAAGAAATAAGAGGATCAAAATTAGCAATTCTGAATCACACGATATAATAAGTAATCATAGCATGAACCATTACAACACCTTTTAAACCAACAGCTGTTGTTCCAGCACCTCCACGTTGCACCTATAAACAAAATACAAATATCAAGCAGCCTTCACACAAGAACGGATAAAGAAACAAGGAGTAATATGGTCACAATGTGCAAACAGTCATAGCATAAATTATCCACCTGAGAGAACTTAAAGTGGATTGGATTAGAACATAGAAATGAGCACAAATTCAAGGAGAGTTCCGAAGCTCCGTATCTTTCCCCTACATCACCAATTCTACTCGTAATTTTTTTAACTCTAACTAACTTCCTAAGTCCTAGGTTCTGTCAAGCCATCACTTAACATATCACATTTACTACCTACCTTCCCTCTTGTCTTGTAAGTTTGATGTATCAAGGGCCTATGAATACACCCTTCCAAACAATATCAACGTATCCTCAAGGAGTCACTATGACACTCTAGCACAATGAATCTTCCAATGCTTTTACATCACACCGAAAATAATATCGAGGTAAACATAAGCGGATGTGCGCCGAGACGATAAACATCCATTTGACGTGTTCAAAGAGATTAGAATTCTTACATGAGTAGTTCTGCTGCTATTCGTAGATGATAATTTGATATCTCATCTTTCACTTTGAACGAATCAATTTCCTTCCCTTTCACAAAGTTAATGTTTCCAAGATGTAGTATCGCAACTACAACACGAAATACGGCATCCTAGATAGAAACAAACTTCTCATCAGCTAAAAGTCGGGTTTGAGGAAATTGTTTACCTTATAAAAATATATATATATTCTGCCCACTCAGCCTGATTGATTCCTAGAACATCCATGGCAGTTCTTGTCTCCAAGTACTCCATGGCATTTCTTGTTCGGTTGTTATTCATAACACTGCCACAAAATACGCAATATTTTTAATTATTTTCATATTTTAATTTATGACGGACTAAAGTGTATGACAATGGTTATTGAGACTTTCATGATAGACATGACCGCCACACATGAGAAAATACCCATCAATATCTACCATAAATATTGAGGTCACAACTCCTCAAAATATACAATCGACCAATACAAAACTATTTGAAAATTAAATATAAATGTATAAATACGAAGAACAAGAAGCATCAAGTCATCTCATTAGTAGCTTCAAAGAATTCTAGTAGGAAAGGTTGAACAGGTAGAGATTCTAAAACACTCCTTGAATCACTGCAAGAATTTCAAGAAAATATGCAACTTTTTCTCGCACATTCATGAAGTAATTCCAAATACAAAATAGGAATAGAGAGTATAACATAAATTTGCAATAAGAATTACTTTTAGAATTAATATTCTAAAATTCACTTCCATATTCAACATATTAGACAAAACATACCTTTCCAAGTCAACTACCAAAAAAGAAAAAAAGAACAAAATTGGATAGAGGACTAGAAACAAATTTGCAACAAGAAATGACTAAGAATTATCTTTAGGATATCAAAAGAGATTCACATAACGGTTCTTTTCAAATAAAGAGTGAAAGCATCCCTAATAAGCTTTTAAAAAAGCTGATTTCAAAAAAAGATGTCATCGAAGATAGATCTCATGATGTGTCAAAACAAACCACAAACCACAAACCACAGATGGAGATTGCAAAGTTTTAGAAGAACTCCAGAATTGGCGTATTCCAAAGATAGATTCAACTTTGATCTACCATCAAAGCATCTATCAAAACAATGGAGTACAATGTTCCGATCAAAGTTGACACGGAAGCAATTCATATGTTTTCAAAGTAGTTAATACTCAAACACCGAACTCAGATTAGTTCAAATTGTAGTCAAGGCACTTTTCCCACTCGGACTAGACTATCCAATACTCTTAACACTCAGAGATGAGAGGAACAAAAGAGTTCACACATAGTTTACTGGGTATGATGGGGTCCAATCTCGAAAACGGACCAATACACTTCAATTGTTTTCCTAATCATACACTTTCCCTAGAAGATCGTCACATCCTTTCACCACCCTCTCCTATGAGAGTGGACCAATACGCCGTCACCGACGACGAAGGCTTCAAGAAAGTATCCCGACATCGTCGTCACGACAAGGGTATACAAATCAATGAGTCTTTGACTCCACCGATGCCTTTGGCATCACTAATCTCTTCAAAACAGGGTTCTTTAAACCCTAAATTCTTTTCTCAGGGGCTAATTCCATTACCCAGGTTCATTCCCCAACCTGAGATCAAAGGATACTTCAAAAAGCCTCAACCAATCTTCGATTGTCATCTCATTCAATTAAGGATATCACATCCCGTGTCTATCCTTAGAAACTTCAATTTCCTTCCTTTTTCTCTCCTTAAGACAAGCAAATTTTATGAGTTAATCTTAATAGACTCAAAAGTAAGCCGATATTACTCATATACCAGATAAGCAAGATCCTTCAAAAATCGCTTATCCATTCGTGAACTCCTCGCGCCATTGCCGCCGTTTCTAGGACCGATCGACGCCTCAAATCCCCTTTTTCCTACATCCCTCAGATTTTCTGTATGGATCATCTGTTGGAACAACAACATTCAAACATTTAACGGAATTAAGGACCTCGTCAAAGATATCTACATCAAATGGTGAGGAAAAGTATTCCTACAAACATGCATAATTGACGCATGTCAAAGAATGGTTCGTCAAGAATGCTCGTCAACAAGATCTCTCGTTGATTCATCAAAAGGAGCTATGCAAGGAGAAATCAGCTTTGATGGCAAAAATGGCCCAAGCCACCACCAAAACACATCTCACACTAGAATCATTGCAAAAGTCAAGCAAATGCAAAAAGTCCATCAATCGGATCCTCAAACTCCCTTGGTGAAGACGAAGAGTTTGATCCCGATGATCCGTTTTTTTATTATCAACCTCAGTAATCAACTAAAAAGTTGATAATAATAATGATTAGTTTACTTATGTTTTCACAGTGTACATTCTCAAACGGTGATTTGAGCTTAGAAACACTACCACAAAATACGCAACGTTTTTAATTATTTTCATATTAAGCAACGTTTTTAATTATTTTCATATTTTGATTTATGACGGACTAAAGAGTATTGTATGACAATTGGTTATTGAGACTTTAATGATAGACATGGTCGCCACACATGAGAAAATACCCTTCAATATCTACCATAAATATTGAGGTCGCAACAACTCAAAATATACAATCAACCAATACAAATCTATCTGAAAATTAAAAATTAAAAATAAATGTGTAAATATAAAGAACAAGAAGCATCAACTCATCTCATTTGTAGCTCCCAAGAATTCTGGTAGGAAAAGTTGAACCCGTAGAGATTCTAAACACTCCTTGAATCACTGCAAGAATTTCAAGAAATTACGCAAGTTTTAATCACACATTCATGAAGTAGTTCCAAATACAAACTAAGAATAGAGAGTATGACAAAAATTTACAATTAGAATTATCTTCAGAATTAATATTCTAAAACTCAGTTCCATATTCAACATATTATAAATAACAGTGTGTCAATCAAGCATATAGCTCATATACTACTAATAAAAGACCAACATAAATTAAAAGGGCTAGGAAATAAAAATTAACATGGAGAGTGACTCGACTCTTTTGCAGATTATAGGTAGAAAACCAACTACAAAAACCAAAACATTCAAATGCCGCAAAAACTTGGTCAAAAGAATTCAATGATTAGAAACTACCTATTGCACAAAACGACTCACATGAGGAAGCATGCACCAATAAGTAACAACGAAACATTACGAGGCTTGTACGCCCATGCAGCAGTCCACGGACCAAGTTCGCTGATGCTCAATGGATGGGAACCACCATTTTCTTGAACTAAAAGCTTTCTTTTCCTCACTTTTTTAGAACCATCAGGCTCCATACCCGTCTCTTGAAATGATAGAGCTTGATAACTGCAAATCATAAACACAACGACGCTGAAACAAAAACTTTGAGTAATATAAAAGTACCGCAAATAAAAGACTTTCTAGTTTGCCTCCCCGTACTGTGATTGACAGCTTAAAACATGAAAGGAGAGCATAATAATCAAAGTTTGATTTTATAATGATAGAACTTTCATTAATAATAGCACTTTGATTTTATAATGACAGAACTTTCATTAATAATGAAAGTTTCAAAATCATAAAAACTAACAAAACTTGAAAACTTATTGAATTTGAATTTAAAAAATCCCAATTAAAAACATAAAAACAATAATAATATTCATTACTCAACAATACACAATACACATCGAAAAAAAAATAATGAATGAAAAAAGTGTTATATTTAAAAATAAATAAAGCCTTTTACTATTTTGGAAAATAAGGTAGAAAAAATGTTATTGGTGGTGATTTCTCTACAATAAACTATATAAAGAGTTGCATATTTACCATCTTTTCTTATAAACTCAAAGACTTCAATCGCTCCCATGGATGTAATTGTCCAAAGCCCTTCTACGTTCCAACCAGCTAACTATTATCAATTAATTCTCAAAGCTATAGCACTCTTGTTACAATACAAATCTCTATTTCATCAAATAAATCTAGAAACTAAAAAAAGAAACAATGTTAGAACATTTCAATCTGTGATTGGTAAAAGTAAACTAAAGAGGGCCGACACAAGTTCAAAAATTTTCATAGAAAAAAAAAATAGAGATGAGGTAAAGAACAAACACCATAAGAAACTCCTCACCATCCAAAGAAGTAGAGAGCATACATGCCGCAATGAACGCATCCTGAGTTCAAGCATTAGCTGGTTGCCATCTATCAGAGCAATGTTATTATTATTCATCTCTCTAGTTATGGAAATGAAAACATGTAGGTGTAATTAAAATTATAAATATGATATTGAAATATTAGTAAACCAGGCAGCAAATGAAAGGAAAAAAAACATATATATGGAACAACAAATGTGCTTGTTATTTCGATTCTATATCAGCAGGAACTTAAATAAAAAAGAGAAGGTACAACACATTGTCACCAACCTTTTCTCTCAAGTGCATTTTTCTCTTTACTCTCTCAGTGGCATTCATTGCTTCAGCTCAACCCTACAATAAATGGAACAACAAATTCTTGGAATTAATTCATATTATGACTTTTTTTCCATGCATCGAACAATAAACATATAACCGGAGTTCCGTGAATGAGTCTAAACATGTATAGGTACAGTGTCAAAAAATTTACATTTAATGCACCCCTTCTTTTTTTATAAGAATAACAAAACCTGCCAAGTCTTGAAAAATTACAATGGTTGGGATGGACTCCATATTTTTTGAATGCGTTGAAGAGCAAATATAGAGAGAAGTGCATATGATATCCCATTTTTAAAACATTCACTAAGCTAAACTAGTCAAAGCGGAACCCATACACATTCAAAGGATGCCAAAAAAAAAACATATACAAAAGTGCAAACAATTATTAGAAAATGCTTGGGTCATCAATTGCATTTAGTGCCAACATCAATAACTGTAGCACCTGGTTTGATCCAACTGCCCTTAATCTAATAGCAAGCAAAACAATATGCTACCAGTTTGCTGCAGTCCAATGGATGAACAAGCAATTCAAATAAATAAGAAACTCAAACACTATCGACTCCACTAAGAAAAAAGGGATTAAATAAATTTTGTTAATCGTGACACTAAAAAGGCATTCCATTTGAAAGCAAAAATAATAATTACTACTCCCTAGCCCTACCGTTGAGAAACTGTTCCCCAACATTCTCATTTTGTGCTATTATTAGACCAGTCAAAAGAAAGGGTAGTTAGTTTATTTGAAGTTTTTTTTTCCTTTTAAATATATTTATTCATAAGGTGAGTTTTACGTGATATTATATTGTTTGATTTATAAACCGTCTATGGCTTTAACGGGAGATGAGTTTTTAAGCCAAACAAGTAGCAGGAGTTGGCGGTCAGGAAGTTTGAGGGACATATGGAATGTGCCTCAGCCGACGAAACACAATTTTATCAAACACCTTGTTTTCAGAAAACATAAAATAAAATATAATAAATCATCTAACAAACATGCACAGATCTACTTTACAATCAAATCAATAAAACGGTCAACAAATTTATATTTAAATGGTCGGGGAGGGATGGGTTTAAACTGCTATAATATCTTGTAATGAAAATTGATAGCAACAAAAAGAAATGATCATTGTCATTCAAGCCGGGAGAGAGATTATAAACATTTACCTCGACATTCCACAATGCCAATGGCAATTCTTTATGTTTCACAAGGGGGGCATGGTAGTCGTATAAATTAGGATATATTTTGAACCGCATAAAATCATGAACGACCAAAACACTTACGTAGCGAGAAAACTGTTGACTCGACTGTTTCTAACTCTTGTTCTAGCTTTTGCCTAGGAAAATGCTGAAAGAGGGCTTTTATAGCTCCTTCAACTCCATCCTCATTCTTCATGGCCCTGGAAAGCTCTCTCTTTCTTTTTCACCATAGTATTCTGCCAAACTTATACATATCTTGTAAACTTATTTAGTACACAAATAAGAAGTTATCAATGTCCATGATACAAATACAACTATACAAGTAGAAATTCACATTCTCGTAATTTGACAACAAAAGGAATATCAACACAATCTCGCCTTTCATTTATCAATTAAATCGTCTCTTAAACAAAAAATAGATAAAAGCATTTTTTTAATAACTTAATGAGTCAAATATGTCCAAATTTATCCAACTTGCTAAACGAAATTAACTTGGGAACTAGCATAAATTTTATAGCATCAACCAACTTGGTAAGTGAGAACTCTTCGACTGGGATGGGTGGAGGACCAACTCTTCTATCATTTACACGCACACCCCATAATGGCCGAGATCCAAAAAAAGGAATGATTGTTGTTGGACACTGCAATGCAAGAAATAAGGGGATCAAAATTACCAATTCTGAATCACACGTATTATAAGTAATCATAGCATGAACCATTACAACACATTTTCAACCAGCAGCTGTTGTTCCAGCACCTCCACGATGCACCTATAAACAAAATACAAATATCAAGCAGCCTTCACACAAGAACGGATAAAGAAACAAGGAGTAATATGGTCACAATGTGCAAACAGTCATAGCATAAATTATCCACCTGATAGAACTTAAAGTGGATTGGATTAGAAGATAGAAACGAGCACAAATTCAAGGAGAGTTCCGAAGCTCCGTATCTCTCCCCTACACCACCAATTCTACTCGTAATGTTTTTAACTCTAACTAACTTCCTAAGTCCTAGGTTCTGTCATGCCATCACTTAACATATCACATTTACTACCTACCTTCCCTCTTGTCTTGTAAGTTCGATGTATCAAGGGCCTATCAATACACCCTTCCAAACAATATCAACGTATCCTCAAGGAGTCACTATGACACGCTGGCACAGTGAATCTTCCAATGCTTTTACATCACACCTGGAAATAATATTGAGGTAAAAGGTAAGGAGATGTGCGCAGAGACGATAAACATCCATTTGACGTGTTCAAAGAGATTAGAATTCTTACATGAGTAGTTCTGCTCCTATTCGTAGATGATAATTTGATTTCTCATCTTTCACTTTGAACGAATCGTTTCCTATCAAAAAAAAAAAAAAAAAAAAACTTTGAACGAATCAATTTCCTTCCCTTTCACAAAGTTAATGTTTCCAAGATGTAGTATCGCAACTACAACACGAAATACGACATCCTGTTATAGAAACAAACTTCTCATCAACTAATAGTCGGGTTTGAGGAAATTGCTTAACTTATAAAAATATATATATATTCTGCCCACTCAGCCTGATTGATTCCTAGAACATCCATGGCATTTCTTGTCTCCAAGTACTCCATGGCATTTCTTATTCGGTTGTTACTCATAACACTGCCACAAAATACGCAATATTTTTAATTATTTTCATATTTTGATTTATGACGGACTAAAGTGTATGACAATGGTTATTGAGACTTTCATGATAGACATGACCGCCACAAATGAGAAAATACCCTTCAATATCTACCATAAATATTGAGGTCACAACTCCTCAAAATATACAATCGACCAATACAAAACTATTTGAAAATTAAATATAAATGTATAAATACGAAGAACAAGAAGCATCAACAAATCTCATTAGTAGCTTCAAAGAATTCTAGTAGGAAAGGTTGAACCGGTAGAGATTCTAAAACACTCCTTGAATCACTGCAAGAATTTCAAGAAAATATGCAACTCTTTATCGCACATTCATGAAGTTCCAAATACAAAATAGGAATACAGAGTATAACATAAATTTGCAATAAGAATTACTTTCAGAATTAATATTCTAAAATTCACTTCCATATTCAACATATTAGACAAAACATACCTTTCCAAGTCAACTACCAACAAAGAAAAAAAGAACAAAATTGGATAGAGGACTAGAAACAAATTTGCAACAAGCAATGACTAAGAATTATCTTTAGGATATCAAAAGAGATTCACATAACGGTTCTTTTCAAATAAAGAGTGAAAACATCCCTAATAAGCTTTCAAAAAAGCTGATTTCAAAGAAAGATGTCATCGAAGATAGATCTCATGATCTGTCAAAACAAACCACAAACCACAGATGGAGATCGCAAAGTTTTAGAGGAAGAACTCCAGAACTGGAGTATTCCAAAGGTAGATTCAACTTTGATCTACCATCAAAGCATCCATCAAAACAATGGAGTACAATGTTCCGGTCAAAGTTGACACGGAAGCAATTCATATGTTTTCAAAAAAGTTAATACTCAAACACCGAGCTCAGATTAGTCCAAGTTGCGGTCAAGGCACTTTTCCGACTCGGACTAGACTATCCAATACTCTTAACACTCAGAGATGAGAGGCACAAAGAGTTCACACATAATTTACTGGGTATGATGGGGTCCAACCTCGAAAACGGACCAATACACTTCAATTGTTTTCCTAATCATACACTTTCCCTAGAAGATCGTCACATCCTTTCACCACCCTCTCCCATGAGAGTGGACCAATACGCCGTCACCGACGACGAAGGCTTCAAGCCAGTATCCCTAGATCGTCGTCACGACAAGGGTATACAAATCAATGAGTCTTTGACTCCACCGATGCCTTCAGCATCACTAATCTCTTCAAAACAGGGTTCTTTAAACCCTAAATCCTTTTCTCAGGCGCTAATTCCATTACCCAGGTTCATTCCCCAACCTGAGATCAAAGGATACTTCAAAAAGCCTCGACCAATCTTCGATTGTCATCTCATTCAATTAAGGATATCACATCCCGTGTCTATCCTTAAAAACTTCAATTTCCTTCCTTTTTCTCTCCTTAAGACAAGGAAGTTTTTATGAGTTAATCTTAATAGACTCAAAAGTTAGCCGAGATTACTCAAATACCAGATAAGCGAGATCCTTCAAAAATCGCTTATCCAGTCGTTAACTCCTCGCGCCGTTGCCGCCGTTTCTAGGACTGATGGACGCCTCAAAACCCCTTTTTCCTACATCGCCTCAGATTTTCTGTATGGATTATGTGTTGGAACAACAACATTCAAACATTTTACGGAATTAAGCACCTCGTCAAAGATATCTACATCAAATGGTGAGGAAAAGTATTCCTACAAACATGCAGAATTGACGCCCGTCAAAGAATGGTTCGTCAAGAATGCTCGTCAACAACATCTCTCGTTGATTCATCACAAGGAGCTATGCAAGGAGAAATCAGCTTTGATGGAAAAAATGGCCCAAGCCACCACCAAAAAACATCTCACAGTAGAATCATTGCAGAAGTCAAGCAAATGCAAAAACTCCATCAATCGGATCCTCAAACTCCCTTGGTGAAGACGAGGACTTTGATCCCGATGATCCTTTTTTTATTCTCAACCTCGGTAATCAACTAAAAAGTTGATAATAATAATGATTAGTTTACTTATGTTTTTACAGTGTACATTCTCAAACGAAGATTTGAGCTTAGAAACACTACCACAAAATACGAAACATTTTTAATTATTTTCATATTTTGATTTATGACAGACTAAAGAGTATTGTATGACAATGGTTATTGAGACTTTCGTGATAGACATGGCATCCACACATGAGAAAATACCCTTCAATATCTACCATAAATATTGAGGTCACAACAACTCAAAATATACAATCGACCAATACAAAACTATCTGAAAATTAAAAATTAAAAATAGATGTATAAATACGAAGAACAAGAAGCATCAACTCATCTCATTTGTAGCTCCAAAGAATTCTGGTAGGAAAAGTTGAACCGGTAGAGATTCTAAAACACTCCTTGATTCACTGCAAGAATTTCAAGAAATTATGCAAGTTTTAATCACACATTCATGAAGTAGTTCCAAATACAAAATAAGAATAGAGAGCATGACAAAAATTTACAATTAGAATTATCTTCAAAATTAATATTCTAAAACTCAGTTCCATATTCAACATATTATAAATAACAGTGTGTCAATCAAGCATATAGCTCATATACTTCTAATAAAAGCCAACATAAATTAAAAGGGCTAGGAAATAAAAATTAACACGGAGAGTGACTCGACTCCCTTGCAGATTATAGGTAGAAAACCAAACTACAAAAACCAAAATATTCAAGTGCACCAAAAACTGGGTCAAAAGAATTCAATGATTAGAAACTACCTATTGCACAAAACCACTCACATGAGCAAGCATGCACCGATAAGTAACAACGAAACAGTACGAGGCTTGTACGCCCATGCAGTCCACGGACCGAGATCGCTGATGCTCAATGGATGGGAACCACCATTTTCTTGAACTAAAAGCTTTCTTTTCCTCACTCTTTTAGAACCATCAGGCTCCATACCCGTTTCTTGAAATGATAGAGCTTGATAACTGCAAATCTTAAACACAACGACGGTGAAACAAAAACTATTAGTAATATAAAAGTAATGCAAATAAAAGACTTTCTAGTTTGCCTCCCCGTACTGTGATTGAGAGCTTAGAACATGAAAGGAGAGCATAATAATGAAAGTTTGATTTTATAATGATAGAACTTTCATTAATAATAGCACTTTGATTTTATAATGACAAAACTTTCATTAATAATGAAAGTTTCAAAATCATAAAAACTAACAAAACTTGAAAACTTATTGAATTTTAATTTAAAAAATCCCAATTAGAAATATAAAAACAATAATAATATTCATTACTCAACAATACACAATACACATCGAAAAAAAAATAATGAATGAAAAAAGTGTTATATTTAAAAATAAATAAAACCTTTACTATTTTGGAAAATAAGGCAGAAAAAATGTTATTGGTGGTGATTTCTCTACAATAAACTATATAAAGAGTTGCATATTTACCATCCTTTCTTATAAACTCAAAGACTTCAACCGCTCCCATGGATGTAATTGTCCAAAGGCCTTCCACATTCCAGCCAGCTAACTATTATCAATTAATTCTCAAAGCTATAGCACTCTTGTTACAATACAAATCTCTATTTCATCAAATAAATCTAGAAAATAAAAAAAGAAACAATGTTAAAACATTTCAATCAGTGATTGGTGAAAGTAAACTAAAGAGGCCTGACACAAGTTCAAAAATTTTCATAGAAAAAAAATAGAGATGAGGTAAAGAACAAACACCATAAGAAACTCCTCACCATCCAAAGAAGTAGAGAGCATACATGCCACAATGAACACATCGTGAGTTCAAGCACCAGCTGGTTGCCATCTATCAGAGCAAGGTTATTATTATTCATCTCTCTAATTATGATAATGAAAACATGTAGGTGTAATTAAAATTATAAATATGATATTCAAATATTAGTAAACCAAGCAACAAATGAAAGGAAAAAAAACCTATATATGGAACAACAAATGTGCTTGTTATTTCAATTCTATATCAGCAGGAACTTAAAATAAAAAAGAGAAGGTACAACATATTGTCACCAAGCTTTTCTCTCAAGTGCATTTTTCTCTCTACTCTCTCAGTGGCATTCATTGCTTCAGGCTCAACCCTACAATAAATGGAACAACAAATTCTTGGAATTAATTCATATTATGACTTTTTTTTCCATGCATCAGAACAATAAACATATAACCGAGTTCTGTGAATGAGTCTAAACATGTATAGGTACAGTGTCAAAAAATTTACATTTAATGCACCCCTTCTTTTTTTATAAGAATAACAAAACTTGCCAAGTCTTGAAAAATTACAATGGTTGGGATGGACTCCATATTTTTTGAATGCGTTGAAGAGCAAATATAGAGAGAAGTGCATATGATATCCCATTTTTAGAAGAGCACCACCAAAATCAAATGTAAGCTGCAAACATTCACTAAACTAAACTAGTCAAAGCGGAACCCATACACATTCAAAGGATGCAAAAAAAAAAAAAACATCTACATAAGTGCAAACAATTATTAGAAAATGCTTGGGTCATCAATTGCATTTTGTGCCAACATCAATAACTATAGCACCTGGTTTGATCCAACTACCCTTAATCTAACAGCAAGCAAAACAATATGCTACCAGTTTGTTGCAGTCCATTAGATCAACAAGCAATTCAAATAAATAACAAACTCAAACACTATCGACTCCACTAAGAAAAAAGGGATTAACTAAATTTTGTTAATCGTGACACTAAAAAGGCATTCCATTTGAAAGCTAAAATAATAATTACTACACCCTAGCCCTACCATTGAGAAACTGTTCCCCAACATTTTCATTTTGTGCTATTGTTAGACTAGTAAAAAGAAAGGGTAGTTAGTTTATTTGAAGTTTTTTTTTTTCCTTTTATATATATTGATTCATAAGGTGAGTTTTACGTGATATTATATTGTCTGATTTATAAAATGTGTATGGCTTTAACGAGAGATGAGTTTTTAAGCCAAACAAGTAGTAGGAGTTGGCGGTCAGGAAGTTTGAGGGAGATACGGAATGTGCTTGGTAAACGAAACACAATTTTATCAAACACCTTGTTTTCGAAAAACATAAAATAAAATATAATAAATCATCTAACAAACATGCACGATCTACTTTACAATCAAATCAATAAAACGGTCAACGAATTTACATTTAAAACGTCGGGAAGGGATGGGTTTAAACTGCTATAATGTCTTGTAATGAAAACTCGATAGCAACAAAAAGAAATGATCATCGTCATTCTAAAGCCAGGAGAGAGAGATTATAAACATTTACCTCGACATTCCACACCGCCAATGGCAGTTGTTTATGTTTCACAACAGGGGCATGGCAGCTGTATAAATTAGGATAGGTATCGATGATATTTTGCACTGCATAAAATCAAGAACAGCCAAAACACTTCGTAGCGAGAAAACGGTTGAGTTGCCTGTTTCTTACTCTTGTTCTGGCTCTGCCTAGGAAAATGCTGAAAGAGGCCTTTTACAGCTCCTTCAACTCCATCCTCATTCTTCATGGCCTTGGCAAGCTCGATGGCAGACTCCTTAACCTGGAATAATATTCAATTTCATAACGTGTCTTTTCCTTATTAATTATAGGTTATAATTCAAGTGTAGGCTCTCTCTTTCTTTTTCACCATAGTATTCTGCCAAACTTATACATATCTTGTAAACTTATTTAATACGCCAATAAGAAGTTATCAATTGTCCATGATACAAATACATCTACACAAGTAGAAATTCACATTCTCGTAATTTGACAACAAAAGGAAAATTAACACAATCTCGCCTTTCATTTATCAATTAAATCGTCTCTTAAAAAAATAATAGATAAAAGCTTTTTTTTAATAACTTAATGAGTCAAACATGTCCAAATTTATCCAACTTACTAAACGAAATTACCTTGGGATCTAGCATAAATTTTATAGCATCAACCAACTTGGTAAGTGAGAACTCTTCGACTGGGATGGGTGGAGGACCAACTCTTCTATCATTTACACGCACACCCCATAATGGCTGAGATCCAAAAAAAGGAATGATTGTTGTTGGACACCGCAATGCAAGAAATAAGGGGATCAAAATTAGCAATTCGGATCACACGTATTATAAGTAATCATAGCATGAACCATTACAAGACCTTTTAAACCAAAGAATCGTTGTTCCAAGACCTCCACGATGCACCTATAAACAAAATACAAATATCAAGCAGCCTTCACACAAGAACGGATAAAGAAACAAGGAGTAATATGGTCACAATGTGCAAACAGTCATAGCATAAATTATCCACCTGATAGAACTTAAAGTGGATTGGATTAGAAGATAGAAACGAGCACAAATTCAAGAAGAGTTTCGAAGCTCCGTATCTCCCCCCTACATCCCCAATTATACTCGTAATTTTTTTTAACTCTAACTAACTTCCTAAGTCCAAGGTTCTGTCAAGCCATCACTTAACATATCACATTTACTACCTACCTTCCCTCTTGTGTTGTAAGTTCGATGTATCAAGGGCCTATGAATACACCCTTCCAAACAATATCAACGTATCCTCAAGGAGCCACTATGACACGTTGGCACAGTGAATCTTACATGAGTAGTTCTGCTGCTATTCGTAGATGATAATTTGATTTCTCATCTTTCACTTTGGACGAATCAATTTCCTTCCCTTTCACAAAGTTAATTTTTCCAAAATGTAGTATCGCAACTACAACCCGAAATACGGCATCCTATTATAGAAACAAACTTCTCATCAGCTAAAAGCCGGGTTTGAGGAAATTGCTTACCTTACAAAAAATATATATATATTCTGCCCACTCAGCCTGATTGATTTCTAGAACATCCATGGCATTTCTTGTCCCCAAGTACTCCATGGCATTTCTTATTCGGTTGTTATTCATAACACTGCCACAAAATACGCAATATTTTTAATTATTTTCATATTTTGATTTATGATGGACTAAAGTGTATGACAATGGTTATTGAGACTTTCATGATAGACATGACCGCCGCACATGAGAAAATACACTTCAATATCTACCATAAATATTCAGGTCACAACTCCTCAAAATATACAATCGACCAATACAAAACTATTTGAAAATTAAATATAAATGTATAAATACGAAGAATAAGAAGCATCAACTCATCTCATTAGTAGCTCCAAAGAATTCTAGTAGGAAAGATTGAACCGGTAGAGATTCTAAAACACTCCTTGAATCACTGCAAGAATTTCAAGAAAATATGCAAGCTTTTATCGCACATTAATGAAGTAATTTCAAATACAAAATAGGAATAGAGAGTATAACATAAATTTGCAATAAGAATTACTTTCAGAATTAATATTCTCAAATTCAATTCCATATTCAACATATTAGACAAAACATACCATTCCAAGTCAACTACCAAAAAAGAAAAAAAAGAAAAATTGGATAGAGGACTAGAAACAAATTTACAACAAGCAATGACTAAGAATTATCTTTAGGATATCAAAAGAGATTCACATAACGGTTCTTTTCAAATAAAGAGTGAAAACATCCCTAATAAGCTTTAAAAAAAGCTGATTTCAAAGAAAGATGTCATCGAAGATAGATCTCATGATCTGTCAAAACAAACCAGAGATGGAGATCGCAAAGGTTTAGAAGAAGAACTCGAGAACTGGAGTATTTCAAAGGTAGATTCAACTTTGATCTACCATCAAAGCATCCATCAAAACAATGGAGTACAATGTTCCGGTCAAAGTTGACACGGAAGCAATTCATATGTTTTCAAAGAAGTTAATACTCAAACACCGAGCTCAGATTAGTCCAAGTTACGGTCAACGCACTTTTCCGACTCGGACCAGACTATCCAATACTCTTAACACTCAGAGATGAGAGGCACAAAGAGTTCACACATAGTTTACTGGGTATGATGGGGTCCAACCTCGAAAACGGACCACTACACTTCAATTGTTTTCCTAATCATATACTTTCCCTAGAAGATCGTCACATCCTTTCACCAACCTTTCCTATGAGAATGGACCAATACGCTGTTACTAACGATGAAGGCTTCACGCCGATATCCCGAGATCGTCGTCACGACAAGGGTATACAAATCCGTGAGTCTTTGACTCTACCGATGCCTTCGGCAGCACTAATCTCTTCAAAATAGGGTTCTTTAAACCCTAAATCCTTTTCTCAGGCGCTAATTCCATTACCCGGGTTCATTCCCCAACCTGAGATCAAAGGATACTTCAAAAAGCCTCGACCAATCTTCGATTGTCATCTCATTCAATTAAGGATATCACATCCCGTGTCTATCTTTAAAAACTTCAATTTCCTTCCTTTTTCTCTCCTTAAGACAAGGAAGTTTTATGAGTACTTAATAGACTCAAAAGTCAGCCGAGATTACTCATATACCAGATAAGCGACCAGTCGTTAACTCCTCGCACCGTTGCCGCTGTTTCTAGGATCGATGGACACCTCAAAACCCCTTTTTCCTACATCCCTCAGATTTTCTGTATGGATTATCTGTTGGAACAACAACATTCAAACATTTGACGGAATTAAGCACCTCGTCAAAGATATCTACATCAAATGGTGAGGAAAAGTATTCCTACAAAAATGCAGAATTGACGCCCGTCAAAGAATGGTTCGAAAAGAATGCTCGTCAACAAGATCTCTCGTTGATTCATCAGAAGGAGCTATGCAAGGAGAAATCAGCTTTGATGGCAAAAATGGCCCAAGCCACCACCAAAACACATCTCACACTAGAATCATTGCAGAAGTCAAGCAAATGCAAAAACTCCATCAATCGGATCCTCAAACTCCCTTGGTGAAGACGAGGAGTTTGATCCCGATGATCCGTTTTTTGATTCTCAACCTCAGTAATCAACTAAAAAGTTGATAATAATAATGATTAGTTTACTTATGTTTTTACACTGTACATTCTCAAACGGTGATTTGAGCTTAGAAACACTGCCACAAAATACGCAACGTTTTTAATTATTTTCACATTTTGTTTTATGACGGACTAAAGAGTATTGTATGACAATGGTTATTGAGACTTTCATGATAGACATGGCCGCCACACATGAGAAAATACCATTCAATATCTACCATAAATATTGAGGTCGCAACAACTCAAAATATACAATCGACCAATACAAAACTATCTTAAAATGAACAATTACAAATAAATGTATAAATACGAAGAACAAGAAGCATCAACTCATCTCATTAGTAGCTCCAAAGAATTCTGGTAGGAGAAGTTGAACCCGTAGAGATTCTAAAACACTCCTTGAATCACTGCAAGAATTTCAAGAAATTATGCAAGTTTTAATCACCATAAATATTGAGGTCGCAACAACTCAAAATATACAATCGACCAATACAAAACTATCTGAAAATTAAAAATTAAAAATAAATGTATAAATACGAAGAACAAGAAGCATCAACTCATCTCATTAGTAGCTCCAAAGAATTTTGGTAGGAAACGTTGAACCGTAGAGATTCTAAAACACTCTTTGAATCAGTGCAAGAATTTCAAGAAATTATGCAAGTTTTAATCACACATTCATGAAGTAGTTCCAAATACAAAATAAGAATAGAGAGTATGACAAAAATTTACAATTAGAATTATCTTCAGAATTAATATTCTAAAACTCAGTTCCATATTCAACATATTATAAATAACAGTGTGTCGATCAAGCATATGGCTCATATACATCTAATAAAAGACCAACATAAATTAAAATGGCTAGGAAATAAAAATTAACACGGAGAGTGACTCGACTCCTTTGCAGATTATAGGTAGAAAACCAACTACAAAAACCAAAACATTCAAATGCAGCAAAAACTTGGTCAAAAGAATTCAATGATTAGAAACTACCTATTGCACAAAACGACTAACATGAGGAAGCATTCACCGATAAGTAACAATGAAAAAGTACGAGGCTTGTACGCCCATGCAGTCCACGGACCGAGATCGCTGATGCTCAATGGATGGGAACCACCATTTTCTTGAACTAAAAGCTTTCTTTTCCTCACTCTTTTAGAACCATCAGGCTCCATACCCGTTTCTTGAAATGATAGAGCTTGATAACTGCAAATCATAAACACAACGACGGTGAACAAAAACTTTTAGTAATATTAAAGTACTGCAAATAAAAGACTTTCTAGTTTGCCTCCCCGTACTGTGATTGAAAGCTTAGAACATGAAAGGAGAGCATAATAATGAAACGTTGATTTTATAATGATAGAACTTTTATTAATAATAGCACTTTGATTTTATAATGATAGTGAAAGTTTCAAAATCATAAAAACTAACAAAACTTGAAAACTTATTGAATTTTAATTTAAAAAATCCCAATTAGAAACATAAAATAATAATATTCATCACTCAACAATACACAATACAAAACGAAAAAAAAATAATGAAAGAAAAAAGTGTTATATTTAAAAATAAATAAAACCTTTACTATTTTGGAAAATAAGGCAGAAAAAATGTTATTGGTGGTGATTTCTCTACAATAAACTATATAAAGAGTTGCATATTTACCATCTTTGCTTATAAACTCAAAGACTTCAACCGCTCCCATGGATGTAATTGTCCAAAGGCCTTCCACGTTCCAGCCAGCTAACTATTATCAATTAATTCTCAAAGCTATAGCACTCTTGTTACAATACAAATCTCTATTTCATCAAATAAATCTAGAAACTAAAAAAAGAAACAATGTTAGAACATTTCAATCAGTGATTGGTGAAAGTAAACTAAAGAGGCCTGACACAAGTTCAAAAATTTTCATAGAAAAAAAAATAGAGATGAGGTAAAGAACAAACACCATAAGAAACTCCTCACCATCCAAAGAAGTAGAGAGCATACATGCCGCAATGAACGCATCGTGAGTTCAAGCACCAGCCGGTTGCCATCTATCAAAGCAAGGTTATTATTATTCATCCCTTTAATTATGATAAAAAAAACATGTAGGTGTAATTAAAATATATAAATATAATGCTCAAATTTCAATAAATAAAGGAAAATGTGAACTCAAATTTCAAACAGTCAAAATTAACAATTCCAATGTAAGAAAAAAGCAAAGAGCATGCAACCACAGTTTAATTGTGACGACCCGTCATTTTAAATAAATTAAAATCAGAGAAAACAGCGGAAGTCTTTTATTTTAAGAAAAATGGCGTGATTATGTTTGAAAATAGGCTAGCCGAAAACCTGTTTACATCTTAAATTCAAACATCTAAAATCACAAGGAACATTAAGTTCCATCCAGGAGTTTAAATTGATCAAAATCATAAAACAATAACAATAAGCTCTTATGAGCTTAATACAAAGTTCAAATCATCAAAATGACATAAATTTCACAAATCAACCATGTACATGGATTTTTACATAACTCAAAGTCCATCTCGAAAATCATCATCCTCTCGATCAAGCGCGCACTGGCTCCTCTTCACGATCCCAAACATTACCTGAAATGTTTGTAATATCATGAGCTAACAACTTAAGCCCAGTGAGAATAATAAGAATAAAAAGTAAGAATAGACCTCAAACTTGCATTCGATTTGAGTCCATAAACATACTTACTCTTTGTTATCTTCAATTCAAAGAGTTTATGATAAAGTGTTCCACTTTACTTACCAATTCTCCAATGTTATTGTGGAACTACATTCCAAATATTCCTGGTATGATATCGTAAAATGCGTATAGCATTTATATCTCATTCCATACATACCTTATACTATGTATAAGGTTTACTTTAAATTCTTATTCTTTCAAAGGATGATATTAATTAGCACACTTAGTCTAATTGTTCCTCCATAAACTTATTATAACATAAAGTAAGAAAAGTAAATGACTTTGCATAAAATATAACATCTCGACTCTCTTTCTCATCTTTCATATGCATAAAAGTAATGAGTACATCCATAGGATACGCATTTGCCATTTATGCATGTAATGAAGGTAATGTGGATTTTTACAAACTATCCACCCTTATCCTTATGTATGAAGGTAATGTGGGAATCCACTCATCCACCATTCACCTTATGCATGATGAAGGTAATGTGGGAATCCACTCATCCACCATTCAACCTTATGCATGAAGGTAACGTGGGTATCCACTCATCCACCGTTCCTTTCATTCTTTTCATTCTTTTCATTCTTTTCTTTTCTCTTTTCAATGATGCGAGATGTTATGGTATAATAAATAATGGTGCAAAATGTTATGCATATGCTTGCATATGCTTGTACAAATAAATAAAGTAAAGTACGATTATTAAATAACCGAAACAAGCATAAAATAAAGCGACATAAAGTAAAGAACATAAAGTAAAGGACGTAAAGTAAAACATAAAGTAAAAATAACTAGGAATCAAGGCATAACGATATGTAAATCGAATTCCATTAACAATAATGAAAGTAAAGGTCAAACATAACGATTATTCTAACCTTCCAGGATTCTAAACTTCCAATGAATCCGAGGTTTTATCAACCGTCCTTTATCAAAGTCTTGGATCCTATAACTTCCAATTATCCAAACTTAGTTTCACATCGAACCTAACTTAGAATTTCTAAGATTCAAGTCTTTTCTTGAGAATTTCTAAGTTCTCACTTAAAGGATTAACTCTTAATCCTAAGGGCACTAACTCACAACCCTCTAATCTTAGGTTCGGATTCTAATCTTAGTTTCAAACTCTTCAAACCGTCAAACTTGTCCTGCTTCCTATAGTTACTTTAAATACTAACTATTCTCACCTTAGCCAAATAATTCCAAATCTCCAATTTCCACGAGACAACCACCGAGCAATTGCACCTACAATTCACCGATTGTACAACATATTACAAATCATAACTAATATGCGAACAAATGTGCAATTTCGGGTGAATAGTGATTTCGGATGAATAGTGTCTCGGGTGAATAGTGTTTTCGGGTGAATAGTGTTTTTCGAAAATCCGGGCTCAAAATCGTCATTTTTCATGATAGAAATTCATGATTTCAACTTCAAATCTCATTTATAATCAAAAACGAACAAAACCACCTAAAAAGTTTTGAAAACTTACTTTTTAGGACTTCCCTAAGGGAACGAGAACGGCAAAAGGTTAGGTTGGAAAGAAAGCCCACGTCCCGAGCAATCCAACGCAATCGACCTCATTGAAAACGGTCGAGAAATGAAGAAAGGCCAAAGAAATCTTCTTCTCATCCATGGAAGATGAGCTCCACGGCTTGGAGGAGAGAAAATGGATGAATATCCTTGGTCAAAGGTGGTCAAGGTGTTTTAAAGAAGATGAAGCAAATAGTAGATAGATATTTAGGACTTTTGGAATTTACGATTTTGCCCTTTTTTGACTTTTAGCTTATGAATCGAAACCCGATGCTCTTAAATAAATCTAAAGGTGATTAATAATTATTAATTGGCCTATTAATAATTATTAAAGTCACCGGCGAAAAATAAACATTAAAACGATAAAAATGAATTTCGGGCAAAATTAAGTACTAATATCGAAATTACAAAATAATAATTAAATTAAATACTTAAATTGCAATAAATAAATAAATAAACAATATTAAATAAATAAATAAATAATAAATAAAATAAAATAAATTTTTTTTTTTACTCCAAAATAACGGGACGTTACGATCTACCCTCCTTAAAAGACTTTTCGTCCTCGAAAAGTGCGTTCACCGAGTGAATAAAGCGAGGGTACTTTGATCATATCTCATCCACACGTTCCCACGTTGATTCCTTTGACACTTGGTTCTTTCAAAGAACCTTAACCAAGTGAATTCCTTTTTATTTCTCATCACTTTTGTTGGAATGCTCTTTTCTTAGTGGGTGTCTTCTCATAAGACATATTAGCATTCAAAACTACCAGGTCATAATCCATCACGTGGAACGGATTCACCATGTATTCCCGAAGCATCAAAAAATGGAAAACATTACAAACGGTCGATAACGAAAGTGATAAAGCTAAACAAGAGCTACCACTTCTACTTGATCGAGTATCTTAATAGGCCAACAATTCTAGGGCTCAACTGACCCTTATTCCCAACTTCCATAACACCCTTCGTTGGTGTCACTTGAAGTATACAAGATCCATTACTACAACTTGAACGGACTACACCGAATCCTGTTGTCAACTTTGGTTAACCTTTAACCTTTCTTTAAACAAATGATATGCTCGCTAGTCATTTGTTACAACTCGAGTACCAAAAGTCTCTTTTCTCCAATTTCATCCAAGTGAGAGGAAGAACAACACTTTCTACCACAAAGTGTCTGAACAGTGCCAAAACTCTGAGACAAAGCGAGTGTCTCGATTTGATGAAATCTTCACCAGCACACCATACAATCTAAAAATCTTTCTTAGGTACCATTGTACCCTAGTCTTAACTGGATAGATAATCCTTCCAAGAGTAAAGTGTGCGGTTTTTGTTGTCAAACAGTATACCATCCTTCCAATGGTATCATAACTTCTTACCGTTATTGGCAAACCTTGATAAAACTTATGGAAATCTCCTCCCATTTCAATCAAGTACTTTCCAAGGTTAAGATAACCCGGTATACTCTCCTTTAGGGCCTTGACTTGCTAACAAATCAAGCACCTATTCACGTACTTTACAATCTCATGCTTCATCCCAGGTCATCGATAAAGCTTTCTCAGTCCTAGTACATCTTCGTACTACCTGGATGAATAAGGAAGATAGAACTGTGAGCCTCCTCCAACAGTTCCCTTCTAAAAGTCGATCCTAACGGCACACATAGCCCCTTACGATACACTTGACTCAACCTTTCAAAAACCGGCCTGCAAATGAGTCTCACCTCTCTGTGCATCATTCATCCTCTCCCTCAAAATAGGTCCCACTGTTTTACTTGCCAGCCTCACAGTGACCTCGGCAGTAAGCAAAGCTATCTCAGCTCCTTCCATATTTCACCTCAATCTCAAAGGTATGGCCGACAAAGCTGACGAATAAGAAGATTTTCTATTAAGTGCATCAGCCACTACATTGGCTCTTCCAGGATGATACTGAATATCACCAACCTAATATTTAACGAACTCTAACCATCTTCGCTGTCTCATAATCAATTCCTTCTGAGTGAATAAATATTTGAGACTTCTATAGGCAGTAAATATCAGAATCTCCTCATTGTACACATAATGTCTCCATATTTTCAAAGCATGAACAACTGCCGCCAACTCCAAATCATAAGTCGGATGTTTCTTCTCATGCTCTATCAACTGACGGAAAGCATAGACTATAACCTTCCCGTGTTGCATCAACACACATCCCAAATCTCAATGGGAAGCATCTGTATACACAGTCAAACCACCGGTTCTGTCAGGGGACACTAGAACAGGTGCTGTTACAAGTCTCCTCTTGAGCTCCTCAAAGCTCCTTTCACAATCCTCAGACTATACAAAATCAACTCCCTTCCAGGTCAAACGTGTCAAGGCTGAAACAATTTTGGAGAAATCTTGCACAAACCGTCTATAATAGCCTGCAAGTCCCAGAAAACTGCGAATATCAGCCACACTCGTCGGTTTAGGCCAGTTAGTAACTGCCTCAATCTTAGAGGAATCATTATATAATCCTCTACTTGATACTACATGGCCTAAAAATGCCACTTCTCTCAGCCAAAACTCACACTTTGAGAACTTGGCATACACTTCTGATTTCTCAATAAGGTCAAAACTCCACTACATGCATATCATGCATTTTCTCAGTCTTAGAATAAATCAGAATGTCATCATTAATCGCAACATCGATAGAATTGGTGTACCTCTTGAACACAGTATGGATAAGATCCATAAAATTACAGGCGCGTTGGTTAAGTCAAAATACATGACTACAAACTCATAGTATCCATCACGCATTCTGAAAACAGTATTAAGATTATCTTAATCCCGAATCTTCAAAGGATCTAACCGGATCTCAAATCTATCTTTGAAAAGATAGTGGTTTCTCCCCAATATTTGAGGAACAATCTTCCAACCATTAGGGGAATATGTTTCATAACATATATATATAACATTTGAATCTCGTTCTCTTTACTACCTTATACTATACATAAGGTTTACATCAATCTTATTCTCCAATTACGAGATCCTCCAATTTATTGAGAAATTAGTTCTCTTACATGTTTATCACATGATAGTTATACAAGGTTCAATACACCCTTGTATTCTCTTATTATCCAATTCAATCTCATTCCTTTTTCCTATAGCACTTGGCTATACGTCAATTTCTTTTCTTTTCTCTCTTGAAAAGTACATCTTACACAATCCTTTCTATAGTTCTCTAATCTCTAGAAAACTAACTTTCATAATCATAATCTCTATAGGATGAGCAACTGATCATATAGATCATCAATCAACACAATTGATACTTGTTTTTCACTGTAGCTTGATTCAATCCTCGATAATCAATACACAGTCTCATTGAACTGTCTTTCTTTTCACAAACAACGAGGTGCTCCTTACGAGGACGCACTAGGGTGAATAAACCCTGAGTTTAAGAGTTGCTATAACTCACTCTTAAGCCCTTTTTAACTCAGCTAGTCTTTAGTATAGAAGTATCGACATCACTAGCTACATAATCTCAAGCTATATCACTTAGAAGCATTCTAGCTTCTATCATAGATATCAAAGTGGGTGTTACTCGTCTACTAGACCCACGGAAGCATAAGCTAGTCCCACATGGACTCATACAATTAAAACTTTCTCGATACAATCGGTAATGATGGTACGATTAGCTGATAGCCAATCCATACCCAATATCACATCAAAATCAGACATATGCATAATAAACAAGGTAAAATGTGAGCATCTACTCATAATGCAAATGTCATAAGTGCCATACGCACTATCATCATAATAAACTTCCCCACCGGGTAAAAACACATCTCGAAACTCAACAGTCTCGGCTCAAAAGCTACCAACTCATCATAATACGATAAAAATAAATGAGTGGCTAGCTCGAGAATCAAACAAAATAAAAAGCCAAACGGCCTGAAAATAACAAATATAAACCACTACCATACTTGTAGCTTTTCCTGATAATCCTGACTTTGCTACTATGTTGTGATGGTTGTATCTTATATGCCCTATAAAAGTGGCGTGAATCCAAGTTTGATCACAACATAGCATCTTGATGGAAGTGTGCATCTCCCTGATGGAAACTAACACAACTATTGTAGTAAGGATGATCCAATCCTTGTTGAGCTCCACCTCGAACCAGTTGTTGTTGTTGCCGCTGTTGTTGTTGCTGTTGATGTTGTTGTTGCTGCGGTATCCCTTGATTGGCATCATCATCCTTTGCTTTCTTCTTCTGAGAGGTAATCTGTCCCGTAGTAGTTAATCTTCTCTTCTTTTCAGAAGATGTAAAATCAAAGATAAGGACGACTCCTAAGCCTCCTTATTCAATTTTTGAATGAACTCGACCTCAGAGATCATTTTCTTTTTACAAAGTAAATCTGGTGTCTGTCAAACACCTTAGTCCATTAACATTCTATCCTTCCAACAAAGGATTCACTTTAGAGTCTATCTTGAAAAGACTCCAGGTGAGGTCCAACTATGACCTACAAGTTTCTCAAAGTTCACCATCCAATCGGATAGTCAAACACAATGTGAATTGAAATTCACCAAACTATCTCATTGTCTTATAGAAGTTACCGATATCACGGTCCATCGACTTCCTTCTATATTTCAATCAAATACCAACACTCAACCTTAGTGTTAGTCAATTTTGACAATTTCTGAATATGGATCTTCATTACTCGACCTCGAGTATTTCCAATTCAAATTGATACACCATAGTGTACTAGCGACCAAACTAGGCCATTCACCAATTAACATTGTCGTTAATGGTCCTCGTTGAGACTCATCACGTAGAGTTCTTACTTCCTCTTTTGAGTGGTAACACACTTTCCTTTCTGTACAATAGTACCACTAGGATTTACCACTAGGATTTACCACTTACCATAATCCAACTTTCTCAACTCAAACAAGGAACTTGTCCATTGAGTTAAATCTAGGTTACTTATCAACAATTTCTCACCTCAACAGGTGTTTCATCTCTTAATACTGAGCTCCAGACAAACATGTCTCCCTTTTTCACCCAAAAGTCAACACACATCTACTAAGACCACTACTTAGCAATTGTGTGACAAAAACATTTTAATCAGCTTTAAGGATCAACGATTGATCTCTCGGAGTATCTCATCTCCTTTACTTTGACATTATGTCAATACGCTTAACGAGGTGTATAACCTCCAAAACTGCACGGGGTCAACACCTTCCCGATACCCTTACCCAAATCTCAAAATGGGTCAAATAAACATAACCACATAGCGATTTTACAAGGATGTGCAATATCACAAACATCATTAACTCTTAACAATATTCTCATAATCCTTCCAATATCAAAGTAATAAAGTATGAGAATAGAAGTTATAGGCATACCTGGTGCCGCTGATCTCAGATGATGACTTGAGAGTGGACTTAAAACAAAACATGAAAACAAACATGCATCGCATGTAGTCTGAAACCCTAAGGCTCGATACCAATCGTGACGACCCGTCATTTTAAATAAATTAAAATCGGAGAAAAACAGTAAGTCTTTTATTTTAAGAAAAATGGCGTGATTATGTTTGAAAATAGGCTAGCCGAAAACCTGTTTACATCTTAAATTCAAACATCTAAAATCACAAGGAACATTAAGTTCCATCCAGGAGTTTAAATTGATCAAAATCATAAAACAATAACAATAAGCTCTTATGAGCTTAATACAAAGTTCAAATCATCAAAATGACATAAATTTCACAAATCAACCATGTACATGGATTTTTACATAACTCAAAGTCCATCTCGAAAATCATCATCCTCTCGATCAAGCGCGCACCGCTCCTCTTCACGATCCCAAACATTACCTGAAATGTTTGTAATATCATGAGCTAACAACTTAAGCCCAGTGAGAATAATAAGAATAAAAAGTAAGAATAGACCTCAAACTTGCATTCGATTTGAGTCCATAAACATACTTACTCTTTGTTATCTTCAATTCAAAGAGTTTATGATAAAGTGTTCCACTTTACTTACCAATTCTCCAATGTTATTGTGGAACTACATTCCAAATATTCCTGGTATGATATCGTAAAATGCGTATAGCATTTATATCTCATTCCATACATACCTTATACTATGTATAAGGTTTACTTTAAATTCTTATTCTTTCAAAGGATGATATTAATTAGCACACTTAGTCTAATTGTTCCTCCATAAACTTATTATAACATAAAGTAAGAAAAGTAAATGACTTTGCATAAAATATAACATCTCGACTCTCTTTCTCATCTTTCATATGCATAAAAGTAATGAGTACATCCATAGGATACGCATTTGCCATTTATGCATGTAATGAAGGTAATGTGGATTTTTACAAACTATCCACCCTTATCCTTATGTATGAAGGTAATGTGGGAATCCACTCATCCACCATTCACCTTATGCATGATGAAGGTAATGTGGGAATCCACTCATCCACCATTCAACCTTATGCATGAAGGTAACGTGGGTATCCACTCATCCACCGTTCCTTTCATTCTTTTCATTCTTTTCATTCTTTTCTTTTCTCTTTTCAATGATGCGAGATGTTATGGTATAATAAATAATGGTGCAAAATGTTATGCATATGCTTGCATATGCTTGTACAAATAAATAAAGTAAAGTACGATTATTAAATAACCGAAACAAGCATAAAATAAAGCGACATAAAGTAAAGAACATAAAGTAAAGGACGTAAAGTAAAACATAAAGTAAAAATAACTAGGAATCAAGGCATAACGATATGTAAATCGAATTCCATTAACAATAATGAAAGTAAAGGTCAAACATAACGATTATTCTAACCTTCCAGGATTCTAAACTTCCAATGAATCCGAGGTTTTATCAACCGTCCTTTATCAAAGTCTTGGATCCTATAACTTCCAATTATCCAAACTTAGTTTCACATCGAACCTAACTTAGAATTTCTAAGATTCAAGTCTTTTCTTGAGAATTTCTAAGTTCTCACTTAAAGGATTAACTCTTAATCCTAAGGGCACTAACTCACAACCCTCTAATCTTAGGTTCGGATTCTAATCTTAGTTTCAAACTCTTCAAACCGTCAAACTTGTCTGCTTTCTATAGTTACTTTAAATACTAACTATTCTCACCTTAGCCAAATAATTCCAAATCTCCAATTTCCACGAGACAACCACCGAGCAATTGCACCTACAATTCACCGATTGTACAACATATTACAAATCATAACTAATATGCGAACAAATGTGCAATTTCGGGTGAATAGTGATTTCGGATGAATAGTGTCTCGGGTGAATAGTGTTTTCGGGTGAATAGTGTTTTTCGAAAATCCGGGCTCAAAATCGTCATTTTTCATGATAGAAATTCATGATTTCAACTTCAAATCTCATTTATAATCAAAAACGAACAAAACCACCTAAAAAGTTTTGAAAACTTACTTTTTAGGACTTCCCTAAGGGAACGAGAACGGCAAAAGGTTAGGTTGGAAAGAAAGCCCACGTCCCGAGCAATCCAACGCAATCGACCTCATTGAAAACGGTCGAGAAATGAAGAAAGGCCAAAGAAATCTTCTTCTCATCCATGGAAGATGAGCTCCACGGCTTGGAGGAGAGAAAATGGATGAATATCCTTGGTCAAAGGTGGTCAAGGTGTTTTAAAGAAGATGAAGCAAATAGTAGATAGATATTTAGGACTTTTGGAATTTACGATTTTGCCCTTTTTTGACTTTTAGCTTATGAATCGAAACCCGATGCTCTTAAATAAATCTAAAGGTGATTAATAATTATTAATTGGCCTATTAATAATTATTAAAGTCACCGAAGCGAAAAATAAACATTAAAACGATAAAAATGAATTTCGGGCAAAATTAAGTACTAATATCGAAATTACAAAATAATAATTAAATTAAATACTTAAATTGCAATAAATAAATAAATAAACAATATTAAATAAATAAATAAATAATAAATAAAATAAAATAAATTTTTTTTTTTTACTCCAAAATAACGGGACGTTACATTAATGATCGAAATATTTTTCGTAAACATGAATCTATTTCTCAAAGGGTCAGTTTCAAAATAGCAAATGAGTAACAGTCACATTATTAAGCAATTAATTACAATGATGTGAAGAAATTATTTTCCAGTAAGGGGTAACTGCAGATATCAAACAGGAAACAACAAACTTTAGATTAAATAAAACAAACGAGTTTGAGTTGAACTGATTTACTAAAAATGAATTATACTATTAAAAAAAATGAATTACACTGAAGTATGATTTGGTAAAATTTTCACAACTAGAATCACCCATACAAGCAAAAAATTTGATGCATAATGCAAGTTTTTTTAATTTGGGTGGGGGCGGCTACGATAAACATACCGGAATGGTTGAGAGAACATGCGATTAGAACTAAGCAGGTTTTAAGATTTTTGTCGAGGAACGTGATTTTCAAGCTATTTGAGTACCGGAAGTTGCGACCCCTATAAGAATTGCTCCCATGAGTAAAACGTGTTGGAAAAACAATAGGATGATTGTCACATAATGCGGAAACCCGCAAAAGATAGACATTTTATTATAAGCAATGCCACGCATCTAAAAATTAGACCATCTAAAGGATGGGAAGAAGCACCACCGATAACCCTGGATCGCTTCGTTTCTCCACCAATCATGAATGCCAACACCTCCCCACTGCATTTCAAGGATACCGGTTCTTGCTATAGATATGAAAAAGGGCCATGAAAATGATACCTGGCATAGTTGGTTAGGTGCACATCAAAGAAAAGCACGTGTCACTTGAAAAAAGCGCAAACCAAGCCTGTCCTTGGACAAGAAGAAAACGAAAAATTCTAATACAAATGCATTGAGTATGATATGCAGTTGGTAATTACCTCGGGGACAATAAACTTCCCTGTTAGCAGGTAGACAGCTGGTAGAGTATAATAAGCAACCAATGGAATCGACGTCAATGGATAAACAACAGAGTTTATGTACGGAAAAATGCTCCAGCCACTTCAAACCGCATCCGTAACCATACCATATTGGACAATGCCTCAAGAGCCCATCGAAGAACTTGGTGTAGACGATCTGACAGATTAATAGGAGTTGAACCCTTGAATGCTGGCCTTTTAGGAATGCAATAAAAGGATCTCCAGCCATGGTGCTTCTTGAAACCTGTTAAAATATCTCCTGTAAGTAACAGACCAGTAAATCCACCCTACCTGCAAGACAGGAAATAAAAATATTAAAAACCGCTTAAGAATAATATTGTTTTGAACATTCAGGAGAAGTGCATACCTCTTTACCCCATTCTGTTTTATCTTCATAACCACAATGATTATATGGACGGCTTCTTTCAACAAGTGATGCGAAAGATGTTCCCGAAGGCTCTCCACCATCTTCCATAAGAGTGGAAGCTATGAATGATGGTGATTGCCCAAATTTGTTCTCAAACTTAACTTGGGGCATCGAGATGATTGCTCATTATCTATTCCTGCATTGGATAATGTAGTTAAAGAAAGTTATATGTATGATCAAATCCAACACTAAGAATTGTAACGAAAAAATAAATTTTTGTCCCATCCCACTATCTAAAATTACGGACCAACCATCGAGCACATATAATGCCTAGGATAAGAAATTCATGATAAAATTGAAAGACGGAATAGCAATATGTAATATGCGGTAATTGAAAAATAAACCGAGATTTAACCTCGCTAACTAATTATTCCAAATAAGCACTAAAAAGTTTTGCAAGCTTCGATCCGAGTAGTTACTAATTTGAAACTAGTAATATCTTCAATGCCCTCCTCAATATTCCCAAGTGCATGAACCTGCTTAGAAGTAGCTTTGTGCTTCAATTACTTTTTATCATTGACCGTCTATGATTTAGTCTTCTTTTTTAGAACCGAGGCAAAGCAGCAGCACCACCACCAGGACAATTGCAAGTCCTTCTTGGTGTTTTCTTCTTGACAGGGGTGTCATATCCATAAAGGGCCTGCCTTCCAGAAGACACACCCAGTACCAACATAAATCCGGCATTGAATACCATATAATCCTTTCACGTTGATCTAAATTTATCAAAATGAAAGAAGGATTAGCAATTCATTCGCCATAACGTGGGAGAAAGTGCCTTGTCGTCAATAATATTAAGTCACACAATTCAAATATTTACTTACATCGAAGAATACAACATTGCGATTTGAGTATCTATATAAGCCTTCTTTTATCTATATAAGCCTTCTCAGTACCAACATAATTTGGGTATTTTATGTTTGTTCTTTCTTAATCTTAATGCAATGGTATGCAAGCCTTCTCTTTCAGACAAAAAAAAAAGAATATAAATTCTTATATAATACAAGATCTTTAGTCTAGGCATTTAACATCACAAAGAAAGACAATAATGAAATGGTACACACATGTTGGTTGTTACATGGGCGGCTTCTCTTTCAGGAAAACAAAATATATAGATTCTTATATAATACAAGATCTTTAGTCTAGGCAATGCACATCACAACAAAGACAACAATGGCTTCCCAAAAATGAAACTTCACACCAAAGGATTAATAAGTAACTTTACCATATGATCTCTGGGATTCCAACATCTCTGTTGCGAAAGTAGTTCAACAGCATTTCCAAGAAAGTTCCATGTGCTCCACACCACTGGGTTTTGAGGCATTAAATTTTTGTCACGATGAAGAAAAATTTCACTGCCAATACAGAGAAAATGATTGTGCATTTGGATGCAAGAAAGTTCCTTCCTACCGCTAAATACTTTATTTATTACACAACATCTCCTTAGAGTGTAGCTAAGATCTTTAAAAAATTCTCTTATATAGTAACTAGAAAAAGTGAGAAGAAAGGGACAACACATGCTAAGACCAACGCAACAGAAAAAACAAAGATCAGTTGTAGGACTTTTAGGTTAATCTTGCACCTCTATTGATCGACAAGGCCAGGAATATTGATACAGGGGAATGATAAAAAAAATGATGATTATGATGTTCAAATATTAGTAAACCAGGCACCAAATGAAAGGGAAAAAAAACCTATATATGGAACAAAAAATGTGCTTGTTATTTCAATTCTATATCACCAAGAACTTAAAATAAAAAAGAGAAGGTACAACACATTGTCACCAACCTTTTCTCTCAAGTGTATTTTTCTCTCTACTCTCTCTGTGGCTTTCATTGCTTCAGCTCAACCCTACAATAAATGGAACAACAAATGCTTGGAATTAATTCATATTATGACTTTTTTTCCATGCATCGAACAATAAACATATAACCGGAGTTCCGTGAATGAGTCTAAACATGTATAGGTACAAGTGTCAAAAAAATTACATTTGATGCCCACCCCTTCTTTTTCTATAAGAATAACAAAACCTGCCAAGTCTTGAAAAATTACAATGGTTGGGATGGACTCCATATTTTGAATGCGTTGAAGAGCAAATATAGAGAGAAGTGCATATGATCTCCCATTTTTAGAAGGGCACCACCAAAATCAAATGTAAGTCGCAAGCGGTCACTAAACTAAACTAGTCAAAGCGGAACCCATACACATTCAAAGGATGAAAAAAAAAAACATCTACAAAAAAGTGCAAACAATTATTAGAAAATGCTTGGGTCATCAATTGCATTTTGTGCCAACATCAATAAACGTAGCACCTGGTTTGATCGAATCGCCCTTAATCTAACAACGAAGCAAAACAATATGCTACCAGGTTTGTTGCGATCCATTGGATCAACAAGCAATTCAAATAAATAAGAAACTCAAACACTATCGACTCCACTAAGAAAAAAGGGATTAACTAAATTTTGTTAATCGTGACACTAAAAAGGCATTCCATTTGAAAGCTAAAATAATAATTACTACTCCCTAGCCCTACCGTTGAGAAACTGTTCCCCAACATTCTCATTTTGTGCTATTGTCAGATTAGTCAAAAGAAAGGGTAATTAGTTTATTTGAAGTTTTTTTTTTCCTTTTATATATATTGATTAATAAGGTGAGTTTTACATGATATTATATTGTTTGATTTATAAAATGTCTATGACTTTAACGGTAGATGAGTTTTTAAGCCGAACAAGTAGTAGGAGTTGGCGGTCAGGAAGTTTGAGGGAGATATGGAATGTGCCTCAGCCGACGAAACACAATTTTATCAAACACCATGTTTTCAGAAAAAATAAAATATAATATAATAAATCATCTAACAAACATGCACAAATCTACTTTACAATCAAATCAATAAAACGAACAACAAATTTACATTTAAAAGGTCGGGAAGGGATGGGTTTAAACCGCTATAATGTCTTGTAATGAAAACGATAGCAACAAAAAGAAATGATCATTGTCATTCAAGCCTCGGAGAGAGAGATTATAAACATTTACCTCTAACATTCCACACTGCCAATGGTACTTGTTTATGTTTCACAACAGGGGCATCGCAGCTGTATCAATCAGGATAGGTATAGATGATATTTTGCACTGCATAAAATCAAGAATAGCCAAAACACTTACATAGCGAGAAAACGGTTGACTCGCCTGTCTCTAACTCTTGTTCTGGCTTTTGCCTAGGAAAATGCTGAAAGAGGGCTTTTACAGCTCCTTCAACTCCATCCTCATTCTTCATGGCCTTTGCAAGCTCGATGGCAAACTCCTTAACCTGGAATAATAATCAATTTCATAACGTGTCTTTTCCTTATTAATTATAGGTTATAATTCAAGTGTAAGCTCTCTCTTTCTTTTTCACCATAGTATTCTGCCAAACTTATACATATCTTTTTCACTTATATGACTCGGACTAGACTATCCAATACTCTTAACACTCAGAGATGAGAGGCACAAAGAGTTTAGACATAATTTACTGGGTTTGATGGGGTCCAACCTCAAAAACGGACCAGTACACTTCAATTGTTTTCCTAATCATACAGTTTCCCTAGAAGATCGTCACATCCTTTCACCACCCTCTCCTATGAGAGTGGACCAATACGCCATCACCGACGACGAAGGCTTCACGCCAGTATCCCGAGATCGTCGTCACGACAAGGGTATACAAATCAACGAGTCTTTGACTCCACCGATGCCTTCGGAATCACTATCCTCTTCAAAACAGGGTTCTTTAAACCCTAAATCCTTTTCTCTGGCGCTAATTCCATTACCCAGGTTCATTCCCCAACCTGAGATCAAACGATACTTCAAAAAGCCTCGACCAATCTTCGATTGTCATCTCATTCAATTAAGGATATCACATCCCGTGTCTATCCTTAAAAACTTCAATTTCCTTCCTTTGTCTCTCCTTAAGACAAAAAAGTTTTATGAGTTAATCTTAATAGACTCAAAAGTCAGCCCAGATTACTCATATACCAGATAAGCGTGATCCTTCAAAATTCGCTTATCCAGTAGTTAACTCCTCGCGCCGTTGCGGCCGTTTCTAGGACTGATCGACGAATCAAAACCCCTTTTTCCTACATCCCTCAGATTTTCTGTATGGATCATCTGTTGGAACAACAACATTCAAACATTTGACGGAATTAAGCACCTCGTCAAAGATATCTACATCAAATGGTGAGGAAAAGTATTCCTACAAACATGCAGAATTGACGCCCGTTAAAGAATGGTTCGTCAAGAATGCTCGTCAACAAGATCTCTCGTTGATTCATCAGAAGGAGCTATGCAAGGAGAAATCAGCTTTGATGGCAAAAATGGCCCAAGCCACCACCAAAGCACATCTCACACTAGAATCAAAAATGTTATTGGTGGTGATTTCTCTACAATAAACTATACAAAGAGTTGCATATTTACCATCTTTGCTTATAAACTCAAAGACTTCAACCGCTCCTATGGATGTAATTGTGCAAAGGCCTTCCACGTTCCAGCCAGCTAACTATTATCAATAAATTCTCAAAGCTATAGCACTCTTGTTACAATACAAATCTCTATTTCATCAAATAAATCAAGAAACTAAAAAAAGAAACAATGTTAGAACATTTCAATCAGTGATTGGTGAAAGTAAACTAAAGAGGCCTGACACAAGTTCAAAAATTTTCATATAAAAAAAATAGAGATGAGGTAAAGAACATACACCATAAGAAACTCCTCACCATCCAAAGAAGTAGAGAGCATACATGCCGCAATGAACGTATCGTGAGTTCAAGCACCACTGGTTGCCATATATCACAAAGAAGGTTATTATTATTCATCTCTTTAATTATGATAATGAAAACATGTAGGTGTAATTAGAATATATAAATATGATGTTCAAATATTAGTAAACCAGGCGAGGAAATGAAAGGAAAAAAAACCTATATATGGAACAACAAATGTGCTTGTTATTTAGATTCTATATCAACTGGGAACTTAAAATAAAAAAGAGAAGGTACAACACATTGTCACCAACCTTTTCTCTCAAGTGTGTTTTTCTCTCTACTCTCTTAGTGGCATTCATTCCATCAGCTCAACCCTACAATAAATGGAACAACAAATTCTTGGAATTAATTCATATTATGACTTTTTATCCATCCATCAAAACAATAAACATATAACTGAGTTCTGTGAATGAGTTTAAACATGTATAGGTACAGTGTCAAAAAATTTACATTTAATGCCCACCCTTTCTTTTTCTGTAAGAATAACAAAACCTGCCAAGTCTTTAAAATTTACAATGGGATGGACTCCATATTTTGAATGCGTTAAATAAAGAGCAAATATAGAGAAAAGTGCATATGATCTCCCATTTTTAGAAGAGCACCACCAAAATCAAATGTAAGCTGCAAAGAGTCACTAAACTAAACTAGTCAAAGCGGAACCCATACACATTCAAAGGATGCAAAAAAAAAAACATCTATAAAAGTGCAAACAATTATTAGAAAATGCTTGGGTCATCAATTGCATTTTGTGCCAACATCAATAACTGTAGCACCGGGTTTGATCCAACTGCCCTTAATCTAACAGCAAGCAAAACAATATGCGACCAGTTTGTTGCAGTCCATTTGGATCAACAAGCAATTCAAATAAATAAGAAACTCAAACACTATCGACTCCACTAAGAAAAAAGGGATTAACTAAATTTTGTTAATCGTGACACTAAAAAGGCATTCCATTTGAAAGCTAAAATAATAATTACTACTGCCTAGCCCTACTGTTGAGAAACTGTTCCCCAACATTCTCATTTTGTGCTATTGTTAGACTAGTCAAAAGAAAGGGTAGTTAGTTTATTTGAAGTTTTTTTTTTTCCTTTTATATATATTGATTCATAAGGTGAGTTTTACGAGATATTATATTGTTTGATTTATAAAATGTGTATGGCTTTAACGGGAGATGAGTTTTTAAGCCGAACAAGTAGTAGGAGTTGGCGGTCAGGAAGTTTGAGGGAGATATGGAATGTGCCTCAGCCGACGAAACACAATTTTATCAAACACCATGTTTTCAAAAAAAATAAAATATACTATAATAAATCATCTAACAAACATGCACAGATCTACTTTACAATCAAATCAATAAAACGAACAACAAATTTACATTTAAAAGGTCGGGAAGGGATGGGTTTAAACTGCTATAATGTCTTGTAATGAAAACTCGATAGCAACAAAAAGAAATGATCATTGTCATTCAAGCCGGAGAGAGATTATAAACATTTACCTCTAACATTCCACACCGCCAATGGTACTTGTTTATGTTTCACAACAGGGGCATGGCGACGTTCAATTAGGATAGTTGTATAGATGATATTTTGCGGTGCATAAAATCAAGAACGACCAAAACACTTACGTAGCGAGAAAGCGGTTGACTCGCCTGTTTACTCTTGTCCTGGCTTTGCCTAGGAAAATCTTGAAAGAGGGCTTTTACCGGCTCCTTCAACTCCATCCTCATTCTTCATGGCCTTGGCAAGCTCGATGGCGGACTCCTTAACCCTAATAATAATCAATTTCATAACGTGTCTTTTCCTTATTAATTATAGGTTATAATTCAAGTGTAAATTCTCTCTTTCTTTTTCACCATAGTATTCTGCCAAACTTATACATATCTTGTAAACTTATTTAATACGCCAATAAGAAGTTATCAATTGTCCATGATACAAATACATCTACACAAGTAGAAATTCACATTCTCGTAATTTGACAACAAAAGGAAAATCAACACAATCTCGCCTTTCATTTATCAATTAAATCGTCTCTTAAAAAAATAATAGATAAAAGCTTTTTTTAATAACTTAATGAGTCAAACATGTCCAAATTTATCCAACTTGCTAAACGAAATTACCTTGGGATCTAGCATAAATTTTATAGCATCAACCAACTTGGTAAGTGAGAACTCTTCGACTGGGATGGGTGGAGGACCAACTCTTCTATCATTTACACGCACACCCCATAATGGCTGAGATCCAAAAAAAGGAATGATTGTTGTTGGACACTGCAATGCAAGAAATAAGGGGATCAAAATTAGCAATTCGTATCACACGTATTATAAGTAATCATAGCATGAACCATTACAAGACTTTTTAAACCAGGAATGTTGTTCCAAAGACCTCCACGATGCACCTATAAACAAAATACAAATATCAAGCAGCCTTCACACAAGAAGGGATAAAGAAACAAGGAGTAATATGGTCACAATGTGCAAACAGTCATAGCATAAATTATCCACCTGATAGAACTTAAAGTGGATTGGATTAGAAGATAGAAACGAGCACAAATTCAAGAAGAGTTTCGAAGCTCCGTATCTCTCCCCTACATCCCCAATTCTACTCGTAATTTTTTTAACTCTAACTAACTTCCTAAGTCCAAGGTTCTGTCAAGCCATCACTTAACATATCACATTTACTACCTACCTTCCCTCTTGTCCTGTAAGTTCGATGTATCAAGGGCCTATGAATACACCCTTCCAAACAATATCAACGTATCCTCAAGGAGCCACTATGACACGCTGGCACAGTGAATCTTCCAATGCTTTTACATCACACCTAAAAATAATATCGAGGTAAACATAAGCAGATGTGCGCTGAGACGATAAACATCCATTTGACGTGTTCAAAGAGATTAGAACTCTTACATGAGTAGTTCTGCTCCTATTCGTATCTGATAATTTTATTTCTCATCTTTCGCTTAGGACGAATCAATTTCCTTCCCTTTCACAAAGTTAATTTTTCCAAGGTGTAGTATCGCAACTACAACACGAAATACGACATCCTATTATAGAAACAAACTTCTCATCAGCTAAAATCCGGGTATGAGGAAATTGCTTACCTTATAAGAAATATATATATATGCTGCCCACTCAGCCTGATTGATTTCTAGAACATCCATGGCATTTCTTGTCCCCAAGTACTCCATGTTATTTCTTATTCGGTTGTTATTCATAACACTGCCACAAAATACGCAATATTTTTAATTATTTTCATATTTTGATTTATGATGGACTAAAGTGTATGACAATGGTTATTGAGACTTTCATGATAGACATGACCGCCGCACATGAGAAAATACCCTTCAATATCTACCATAAATATTGAGGTCACAACTCCTCAAAATATACAATCGACCAATACAAAACTATTTGAAAATTAAATATAAATGTATAAATACGAAGAATAAGAAGCATCAACTCATCTCATTAGTAGCTCCAAAGAATTCTAGTAGGAAAGGTTGAACCGGTAGAGATTCTAAAACACTCCTTGAATCACTGCAAGAATTTCAAGAAAATATGCAAGCTTTTATCGCACATTAATGAAGTAATTCCAAATACAAAATAGGAATAGAGAGTATAACATAAATTTGCAATAAGAATTACTTTCAGAATTAATATTCTAAAATTCACTTCCATATTCAACATATTAGACAAAACATACCATTCCAAGTCAACTACCAAAAAAGAAAAAAAAGAAAAATTGGATAGAGGACTAGAAACAAATTTGCAACAAGCAATGACTAAGAATTATCTTTAGGATATCAAAAGAGATTCACATAACGGTTCTTTTCAAATAAAGAGTGAAAACATCCCTAATAAGCTTTTAAAAAAGCTGATTTCAAAGAAAGATGTCATCGAAGATAGATCTCATTATCTATCAAAACAAACAAGAGATGGAGATCGCAAAGGTTTAGAAGAAGAACTCCACAACTGGAGTATTCCAAAGGTAGATTCAACTTTGATATGCCATCAAAGCATCCATCAAAACAATGGTGTACAATGTTCCGGTCAAAGTTGACACGGAAGCAATTCATATGTTTTCAAAGAAGTTAATACTCAAACACTGAGCTCAGATTAGTCCAAGTTACGGTCAACGCACTTTTCCTACTCGGACTAGACTATCCAATACTCTTAACACTCAGAGATGAGAGGCACAAAGAGTTCACACATAGTTTACTGGGTATGATGGGGTCCAACCTCGAAAACGGACCACTACACTTCAATTGTTTTCCTAATCATATACTTTCCCTAGAAGATCGTCACATCCTTTCACCAAGCTCTCCTATGAGAGTGGACCAATACGCCGTCACCGACCAGTATCCCGAGATCGTCGTCACGACAAGGGTATACAAATCAATGAGTCTTTGACTCCACCGATGCCTTCGGCATTACTAATCTCTTCAAAACAGGGTTCTTTAAACCCTCAATCCTTTTCTCAGGCGCTAATTCCATTACCCAGGTTCATTCCCCAACCTGAGAACAAAGGATACTTCAAAAAGCCTCGACCAATCTTCGATTGTAATTTCATTCAATTAAGGATATCACATTCCGTGTCTATCCTTAAAAACTTCAATTTCCTTCCTTTTTCTCTCCTTAAGACAAGGAACTTTTATGAGTTAATCTTAATAGACTCAAAAGTCATCCGAGATTACTCATATACCAGATAAGCGAGATCCTTCAAAAATCGCTTATCCAATCGTTAACTCCTCGCACCATTGCCGCCGTTTCTAGGACCGATTGAAGCCTCAAAACCCGTTTTTCCTACATCCCTCAGATTTTCTATATAAATTATCTGTTAGAACAACAACATTCAAACATTTGACGGAATTAAGCACCTCGTCAAAGATATCTACATTAAATGGTGAGGAAAAGTATTCCTACAAACATGCAGAATTGACGCCCGTCAAAGAATGGCTCGTCAAGAATCCTCGTCAACAAGATCTCTCGTTGATTCATTAGAAGGAGCTATGCAAGGAGAAATCAGCTTTGATGGCAAAAATGGCCCAAGCCACCACCAAAACACATCACACACTAGAATCATTGCAGAAGTCAAGCAAATGCGAAAACTCCATCAATCGGATCCTCAAACTCCCTTGGTGATGACGACGAGTTTGATCCCGATGATCCGTTTTTTGATTCTCAACCTCAGTAATCAACTGAAAAGTTGATAATAATAATGATTAGTTTACTTATGTTTTTACACTGTACATTCTCAAACGGTGATTTGAGCTTAGAAACACTGCCACAAAATACGCAACGTTTTAATTATTTTCATATTTTGATTTATGACGGACTAAAGAGTATTGTATGACAATGGTTATTGAGACTTTCATGATAGACATGGCTGCCACACATGAGAAAATACCCTTCAACATCTACCATAAATATTGAGGTCGCAACAACTCAAAATATACAATAGACCAATACAAAACTATCTGAAAATGAAAATTTAAAATAAATGTATAAATACGAAAAACAAGAAGCATCAACTCATCTCATTAGTAGCTCCAAAGAATTCTGGTAGGAAAAGTCGAACCGGTAGAGATTATAAAACACTCCTTGAATCACTGCAAGAGATTCAAGAAATTATTCAAGTTTTAATCACCATAAATATTGAGGTCGCAACAACTCAAAATATCTAGCATAAATATAAAGGTCGCAACAACTCAAAATATACAATTGACCAATACAAAACTATCTGAAAATGAAAAATTAAAAATAAATGTATAAATACGAAGAACAAGAAGCATCAACTCATCTCATTAGTAGCTCCAAAGAATTCTGGTAGGAAAAGTTGAACCGTAGAGATTCTAAAACACTCTTTGAATCACTGCAAGAATTTCAAGAAATTATGCAAGTTTTAATCACACATTCATGAAGTAGTTCCAAATACAAAATAAAAATAGAGAGTATGACAAAAATTTACAATTAGAATTATCTTCAGAATTAATATTCTAAAACTCAGTTCCATATTCAACATATTATAAATAACGGGTGTCAATCAAGCATATAGCTCATATACTTCTAATAAAAGACCAACATAAATTAAAAGGGCTAGGAAATAAAAATTAACACGGAGAGTAACTCGAGTCCTTTGCATTATAGGTAGAAAACCAACTACGAAAACCAAAACATTCAAATGCAAGAAAAACTTGGTCCAAAGAACTAAATGATTAGAAACTACCTATTGCACAAAACGACTCACATAAGGAAGCATGCACCGATAAGTAACAACGAACCAAGACGAGGTTTGTACGCCCATGCAGATCCACGGACCGAGATCGCCGATGCTCAATGGATGGGAACCACCATTTTCTTAAACTAAAAGCTTTCTTTTCCTCACTCTTTTAGAACCATGAGGCTCCATACCCGTTTCTTGAAATGATAGAGCTTGATAACCGCAAATCATAAACACAACGACGGTGAAACAAAAACTTTTAGTAATATAAAAGTACCGCAAATAAAAGACTTTCTAGTTTGCCTCCCCGTACTGTGATTGAAAGCTTAGAACATGAAAGGAGAGCATAATAATGAAACTTTGATTTTACAATGATAGAACTTTCATTAATAATAGCACTTTGATTTTATAATGATAGAACTTTCATTAATAATGAAAGTTTCAAAATCATAAAAACTAACAAAACTTGAAAACTTATTGAATTTTAATTTAAAAAATCCCAATTAGAAACATAAAAACAATAATAATATTCATCCCTCAACAATACACAATACACAACGAAAAAAAAATAATGAAAGAAAAAAGTGTTATATTTAAAAATAAATAAAACCTTTACTATTTTGGAAAATAAGGCAGAAAAAATGTTATTGGTGGTGATTTCTCTACAATGAAATATATAAAGAGTTGCATATTTACCATCTTTGCTTATAAACTCAAAGACTTCAACCGCTCCCATGGATGTAATTGTCCAAAGGCCTTCCACATTCCAGCCAGCTAACTATTATCAATTAAGTCTCAAAGCTATAGCACTCTTGTTACAATACAAATCTCTATTTCATCAAATAAATCTTGAAACTAAAAAAAGAAACAATGTTAGAACATTTCAATCAGGGATTGGTGAAAGTAAACTAAAGAGGCGTGACACAAGTTCAAAAATTTTCATAGAAAAAAATAGAGATGAGGTAAAGAACAAACACCATAAGAAACTCCTCACCATCCAAAGAAGTACAGAGCATACATGCCGCAATGAACGCATCGGGAGTTTCAAGCACCAGCTGGTTGCCATCTATCACAGCAAGGTTATTATTATTCTTCTCTTTAATTATGATAATGAAAACATGTAGTTGTAATTAAAATATATAAATATGATGTTCAAATATTAGTAAACCAGGCAGCAAATGAAAGGAAAAAAACCTATATATGGAACAACAAATGTGCTTGTTATTTAGATTCTATATCAGCAAGAACTTAAAATAAAAAAGAGAAGGTACAACACATTGTCACCAACCTTTTCTCTCAAGTGTATTTTTCTCTCTACTCTCTCAGTGGCATTCATTCCTTCAGCTCAACCCAACAGTAAATGGAACAACAAATTCTTGGGATTAATTCATATTATGACTTTTTTTCCATGCATCAGAACAGTAAACATATATCCGAGTTCTGTGAATGAGTCTAAACATGTATAGGTACAGTGTCAAAAAATTTACATTTAATGCCCACCCCTTCTTTTTCTATAAGAATAACAAAACCTGCCAAGTCTTGAAAAATTACAATGGTTGGGGGATGGACTCCATATTTTGAATGCGTTGAAGAGCAAATATAGAGAGAAGTGCATATGATCTCCTATTTTTAGAAGAGCACCACCAAAATCAAATGTAACCTGCAAGCTCACTAAACTAAACTAGTCAAAGCGGAACCCATACACATTCAAAGGATGCAAAAAAAAAAAAACATCTACAAAAGTGCAAACAATTATTAGAAAATGCTGGGATCATGAATTGCATTTTGTGCCAACATCAATAATCGTAGCACCTGGTTTGATCCAAGCGCCCTTAATCTAACAAGAAGCAAAACAATATGCTACCAGTTTGTTGCGATTCAATGGATCAACAAGCAATTCAAATAAATAAGATACTCAAACACTATCGACTCCACTCGAAAAAAAGGGATTAAATAAATTTTGTTAATCGTGACACTAAAAAGGCATTCCATTTGAAAGCTAAAATAATAATTACTACTTCCTAGCCCTACCGGTTGAGAAACTGTTCCCCAACATTCTCATTTTGTGCTATTGTGAGACTAGTCAAAAGAAAGGGTAGTTAGTTCATTTGAAGTTTTTTTTTCCTTTTATATATATTTATTCATAAGGTGAGTTTTACGTGATATTATATTGTTTGATTTATAAAATGTGTATGGCTTTAACGGGAGATGAGTTTTTAAGCCAAACAAGTAGTAGGAGTTGGCGGTCAGGAAGTTTGAGGGAGATATGGAATGTGCCTCAGCTGACAAACACAATTTTATCAAACACGTTGTCTTCAGAAAACATAAAATAAAATATAATAAATCATCTAACAAACATGCACAGATCTACTTTACAATCAAATCAATAAAACGGTCAACAAATTTACATTTAAATGGTCGGGGAGGGATGGGTTTAAACTGCTATAATGTCTTGTAATGAAAATTGATAGCAACAAAAAGAAATGATCATCGTCATTCCGGCCGAGAGAGAGATTATAAACATTTACCTGTGACATTCCACGGTGCCAATGGTAGTTGTTTATATTTCACAACAGGGGCATGGTAGTTGTATCAATTAGGATAAGTATAGATGATATTTTGAACTGCATAAAATCATGAAGCACCAAAACACTTACGTAGCGAGAAAACGGTTGACTGATTGTTTCTAACTCTTGTTCTAGCTTTTGCCTAGGAAAATGCTTGAAAGAGGGCTTTTATAGCTCCTTCTACTTCATCCTCATTCTTCATGCCCTTGGCCAGCTCGATGGCAGACTCCTTAACCTGGAATAATAATCAATTTCATAACGTGTCTTTTCCTTATGAATTATAGGTTATAATTCAAGTGTAAGCTCTCTCTTTCTTTTTCACCATAGTATTCTGCCAAACTTATACATATCTTGTAAACTTTTTTAATACGCAAATAAGAAGTTATCAATTTGTCCATGATTCAAATACAACTATACAAGTAGAAATTCACATTCTCGTAATTTGACAACAAAAGGAAAATCAACACAATCTCGCCTTTCATTTATCAATTAAATCGTCTCATAAAAAAATAATAGATAAAAGCTTTTTTTTAATAACTTAATGAGTCTAACATGTCCAAATTTATCCAACTTGCAAAATTAAATTACCTTGGGAACTAGCATAAATTTTATAGCATCAACAAATTCGTAAGTGAGAAGTCTTCGACTGGGATGGGTGGAGGACCAACTCTTCTATCATTTACACGCACACCCCATAATGGCTGATCTCTAAAAAAAGGAATGACTACTGTTGGACGCTCCAATGCAAGAAATAAGGAGATCAAAATTAGCAATTGTGAATCACACGGTATTATAAGTAATCATGACATGAACCATTACACCACCTTTTAAACCAGCTATTGTTCCAGCACCTCCATGATGCACCTATAAACAAAATACAAATAACAAGCAGCCTTCACACAAGAACGGATAAAGAAACAAGCATTAATATGGTCACAATGTGCAAACAGTCATAACATAAATTATCGACTTGATAGAACTTAAAGTGAATTGGATTAGAAGATAGAAACGAGCACAAATTCAAGAAGAGTTCTGAAGCTCCGTAACTCTCCCCTACATCACCAATTCTACTCGTAATTTTTGTAACTCTAACTAACTTCCTAAATCCTAGGTTCTGTCAAGCCATCGCTTAACATATCACATTTACTACCTACCTTCCCTCTTGTCTTGTAAGTTCGATGTATCAAGGGCCTATCAATACACCCTTCCAAACAATATAAACGCATCCTTAAGGAATGACACGCTGGCACAGTGAATCTTCCAATGCTTTTACATCACACCTGAAAATAATATCGAGGTAAACGTAAGGAGATGTGCGCTGAGACGATAAACATCCATTAGATGTCTTCAAAGAGATTAGAATTCTTACATGAGTAGTTCTGCTCTATTCGTAGATGATAATTGGATTTCTCATCTTTCACTTTGGACGAATCAATTCCTTCCCTTTCACAAAGTTAATGTTTCCAAGATGTAGTATCGCAACTACAACACGAAATAGAGCATCCTATTATAGAAACAAACTTCTCATCAGCTAAAAGCCGGGTTTGAGGAAATTGCTAACCTTATAAGAAATATATATATATTCTGCCCACTCAGCCTGATTGATTCCTAGAACATCCATGGCATTTCTTGTCTCCAAGTACTCCATGGCATTTCTTATTCGGTTGTTACTCATAACACTGCCACAAAATACGCAATATTTTTAATTATTTTCATATTTTGATTTATGACGGACTAAAGTGTATGACAATGGTTATTGAGACTTTCATGATAGACATGACCGCCACAAATGAGAAAATACCCTTCAATATCTACCATAAATATTGAGGTCACAACTCCTAAAAATATACAATCGACCAATACAAAACTATTTGAAAATTAAATATAAATATATAAATACGAAGAACAAGAAGCATCAACTCATCTCATTAGTATCTCCAAAGAATTCTAGTAGGAAAGGTTGAACCGATAGAGATTCTAAAACACTCCTTGAATCACTGCAAGAATTTCAAGAAAATATGCAACTTTTTATCGCACATTCATGAAGTAATTCCAAATACAAAATTGGAGTAGAGAGTATAACATAAATTTGCAATAAGAATTACTTTCAGAATTAATATTCTTAAATTCACTTCCATATTCAACATATTAGACAAAACATACCTTTCCAAGTCAACTACCAAAAAAGAAAAAAAGAACAAAATTGGATAGAGGACTAGAAACATATTTACAACAAGCAATGACTAAGAATTATCTTTAGAATATCAAAGGAGATTCACACAACGGTTCTTTTCAAATAAAGAGTGAAAGCATCCCTAATAAGCTTTTAAAAAAAGCCGATTTTAAAGAAAGATGTCATCGAAGATAGATCTCATGATCTGTAAAAACAAACCACAGATGGAGATCGCAAAGGTTTAGAAGAAGAACTCCAGAACTGGAGTATTCCAAAGGTAGATTCAACTTTGATCTACCATCAAAGCATCCATCAAAACAATAATGTACAATGTTCCGGTCAAAGTTGACACGGGAGCAATTCATATGTTTTCAAAGAAGTTAATACTCAAACACCGAGCTCAGACTAGTCCAAGTTGCGGTCAAGGCACTTTTCCGACTCGGACTAGACTATCCAATACTCTTAACACTCAGAGATGAGAGGCACAAAACACACATAGTTTACTGGGTATGATGGAGTCCAACCTCGAAAACGGACCAGTACACTTCAATTGTTTTCCTAATCATACACTTTCCCTAGAAGATCGTCACATCCTTTCACCACCCTCTCCTATGAGAGTGGACCAATACGCCGTCACCGACGACGAAGGCTTCCAGCCAGTATCTCGAGATCGTCGTCAAGACAAGGGTATACAAATCAATGAGTCTTTGACTCCACCGATGCCTTCGGCATCACTAATCTCTTCAAAACAGGGTTCTTTAAACCCTAAATCCTTTTCTCAGGCGCTAATTCCATTACCCAGGTTCATTCCCCAACCTGAGATCAAAGAATACTTCAAAAAGCCTCGACCAATCTTCGATTGTCATCTCATTCAATTAAGGATACCATATCCCGTGTCCATCCTTAAAAACTTCAATTTCTTTCCTTTTTCTCTCCTTAAGACAAGGAAGTTTAATGAGTTAATCTTAATAGACTCAAAAGTCAGCCAAGATTACTCATATACCAGATAAGCGAGATCCTTCAAAAATCGCTTATCAAGTCGTTAACTCCTCGCGCCGTTGCCGCCGTTTCTAGGACCGATTGACGCCTCAAAACCCCTTTTTCCTACATCCCTCAGAATTTCTGTATGGATTATCTGTTGGAACAACCACATTCAAACATTTGATGGAATTAAGCACCTCGTCAAAGATATCAACATCAAATGGTTAGGAAAAGTATTCCTACAAACATGCAAAATTGACGCCCGTCAAAGAATGGTTCATCAAGAATGCTCGCCAACAAGATCTCTCGTTGATTCATCAAAAGGAGCTATGCAAGGAGAAATCAGCTTTGATGGCAAAAATGGCCCAAGCCACCACCAAAACACATTTCACACTAGAATCATTGCCGAAGTCAAACAAATGCAAAAACTCCATCAATCGGATCCTCCCTCAAACTCCCTTGGTCAAGACGAGGCGTTTGATCTCGATGATCCGTTTATTGATTTTCAACCTCAGTAATCAACTAAAAAGTTGATAATAATAATGATTAGTTTACTTATGTTTTTACAGTGTACATTCTCAAACGGTGATTTGAGCTTAGAAACACTGCCACAAAATACGCAACGTTTTTAATTATTTTCATATTTTGATTTATGACAGACTAAAGAGTTATTGTATGCAATGGTTATTGAGACTTTCATGATAGACATGGCCACCACACATCAGAAAATACCCTTCAATATCTACCATAAATATATTGATGTCACAACAACTCAAAATATACAATCGACCAATGCAGAACTATTTGAAAATTAAAAATTAAAAATAAATGTATAAATACGAAGAACAAGAAGCATCAACTCATCTCATTAGTAGCTCCAAAGAATTCTGGTAGGAAAAGTTGAACAGGTAGATATTCTAAAACACTCCTTGAATCACTGCAAGAATTTCAAGAAATTATTCAAGTTTTAATCACACATTCATGAACTAGTTCCAAATACAAAATAAGAATGGAGAGTATGACAAAATTTTATAATTAGAATTAATATTCTAAAACTCAGTTCCATATTCAACATATTATAAATAACAGTGTGTCAATCAAGCATATAGCTCATATACTTCTAATAAAAGACCAACATAAATTATAAGGGCTAGGAAATAAAAATTAACACCAGGAGAGTGACTCGACTCCTTTGCGATTATAGGTAGAAAACCAAAGACAAAAACCAAAATATTCAAATGCACCAAAAACTTGGTCAAAAGAATTCAATGATTAGAAACTACCTATTGCACAAAACAACTCACATGAGGAAGCATGCACCGATAAGTAACAAAGAAACAGTACGAGGTTTGTACGCCCTTGCAGTCCACGGACCGAGATCGCTGATGCTCAATGGATGGGAACCACCATTTTCTTGAACTAAAAGCTTTCTTTTCCTCACTCTTTTAGAACCATCAGGCTCCATACCCGTTTCTTGAAATGATAGAACTTGATAACTGCAAATCATAAACACAACGACGGTGAAACAAAAACTTTTAGTAATATTAAAGTACTGAAAATAAAAGACTTTCTAGTTTGCCTCGCCGTACTGTGATTGACAGCTTAGAACATGAAAGGAGAGCATAATAATGAAAGTTTGATTTTATAATGATAGAACTTTCATTAATAATAGCACTTTGATTTTATAATGACAGAACTTTCATTAATAATGAAAGTTTCAAAATCATAAAAACTAACAAAACTTGAAAACTTATTGAATTTGAATTTAAAAAATCCCAATTAGAAACATAAAAACAATAATAATATTCATCACTCAACAATACACAATACACAACGAAAAAAAAAATAATGAAAGAAAAAAGTGTTATATTTGAAAATAAATAAAACCTTTACTATTTTGGAAAATAAGGCAGAAAAAATGTTATTGGTGGTGATTTCTCTACAATAAACTATATAAAGAGTTGCATATTTACCATCTTTGCTTATAAACTCAAAGACTTCAACCGCTCCCATGAATGTAATTGTCCAAAGGCCTTCCAAGTTCCAGATGACTAACTATTATCAATTAATTCTCAAATATATAGCACTCTTGTTACAATACAAATCTCTATTTCATCAAAGAAATCTAGAAACTAAAAAAAGAAACAATTTTAGAACATTTCAATCAGTGATTGGTGAAAGTAAACTAAAGAGGCCTGCACAAGTTCAAAAATTTTCATAGAAAAAAAGATAGAGATGAGGTAAAGAACAAACACCATAAGAAACTCCTCACCATCCAAAGAAGTAGAGAGCATATATGCCGCAATGAACGCATCGTGAGTTCAAGAACCAGCTGGTTGCCATCTATCAAAGCATGGTTATTATTATTCATCTCTTAAATAAAGAAAACATGTAGGTGTAATTAAAATATATAAATATGATGTTCAAATATTAGTAAACCAAGCAGCAAATGAAAGGAAAAAAAACCTATATATGGAACAACAAATGTGCTTGTTATTTCAATTCTATATCAGAAGGAACTTAAAATAAAAAAGAGAAGGTACAACATATTGTCACCAACCTTCTCTCAAGTGTATTTTTCTCTGTACTCTCTCAGTGGCATTCATTGCTTCAGCTCAACCCTACAATAAATGGAACAACAAATTCTTAGAATTAATTCATATTATTACTTTTTTTCCACGCATCAGAACAATAAACATATAACCGATTCTGTGAATGAGTCTAAACATGTATAGCTACAGTGTCAAAAAATTTACATGTAATGCGCACCCCTTCTTTTTCTATAAAAATAACAAAACCTGCCAAGTCTTGAAATATTACAATGGTTGGGATGGATTCCATATTTTGAATGCGTTGAAGAGAAAATATAGAGAGAAGTGCATATGATCTTCTATTTTTAGAAGAGCACCACCAAAATCAAATGTAAGCTTCAAACAGTCACTAAACTAAACTAGTCAAAGCGGAACCCATACACATTCAAAGGATGCAAAAAAAAAAACATCTACAAAAGTGCAAACAATTATTAGAAAATGCATGGGTCATCAATGGCATTTTGTGCCAACATCAATAACTGTAGCACCTAGTTTGATCCAACTGCCCTTAATCTAACAGCAAGCAAAACAATATGCTACCAGTTTGTTGCAGTCCATTGGATCAACAAGCAATTCAAATAAATAAGAAACTCAAACACTATCGACTCCACTAAGAAAAAAGGGATTAACTAAATTTTGTTAATCGTGACACTAAAAAGGCTTTCCATTTGAAAGCTAAAATAATAATTACTACTCCCTAGCCCTACCATTGAGAAACTGTTCCCCAACATTCTCATTTTGAGCTATTGTAAGACTAGTCAAAAGAAATGGTAATTAGTTTATTTGAAGTTTTTTTTTTCCTTTTATATATATTGATTCATAAGGTGAGTTTTACGTGATATTATATTGTTTGATTTATAAAATGTCTGGCTTTAACGGGGTATGAGTTTTTAAGCCAAACAAGTAGTAGGAGTTGGCGGTCAGGAAGTTTGAGGAAGATATGGAATGTGCCTCAGGTGACGAAACACAATTTTATCAAACACCATGTTTTCAGAAAATATAAAATATAATATAATAAATCATCTAACAAACATGCACAGATCTACTTTACAATCAAATCAATAAAACGGTCAACAAATTTACATTTAAAAGGTCGGGAAGGGATGGGTTACTGGTATAATGACTTGTAATGAAAACTGATAGCAACAAAAAGAAATGATCATCGTCATTCTGATGCCGGAGAGAGAGATTATAATCATTTACCTTTGACATTCCACACTGCCAATGGTAGTTGTTTATGTTTCACAACAGGGGCATGGCAGCTGTATCAATTAGGATAGATGTATAGATGATATTTTGCACTGCATAAAATCAAGAACAGCCAAAACACTTACGTAGCGAGAAAACGGTTGACTCACTTGTTTTTAACTCTTGTTATGGCTTTTGCCTAGGAAAATGCTGATAGAGGGCTTTTATAGCTCCTTCTACTCCATCCTCATTCTTCATGCCCTTGGCAAGCTCGATGGCAGACTCCTTAACCTGGAATAATAATCAATTTCATAACGTGTCTTTTCCTTATTAATTATAGGTTATAATTCAAGTGTAAGCTCTCTCTTTCTTTTTCACCATAGTATTCTGCCAAACTTATACATGCCTTGTAAACTTATTTAATACGCAAATAAGAAGTTATCAATCGTCCATGATACAAATACAACTATATAAGTAGAAATTCACATTCTCTTAATTTGACAACAAAAGGAAAATCAACACAATCTCGCCTTTCATTTATCAATTAAATCGTCTCTTAAAGAAATAATAGATAAAAGCTTTTTTTTAATAACTTAATGAGTCTAACATGTCGAAATTTATCCAACTTGCTAAATGAAATTACCTTGGGAACTAGCATAAATTTTATAGCATCAACCAATTTGGTAAGTGAGAACTCTTCGACTGGGATGGGTGGAGAACCAACTCTTCTATCATTTCCAAAAAAAGAATGATTGTTGTTGGACACCGCAATGCAAGAAATAAGAGGATCAAAATTAGCAATTAGAATCACACGGTATAATAAGTAATCATAGCATGAACCATTACAAGACCTTTTAAACCAACAATGTTGTTCCAAGCACCTCCACGTTGCACCTATAAACAAAATACAAATATCAAGCGACCTTCACACAAGAACGGATAAAGAAACAAGGAGTAATATGGTCACAATGTGCAAACAGTCATAGCATAAATTATCCACCTGACAGAACTTAAAGTGGATTGGATTAGAAGATAGAAATGAGCACAAATTCAAGGAGAGTTCCGAAGCTCCGTATCTCTCCCCTACATCACCAATTCTACTCGTAATTTTTTTAACTCTAACTAACTTCCTAAGTCCTAGGTTCTGTCAAGCCATCACTTAACATATCACATTTACTACCTACCTCCCTCTTGTCTTGTAAGTTTGATGTATCAAGGGCCTATGAATACACCCTTCCAAACAATATCAACGTATCCTCAAGGAGTCACTATGACACTCTAGCACAGTGAATCTTCCAATGCTTTTACATCACACCTGAAAATAATATCGAGGTAAAAATAAGCAGATGTGCGCTGAGACGATAAACATCCATTTGACGTGTTCAAAGAGATTAGAATTCTTACATGAGTAGTTCTCACGCTATTCGTAGATGATAATTTGATTTCTCATCTTTCACTTTGAACGAATCAATTTCCTTCCCTTTCACAAAGTTAATGTTTCCAAGATGTAGTATCGCAACTACAACACGAAATACGGCATCCTATTCTAGAAACAAACTTCTCATCAGCTAAAAGTCGGGTTTGAGGAAATTGCTTACCTTATAAAAAAATATATATATTCTACCCACTCAGCCTGATTGATTCCTAGAATATCCATGGCAGTTCTTGTCTCCAAGTACTCCATGGCATTTCTTGTTCGGTTGTTATTCATAACACTGCCACAAAATACGCAATATTTTTAATTATTTTCATATTTTGATTTATGACGGATTAAAGTGTATGACAATGGTTATTGAGACTTTCATGATAGACATGACCGCCACACATGAGAAAATACCCTTCAATATCTACCATAAATATTGAGGTCACAACTCCTCAAAATATACAATCGACCAATACAAAACTATTTGAAAATTAAATATAAATGTATAAATACGAAGAACAAGAAGCATCAACTCATCTCATTAGTAGCTTCAAAGAATTCTAGTAGGAAAGGTTGAACCGGTAGAGATTCTAAAACACTCCTTGAATCACTGCAAGAATTTCAAGAAAATATGCAACTTTTTCTCGCACATTCATGAAGTAATTCCAAATACAAAATAGGAATAGAGAGTATAACATAAATTTGCAATAAGAATTACTTTTAGAATTAATATTCTAAAATTCACTTCCATATTCAACATATTAGACAAAACATACCTTTCCAAGTCAACTACCAAAAAAGAAAAAAAGAACAAAATTGGATAGAGGACTAGAAACAAATTTGCAACAAGAAATGACTAAGAATTATCTTTAGGATATCAAAAGAGATTCACATAACGGTTCTTTTCAAATAAAGAGTGAAAGCATCCCTAATAAGCTTTTAAAAAAGCTGATTTCAAAGAAAGATGTCATCGAAGATAGATCTCATGATGTGTCAAAACAAACCACAAACCACAGATGGAGATCGCAAAGTTTTAGAAGAACTCCAGAACTGGCGTATTCCAAAGGTAGATTCAACTTTGATCTACCATCAAAGCATCTATCAAAACAATGGAGTACAATGTTCCGATCAAAGTTGACACGGAAGCAATTCATATGTTTTCAAAGTAGTTAATACTCAAACACCGAACTCAGATTAGTCCAAGTTGCAGTCAAGGCACTTTTCCGACTCGGACTAGACTATCCAATACTCTTAACACTCAGAGATGAGAGGAACAAAAGAGTTCACACATAGTTTACTGGGTATGATGGGGTCCAATCTCAAAACGACCAATACACTTCAATTGTTTTCCTAATCATACACTTTCCCTAGAAGATCGTCACATCCTTTCACCACCCTCTCCTATGAGAGTGGACCAATACGCCGTCATCGACGACGAAGGCTTCAAGAAAGTATCCCGAGATCGTCGTCACGACAAGGGTATACAAATCAATGAGTCTTTGACTCCACCGATGCTTTCGGCATCACTAATCTCTTCAAAACAGGGTTCTTTAAACCCTAAATTCTTTTCTCAGGGGCTAATTCCATTACCCAGGTTCATTCCCCAACCTGAGATCAAAGGATACTTCAAAGCCTCAACCAATCTTCGATTGTCATCTCATTCAATTAAGGATATCACATCCCGTGTCTATCCTTAGAAACTTCAATTTCCTTCCTTTTTCTCTCCTTAAGACAAGGAAATTTTATGAGTTAATCTCAATAGACTCAAAAGTCAGCCGATATTACTCATATACCAGATAAGCAAGATCCTTCAAAAATCGCTTATCCATTCGTGAACTCCTCGCGCCATTGCCGCCGTTTCTAGGACCGATTGACGCCTCAAAACCCCTTTTTCCTACATCCCTCAGATTTTCTGTATGGATCATCTGTTGGAACAACAACATTCAAACATTTAACGGAATTAAGCACCTCGTCAAAGATATCTACATCAAATGGTGAGGAAAAGTATTCCTACAAACATGCATAATTGACGCCTGTCAAAGAATGGTTCGTCAAGAATGCTCGTCAACAAGATCTCTCGTTGATTCATCAAAAGGAGCTATGAAAGGAGAAATCAGCTTTGATGGCAAAAATGGCCCAAGCCACCACCAAAACACATCTCACACTAGAATCATTGCAAAAGTCAAGCAAATGCAAAAACTCCATCAATCGGATCCTCAAACTCCCTTGGTGAAGACGAGGAGTTTGATCCCGATGATCCGTTTTTTTATTATCAACCTCAGTAATCAACTAAAAAGTTGATAATAATAATGATTAGTTTACTTATGTTTTCACAGTGTACATTCTCAAACGGTGATTTGAGCTTAGAAACACTACCACAAAATACGCAAAGTTTTTAATTATTTTCATATTAAGCAACGTTTTTAATTATTTTCATATTTTGATTTATGACGGACTAAAGAGTATTGTATGACAATTGGTTATTGAGACTTTCATGATAGACATGGTCGCCACACATGAGAAAATACCCTTCAATATCTACCATAAATATTGAGGTCGCAACAACTCAAAATATACAATCGACCAATACAAATCTATCTGAAAATTAAAAATTAAAAATAAATGTGTAAATATAAAGAACAAGAAGCATCACCTCATCTCATTTGTAGCTCCCAAGAATTCTGGTAGGAAAAGTTGAACCCGTAGAGATTCTAAAACACTCCTTGAATCACTGCAAGAATTTCAAGAAATTACGCAAGTTTCAATCACACATTCATGAAGTAGTTCCAAATACAAACTAAGAATAGAGAGTATGACAAAAATTTACAATTAGAATTATCTTCAGAATTAATATTCTAAAACTCAGTTCCATATTCAACATATTATAAATAACAGTGTGTCAATCAAGCATATAGCTCATATACTACTAATAAAAGACCAACATAAATTAAAAGGGCTAGGAAATAAAAATTAACATGGAGAGTGACTCGACTCTTTTGCAGATTATAGGTAGAAAACCAACTACAAAAACCAAAACATTCAAATGCCGCAAAAACTTGGTCAAAAGAATTCAATGATTAGAAACTACCTATTGCACAAAACGACTCACATGAGGAAGCATGCACCGATAAGTAACAACGAAACATTACGAGGCTTGTACGCCCATGCAGCAGTCCACGGACCAAGATCGCTGATGCTCAATGGATGGGAACCACCATTTTCTTGAACTAAAAGCTTTCTTTTCCTCACTCTTTTAGAACCATCAGGCTCCATACCCGTTTCTTGAAATGATAGAGCTTGATAACTGCAAATCATAAACACGACGGTGAAACAAAAACTTTGAGTAATATAAAAGTACTACAAATAAAAGACTTTCTAGTTTGCCTCCCCGTACTGTGATTGACAGCTTAGAACATGAAAGGAGAGCATAATAATGAAAGTTTGATTTTATAATGATAGAACTTTCATTAATAATAGCACTTTGATTTTATAATGACAGAACTTTCATTAATAATGAAAGTTTCAAAATCATAAAAACTAACAAAACTTGAAAACTTATTGAATTTGAATTTTAAAAATCCCAATTAGAAACATAAAAACAATAATAATATTCATTACTCAACAATACACAATACACATCGAAAAAAAAATAATAAATGAAAAAAGTGTTATATTTAAAAATAAATAAAACCTTTACTATTTTGGAAAATAAGGCAGAAAAAATGTTATTGGTGGTGATTTCTCTACAATAAACTATATAAAGAGTTGCATATTTACCATCTTTTCTTATAAACTTAAAGACTTCAACCGCTCCCATGGATGTAATTGTCCAAAGGCCTTCCACATTCCTGCCAGCTAACTATTATCAATTAATTCTCAAAGCTATAGCACTCTTGTTACAATACAAATCTCTATTTCATCAAATAAATCTAGAAACTAAAAAAAGAAACAATGTTAGAACATTTCAATCAGTGATTGGTGAAAGTAAACTAAAGAGGCCCGACACAAGTTCAAAAATTTTCATAGAAAAAAAAAATAGGGATGAGGTAAAGAACAAACACCATAATAAACTCCTCACCATCCAAAGAAGTAGAGAGCATACATGCCGCAATGAACGCATCATGAGTTCAAGCACCAGCTGGTTGCCATCTATCAGAGCAAGGTTATTATTATTCATCTCTCTAGTTATGATAATGAAAACATGTAGGTGTAATTAAAATTATAAATATGATGTTCAAATATTAGTAAACCAGGGAGCAAATGAATGGAAAAAAAATCTATATATGGAACAACAAATGTGCTTGTTATTTCAATTCTATATCAGCAGGAACTTAAAATAAAAAAGAGAAGGTACAACACATTGTCACCAACCTTTTCTCTCAAGTGCATTTTTCTCTCTACTCTCTCAGTGGAATTCATTGCTTCAGCTCAACTCTACAATAAATGGAACAACAAAGTGGATTGGATTAGAAGATAGAAACAAGCACAAATTCAAGGAGAGTTCCGAAGCTCCGTATCTCTCCCCTACACCACCAATTCTACTCGTAATTTTTTTAACTCTAACTAACTTCCTAAGTCCTAGGTTCTGTCATGCCATCACTTAACATATCACATTTACTACCTACCTTCCCTCTTGTCTTGTAAGTTCGATGTATCAAGGGCCTATGAATACACCCTTCCAAACAATATCAACGTATCCTCAAGGAGTCACTATGACACTCTAGCACAGTGAATCTTCCAATGCTTTTACATCACACCTGAAAATAATATCGAGGTAAACATAAGCAGATGTGCGCTGAGACGATAAACATCCATTTGACGTGTTCAAAGAGATTAGAATTCTTACATGAGTAGTTCTGCTGCTATTCGTAGATGATAATTTGATTTCTCATCTTTCACTTTGAACGAATCAATTTCCTTCCCTTTCACAAAGTTAATGTTTCCAAGATGTAGTATCGCAACTACAACACGAAATACGGCATCCTATTATAGAAACAAACTTCTCATCAGCTAATAGTCGGGTTTGAGGAAATTGCTTACCTTATAAAAATATATATATATTCTGCCCACTCAGCCTGATTGATTCCTAGAACATCCATGGCATTTCTTGTCTCCAAGTACTCCATGGCATTTCTTATTCGGTTGTTACTCATAACACTGCCACAAAATACGCAATATTTTTAATTATTTTCATATTTTGATTTATGACGGACTAAAGTGTATGACAATGGTTATTGAGACTTTCATGATAGACATGACGACCACAAATGAGAAAAATACCCTTCAATATCTACCATAAATATTGAGGTCACAACTCCTAAAAATATACAATCGACCAATACAAAACTATTTGAAAATTAAATATAAATGTATAAATACGAAGAACAAGAAGCATCAACTCATCTCATTAGTAGCTTCAAAGAATTCTAGTAGGAAAGGTTGAACCGGTAGAGATTCTAAAACACTCCTTGAATCACTGCAAGAATTTCAAGAAAATATGCAACTCTTTATTGCACATTCATGAAGTAATTCCAAATACAAAATAGGAATAGAGAGTATAACATAAATTTGCAATAAGAATTACTTTCAGAATTAATATTCTAAAATTCACTTCCATATTCAACATATTAGACAAAACATACCTTTCCAAGTCAACTACCAAAAAAGAAAAAAAAGAACAAAATTGGATAGAGGACTAGAAACAAATTTGCAACAAGCAATGACTAAGAATTATCTTTAGGATATCAAAAGAGATTCACATAACGGTTCTTTTCAAATAAAGAGTGAAAACATCCCTAATAAGCTTTCAAAAAAGCTGATTTCAAAGAAAGATGTCATCGAAGATAGATCTCATGATCTGTCAAAACAAACCAAAACCACATATGGAGATCGCAAAGTTTTAGAGGAAGAACTCCAGAACTGGAGTATTCCAAAGGTAGATTCAACTTTGATCTACCATCAAAGCATACATCAAAACAATGGAGTACAATGTTCCGATCAAAGTTGACACGGAAGCAATTCATATGTTTTCAAAGAAGTTAATACTCAAACACCGAGCTCAGATTAGTCCAAGTTGCGGTCAAGGCACTTTTCCGACTCGGACTAGACTATCCAATACTCTTAACACTCAGAGATGAGAGGCACAAAGAGTTCACACATAGTTTACTTGGTATGATGGGGTCCAACCTCGAAAACGGACCAATACACTTCAATTGTTTTCCTAATCATACACTTTCCCTAGAAGATCGTCACATCCTTTCACCACCCTCTCCCATGAGAGTGGACCAATACGCCGTCACCGACGACGAAGGCTCCAAGCCAGTATCCCGAGATCGTCGTCACGACAAGGGTATACAAATCAATGAGTCTTTGACTCCACCAATGCCTTCAGCATCACTAATCTCTTCAAAACAGGGTTCTTTAAACCCTAAATCCTTTTCTCAGGCGCTAATTCCATTACCCAGGTTCATTCCCCAACCTGAGATCAAAGGATACTTCAAAAAGCCTCGACCAATCTTCGATTGTCATCTCATTCAATGAAGGATATCACATCCCGTGTCTATCCTTAAAAACTTCAATTTCCTTCCTTTTTCTCTCCTTAAGACAAGGAAGTTTTTATGAGTTAATCTTAATAGACTCAAAAGTCAGCCGAGATTACTCAAATACCAGATAAGCGAGATCCTTCAAAAATCGCTTATCCAGTCGTTAACTCCTCGCGGCGTTGCCGCCGTTTCTAGGACTGATTGACGCCTCAAAACCCCTTTTTCCTACATCCCTCAGATTTTCTGTATGGATTATGTGTTGGAACAACAACATTCAAACATTTGACAGAATTAAGCACCTCGTCAAAGATATCTACATCAAATGGTGAGGAAAAGTATTCCTACAAACATGCAGAATTGACGCCTGTCAAAGAATGGTTCGTCAAGAATGCTCGTCAACAACATCTCTCGTTGATTCATCAAAAGGAGCTATGCAAGGAGAAATCAGCTTTGATGGAAAAAATGGCCCAAGCCACCACCAAAAAACATCTCACAGTAGAATCATTGCAGAAGTCAAGCAAATGCAAAAACTCCATCAATCGGATCCTCAAACTTCCTTGGTGAAGACGAGGAGTTTGATCCCGATGATCCGTTTTTTTATTCTCAACCTCGGTAATCAACTAAAAAGTTGATAATAATAATGATTAGTTTACTTATGTTTTTACCGTGTACATTCTCAAACGGAGATTTGAGCTTAGAAACACTACCACAAAATACGAAACGTTTTTAATTATTTTCATATTTTGATTCATGACAGACTAAAGAGTATTGTATGACAATGGTTATTGAGACTTTCGTAATAGACATGGCCGCCACACATGAGAAAATACCCTTCAATATCTACCATAAATATTAAGGTCACAACAACTCAAAATATACAATCGACAAATACAAAACTATCGGAAAATTAAAAATTAAAAATAAATGTATAAATACGAAGAACAAGAAGCATCAACTCATCTCATTTGTAGCTCCAAAGAATTCCGGTAGGAAAAGTTGAACCGGTAGAGATTCTAAAACACTCCTTGATTCACTGCAAGAATTTCAAGAAATTATGCAAGTTTTAATCACACATTCATGAAGTAGTTCCAAATACAAAATAAGAATAGAGAGCATGACAAAAATTTACAATTAGAATTATCTTCAGAATTAATATTCTAAAACTCGGTACCATATTCAACATATTATAAATAAGAGTGTGTCAATCAAGCTTATAGCTCATATACTTCTAATAAAAGCCAACATAAATTAAAAGGGCTAGGAAATAAAAATTAACACGGAGAGTGACTCGACTCCTTTGCAGATTATAGGTAGAAAACCAAACTACAAAAACCAAAATATTCAAATGCACCAAAAACTGGGTCAAAGGAATTCAATGATTAGAAACTACCTATTGCACAAAACAACTCACATGAGGAAGCATGCACCGATAAGTAACAACGAAACAGTACGAGGCTTGTACGCCCATGCAGTCCACGGACCGAGGACCGAGATCGCTGATGCTCAATGGATGGGAACCACCATTTTCTTGAACTAAAAGCATTCTTTTCCTCACTCTTTTAGAACCATCAGGCTCCATACCCGTTTCTTAAAATGATAGAGCTTGATAACTGCAAATCTTAAACACAACGACGGTTAAACAAAAACTTTTAGTAATATAAAAGTACCGCAAATAAAAGACTTTCTAGTTTGCCTCCCGTCTTGTGATTGACAGCTTAGAACATGAAAGGAGAGCATAATAATGAAAGTTTGATTTTATAATGATAGAACTTTCATTAATAATAGCACTTTGATTTTATAATGACAGAACTTTCATTAATAATGAAAGTTTCAAAATCATAAAAACTAACAAAACTTGAAAACTTATTGAATTTGAATTTTAAAAATCCCAATTAGAAACATAAAAACAATAATAATATTCATTACTCAACAATACACAATACACATCGAAAAAAAAATAATGAATGAAAAAAGTGTTATATTTAAAAATAAATAAAACCTTTACTATTTTGGAAAATAAGGCAGAAAAAATGTTATTGGTGGTGATTTCTCTACAATAAACTATATAAAGAGTTGCATATTTACCATCTTTTCTTATAAACTTAAAGACTTCAACCGCTCCCATGAATGTAATTGTCCAAAGGCCTTCCACGTTCCAGCCAGCTAACTATTATCAATTAATTCTCAAAGCTATAGCACTCTTGTTACAATACAAATCTCTATTTCATCAAATAAATCTAGAAAATAAAAAAAAAAAAACAATGTTAAAACATTTCAATCAGTGATTGGTGAAAGTAAACTAAAGAGGCCTGACACAAGTTCAAAAATTTTCATTGAAAAAAAATAGAGATGAGGTAAAGAACAAACACCATAAGAAACTCCTCACGATCCAAAGAAGTAGAGAGCATACATGCCACAATGAACACATCGTGAGTTCAAGCACCAGCTGGTTGCCATCTATCAGAGCAAGGTTATTATTATTCATCTCTCTAATTATGATAATGAAAACATGTAGGATTAATTAAAATTATAAATATGATGTTTAAATATTAGTAAACAAGGCAGCAAATGAAAGGAAAAAAAAACCTATATATGGAACAACAAATGTGCTTGTTATTTCAATTCTATATCAGCAGGAACTTAAAATAAAAAAGAGAAGGTACAACATATTGTCACCAACCTTTTCTCTCAAGTGCATTTTTCTCTCTACTCTCTCAGTGGCATTCATTGCTTCAGCTCAACCCTACAATAAATGGAACAACAAATTCTTGGAATTAATTCATATTATGACTTTTTTTTCCATGCATCAGAACAATAAACATATAACCGAGTTCGGTGAATGAGTCTAAACATGTATAGGTACAGTGTCAAAAAATTTATATTTAATGCACCCCTTCTTTTTTTATAAGAATAACAAAACCTACCAAGTCTTGAAAAATTACAATGGTTGGGATAGACTCCATATTTTTTGAATGCGTTGAAGAGCAAATATAGAGAGAAGTGCATATGATATCCCATTTTTAGAAGTGCACCACCAAAATCAAATGTAAGCTGCAAACATTCACTAAACTACACTAGTCAAAGCGGAACCCATACACATTCAAAGGATGCAAAAAACAAAAAACATCTACATAAGTGCAAACAATTATTAGAAAATGCTTGGGTCATCAATTGCATTTTGTGCCAACATCAATAACTATAGCACCTGGTTTGATCCAACTGCCCTTAATCTAACAGCAAGCAAAACAATATGCTACCAGTTTGTTGCAGTCCATTAGATCAACAAGCAATTCAAATAAATAACAAACTCAAACACTATCGACTCCATTAAGAAAAAAGGGATTAACTAAATTTTGTTAATCGTGACACTAAAAAGGCATTCCATTTGAAAGCTAAAATAATAATTACTACTCCCTAGCCCTACCATTGAGAAACTGTTCCCCAACATTTTCATTTTGTGCTATTGTTAGACTAGTCAAAAGAAAGGGTAGTTAGTTTATTTGAAGTTTTTTTTTCCTTTTATATATATTGATTCATAAGGTGAGTTTTACGTGATATTATATTGTTTGATTTATAAAATGTGTATGGCTTTAACGGGAGATGAGTTTTTAAGCCAAACAAGTAGTAGGAGTTGGCGGTCAGGAAGTTTGAGGGAGATATGGAATGTGCCTCAGCCGACAAACACAATTTTATCAAACACCTTGTTTTCGAAAAACATAAAATAAAATATAATAAATCATCAAACAAACATGCACGGATCTACTTTACAATCAAATCAATAAAACGGTCAACAAATTTACATTTAAAACGCTCGGGAAGGGATGGGTTTAAACTGCTATAATGTCTTGTAATGAAAACTCGATAGCAACAAAAAGAAATGATCATCGTCATTCCGGGCCGGAGAGAGAGATTATAAACATTTACCTGTGTCATTCCACACCGCCAATGGCGCTTGTTTATGTTTCACAACAGGGGGCATGGCAAACGTATAAATTAGGATAGGTATCAATGATATTTTGCCCTCGCATAAAATCAAGAACGACCAAAACACTTACGTAGCGAGAAAACGGTGGACTCGCTTGTTTTAACTCTTGTTCTGGCTTTGCCTAGGAAAATGCTGAAAGAGGGCTTTTACACCTCCTTCAACTCCATCCTCATTCTTCATGGCCTTGGCAAGCTCGATGGCGACTCCTTAACCTGGAATAATAATCAATTTCATAACGTGTCTTTTCCTTATTAATTATAGGTTATAATTCAAGTGTAAGCTCTCTCTTTCTTTTTCACCATAGTATTCTCAAAACTTATAAACTTATTTAGTACGCAAATAAGAAGTTATCAATTGTCCATGATACAAATACAACTATACAAGTAGAAATTCACATTCTCTTAATTTGACAACAAAAGGAAAATCAACACAATCTCGCCTTTCATTTATCAATTAAATCGTCTCTTAAAGAAATAATAGATAAAAGCTTTTTTTAATAACTTAATGAGTCAAACATGTCCAAATTTATCCAACTTGCTAAACGAAATTACCTTGGGAACTAGCATAAATTTTATAGCATCAACCAACTTGGTAAGTGAGAACTCTTCGACTGGGATGGGTGGAGGACCAACCCTTCTATCTTTTTACGCGCTCACCCCATAATGGCTGATCTCCAAAAAAAGGAATGATTGTTGTTGGACATTGCGGTGCAAGAAATAAGGGGATCAAAATTAGCAATTACGAATCACACGTATTATAAGTAATCATAGCATGAACCATTACAACACCTTTTTAACCAGGCAGTTGTTCCAAAGACCTCCACGATGCACCTATAAACAAAATACAAATATCAAGCGGCCTTCACACAAGAACGGATAAAGAAAAAAGCGAGAATATGGTCACAATGTGCAAACAATCAAGAACGGATGCACCTATAAAAAGAATACAAATATCAAGCGACCTTCACACAAGAACGGATAAAGAAACAAGCGATAATATGGTCACAATGTGCAAACAGTTATAGCATAAATTATACACCTGATAGAACTTAAAGTGGATTGGATTATAAGATAGAAACGAGCACAAATTCAAGGAGAGTTCCAAAGCTCGTATCTCTCCCCTACTTCACCAATTCTACTCGTATTTTTTTTAACTCTAACTAACTTCCTAAATCCTAGGTTCTGCAAGCCATCACTTAACATATCACATTTACCCTACCTTCCCTCTTGTTTTCCAAACAATATAAGCGTATCCTGAAGGAAAATTAGGACATTGTCAAACTAACTAGTGAACGAGCTCCAGCTCCCAAGTAGCATCAAATTCAGCTATGTCCTTTCCAATGCATTAAAACCTCTATGGCGTTAGAGTCATTATGTGGATAGTAGGAGCCTAAGACATTCTCATGCACCTCATAACTCAAAATTGAGGTTTTCTGAAAAGGTAAATAGCCCATCGTCTATGTTGAACACCTTCGGTTCTATTCGACACCAATCAAACTTTTCTGGTGTCCCCTCTTCACCCTTACTACTCCTTACCATGACATTGGTTACCAAACTGATCAAATTTAGAAAGATGAGAAAGGTTGGTAGTTTCAGAGTCCAGCAAAAGAGTGCCAGAATAGGAAAGAAGGAAGAGAAGTGGTTTCTCTGTCGATGACGTCGACAGACTTAAGTCACAAAATTCAACAAAGAGGAAATCAACTAAACGAAATTTCACACCCACTTCTCATTCTATCCATTTATTATTACAATTTCACAATTAAAAAGAAGGTTTTGATATTACCTCATATTTTTACAGACTTTTATCATTCCATTCTAAGCCACGAAACTCAATCACATGAATCCGCATGCATCTTTTCCAAAATTACCTACCCATCTGTCTAGAAACCTATTACCCTCCTATTCCATTATTCATCATTCTCCAAACTCTGGGGTCAAGTTAGTCCATTTCAAGTGATCTTTTTCTGATGAAAAGAAAGTAAATCTGATCAAAATTTAATATGGTTTTCACAATCATTTTTTTTATTGAATGGTTTATATAATATGCATGAATGTCAGCCTATAGGAAAGTTGTGCATCCTGTCTCAACTAATTAGGCTAAAACTTCTAAAATAGTTCTTCATGACACTCTTTATTTTAGCTTCTTATTGAACTAAAATTCTTAACTAGTAGTATATGTTATTATTTTTTGGATGAAAAGGAAACTACAACTCCAGGCATAAACACATGAGAAGAACTACAAACTCAGACCCTCTACAAAAACTTTTTCAAGATAAAGGCATGTATGTAATTGCTTCCAAACCTAAATAAACTCATCCACCAATCTACCTTCGATGTCCATTGATTTCAAGGGATGATAATTTTGAAGGTCAAGAAACAAAAAAAAAATGGAGAAAAAAACAACAATATAAAGAAAGAAATAATATTTTTCCAAGTTTTTCAGGTGAAGAATTAGTTATCCTTGAACCTGTCTTTGTATACAGCTCTTATTCATACAAACATAGTGCTAAAACAAGAAGAAAAAAATTTGTCCATGCTCCTAAAAGTAATAGAGACCACTCCAACTATTAAAATGATAGGACTCGATTGTAAAGACTCACCACTGCCTTGCACTGTAAGAATAGCCAATCATGAGGGCAATTGTCCAATAAATATATCTTGTCATTTGGTTTTGCCACTGGAAGAAATAAAAGTGAGCTAAATAATCAGATATCTCAAAATCTATGAATCCCAGAATATAAATGCAGGGGAGGGGAGAGAACTTGTAGGGCTAGTAAAAATCATATAGAATGACATGACATACCAGGGTAGAAATTCAAACTTACAATTTCCAAGGCCACCCCAACCTTTGTTGATAATGCCCCTCTGCCCGATAGTTTCCAGTAACCTTTACAATTATTTGGATCATCTTTTCAGGTTCTTGAACAGTGAATCAAAATGAGTTTGAGAATGTGGAGAGATGACCATTAACCAAGAGGACCATATCTTGAGGACCAGAACTATGCTATTATAATCAAGTGAAGCCACACAAAGTCATTTTATTCATAAGATATTTCAAGACAATACGACACTTCAAAACCGAAAAGAAAAGTTAGCACAAGATCATACCTGAAAGATTTTAAGCAAGAATGTTAAATTCTAATTGGCTGGAGGGGATTCATGGGATCTTTCAAGACAGGGCTCCCTCTCCCTTGGACTTATCGAGAGAATAAATGATGTACTCTATCTAGGAGCTCTTTGTAATTACACGTCTTCCGACATTTAAGCTACATGGAGAGTTTTAGGTAACTCCTTTGGCTAACTTTGGAGGTTTTGTAATCCCCTGTTCATCAGTCCATCACTAATTTTTTTTAAAATAATATTTGTTCTTCAAAGATATATTGTTTCTATTTATTTAAATAAACTAAGGAAAATCTTGCATACAATCTCTTTAACCACGAGTAGGCCATTTCTGTCTTAAGTTTGGATGAAAGAAACGCAAGAATCTTCAATGTGCCTCTGGAGATAGCAAAAACGGTGGGAAATATTACACAACAAAGTCTCCCTTTGAAGCTCCCTAGCAAAAAAAATTTAGATTTACAATACCTTTTTTATTAATGCTTTGCTAATTACTTTTTTTATTAATGCTAATTTCTCATCTTTCGTTTTATTTTGTTCCTGTCAATGAAAAATTTGTTTCTTAAATAAAAAATAAATTGTTGTCTTATACCTGGTATGATCAAGCAACTTAATCACTATTTCTACACCTTATGTAGCAATTAAGAGGCAACAAAAACAGATGGGTTTGAACTTTTGTACTACTGATTTTTATTCTTTAACGAAAGTCTCAACGAATTCAAAAAAGCTGAAAGTATCAAGTTCGTGGAGGAAATAATATGGAAACACTCACAAGGATACCAAAACCAATATAAACAGGCTTGTCACCATTTTACAAGTCGACTCGGAAGGTTCATAATTTGATGCAAGATCAAGGAAGCAGAATCCGACCACATCCACCTTAGGCCCCCTCCCTATCCTGAAAGAAACCGAGAGCTTGTTAATAGTGCAATTACAATGGGAAAGATAAAATGATTTTAAAAATGAACTTTTTGGTTTAGGAACAAGATGTGGACTCCATATATCCATGTGGCACATTTGATTCAGGAGACATGTGAGCCACTTAAATAAGTGACTGGTCGTAGCTTGACTTTTTCTTCTTAAGATCATTAATCATATCCCATATCCCAAGCCAAATCAAGGAGTCTACTATTTGATATGACAATGGAAATTACAAAGGGTAAGTCAAATTAGAATTGATTAAAATTTGTAAGGTGAAAAAGAAAAAAGTCCAACACTCATGCATGAGGGCAAAGGCAGTTAGGCAAAAGACAAGCCATGAGAGAGTTACCCTATATCGAGCCTGTTGTTTGACACGAGATAAAGGGTGAGGAATTCACTTGTTGACCTGATTAGAAAAGAAAACAATACACGGTTCAAATTCTCTAATGAAGCATATATCTCATTAACGAGACATCATCCATGTAGAACTTACATCCATGGCATTGTGAAAAATATGTGAATTGGAATCTTAAGTGCCCCCGCCACATGAGTATGCCCTATAGAAGCATTGAAGAGGTTTTTTTTATAGAGTTAATTTGCAAACGTAGCAGCCCCGACAATTATGAATGAGCTTAAAAGAAAAAAAATGTAGTGCCATCTTGCAATCTCCCTCACAAACCCTCTGCGTAGGATGGGACAAGGCTAAAACGTGGAGACGTAGAGAGAAATTCTCGCTTTCACGAATATTAAGAAAAATTAGAGTAGAATAAAATTCACTATCTTCAAGAACAAAAAATATATGCTTCACAAATATGATTTCTCATCCATTTTTTCATTTCACATCACCCAACCATTTTTTCCAACAAACTGCTGATGGCGTATTGGCTTAACAAATAATTAAGAATAGATTGGTAAGAGATAAAAGTCATCATACAATCAAAAGATAATAAATTTACACCTGAGACAAGGTTCTATAGATTAGCAACAGGGCTTTACCATAAGCAGGGGATGATAGCATCCGCCTTGAAAGGGAATACCTGAATCAATATCGGGTTGTTTGCAAGCCGGAAGTAACAAATAAATAATTTCCTTCATCCGATTCCTTTGAATGGGTATCTCGGAAGGGAAACCTTTTTTTTTACCATATCCGTTGCAAAAGGGTATTATATAATGCTTACAAACTATCGATGGAAATAACTATCCAAATTAATTCTCTAACATGTAAATCACAAAAAAGTTCAATCCTGCATGTAATTAGATCATTCAACATTTGACACGCTTTTTATATGATTATATTTATACCAACACCAAGAAGCAAAGACAACTAAATTTCCGTTAAGAAACAACATTTAACTTTAAAAAATGCATACGATTAGCAAAAGTATGTAAGTTACTATGGCATTTTGATTTGAGTTAGGTTCCAGTCAAAGAAGTGGTGATTTACTTTTCTGGGATTTTTTTAGACTTGATTTGCCAAGGAATAGGAAAATTAAAATGCAAGACGATGTGCATGTGTTTCGTTTTAAAAAATCTAAAAGATACGACCAATAGATAGAACCTGCAAGTCTTGTATACAAGTATTCCCCCACTTTCGTAACCTAAAACCTTATCTTCCTCCTCATGAAGAGGAAAATCAATCCATGTCGCGAAAGCCAACACAATCCCACCTGGCGCCTCCACAATCGTCCTCGTAGTAATAATCTTCCTCAACCGCATAAGCATCATGATTCGAACGCATCTTCAATACCGCGATCGGCCCGCTCGTTCACGGGAGATGGAAAGATCACTGATCAGGTCGAGGATGAGAAGGCGATGGAGCAAGAAATCGGCGAGTTAGGGTTTTTTTAAATTCAGTTAAATCCTCTTTGACGCCTCGAGATAATGCTTCATCATCATATTCAAAATCAATTTGAAGTTGAAGATCGCGATCAGAGGTTGAGGGAGAGTCGGAAGGAAAGCATGGAGCGGGGACGACTTCAGGGAAGCGATTGCGAGAGAGATGGATATATTACCGTTTTTTTTTTAAACCGAGTTTTTTCTATGTTTTATAAAAATAAAAAAACGGTAATATATCAAATATAAAATTTTTTAAATATTTTACCACATCTTATTATATTCTTTCTAATATACGCATTTTTAACTATTTTTCTATGTTTTATAAAAAAAAATCGATTTTCTTTTTGTTTTATTATTTTTTTAATTATTAAACTTTTTATTATGTTTTATTTAAGATTGAAGTTATCGTATATTTTACTAATTTAGTAAATTATTTGTAGTTGATTTTCTTTTTAATTAGTGCAATTTATTTGACTTCTTTCTTTTTAAGATTTATACTACTAGATAAAAAATAAACGGTTTATTCAAATAGTTCTTATTTCTTTAGTTAATTTAATCTTTTCAATATTATTTATTTCTACCTTTAATTATAATTCAATAAATTATATTAGTTTTTTCCTTTTTAATTTTACATTTTTAAAAATATTACTTATTACAATATTTAAGTTTTATAAAATATTATACTCTTACTAATTTAATAAATTATATTTTGTTCTAGTTTATTTTTTATCTAACTATTTTGTTTTAAAACAATTTAAGTTCTTTTTTAGTTTTTTAAAATTAAATCATTTAATATTTGAATACTTAAATATAATTTCTTTTTCTACAAATGAGTGATAAATCTAAACAACAAATTGTTATTCATTTTCATAGGTTAGTACTTAATTTTTCAACTCTTATACAATTTGATTTATCAACTATTTTATAATTTGAACTTAAACTTAAAAAAGCAAAAAACAATCAAATACCAATGAAAAATATCAATAGTACGTTTCAATAATTTTATTGAACTGCAATTATTCTATTTCGGTGATTTTAGAAAAGTTCTAGCATTTTATTTATTAGTTTGCAATTTCATCTTATTTGAGATAAATTAACAACAAGGGCATGAATATAAGAATGAGATTGGGTAGTAAAAATATGATAACAATAAAGCGAATCATGCGAAGACAACATATAGAACGGTCATGCAACATGAAGTTGTCAACGGAAAAAATACATCCTAAGAACCATTCTGGAAACTTGATCCTCTATATAATTCAATCCTCCACCGTGGCCGCAAACTCCAGCTGCTGAATTATTCGGTGGACACATTTTGGAGGTTATTTGGATCCCAAGTTTTTCTTTTAAATGTAAAGTTACTATCAATTAATTATTATAATTTAACATTTAGTGTTTTAAATGCAAGGAAAGGAAGATAGAATTTAGAATTTAAAACTTACCAATTCTCCAAGTTGTGAATTATGGAAGAAGCAAAACTTCGATATTTATAGAGATTTGATCTTATCTCATGATTCGATCTTATCTCCTGATTTGATTCTTATCTCCTAATTTGATTGATATCTCAATCATTGGATCGAGGTAAAGGCAACGGCTCAGATCTCTTATTCAATTTTTTATGATGTCAGGTCCAACAAAGATTAAAGCAAAAAATTATGGAAGATAAATTTTTTCTTTGGTGGTGGAAGCTTCAGAAGAATTTTTACGAGTTTTTGCTTTGAATATTATCGGGAAATTAATTGAAGCAAAATTCTACTTTGAAAGAATACTCCCAAGTAGCATTGAACTAGCATCTCAACTCAACTCGGGAGTAGGGGGCTTCTGTTGTGGGGTGAAATTGGATTACACGTGAAATTTTACAACTTGACAAGATTTATCTATGCACCTCGTCTGACCGCAGTACCAGGGCACCTGGTCTGACCGCAGTACTTGAGCACCTGGTCTGACCGTGGTACTTAGGCACCTAGTCTGACCGCGATACCTAGTCATAAAGTCTACGCACCTGAAAAGACCCTGGCTATGTAGTCTCCAACATAGACCTACATACTTAAGATTGAATACAAATATCCACTTGGGAAATGACACGTGGCGCAACCCGCAAGCGACACGTAATTGACAAGCAACACATCGCCCAATCCCGACTCGACACGTGGCATGATGATGTCATTAACCTAATCTCCTATAAATAGGAGAAGAAATTCATTCATTAGGTAATTAATTTCAACTACTATTCTCTCTGGCACACTAGCTCTGCTTGCTCTGACTTTAGCATCAGAGGGTGTTAGGCCGGCACCACACCGGCGCTATTTTCCTTTCCTGTGCAGGTACCTACGTAACACGCCGTTGAAGCAGCGCACTACCTCCGACTCGTCCCATAAATTAAGTTTGTTGCCTACGTGGAAGCTTTCCATTTTTACGCAACAACAACCACGTCCCATTAATATTTATTTTGCTTGAAGAGTTTTTTTTCCTTCTTTATTTGCAGAGTCTTCGATTTAAAAGTACTATCCTTAAAAAAGACATTAAAGATAGCTAGATTAGTCAGACACTTGTTCACTTTATTTGAGGTCAAAAATTTGAGTCTCTCATCCCCATTTGATGCAATATCTTAAAAAAAAAAAACAATAAAAGTATCCCATTAAAATATAATTTAATGGAGACTATGAAATATTTTATCTAATTTTATTTCATATATGTCTTCATTTTTTCTACTTTTTTGTTGTTGTTAATTTTAATTTAATGATTTCTTAAAAAGAATATGAATTATATATTTAAATGAGAATATAGTAACATTTATCCAAAAATATTAAATTAGAACAATTATAATAATTATTTATATCAACCCAAATGTTTTCATAACATGAGAGTTAGAACTTTCATCATTGAGTTTCATCCTTCCACAACTCGAACGACGAAGCCATCTCATCTAATAGGCTATTACCCATAAAACGTGTTGCCCAAATCTTCTACTCATTGATTTGATCCACAATATTGACGTGTGAGGGGAAAAGAGGTAGAAACTTTATGAATTCTTCAAATCTAAAGAAAATATAATTTCCAACAGTGTACACTATTTATCAAAAACAAATTTGTCCATGAATGGTGACGGGAGAGAGAGCGTAAATTCACTACCATGAAAACAATTATATAGTATTGCACATACTTTTACAAGATTGAACTTAATGACCATGTCATGAAAATCAATAACCACATTGGCCTTTTTCTTTTCTTCTCTATTCAGTCCTGTCATATTCTATATAAATACACTGGAGGAAACATATGAATGTTTTTTTTTAATTCATGTATTCACAATTAGTTATTATCATTTAATCACCTAATTAATAATTAGTAATGAATGTGATGAACTGGAGAGGATAGAATAAACGGAACAATATGACACTTCAATTTCTTATATTAAACTGTAACGTCCCGTTATTTTGTGATAAAAAAAATTTATTTATTTTATTTTATTTAAGTAATTAAAGTTTATTTATTAATTGTTAAATTAGAATTTTGTAGTTTATTTCGGTTTTAATCTCTTAATTGATCTTTTTCGTTTATTTTCGTTTTAATGGTATTAATAATTATTAACGGGCCAATTAATAATTATTAATCACCATTGGGATAGTTTGAGAAGTTCGGGATTCGTTTTTAAGCTAAAAGTCACAAAAAGGGCAATTTCGTAATTTCCAAACTACCTAAATATCTAGATATTTTGCTTCATCTTCTTTAACTATCACCTTTGACCACAAATTGACCCAAATTCATCTCATTCTTTCCCTCCTCCACCCGTGGGTCTCAAAGAAGAAAAAGTGGATATTGGTTTTTTGTTCGTTTCTTGCCCGATCGACTTGATTCCGGGTCCTTTGGAAAGGTATCGGTCCTACGAATCTTTCCCACCTAACCATCGTACTTGCCACTCGTGTTATACGGAGTTCTCGGTAAGTTTTTCTTGAAACCCTAAGCTCCAAATAGTGTTTTAATGGAGTTTTACTTGTTTTCCTTCGATTTCGTGTTGTAGAACTCGGTGTTTGTAAATACGGGAGTAGTTTTAAGTGTTTTTGGAAACTATCCCATAACCCTAAAACCGAGTTTCAATCAAAACCCTTCCCGTTTGAAATTTACCCTTTTGGGTTTGATTTTGGGTTAGAATTTAATGAAATAATGTTTATTTAAATTCAATTCGGGAAAGGGATTAATGTTCAAAAACCCTATTTATCGATACCCATTGAAATCGGGATTATCAAATTTGCTTAAAACCAACTCAAAACGTATTTAAATTGCCAAAAAGCCGAAAAACCAAACCCGAGACCCTTTTTATTGGGAGGGCCGAGAGCCTCCAAGGGGGGAGGTTTGATGGATTTTTGTCCTTTTGTTTGTTTAGTCGTTGTTTAATCGTTAGTTGGTGATTTATTAAATTTCGGGATATAATTCCTTTTGTAGGTGTTTTTGAACCGTTTGTTTGATCGCTCTTCCGGTGCTTAGGAGCGGAGTCTTCACTTTTACTAAGGTGAGAATAGTTAGGATTTAAAGTAATTATAGAAATCGAATAAGTGTGAAGGTTTGTAGAGTTTGAAACTAAGATTAGAATTCGAATCTAAGATTAGAGAGTTGTGAGTTAAGTTAATCCTTTAAGTGAGAACTTAGGAGTTCTCGAGGAAATGTCGAATCTTAGAAGATTCTAAGTTAGATTCGTTTCTAAGCTTAGGTTGGATCATTGGAGGTTAGAAGATCCAAGCTTGTTCTTGGAATGGTTAATAGATTAATCGTTCGTGTTTTGATTCTACTTTTATTATTGTTAGCAGAGTTCGATTGATATATCGTTCATCCAGAGTTTCCATTTATTTACTTTTTGTCTTTTACCTTATACCTTTACTTTATGCCTTTTACTTTATGTCTGTATCGTCTACTTTAATTCCGCACTTTATTTATTTACTTCAAACATATCATATTACATCATAACATCTCGCATCATGAAAAAGAAAGTGAGAAAGATATGAAGGGGGAAGAATGTTGGACCCTACGGGGAATGTCCGCATCACCTTCATAGAAAAAGAAAAGAAAGTGAGAAAGAAAATGAAGGGGGAAGAATGTTGGAGCCTACGGGTAGTGTCCGCATCACCTTCATAGAAAAAGAAAAGAAAGTGAGAAAGAAAAGGAGGGAGAACGATGGATCCTACGGGATAGACCACGTTACCTTCTTCATGCATAAGGGCGTATGCGAATCCTACGGGATGCTCTCATGCATTCATATTTATGATTAATGAGAAAGAGAATCGAGATGTTATATTGTGACGACCCGTCACTTTTAAATAAATTAAATTCAGAGAAAACAGCGGAAATCTTTTATTTTTAGAAAATTTTGCGTGGTTTTGTTTGAAAGTTGGCATGCCGAAAACCTGTTTACATCCTAATTTTTCAATCTAATAAATTCACATGGACTTTAAGTCCAAATCAGGAGTTCAAATAAATCATATCATAAAAACCACATCAAAAGCTCTTATGAGCTAGATACAACAACAAAGTTTTAAAATTCATCAAAATAAAGACATAAACTTTACAAACAAAAGTGTCCATCTCGAGGTCAGCATCCCTCGATCACGCAGCACCACCTCCTCTCCCTCGACCTCTGGCCAAGGCATTACCTGAAATTGGTGGTAATATCATGAGCTAACAAACTAAGCCCAGTGAGAATAATAAGTATAAAAAGTAAAGATAGACCTCAAACTCGCATGAAACAAAATTCTAAGTCTACTAGGGAGTGCAAGGCTCTCATGAGCCACACCTGGTAGAAAATTTTAAAACAACTAAAAAAGTCAACGTCTATTAGGGAGTGCTAGTCTCCTAGGAGCCGCATTTGATAGAATAATTTAAAATGAGAAAAAAAGTTCTAAGTCTACTAGAGAGTGCAGAGCTCGCAAGAACCGCACCTGGTAGTAGAATTTAAAATGACTAAAAATTCTAAGTCTACTAGGGAGTGCAGGGCTCGCACGAGCCGCACTTAGTAGAAGAATTTAAAACGACGAAATTTTTTTAAGTCTACTAGGAGTGTAGGCTCTCATGAGCCCACATAGAAGAAGAATTTAAAATGACAAAAAATTCTAAGTCTACTAGGGAGTGCAGGGCTCTCATGAGCCACACCTGGTAAAAGAATTTAAAATGAGAAAAAAATTATAAGTCAATTAAGGAGAGCAGGGCTCGCACGAGCCACACCTGGTAGAAGAATTTAAAACGACGAAATTTTTTTAAGTTTACTAAGGAGTGAGGGATCTCACGAGTCGCACCTAGTAGAAGAATTTAAAACGACCAAAAAGTTTTAAGTTTATTAAGGAATGCCAGGATCGCATGAGCCGTACCTCATAAAAGAATTTAAAAAGAGAAAAAATTTATAGGTCTAGTAGGGAATGCAAGTTGGAGAAACTTTTCACTCTCTTCTCTCCCTCTCACGCCGCCGCTGCCAGTTGGAGAAAGCCTAGAGAATTTTGTTCGATTCTTCGTCGTTGTGGTGACGATTCTAGGAACGATCTTCAATTTGGAGTGGTTGGAGGATCTTAAGTTAATCAAACGGTCTATTTTCTTCTTCCCTTGGATCCTCATGTTGTTGACGCCCCCTAGGGTTTGATATTAAGGTTTTTGTTCATCAATTTCGCTGGATAAGTGGTTGATTTCAAGTATAGTTTAAGTAAAGTGAAGATTGAAGGTTGATTTTTTGGATTCCTAGTTTTAGGTAAGCCTTTTTAATCGATTTATTAATCCTTTAAATTCTAGAATATTATGTTATTGTCTAAATTTATTAAATTCAAGAACCTCATCCATGAAACCAAACTCCGCCACTTTCCAATCCTCAATCTAAAGCTTTTTCCCAATCAATTTTTATCCACATTGCACCAAACTTAAAACCCATCAAAATCTATCTCCCATAACTTTGACCCATGACAAAATCGAGACACGAAGGCCCCAGCCAGCCGCAGCAAGGGCAGTAGCCACGAACTTGTTGTCCTATTTCAAGCGGTAAGTTCTTCGTCGTTTGGTTGTCCCATTGTCCGAGCCGTTGAACCCAAATCCTTTTGGTATCATTTGGTACTGTTTTAGTATAGATTTTAATTACTTTTTATCATCATTTCAGGTTTGGTTAGTTGTGGAAATTAGCTTGGTTTAACTTGAATTTTAGCGTAATCGATGCTAGTTAACAGTTTAATCAACGGTGGGGTTTTAGAGAAATCTAAAGCTCAAACCGTAGCTTGTTTGATATAAATATTTAAATATACTATTCTAGAAATTTAAGAAGATAATTGATATTGGGAATGTTCGAAAATCGTTTGGGAGAATTTATTTTTAGTTAGAACTAGTTTAAGCGTTTTTTGGTGAAAATTGAAGTTTATTAGCTTGAATCAATTTTGAGAGATTTAAATCTTATTTATTGAATATTTGGGATTTTAAGATGACCTTTATTCATGGGAATTGAATTGAAAAGTGTTAAAGTAGAATTTCAGCTTTTTCAGCAGTTTTACCGTTTTCGGAAGTTTTGTTAATATATTGTTAGACTGATTGGGCTTCGGTATTTATGTGATTAATACTGATTTTATATGAATATTAACCTGTGTTTGATGTTAAGAAAGTTTGTGATTGATGCCATGCTAGGTTGTAATCAGTAGTATTAAGGCTACGAGCTTAATACTAAGATTTATTCATTTATGGTTGAGCCCACAACCAGGTGCTAGTGATCATTGCTCGTATAAATGATTCACTAGTTAGTTATAGTTAATCTATAACTAGGTACTAGAAAGTTATAGTAGTTCCGATAGATCGCCTTTCTAGTATTTCATGCTAATTCTAATTATTTGTTTAATTAGTGTTAAATTATGTTATGGGATCATTAAATGATTGTGTATGAGGAATTGTTGGTGATAGCGTTGGGTATGAAACTGGTGAAGGTTTTCTATCCATGTAAGAGCATGTTTATTAAAACCCTTATATATGGAATTAGAGATAAATTTCGTATTCATGTAAGTGGGTTAAGATTTGAGTTTAAGTAATTCTTTGAGCATCAGAGATATTAGAGAGCGTTGAGTGCTTTGGACTCCGTATGAATCGTTTAGAGACTATCTAAATATTTACATATTGATTGAATAGTTTTCTCATTGGTTTTAGCCTCACAGTGCTATCTTTTTTCAGGTAATAATGGGATGAGAGGTGGCAGTTAATGAGTTAGCGAAGATGAGGGATTCATATTGTTGGACGGCCATCAGATTCGTAGTTTTTTCTTTTATCAAATTTAATGACTTTGAGAGTCTTTGATTTTATTTCAAATGATGTCTTTTGGGATTTTATCATAGTTTAATTTGAATTTTGTGACGGATGGATGACATTACTTTCTTAGTATTTTTCTTTATTTAAACAACTCCGAAGTTGATATTTTGTTTTGAAATATTATTGAGACAATTGCTATTTTAGAATCAATAAAGTTATTTCATTTGTCTTCCACTGCTTTATGTTTTATGGTTTTTAACTCTGAAAAAGTCGGGTTCTTACAATTGGTATCAGAGCCTCTTAGTTCTGAAGATCATATGTTAAACATACATATACAATATGAATCTCATCTTCAACCTCATCGGCGCCAAGTATCTCAAGTATTAGTCTCTAAAGTCATTCCTTGTCCTACGAGTATGTTAGTTATGTAGGGATGATTTACTAAAATAGCGGAATTTTATTTAGTAAACTAATTAACATTTAATTACGGATCAATTAACATCATGCAATTTGTGATAAAAAAAAAACATGTAGATTCATGCTTAATTTCAAAAATTAAAGGCCTTTTACTTACATTGAGTAATTAATGGAGAATAGGTACGAGGTTTCTTTACAGCATCAAATCCTCAGCAACACCGGATCTTCTATGCTATATCCCGATCGAAAGCAAAACCAACTTATAGGAATTGAACCGAAAGAACAAAAGAAGAAGAAATTTCTTCTAAATTTTTTCCCTAAGGAAAATCGGCAATTGGGCAAAAACTTAAGAGAGAATTTTCACTTTTCTAATTAAAGTGAGAAGTGTATAGAATATGAATCCCAATGGTCATATTTATAGGAAAATATGATATATAATCTAATTAGATAAGCTTATGATCTCCTAAGAATTAAATAGAAAAAGAAGTAATTAAATTAAATAAAAAATAAAGATAATGGAAATTCCATCCACGCATGCGCTGAAGGCCATTTACATTTTTTTTTTTTTATAATTACTTTCTTTATTATATATTTAATATTAGAAAATTTTCAAATAATAATTTCTAATTAAATACATTTAGCCAAAATTTAATATATTAGTTACCATTGAATCTTATTCATTTAATTAATTAGTTTGGGCCAAAACCAATTTGTTTCTTAAACTAATTGTATTTAATTCTCTCTAATATTTTATTATTAAATTACATAAACTCATTATTTAATTAATAATATTAATTATTAATTTCCATTTAAATAAACTCATTGTTTAAATAATTAATAATATTAATATTAATTCCCGTTTAAATAGTTTATTTATTTAAACAATTAATTTTTCCTTAAAATATTATAATTGATATGTTATATTAATTTCTATCTAAATAAACTCTTTATTTAAACAATTAATTTTTTATCAATATTAATAATATTAATATTAATTTTCATTTAAATAATCTCACTATTCAAATAATTATTATTGCCTAATTTTAAGTAAAATCAATTACTTAAATTATTTGTTCTTCTTAAGTTAAATAAATAACTTAGTTTTCCTACAATGATATTCGAGCTAGCATAGGGACCCGATGGACCTATAGATCATGACTTAATAATTAGTCAATTAAGTGATTAACTCATAATCAGTTAATTACTTATTATTTAACTAGGAATAATTCCACTATAGATGCATAGATGAACTCCCCTCACTATAGATGAGTTATGTCCATTTCGTTTATCTTTTATTTATATCTGTGATATAATCCTTCACGTGGAACCCTCATATTTACAGGCAGATAAATTTACCGTTTTACCCCTGTAATTACCGCTTTATCTTGTGTTCCCATTAATTCTTCAATGAACTTTATCTTTAGTCGAACTAGAGATAATATACTTCTGTGATCAATAGAAGTCGTGGCGCCACTTGTTCATGTCTCGAATCAGTATATCAAGGGAGTTTCCTAAAGTTCCTAAAATATTTAGGTATAGCACTGATACCATTAATTTATAGGAAAGTTATGAATTCCATCTCGTGCAGATGCGTTCCCAGCTACTTATCAAGCTATGTTCCCAAAACAGGAGCGTACTGAGCATTCTTACCGATCGCTCTCAACCGTGTGAATCAAATAACATGTGTAACGACCCAAAACTCGTAAAATATTTTTTATTCAAATACACAATGGAAGACTTGATTTTTTTACAGAAAAACAGCATGGGTTCGTTTAAAATTCGGATTATCCAAAACCTGTTTACATCCCAATTTTCAGAAAAAGCAATAAACCTGGAATGCGCATTCCATACTATGATGAAACTCCTAAAGAAAGTTTTAAAGTTCAAAAACATATACAAATTATACAAATGCTCCATCGAGCTCAAAATGAAACATAAGAGAATGTGATGAAATGTTTGTAAGCATTTCAAGAATGCTACACCCAAAACCAGTCATGTTCTTGTCCATCCATCATCTCAAAGAGTCACACGGTGCCACCTCCTCTACCTCGTCCTCTACCACCAGTCTTACCTGAAAATTTGTAAATGTAGCAACATTAGCTTAAAAATGCTAATGAGAGTAAAATGAAAGCAAGTAATACTATGAAAAAAATTCAATACCGGAAATTGTGTCCAAAGGCTTATATTTCACTTTTACTACCCATTCCACATTCCAAATTCAACACAATAAACAATGCATAATATGCTTCTTGTAAAGTAACGATAATAAGGCTTAAAATAAAAGTGCCAATTATTACTAAGTTTTTCTATCCATTCTAATGAGTATATGAAACTGTAATACTAGCATTCTTTGTTACCAAACTAGTTTCATTCTAACGGATTTACCGTATGGATCAACATCAACATACTAGCCCGTACGGTCTTACCATATCACAAATCATCGTATCGGGTTTACCATATGGATCAATATCAACATACTAGCCCGTACGGTCATACCATATCACAGATCATCGTATCGGGTTTACCATATGGATCAATATCAATATACTAGCCCGTACGGTTTTACCATATCACAGATCATCGTATCAGGTTTACCATATGGATCAATATCAACATACTAGCCCGTACGGTTTTACCATATCACAGATCATCGTATCGGGTTTACCATATGGATCAATATCAACATACTAGCCCGTACAGTTTTACCATATCACAAATCATCGTATCGGGTTAACCATATGGATCAATATCAACATACTAGCCCGTACGGTCTTACCATATCACAAGTCATCAAGTTCCCTAGTAAGTTAGATAGATAGAATTCTACTAAGCTACTAAAGAACATAACTACCTAAAGTTACACTAGTTAACTCTCAAGTGCAACTTCTAAGCCTCTTTGTCTTTCAAACTACTCAAAGTTCCTTAAACTTCCCCTTTTATCTAAAATCTCCAATTTATCATACAAGACTGTGAAACCACTCAAATCTTATCTTTTACTTCCAAATTTATAAGAACTCCAATGTCACTCTACTCACTTCCGAGTTTAAAGCCACCAACCAAATATTAACTTCCAGAAGTTAGTTCCCCTCTTAACCTCAATAAACAATATCGTAATGAAACATAATTCATAAAAATTACTAACTTCCATTTTAAACTCACCTTGGATTGTGAAGTCGAAGCCTACAAAGTGCCGAGATCAAAACCACGAAAACGATCACAAACCTACAAATCAATTACACCTAATAATCATTAATTAACCGAAAATTGAACAAACGGCAATTAAATGCATAAAACGATGAAAAACCCGGAATTAAGCCATAAGGGGTCCACGGCCAAACAAGGAAGAGAAGGCTCGGGTTCGGTTTTTCCGCTTTTATGCACTTTTGAGGTGTTTCGGTTTGATTTCGGATACTTTGGAAACCGAGATATCAATGGGTATCCGTATTTTAGGGTTTTACATAATAATCGATTTCCAAAAAATTAAGTAAAACGCAAAATCATAGCAAACTAAAGACCCTAACCAAGGTCAAGTGAGAGAAATTCACATGGAACGGGTTTTCAACTCAAACTTGATTTTAAGGTTTAGGGAAGTTTCTAAAATTGCATAAAACGACTTCCTCGATTGAAATCTTCAAGCTTCGGTGTGTGAATTTGAAGATTTCAATCTCAACCTCCATTAAAAGACTATTCAAAGCTTGAATTTAGAAACTTTGTCATACCTTGAAACTTGTAGAAAATTGATGAAAACCTCGATTGTTAGATTAGAATCGATCCTTGAACCGAGAGCTTTTCAACGGAACCGGAATTACGGCGATCTACCGAGTAATTGAGAAAAGCCAAAGAGAGAGAGAGAGAGAGGGAGAAGGATACCCACGACAAAGAGACTGAAAGAAATGAAGGAAAATGAATTTTGTGTTGACCAACTTTGACTTATAAAGATGAAGATAGGGAATAGTGATTTTTAAAGAAATTGGAAAATGACGATTACGTCCTTTTTAATGATTTGTTTAAAAATACGAAACCCCAAGATCTTAAATCAATCTAAAGGTGATTAATAATTATTAATTGGCCCGTTAATAATTATTAATGTCACCGAAACTAATTTGAAGTAGTAAAAGGTTTAAAAAGGTTTTCGAACGAAAATAACCACTAAATTCGAAAATACTAATTTTAAACTAATCTTAAATATTTTTAATAAATAAATAAATAATTTTACCTCCAAAAGTAACGGGGCGTTACAACATAACTCCATAAATAAGAGTCCGTAGTTAACTTGAGATATATCACGGTTGATAAACTTAGTTTGATATTCGATCATTTCTTGTAAACGGTACTACTGAGAAATTTGATCAAACATCATGGTCCTGTCTTATACAATCAACATTTCATATGATACTTCCATTTCATGTCTCCCACATGAATGATCAGGATTAGATCATTTGTCTATAAATAAAATGAGAAACTATCAACAGTGTTACAGGGATAAGGTTCCCAAACGTTATCCATTTACTATAGACACTTTTAGGTTACTCATCTCATCTTTAATCCTCTCGTATGACTCACATTCTAAGTCGTGATTTCATAAAAGTAACTTAGGGTTTACTATTTGAATGTTTGATATTTATATATTTCCATATATTCCTAATATCGACAATGGAATCAATCTAGATAATATAAAGAACTTATGTTTATTTATTTAATTTATTCGAAATAAATTATTATTATTAAATAATTACAAGTTCTAGGACACCATTCTTAACAATCTCCCACTTGTCCTAGATCATTGGATATTTGACTTGTAATTCCAGTCAGACTAGATGACTATCAACTACTTAGCCATGGTAGTCATTTTAATACTTTATCAGTAACGTTATCATGTGTTTAGTATCTATTTCTTTTGTCTGATGTTAGTTTCATTAACTGTAATAGATTCCATATTTTATCACCATATTAAAGTTTATTTATTTATCGGTAAATTAGAATTTAGTAGTTATTTTGGTTTAATTCTTTTTAAATTACCTTTTTAGCCTAATTTCATTTTAATGGTATTAATAATTATTAACGAGCCAGTTAATAATTATTAATCACCATTGGGATAGTTTAAGATTATCGGGTTTCGATTTATAAGTCAAAAGTCATAAAAGGACGCAACCGTCATTTCCAAATTTCCTAAATATCAAACACTATTCACTTCATCTTCTTTAAATCCACTTTGACCAAAAACACTTCCATTCTTTCTCTCATTGCCGTGGGGATCAAAAGGGGAAGAGAAAATTTTGGGCTTTTTCGTTTCTCAACCGATCGACTTGATTCAGGGTGCGTTGGAAAGATCTCGGGTCTAGGATTCTTTTCCACCTAACCACCGTGCTTTTCTCTCGAGATCCAAGGAGTTCTCGGTAAGTTTGTCTTGAAACCCTAAGCTCCAAATAGTGTTTTAATGGAGTTTTCTTTGTTTTCCTTCGATTTCGTGTCGTGAAACTCGGTGTTTGTAATTACGGGAGTTGTTTTTACTAATTTTGAAACTTTCCCTAAATCCTAAAATCGAGTTTCAGTCGAAACCCTTCCCGTTTGAAATTTACCTGTTTGGGTTCAATTATGGGTTATAAATTAATGAAATAATGTTTATTGAAGTTCGATTCAGAAAAGGGCTTAATGTTCAAAAACCCTAATTATCGATATCGAATTTGTTTAAAACCAACTCAAAACACTTTTAAATTGCCTAAAAGCTGGAAAACCGAACCCGAGGCCCAATTCCTTGTGAAAGCCGAGAACCTCTTTGTGGGGGGTTTGATGGATTTTTTATCGTTTTGTATGTTTAGTTCCGGATTTAGGAGCGAAGTCATCACTTTTTAAGGTGAGAATAGTTAGGATTTAAAGTAATTTAAGAAAGAAAATAAGTATAATGGTTTGTAGGATTGGAAACTAAGACTAGAATTCGAATCTAAGTTTAGAGGGATGTGAGTTAGTTCCCTTAGGATTAGGAGTTAATCCTTTAAGTGAGAACTTAGGAGTTCTCGAGAAAACATTAAATCTTAGGATTTTCTAAGTTAGATTCGTTTCGAAGCTTAGGATGGATCATTGGAAGTTAAAAGATCCAAACTTTTATATAGAACGATTAATAGAACCTCGGATTATATTGGAAGTTTAGAATCCTGGAAGGTATAGGTTAATCGTTTAAGATAGGATTTACTTGTATTAATGTAGTGGAGTTCGATTTACATATCGTTCATCCGGAGTTTCCTATCTATTTTACTTTATGTCTTTTATTTTATACCCCTCTACTTTATGCTTGCATCGACTACTTTAATTCCGTACTTTACTTATTTACTTTTACAAGGATATGCAGACATAAGCATATCATATTGCACCATAACATTTTTGCATCATGCATTGAAAAAGAAAAGAAGGGGAGAATGTTGGAGCCTACGGGTAGTGTCCGCATCACCTTCAGAAAAAGAAAAGAAAGCAAAACAAGGAAAGAAGTTGAATGGTAAGTTACAGGACGTACACATTACTTCTCATGCATAGGGAGTTGAATGGTAAGTTACGGGACGTACGCATTACTTCCTCATGCATAAGGGCAAATGCGAAATCCTACGGGATGTCCTCATGCATTCATGCTTATGATTGATGATATAGAGAATCGAGATGTTATATTTTATGCAAAGTTTATTTACTTTACTTATTCTATGTCATAACAAGTTAATGGATGAGGATTGACTACGAGTGTAGTAATGTCATACTTTGGAGAAAATGGAATAGAATTACCTAGATTTTGGAGAATTCTAGGAAAGAGTGTGTCAGTTTAATTGGACACAAATCGGAAATGTGAGTTTGAGGTCTATCTTTACTTTTTATTCATATTATTCTCACTGGGCTTAAGTTGTTAACTCATGATATTACAATCAATTTTAGGTAATGTCTTGGCTAGAGGTCGAGGGAGAGGAGGTGGTGTTGCGTGATCGAGGGATGATGACCTCGAGATGGACTCAGTTGTTGTAAAGTTTATGTATTACTTTTGTGAAATTTAAAGGATTTTGTGAATTGTACATTGTATTTAGCTCATAAGAGCTTAAAGATGTTGTTTTATGATATTACATCCTTGAACTCCTGAATTGGGACTTAATGTTTCATGTGATTTTATTAGATTTGAAAATTAGGATGTAAACAGGTTTTGTCTAGCCAACTTTCAAACATAACCACGCCAATTTTTCTTAAAATAAAAGACTTCCACTGTGTTTTCTAAATTAAATTTATTTAAAAGTGTCGGGTCGTCACATAGTAATTAAGCGAATCTAGAGTTTAGTTAGTAAAAACTCATTTTACTTATACTTTACTCATTTGATGTTTAATTCGCAAAGGTCTTTTGTCGAATTCTAACATAGAAGTAAATTCATGTTCGAATTTGAGCCCGTGCAACTCATAAAATCTCCCATTTTTTCTGTGTGCACTAACATATACTATTTGTAAATTTTATTTTAGTCACATTGGTTCTAGGATTCTCGAAATTCTTAAGCTCCCACTACAAAATAATTCTCCTTTACTTTCATTTGTTTAACGATTACAATTCTATACTTCTTATTATTTCCAAAAATAATGTATAAGTATAAGTGACCCTTTTCAACTCAACTATTGAAAATTCATGTCATTTTTTATTTCACTTATTTTGAATTTTATTCATTGATTTTGAAGTCAATGAGTTTTATCTAGACTTCTAAAAGTCCTTTTGGTTCGTACTATGACGCTCCCACTTAAATAAAGTTCTACAAGTAGTTTAACCATTTAAACTTTTAAATAACTACTTGTTTTATTGTGAAATAAAATCATTGTAATTCTTTTTTATCTTAAGTAAGGTTTAAAGCTTTCAGTATCACTGATTTACTGCTTCAAAGTAGTACTTATCAGTTGAAAGAGCATGAGAAGAAGTATCAGACTAATGATTTAGATTTGGCAGCTGTTGTTCATGCATTGAAGATTTGGAGACATTATTTGTATGGTGAGAAGATCATGATATTTACTGACCATAAGAGTCTCAAATATTTCTTCACTCAGAAGGAATTGATTATGAGACAACGGAGATGGTTAGAGCTCGTTATGGATTATGACTGTGACATTCAGTATCATCCTGAGAAAGCCAATGTAGTTGCTGACAGGCTCAGTAGGAAGTCTTCTTATTCATCAGCTTTGTCGGCCATACCTTTGAGATTGAGGTGGGATATTGAACTAGCTGAGATATCATTTCTTCTTGCCGAGGTCACTGTGAGTCTGGCTAGTTTAATAGTGGGACCTACTTTGAGGCAGAGAATGATTGATGCACAGATAGGAGAGACTCATTTGCAGGCCGGTTTTAGAGAGGCTGAGTAAGATATTCCAAGCCATTTTACCTTCTCTACAGATAGTGCTCTGATGTATCGTAAAAGGCTATGTGTGCCTTTAGGATCGACTTTTAGAAGGGAACTGTTGGAGGAGACTCACAGTTCTATCTTCTCTATTCATCCAGGTAGTACGAAGATGTATAGGGACCTGAGAGAGCATTAGTAGATGCTTGACTTGTCAGCAAGTCAAGGCATTGAGGAAGAGTCCATCGGGTTTTCTTAACCCTCTGAGTGTGCCAGAATGGAAATGGGAGGAGATTTCCATAGACTTTATCAGCGGATTGCCGAGGACATCAAAAGGTTACGATACCATTTGGGTGATTGTAAACCATTTGATGAAAAACCGCACACTTTACTGTTGGAAGGATCATCTACCAGTTAAGACTAGGGTACAGTTGTACCTAAGAAAGATTGATAGATTGTGGTGTGCCGGTGAAGATTTTATCAGATCGAGACACTCGCTTTGTCTCGGAGTTTTGGCACTGTTTAGACACTTTGTGGCAGAAAGTGTCATTCTCCCACTCACTAAGATGAGGTTGGAGAAAAGAGACTTTTGGTACTCAAGTTGGAACAAATGACTAGCGAGTCTATCACTTGTTTAGAGAAAGGTTAAGGTTAACCAAAGTTGACAGCAAGATTCATTGTAGTCCGTTCAAGTTGTAGTAGTGGATCTCGTATACTTCAAGTGGCACCAATGAAGGGTGTTATGAAAGTTGGGAATAAGGGTAAGTGGAGCCCTAGTATATTGGCCTATCGAGATACTCAATCGAGTAGAAGTGGCAGCTTATTGTTTAAGCTTTACCATTTTCATTATCGGCCGATTGTAATGTTTTCCATGTATTGATGCTTCGGAAATACATGGTGAATCCGTTCCATGTAATTGATTATGAACTGGTAGTTTTGAATGCTAATAAGTCTTATGAGAAGACACCAGTTAAGATAAGAGCATTCGAACAAAAGTTATGAGAAATAAAAAGGAATTCACTTGGTTAAGGTTCTTTGAAAGAACCAAGTGTCAAAGGAAGCAACGTGGGAACGTGAAGATGAGATACAGTCTAAGTACCCTCACTCTATTCACTTAGTGAACGCACTTTTCGAGGACGAAAAGTCTTTTAAGAAGGGTAGACTGTAACGTCCCATTAATTTTGAAGTGAATTTTTTTTTATTATTTATTTTATTATTTTATTTAAAGTTATTTATTTATTTCAATTTAAGTATTTAGTGTAATTATTATTTTTGTAATTTAGAATTTAGTAGTTAAATTAGCCCGAAATTCTTTTTAATCGTTTTTATTCTTTAAATTCGGTTCGGTGACATTAATAATTATTAATAGGCCAATTAATAATTATTAATCATCTTTAGATTTATTTAAGAGCTTCGGGTTTCGATTCATAAGTCAAAAGTCATAAAAGGACGCAACCGTCATTTCCGATTTCTTAAAAATATCCAAAACACTATTCACCCTTCTCTTTAAATTGTCTTTGACCAAGATTGAATTCATTTTTCTCATCCATTCTCTTCTCCAAACCGTGGGTTCCAAGGGGAAAGGGGAAATTTTTGGGTTTTGCTCGTTTCTCGGCGGATCGACTCGCTTTCGGTTGCATCGGAAAGCCCTCGAGTCTAGGATTCATTTCCACCTAACCATCGTGCTTTTCTCCCGTGATATACGAAGTTCTCGATAAGTTTATCTTGAAACCCTAAGCTCCAAATAGTGTTTTAATGGAGTTTTCTCTTGATTCCTTCGATTTCTTGTCTTCAAACTCGTTGTTTGTAAATACGGGAGTTGTTTTAAGAGTTTTTGAAAACTTTCCCTTAACCCTAAAACCGAGTTTCAGTCGAAACCCTTCCCGTTTGAAATTTACCTTTTGGGGTTTAATTATGGGTTAATTATTATTGAATTAATGATTATTGTAATTCAATTCGGGATTTGGCTTATTGTTTAAAAACCCTAATTATCGATTACCCATTGAAATTGGGAATATCGAAATTGCTTGAAACCAACTCGAAACACATCTAAATTGCCTAAAAGCCGGAAAACCAAACCAGAGACCTACTTTTCATGGGGGGGGGGGGGCGAGAGCCTCATGTGGAATTTGTTGAGTTTTTCGTCGTTTTGTACATGTAGATGTTGTTTGACCGTTATTTTGTTAATTATTGATTGTTAGATATAATTCTAATTGTAGGTGGTTTGAACTTTGCTTGATCGCTCTATCGGAGGTTGGGAGCGAAATCATCTTTTACTAAGGTGAGAATAGTTAGGATTTAAAGTAATTATAGAAAGTGAATAAGTATGTTGATTTGTAAAATTAGAAACCAAGACTAAGATTCGAATCTAAGATTAGAGGGAAGAGAGTTAGTGCCCATAGAATTAGGAGTTAATCCTTTAAGTTAGAACTTAGGAGTTCCCGAGGAAAACATTGTATCTTAGAAAATTCTAAGTTAGATTCGTTTCAAAGCTTAGGATGGATCATTGGGAGTTAGAAGATCCATACTTTTAGATAGAATGGTTAAGGAACTTGAATGTACAACCTTGGATCTTATTTGGAAGTTTAGAATCCTTGGAAGATAAAGATCATACTTTAGTATGTATCGGTTGTACGGTTTACTTATCATTCTTCCAGAATTTCCTATCTATTTTACTTTATGTCTTTTACTTTATACCCCTTTATGCTTGTTTCGGCTACTTTAATATTCGCATTTTACGTTTATTTATTTTTACGAGCATACCATAACATATTGCCCCATAACATCTCGCATAATTGAAAGAAAAGAAGGGAGAATTTTGGACCCTATGGGGATTGTCTGCATCGCCTTCAGAGAAAAAAAAAAGAAAGTGAGAAAGAAAAGAAAGGAGAATGTTAGACCCTATGGGGAGTGTCGGCATTACCCCTTAGAAAAGGAAGAAAAAGTGAGGAAGAAACAAAAGGTGAATGAGGGTCCGACGGGATATCCCCATTACCTTCATGCACAAAAGGTGAATGTGGGTCCGACGGGATATCCACATTACCTTCATGCATAAAAGATGAATGTGAATCCTACGGGAGTTTTCATTACTTTCATGCATATGATCGATGTAATTATATATCATAGATAGAGAACCGAGATGTTATATTCATGCAAGTTTATTTACTTTTCTTACTTATGTTGTAACAAGTTAATGGATGAGAATTTGACTACGAGTGTTAGTAATATCATCCTTTGGAGATTATAGAATGAAATTACCTAGAGTTTTGAGAACTTTAGGAATGGTTGTGTCAGATTAATTGGACACAAATCGGAATACGAGTTTGAGGTCTATCTTTACTTTTTATTCTTATTATTCTCACTGGCCTTAAGTTGTTAGCTCATGATATTACAAAAATTTCAGGTAATGCCCTGACTAGATGTCATGGGAAAGGAGATGGTGCTGCATGATCGAGGGATGATGATTTCGAGATGGACTATGTGTTATGAAAAAGTCCATGTACATGGTTTTATGAATTTTATATAATTTTGAGATTTGTACAATTGTATATAGCTCTTAAGAGCTTTTGTTTTTACTTTTATGATTATAAATCATTTTGAACTCCTGGATAGGAACTTAATGTTCCTTGTGTATTTTAGATTTCTAAATTAAGATGTAAACAGGTTTTGGCTAGCCAATTTTCAAACATAACCACGCCATTTTTCTTAAAATATAAAGACTTCTGCTGTGTTTTCTAATTTAAATTATTTAAAAGTGACGGGTCGTCAAAACTTATTTAAACTAATAAAGCAATTAAAAGGACTAAAATCGAATTAAACTACTAAATTCTAAATCACCGATTCTAAAATAAACTTTAATTACATAAATTAAAATAAAATAAATAAATTTTTTTTTCACAAAATAATGGGACGTTACACATTATTATATTAAAATAACGGAAAGTAAACTTTTGATAGCCGAATGCTATAGGAAAAGAAATGAGATTGAATTGATAATGAGAGAATACAAGGTTGTATTGAACCTGTATATCTATTAAGTGATATATGTAAGAGAACTAGTTTCTCAATAAATTGGAAGATCTTGAAATTGGAGATTAAACTTTTGAATATAAACCTTGTATATAGTATAAGGTATATAAAGAAAATGAGATATAAATGCTATATGCATTACGAAACCATACCCAGAAATGCTTGGAATGTAGTTCCACAATTATATTGGAGAATTGGTAAGTAAAAGTGGAACAGTTGACATAAAACTCTTTGAATGGATTGATAGCAAAGAGTAAGTAAGTTCTGGGACACGAATCCGGATACGGGTTTGGGGTCTAATTTTACTTTTTATTCTGTCTATTCTCACTGGGTTTTGTTGTTAGCTCATGATATTACAACCAATTTCAGGTATGCTCGGGGTTTGTGGAAAGGGGAGCTGGTGCTGCATGATCGAGAGGATGATAGATCAGAGATGGACTTAGTTGTGTATTTTGTATCTTTCAAATTTGTACAATTGTATTAGCTCTTAAGAGCTACATGTCTTACTTTTATGATTATTAGACCTTTTGAACTCTTGAATAGGAATTTGAAGTTCCTTGTGTTTTAAATTTCTGAATTGAAATGTAAACAGGTTTTTGGCTAGCCAACTTTCAAACATAATCACGCCGTTTTTTTTAAACATAAAGACTTCCGCTGTGTTTTATATTTAAATGATTTAAAAAGGAGTCGGGTCGTCACAAAAGTTGAGATTTATGGTAACTAAGTTGAAAAAGTTTAAATAAGAGAATATTGATATTTTGATGGTAACTTTTGAGCTAGTTTTTGTGTTGCTCGGTAATTTGTAGATTTTATATGCTTAGAAGGTTTGACTTCCAAAATTTATAAATTTTTTAGTTTTTATAATTGATATTATGATGGATGTTTATAAAGGTTTAAAATAAAGGAATTAACTATAGCTTATCGATAAAAGTGCGATACCAAAAATGTGGATTTTCTAAGTTGCTACTGTTTTTGCTTGTTATGTTTATTATAGTAATTCTAGTACTTTAAGTGATGAAAAATGAATTTATTTTGTTATATGTGTATGTGTTTGAAGGAAGTATGTAACGTCCCGTTACTTTTGGAGGTAAATTTTTTTTTTTTTTTAAATAAAGTATTTAGTTAGTTTAAACTTAGTAATTCGATTTTAGTAGTTATTTTCATTCGAAAACCTTTTTAAACTTTTTAAACCTTTTACTACTTTAAATTAGTTTCGGTGACATTAATAATTATTAACGGGCCAATTAATAATTATTAATCACCTTTAGATTATTTTAAGACCATCGGGTTTCGTATTTTTAATCGAATCTTTTAAAAGGGACGTATACGTCATTTTCCAATTTCTTAAAAAATCACTATTCACCATCCTCATCCTTAAATAGTCAACTTGGTCAAGGAAAATTTATTTTCATCTTTCTCTTTTCTTCCTTTGAGGCCGAGACACCCCCCCTCTCTCTCTCTCTCTCTTGGCTTTTCTCCGTTGCTCGGTGGATCGCCGTATTTCCAGTACCGTTGAAAAGCTCTCATCCCGAGGATCATTTCTAACCTAACAATCGAGGTTTTCATCAATTTTCTACAAGCCTCAAGGTATGGCAAAGTTTCAAATTCAAGCTTTGAATAATGTTTTAATGGAGGTTTTGAATTGAAATCTTCAAATTCACACCCCGAAGCTTGAAGATTTCAATCGAGGAAGTCGTTTTAGCAAGTTTTAGAAACTTCCCTAAACCCTAAAATCAAGTTTGAGTTGAAAACCCGTCCCGTGTTAATTTCTCTCACTTGACCAAGATTAGGGTGTTTGGTTTGCTATGATTTTACGTTTTACTTAATTTTTTGGAAATCAATTATTATGTAAAACCCTAAAATATCGTGACCCACTGTTATCTCGACTTTCAAAGTGTCTTTGATCAACCCAAGTCACCTCTAAAAGTGCATAAAAGACGAAAAACCGAACCCGAACCCTCTCTTCCTTGTTGGGCCGTGGGTCCCTTAGGGTTCAAATCTGGGGTTTTCATCGTTTTATGTGTTTAGATGTTGTTTGCTCAATTTTCGGATAATTAATGGTTGTTAGGTGTATTTGATTTGTAGGTTGGTGATCGTTTGCGTGACTTTGACTCCGTGGAAGCTTGGATTTCACATCTAAGGTGAGTTTAAAATGGAAGTCAAAAAATTTATGAATTATGTTTCATTACGATATTGTTTATCGAGGTTAAGAGGGGAACTAACTTCCGGAAGTTATACTTGGTTGGAGACTTTAACTCGGATGTGAGTGGAGTGATTTTGATGTATTTATGGTTTTGGAAGTAAAAGAGGAATTATGAGTGGTTTGGAAGTCTTGTAAGGTGATTTGGAGACTTTAGATGAAAGTGATTGACTAAGAAACTTTAAGTGATTCGGGAGTCAAAGTGGCTTAGAAATTACACTTGAGTATTGACTCGTGTAATTCAAGCGGTTTATGTTCTTTAGTAGTTTAGTGGAACTTTATCTAACTTACTAGGGAGCTTGACGGATTCTACGAGGTTATGTGATATGGCACATGATATTATGTGAACGCTCCATACGGTATCATGGTGCGAGGTTATGTGATATGGCACATGATAGTATGTGATACGCTCCATACGGTATCATGGTGCGAGGTTATGTGATATGGCACATGATAGTATGTGATACGCTCCATACGGTATCATGGTGCGAGCTTATGTGATATGGCACATGATAGTATGTGATACGCTCCATACGGTATCATGGTGCGATGATTTGTGATATAGCACTATATACGCTGTGGTAAGGTGGGCATTCTACGAAATGAGCGTTATAGATGCGTTATACTTTATAGTACTATACACGCTGTGGTAAGGGTGGCATTCTAAGATTTGAGCGTGTATGGATGTGTTATTATTGTTATCATTATTATAGTACTTCACATGCGGTGATACGGTTGGCACTCGAAGATTTGAGCATGTGTGGTTGCGACTTTATTAGCACTTACTATATCACATTCTTTTACTTGTATCTTGGTTTGAGTATTTCTTATATGATGATAGAATGTTTTCGAGGAAATCAATAACTCATAAGATTCGTTGAGCCACGAAGTTGAGAAAGTTTATTATGTATGTTGATTATATGTGGACTTTGGAATGTGGAATGGGTAGTAAAAGTGAAATCTAGGCCTTTGGACACGATTTCTGACATGAAATGTTGTTCATAGGATTACTTGCTTTCATTTTACTCTCACTAGCATTTTTATGCTAATGTTGCTACAATTACAAGTTTTCAAGTAAGACTCATGGTAGAGGACGAGGTAGAGGAGGTGGCACTGCGTGACCGGTCGTTTATTTTAATGGATTTTACGAAAAAATCGGGTCGTTACAAAGTAATTAGCTTGTTAAGTGTCGGTCTTATTGACGAGCTTAATTACAACTCGGATACTAGTGTTATAAGTATTGCGAGTTTATAACACTAAGCGAGATAAGTTATGGATGAGTCCATAACTAGAAAATAATATTATTTTTCTCAAACGACAGAATTTTAGGGGATTAATTATAGGTTCACCTATATCCAGGTACTAATAATGTGAGAAGTCACTAGAGCAGCCGTATTACTATGTGTTTTGATGAAGGATGCAACATATGATAGGACTATTTGTTTATTTGAGCTTTTGGGCCAACTTGGGCTTAAGCATAATATGGGCTAAGTCAGACAGTCCTTTTAGTTAAATGTCTATAAATACATCTTGTTAACAATGTAAAACAAAGATTAAATAGTACAGTTCATACAATTTAAGTTTTTTACAATTTCCAGATTTAGTTTACATTATTTAGTATCAGAGCATCCTCGATCCCCGGTCATTTATGGCTAGAAAATGAGGACGGAAACCCAGAGACGACACAGTTCACATAAGTGAAACAAAGGTAGCGGGACCTCAACAACCGCAATAAAATTTAACCAGGAAATCTATTGTCGATCGCTTGCAAACGTAGGAACTTACGGTGGTAAACCTGCAAAGAGATATGCAAGCTTCATTTCAAGAATTAATAAGAGAGATTCGGATCATGGGAGAAACAATGACTCAAAAGGGATTTCAACGAGAAAGAACGTTCCAAAAACGACAACCACAACTTGATTTTCAAGATCCTATCAATTCAGCTAGAAGAGACTGAATACAAGGATAAATTCAAGAGGAAAACTTAGCACACTGCCAAGAACATCCTCAAGATTTGCCCAGATTTGGTCAGCAGCTCAAAGAACATCCTCACAACCTTCCAAGAATCCAAGCACAGCCCCAAGAACATAATAATGACTGGCAACAGAATATTCCTAGATTCGTTGCACGGCTCTAATAAAAGTACGGCGAAGGGTATGGACCTGCAAGAATGATGGAACAACGACCAGTCTTACATAATCTAAGAAATAGAAAATATAGAATGCAAGATTCGGATGATTCAAGTGAAAATGAACAGTTTCCAATCAACAAATGCAAAAGCAAGAAAATTATATAAATCTACGACTACAATACCAAGAACATGGAAACAGGGAACAAAAACTCAAAACGGACATTGACTTATTTGAAGGAGAGTTAGATATGGCTGCATTTCTTGATTGGATAAAGAAGGGAGATGCATTCTTTGACTACATGGGAACCCCATAATACAAGAAAGTGAAGACTATTGCTGTAACATCCCGTTACTTGTGAGCTATAAAAAAATTTTATTTATTTTATTTTAATTTAAGCATTTAAGTTAATTTTAGAATTAGTAATTTAGAATTTAGTAGTTTATTTTGGTTTAAACCTTTTTATTTGCTCTATTAGTTTAAATTAGTTTTGGTTGTATTAATAATTATTAACGGGCCAATTAATAATTATTAATCACCACTTATTTAGTTTAAGAACTTTGGGTTTCGATTTATAAGTCAAAAGTCATTAAAAGGATGTAACCGTAATTTCTAAAATTCTTAAAATATCAATTCACTATTCACTTCTCTTTAAAATAACAACTTTGACCAAATTTGACCATTTCTCTTCTTCTCTTCCTCCCTCCTTTGCCATGGGTCTTAGGGTATTTGGAGAGATTTTTGGTTTTCGTTCGATTCTCAACAGATCGTTTCAATTCTCGTTCCGTTGGAAAGCCCTCGGTTCTAGGATTCTTTTCAACCTAACAATCGAGCTTTCCATCCATTTTGTAAAGGCGTCAAGGTATGTCAAAGTTTCTAACCTAAGCTTCAAATAGTGTTTTAATGGATTTTTGAATTTGAATTTTTGATTTCTTGCTGAGAAACTCGATGATTTTAACTACGGAAGTTGTTTTATGTGATTTTTGGAACTTTCCCTTAACCCTAAACCCGTGTTTGAGCCAAAACCCGTCTTGTTTGAAATATACAAATTGTGGGCTGAATTTGGGTTGTTTATTATTGAATAATTGTATGTTGTAATTAAATTCGGGAAATCACATATTGTCCAAAAACCCTAATTATCGTTACCCATTGAAATCGGGAACTTCCAAACTACTTAAAACCAACCCGAAACGTCTCTAAATTACCTAAAAGCCTGAAAAATGAAACCCGAGACCCTTTTTATAAGGGGGGCCGAGAGCACCATGAAATGATTTTCGGGGTTTTTCGTCGTTTTATGCTTTTAGATGTTGTTTGATCGATGTTTGGTTAATTATTGATTGTTAGATGAAATTTTAATTGTAGGGGTTTTTAGACCGTTGATTGATCACACTATCGGAGTATTGGAGCAAAACTACTTTTGCCAAGGTGAGAATAAATAGAACTTAAAGTAAAATTAGAAACCGAATAAGTTGAACGATTTGTAGGATCAAAAGTTAAGAATAAGATTTGAATCAAAAGGATTAGAGTGAGTGAACTAATATGCTTAGGCTTTGGAGTTAGTTCTATTTAGTGAGAGAATTCATAGGTGCTTCAAAGGAAACGAGTAACTTTTGGAAGTTCTAAGTTTAGACTTACTTCGGAGTTTCCTAATGTTTATCGGAAGATGAAAGTTTTAAATGTAATAAGGATTGTGAATAAAGAACTTCATGTGTTTAATAAACAATGGAGTAATGAATTGGAGACTTTTATGTTAAGTCAAAATCTTGAGTTAGTGGAGGCCGTGTGACGGCCCGAGTTTTAGAATAATAATATAGTTTATTTATTTTATTTACTTGAATTTATAATTTGGTTAAATGGGTTTTATATTGATATTTATATGTTAATGAATTGTTTTAAAAGGTTATTAAAGGATAAAATGATTAACTATGGTTGGGTTACACCCTAACCATGGTTAAAGTGAAAGTTTAGGTTTGGTTAAAACTAACTACGGTTAGTTGAGAAGAGGGGGTTTATTTAAAAAAAAAAACATAATGGATACTTTTCAAATAGTTAAATAAGCTTTAAGGCATATTTTATCATTTCTCATTAGTCAAACAAATATTTAAGGCATATGTTATCATTGCTCATTAAAGTAAAATTAAAAAGAAAAACAAAACAAAACATGCTTTCTTTCTTTTTATCATGGAGTCGACTGTAGCAGTTTTGGGAAGAGAAATGGGGTTTTTAAGTTTAAAACAAATGGGCCTAAACATGTATATAAATACCTTTATTATTATTTTTTTCATGAGAATTAAAAAAAGAGAATAACCATCAGCCTCTCTTTCTTCTATTCTCCTGCTCACGCCCAACATCCCATGAAAGGGGGTGATTTCCTTTGTTTCTTTCATTTAAAAGCCATTTCATCTCTAATTAAATAACAAAACTCAAGTCCAATTGCTTTCATTCTTCCAATTAAAAGATCAAGGGCTGCTGCTTTCTTTTCTATTCTTTCTTGTTCGGCCGAGCTTGCTGTAATGGGGGGGATTGGTTTGGCTTTTTCATTTGCAAGCAAAAGTCTACTCAATTTCAACCCCGAATTTAAAGTTATGTGTAGATTAAGCTAAAGCAAGAAGAATCAAGAGGAATTCTATAAATTTTCAAATGATTTTGGAAAGTTTTCCCAACCCTAACTTTCTTGGTATTTGGGGGTTTTGGGAAATTAGTTTTTATTTAAGCTTATGGTTGTAAAATTCATTGAAAGAGCATGCTAGTCTATATAATTGAGACTCTTGATAGTAAAAGACTATAGCTTGAGATGGGGTTTCCCTTTTTAATGAAATTGAGTTAACTTGTAACTAAAGAACTAAAAGTTTTCTTAAAAGTGATAAAGTTTCCATGGATTTTCTTCTTAAGCATTTGATGTTAAAAACAAAACCTAAATAGTTTTTCCTTAATACAAGCTTGAGTTTAATCTTATGTAATGTTTGTATTGTCTTTATATGGAACATGAAAATTATTTAAGCATTTTTTTTATATAAAAACATAACAAATTACACCCCCACTGTTTTTGTCGTTATGAGTTTGCGGGCTGTTTTGGTATATCAGGGTTGTGGGGCTGATTTGGGGTCCCGAAATGGTGATTAAATGTTCTTAAAATGTTTAGGAATATTATTAAGAGGAAAAATGAACTTGTGGGGCTGTTTGACATAATTATATATGAATTTTTCTTATATAAGGTTAAAGATTAAAAGTAGCTTGTAAATGATTTATGTGTAGGTTGAAGGTTCAAGCAAACAAGAGCTCTTTTGATGTCAAGGTGGGAATCTCTAAGAACGTAAAGTGTATTTATGTTTGATTTTCATAATATGAATTGCTATGTTGTTGGGTGTTTAAGTTTGAAAACAATGAATTAGATAAGCGGTTGAATGAAGAGACGTTTAGGAGCTTGTCTTGACCAAGCTAGTTTGGTAACGAAATTGAGATAGGATTTGGATGTTTAGGTTTTGCATTGTTATAAATAGAAGTTAACCCCTTGGAGGGTGGTGTTTAAAGTTAAAAGAGAATAGGTGATAGGTTGCCTTGGTTGATGGAAATGTAAGTTGAAATGAAAACTTATCGGATGGTTCGCTTGTAATCCCAGGGAGGAGTAGTCGATCCAAGAGTGACGCTTAGACATTTGAGCCATCGAATAAATGTAGGAAGCCTCGAATGGAACTTAAATTTAAAATCCGATTGTTGGCCATTTAAAGATTTCTTGGTTCCTAACCTCGGAGTGCTCTTAGACTTCCCGTAGTATTTGTTAATTGTGGTTTTTGGGTGATTATCTACATATTTGATGTTTAATGAAAACAATACTAGGAAGTCCGACTAATGTGCTACCAAGAACACTTTAATGGTTAAAACTGCCACTTTCTCTTTAGCTAGCTTAGAGTTTTTCGGAGCGATTTGAAGTTATGGAGTTTGGTTCATTATTCTCACTACATAAAGTTTACAATTGAAGACTAAATGTTTTGTTTAATGAAGAACAAAAGCCAAGATCAAGTCTTGTCTTAACTAGAAAAAAAAAAGTATTAGACTTTGATGTAATGGTGTGATGCCCGATAGTAGCGCGGGTTTGAATGAAGAGTAATGATGAGGGTTTGAAATGAAAATGTGTGTTGTGAAACTTAGAACCCAATGGGGAGCGGGAGATACGAGAAACAAAATTCGTTGACGTATGGGCGAGTATAAATGATAAGATAGTTTTGCTAGTTCGGCTATTGTTTTCTTTTGTTTATCTACTTGTGCACAACTCTTTTCGATTTACTTCTTTGTTAAGATTGAGCCACATACTTGATTGAGTTTTATGTATGTTAATTAAGTGTGTGCTTATGAGAAACGCACAAGAATGATGTGAAAAAGACTAGTAATGTGGAGTCTTGAAAGTGTGCAAGAGATTATGTGATTTTAAGTTAAAGCATATGGTGATTGAGTTGTGATGTCTATTTTTACCGTTAGCAAACATCCCACTTACATCCCATTTCATTTCATACCATTGCATTCATGCATTTTATATTCGTTGCATGGCCATGGGGTCGTAACACGTGTAATGGTGAGTGGTTGTTGGATGTTACACGTAGTTACCGTGGCGGGGAAATTGGTGTAGCTCCGAGGCGCTGTGTGGTGGATGGCCTGGATGCTAGAGTGGCTGTTACGATAGCCTGGAAGAATAAATGAGTTTCGGCTCGAGTGATTGTTGAGATAGTTGGTGAGAAACGCGTAGTGAGACGCGGGGAATGTGAAATGGAAATGATGAGACGGAAAGTTGACCATGAGAAATTGTGATTGTTTATATACATGCTTAACGATATTCGAAAGATTGTGAAATGAGCTACGGCTCGAGTTAATTATGATGGAATGTGAAATGTGCGTAGTGAGACGTGGAAATTGGGAAAATGGTGGAAAGTGGCAATGATATGGTTGATGTTTATTTGGCTTAGTTATGAGTTGTAATGATCATATTTGGCTAAACATGCACGTTTATATTCCATAGCACATTTCTATGAATTTTATCCACTACACCCTCATCCTTACTTATGTTAATAGCTAATTCTATGATATTTGAGTTCGAAATTCACTTTGTTAGATGGTTTTCGGAATGTGCGTAAAAGACCTGTGCAGTGAGAGCTAGTGTGAAATGAGTAGAAAGTACTATAGGTTAATTGGACTCTAGGGGCATGAGTTAAGAAGAGCGGGTTTAGGAGGAAACGAGTTGTGGACTTATGTTAATAACTCATTTCAGGATGTGCGTATAAGACACGTGGTAGTGTGAGCCACTTGCAAAACGTGCCGTTAAGTGTTGTAGATTGTTTTGGCCTTAAGATTGGGAGCGGGGTGAAGATAGATGAGGGGTGAAGAAGTAAGTGGGTAGCCTAGTATCGTTAATGTTCATGGAGTAGTAACGCAAAGTGTAATGAGTTCCGAGAGAGGAAGGCACGGGATGGGAATGTGAGAGGTGAGCAGAGTTTAGCTACTTCGATGGTAGGAGAATTATTCGTTTATGGTTAGTAAGGAAAGGGAAAGTTCTAGTTGGTGATCGAGATTACTATAGGGAGCGGATTCTTTAATAAGAAAAGAGAGATGACCGAGAGATCCGAGTTCTTGTAACGTCCCGTTATTTTTGTGATAAAAAAAAAAAAAAAACTTTTATTTATTTTATTTTTATTTGAGTAATTAAAATTCATTTATTTATTATTAAATTAGAATTTAGTAATTTATTTCATTTTAATTCCTTTTAATGGCTTTATTTATTTAAATACGTTAAAATGGTATGAATAATTATTAACGGGCCAATTAATAATTATTAATCACCATTGGGATAGTTTGAGATGTTCGGGATTCGTTTTTAAGCCAAAAGTCATAAAAGGGCAAAGTTGTAATTACCCAATTTGCAAAATATCTAAAAAAACACTATTCATTTGTCTTTAAAAAAACAACTTTGACTCAAAATTGACCAAACTTCTTCATTTTTCTCCTCCTTGCCGTGAGCTTCAAAGGCCAAAGAAAGAATTTTTGATCTCGTTCGTTTCTTGCCCGATCGACGTGATTCCGGGTCCATTGGAAAGGTATCGATCCTATGATCCTTTCCCACCTAACCATCGTCCGTTTCTCTCATGTTTTACGGAGATCTCGGTAAGTTTCTCTTGAAACCCTAAGCTCCAAATAGTGTTTTAATGGAGTTTTCATTGTTTTCTTTCTATTTCTTGCCGTGAAACTCGGTGTTTGTCAAATCGGGAGTAGTTTTAAGTGTTTTTGGAAACTATTTCATAACCCTAAAACCGAGTTTCAGTCGAAACCCTTTCCGTTTGAAATTTACCCTTTTGGGATTGAAAATGGGTTAGAAATTAATGAATGAATGTTTATTTAAATTCAATTCGGGAAAGGGATTAATGTTCGAAAACCCTATTTATCGATACCCATTGAAATCGGGATTATCGAATTTGATTAAAACCAACTCAAAATGTATTTAAATTGCCAAAAAGCCGGAAAACCAAACCCGAGACCCAATTTTGATGATAGGGCCGTGGGCCTCTTTGTGGGTTTTGTTGGGTTTTCGTTGCTTTATATGTTTAGTAGTTGTTTGATCGATAGTTGGTAAAGTTATTGATTGTATGATATAATTCGTTTGTAGGTGTTTTTGAACTTCGTGGTTGATTGCTCTCTCGGTGTTTAGGAGAAAAGTCTTCACTTTTATTAAGGTGAGAATAGTTAGTATTTAAAGTAACTATAGAAAGCAAATGAGTGTAATGGTTTGTAGAGTATGAGACTAAGATTAGAATCCGAATCTAAGACTAGAGGGTTGTGAGTTAAAGCCCTTAGGATTAAGAGTTAATCCTTTAAGTGAGAACTTAAGAGTTCTCGAGAAAGACTTGAATCTTAGAAGATTCTAAGTTAGATTCGATTCGAAGCTTAGATTGGATCATTGGAAGTTTAGAATCTTTGAAGGTTTAGGTTAAACGTTTATTTTATATTCTGCTCTTATTGTTACCGGAGTTCGATCGATATATCGTTCATCGGAGATGCTTATCTACTTTTATCTTATGTCATTTACTTTGTCTTTTACTTCACACTTTTACTTTAGGCTTGCATTCGATTACTTTAATTCCGCATTTTATTTATTTACTTGACAAGGTATGGAAGTATATGCATATCATTTTGCACCATACCATTATCGCATCATTCTTGAAAAAGAAACGAAAAAGAGAAAAGAAAGTGAAAGAGAAAAGAAAGTGAAAAAGAAAAGAAAGTGAAAAAGAAAGAGAAAATGAAAAGAAAATGAAAAGAGACGGATGGGACCCTAAGGGATCTGCTCATCACTCTATATGAAAAGAGACGGATGGGACCCTACGGGATCTGATCATCACTCTATATGAAAAGAGACGGATGGGACCCTACGGGATCTGCTCATCACTCTTGATGAAAAGGAAGTGAATGGTATCCTATGGGATTGACACATTACTTCATTCATGCATAAGGGTATATGCGAGCCCTACATTGCATATGATTAATGATATAGAGAATTGAGATGTTATATTTTATGCAAAGTCATTTACTTTTATTACTCTATGTCATAAAGAGATAATGTACGAGATTTGACTACAAGTGTAGTAATGGCATATTTTGGAGAAAATGGAATAGAATTACCTAGAGTTTGGATAACTTTAGGAGTGTTTTGTGTCAGTTAATTGGACACAAATCGAAATGCGAGTTTGAGGTCTATCTTTACTTTTTATGCTTATTATTCTCACTGGGCTTAGTTTGTTAGCTCATGATATTACAACCAATTTCAGGTAATGCCTTGGCTAGAGGTCGAGGAAGAGGAGGTGGTGCTGCTTGATCGAGGGATGCTGACCTCGAGATGGACTAATGGATTGTAAAGTTTATGTCTTATTTTGATGAATTTTAAGGAAATTGTATTTTGTATTTTGGCTCATAAGAGCTTCTGGATGATGTTTTTATGATATTATATATTTGAACTCCTGATTTGGACTTAAAGTTCATGAGATTTTGTTAGATTTGAAAATTAGGATGTAAACAGGTTTTCGGCATGCCAATTTTCAAACAAAACCACGCCAATTTTTCGTAAATTAAAAGACTTCCGCTGTTTTCTCTGATTTTAATTAATTTAAAAGTGACGGGTCGTCACAGTTCTTGACCTCAATTTTATTTTATGAACTTCTACTATAAATTGTTTTACTTTCTTGTTATTTCCACTGAGCGCCATGCTCAAAGGTGCTACATATCACCTTTCAGGTTTTGCCGCGATCGAGGACGTGACAGGGAAGATGGTATGCGTTGAAGCTTGGATGCCGAACTTGGAATTGGACTAGTGGACTGCATCTCGAGCTCGAGTCGTGTGGATTGCATAAGAAGTGTCTTATGTAATCATTAGTTTAATGTCGTTGTTTTTAGTCTTTGTATAAAGTTTTTATAAGTTATTACACTTTTGAAACATTATTTATCGTTTTTCTACTTGGGTAATTGATGTAAACAGGTTTTGGTTTATTCGATTTTTAAATGGACCCACACAAATTTTCAGTAGAAATTGTTGTTTTCCGTTACGCGACGTTTTAAATGACATTTAAATTTCTTATTTTCCGCGCTTCCGCTGAGAGTACTCGCTGCCAGTCTTTATAGAGTCGGGTCGTTACAGGCCGGTTGGCTCTATTCATTCATTGTTTTTCAGAAGTTCCTAATCGGTTGTTTTATGTAGACGAGTAATTCATGATCCTTTTACTTTATGTCCTTTCGATTATGATGAATGATTATATTTATTTTACTTACAATTGAAAACATATTCATATCATATCATATCATATTGCATAATCGAAATTGGGGGGAATAATGAGACATGCTAAAAGCCTACGAGAGCTTTCATACTGTCATTATAAGCACTATTTTGGAAAGAGAGATATGAAGTATAGTCAGTCTGTGGGAGCTTTCATACTGTCATTATAAGCCATATTTTGGAAAGCAGGATAATGATGTAATGTTAGCTTTCAGGAGCTAATATTATTGATATTTATCACAAATTGTGTTTATTTGAATATGTTATGTCCGAGAGAGCTTAGCATAAGTTATTAAAGACAAATGAATATAAACCTTATGTCTCGTAAGAGGTATTAAGAATAAGTTATAAGAGAGAGAATTGTGATATGACAACTTTCTTCTAAAAGTTGGGAGTTATTTTTCTCAAGTTTTGGAAGTTTTGATAAGAGAATGTAAGATTTACTTGGACACAAATCCGAATACGGGTTTCGAGTCTAATATTACTTTACTTTCCATTTATTTTCATTGGGCTTGCTTTTAGCTCATGATATTACAAACATTTTCAGGTAACGCTCTTGCTCGGGGTCGTGGGAGAGGAGCTGGTGCACCTTGATCGATGGATGATGATGATGAGATGGACTAGAAGTATTTTAAAGTCCATGGACTCTTTTGTTCTATTTTGTGTCTTTGATATGTAAATTTGTATATAAGCTCATAAGAGCTTTTTGTCTTAACTTTTATGATTATAAACTTCTTTAAACTTTAGAAAAGGAATTGCATTTCCTTACTTTTAAAATTTCCTGATGTGAAAAATGTATACAGGTTTTGGCTAGCCTAAGTTTCAAACATATCCACGCCGTTTTTTTTTAAAATAAAATATATTGGAAAGACTTTATATATTTTATTTTTGAAAGCGGTATAATGAGGTGAATGAACATAGCCTATGGGAGTTTCATTACTTGTCATTATTCGCATATGATGGTTATATTGATGTAAAGGTTGTGTGCCATTTACACTTGTTGAGCTAGATAATAAAGTATTGAAAGAACTGCAAGACTTCAATACTGTCATTAAACTACCAAAAAATTGTCAAAATGCGACCAGAAATTTGCGACAAAAAAAATGGTAGTTTTCTGGTGACCGCCTGGTCACTTTCTTTGAAGGTTGACTCTAAGTGATCATCTGGTCACTTTTTTTACGATGGTCACTTTTTTTGCGACCAGATTGCGACCAAAAGCAGAAGTAGTCTTAAAAAATGGCGCGAAAAAAGCGACCAGATGGTCACCTAAAAGAACGACCCTCTGGTCGCATTTTTGTTACTAAAATATGCCTTGGTAGCAAAAAAATGGCGCGTATTTTTGAGGGAAAAAAGCTACCAATTGGTCACAATTAAAAGTGACTAACTGGTCGCAATTTTGGTGACTAAAAGTGAGCAGTGGTAGCTTATAATTGGAGGGAAGAAAGCTACCAAATGGTCAGAATTAAAAGTGACTAAATGGTCGCAATTTTTGTGACCTAAAAGTGAGCAGTGGTAGCTTATAATTGGAGGGAAGAAAGCTACCAAATGGTCACAATTATAAGTGACCAGATGGTCGCAAATTATGTGATTTTATGGGACCAATAATTGATAAAGAATTTGGTGGGATAAAAGCTAGCAAGTGGTCACCAAAAAAGTGACCATGTGGTCGTAAATTCTGACTTGATGTGACCCGGGGCAGTAAGGAAAATGGCGGGAAACTGCGACCAGGTGGTAGCAAAAAAACTACCATCTGGTCGCAAATGAGCAGAGGAGTCCATTATAAAAACCCCTCCACCCATTGTTTGTTAGCATTAAGAAAAAAGAAAATGAGAGAGTGGATGTATGTTCGTTTGATAGACGGGTATTTGAACGATAAGTTCGTGGCCGGGGTTTAACAGTTTGTTGAGTTTTGCATGACAATTGTCTATTATGAAAAGTATGGTGGAAAGCTACACTGCCCTTGCAGGAAATGCGACAATAGGAGAATCATACCGGTTACAGAGTTGAAGGTGCATCTTTATACTCGGGGGTTTGTGCAGAATTATTATCACTGGGTGTTTCAGGGGGAAACACAGGAAATGTTAGAGGCTGCATTACAGGAATCGAGACGATACGAAGGTAGCACCTCGAATGTAGAGGTTGTTGACGAAGAACGGAATGATGAACAACAGTATAGTCAGATGCAACAAATGATAATTGATGGTGCGGGGTATGGGGGCAATGAAAATTTCCGTGAAAGTTTAAACGTAGACGAAGATGAACGGGTTGTAGAAGAGGAAATGAATCCGGAAGCACGTAAGATGCACAAGATGCTAAAGACAGCCAGCCGACCATTGTACGATGGGTGTGAGGTAAGTCAACTTGCTGCTGCTATAGAACTTTTAAATATAAAGGCTCAGTACAACATACCTGGTAGAGGATTTGATGCGATTGCATCGTGGTTTCGTCGATGCGCTCCAGAAGAAAATAATATGCCCCACAGTTTGTACGACAGGAAAAAGCTAGTGGAGGGACTTGGATTACCCCTGGAGAAAATAGATTCGTGTCAAAACGGATGCATGATTTACTGGGATGTGTATGCGGACCTGCATCATTGCAAATTCTGTTTTCTTCTAAGATGCAAACAAGGGAAACACAGCCTGATTCCGAACGCCTGCATGTTCTATTTACCGCTAACCTCACGTCTGCAACGGTTGTATGCATCAGATGTGACAGCCTCGCACTTGAGATGGCATCCCCAGCATTCACAAGAGGAAGGTGTTATGAGACATCCCTCAGATGCTGCGGCATGGAAGCATTTAAATAATTGTCATCCGGATTTTGCACAAGATCCGAGAAACGTTAGATTGGGCTTATGCACAGATGGCTTCAACCCGTTCGGGGCATCTGGGGCACAATATTCAGTTTGGCCAGTCATGGTAACCCCGTATAACTTGCCTCCCTCGATGTGCATGCGAGACCCGGTGATTTTTCAAATAGTGATCGTACCTGGGCCAAAAAGTCCAAAACAGAAACTGGATGTGTATTTGCAACTACTTATTGCAGAGTTGAAAAGGTTGTGGACTGACGATGTTATGACGTACGACATTTCGAAGAAACAAAATTTCTTGATGCATGCCGCGTTAATCTGGACGATCAGTGACTTCCCTGCCTATTCAATGTTGTCAGGTATGTTGATCTTTAATTGCTTTCATATACATTTTTGAGTCTGTGTTTAGCTTTTGTTATTGCTTTCCTTAGTCAGTGTAGTTAATTGTGTGAACCTCAATCTCCTCCTCTTAAAGGATGGAGTACGGCGGGGACATACGTATGTCCACATTGCATGTTAGACACAGATGCATTTTATCTCAGAAACGGTCGGAAAACTTGTTGGTTTGACTGTCACCGTCGATTTTTGCCGTTGAATCACACTTTCCGTTCAAACGGCGGTGGACCGGAAGAAGGGTCTCGACGAGTAAGAAAACAAACCCCCGACCATGTATAGTGGAAGAGCAGTTCGCACGGTATAGATGCTATAGGGATGCAGAAGATTACCAGGTGGAAGGTGCAGAGAGTGCAAACAATGCGGTACGGGGAAAAAAACACGGGTTGGAAGAAACGGAGTATTTTTTGGGATCTACCGTATTGGGAAGATCTACTTATTAGACACAATCTTGATGTAATGCATATCGAGAAGAATTTCTTCGACAACATTTTCAATACGATTTTGAACGTTCCGGGAAAAACGAAGGACAATCTGAAGGCACGTTATGATATACTGGAGATATGTGACCGTCCTGAGTTGGAGCCTGATGACAATGATAATTATGCAAAAGAAAAGTACATGTTGATGACGGATGAAAAGAAAACATTATTTGAGTGGATCAAATCCATCAAATTCCCGGACGGATACGTTTCGAATTTGAGTCGGTGAATAGACAGTCAAAAACATATCATGTTCGGGATGAAAAGCCACGACTGTCATATATTCATGCAACGATTGATGCCCGTCGCATTTAGACCGTTCCTAGAGAATAGACATTGGGAGCCGCTTGCCCAGTTGAGTGTTTTTTTTAGGGACTTGACATGTACAGAGCTGACGGAAGCTACTGTCGCTTCAATGAGTTCAGAGATCGCCGTTATTATTTGTAAGTTGGAGCGAATGTTCCCACCTTGCTTTTTTTGACTCCATGGAGCATCTTCCAAGTGCATCTTCCATACGAGGCATTCTTAGGGGGTCCCATACATTACCGCTGGATGTACCCATTTGAAAGGTAAGCACAGTTATTTTGTAATGTACACGTATGAATCAGTACAGTGATCATCGAATGTTAATTATGTTTTGTACCCACAGGTACTTACGTCGGTTGAAAAAGATGGTTGGAAATAGATCACGAGTAGAAGGATCTATCTGTAATGCGTACCTGACGCAAGAGACTACCACATTTTGTTCATACTACTTTGATCAACACATTACAGAGCAGTTTCGACAGGCGAAACGAAACGTTGTCGAAAATTTACTTGAAGGTGTTGACATGAACGACTTGCCGATTTTTATGGAACCTGGCATGACAGTTGGAAGATCAGTGCGTAGGCCGTTAACCGATTCTGAGTATCACGTAATGCAGACATACGTGTTATGCAACTGCGTAGAGATCGAGCCTTACATAGAGTGATTTTGTAACTTAACATTATTCCATAGCATAAACAAACTATTTGCTAACTATTTTTGTAACATATAGATTATTTCTAAACGTATACCTTCGAATGACACGAGTTGGTCTTACAGACGCGGAGGAGGGGTCAATAATCGACAAAGAGTTTCGTTCTTGGTTCAGTGCATACGTGAGTTATTTTAAATTGTCAAAAAAACCGTGGCATTTTAATGAAAAAATTACTATAATCCTAATACATTACTGTATGTGAACAATGACACAGGTTGACTCCCCTACATTACGGATGGATGATCCTCGCATCATTTCTTTGGCAAAGGGACCTGGACGGATAGCAAGGTCGTATGGTAGATATGTCGGTAACGGTTACAGATTTCAAACGAAGGCGCATTCAGTGAACAGGGCAATAAACAACAGTGGTGTTTGCATAAAAAGTCACATGTTCGGCACAAACGAAGACGATTGCTTCAGAGTAATCGATGAGATTCTTGAGATTCAATATGCAAGTCCGACGCTAAAACGCATTGTTCTGTTCAACTGCACTTGGTTCGAGACAACCAGACGAGGCGGAGTCTGTAAGATTGATCATTTACAAATCGTTGAGGTAAACAAGTCTAAGCATATGCGCACTGCTGATAGGTTTGTCCTGGCTTCACAGGCGATTCAAGTTTATTACCTGAACTATCCGATTAATAGACGAGATCTGATAGATTAGTTAGTTGTTTGTAAAGTTAAACCACTCCAGGTAGAAGAAAACTTGTTCGAGAAAGACGACCATGCAGAGGAAGCTGTTGCTTTTCAAGAAGATGAGATAAGATGTCGTGCAATCGACGATGGTCGAAATGCAAGTCTTGTTCGTCCCTTTGAACGATGGGACGATAACATTGCATGATGATGATGATACAAATGCTTCCACTTCTCACGCACGTGACATTGATGCTGAATTTATTCGAGACGATGAATCCGATGAAGAAACAGAAGAAGAAGAAGACTTTATGTGACGGACTTGTTGGAGACGATGATGAATGAGATATTTCGTTAACTTGATTATTCAATGTGTGTATGTGTTTATTAATTAAAACTATTTCTTTTAATGAATGGTTAAAAAATATATATATATTAATATTTGCGACCACATGGTCAAATATTTGGACAGAATCATCATCATCTTCAATCTGCTCACTTTTAAACATCACTTTCTTTTCCTTGATTGAATATTGGATTTCAAAAGCATTATGATCAAATATAACAACATGGAAACAAGAGTTCCCTTCATAGCTAAATATCAGAAAGTAACCAAATTTAACAGAGTAAAACTCCACAAAGTAACCCAATTTTTTTAAAAAAAAAATTATATTAATATTTGCGACCACATGGTAGTAATTTAGAAGGGAAAGGCGACCAAATGGTCGCTTTTTTGGAAAAGTATAATTATATTTAAAAAAATATATAAGTCAGATTACGACCATATGGTCACAAATATGAGCGGTAAATTTAAATTCTCATGAAATTTATGCCGGTTAATGTAATGGCCCGAGTTTTAGAATAACAATTTAGTATATTTATTTTATTTAATTAAATTGTTAAATTGGTTAAATGGGTTTTACTATTGATATTTATATTTTAAAAATTATTGTTTTGAATGGTTACTAAAGGTTAAAATGGCTAACTATGGTTGGGTTGCAAACTAACCATGGTTAAAAAAAAATTTAGGTTTGGTTAAAACTAACTATGGTTAGTTGAGAAGAATGGGTTTATTTAAAAAAAAACAACACATAATGGACCATTTTACAAAAAGTCAAATAAGCATTAAGGCATATTTTATCATTGCTTTTTAATCAAACAAAATTTTATGGCATATATTATCATTTCTCAATAAAGTAAAATTAAAAAGAAAAAACAAAACAAAACAGCTCACCTTTCCTTTTCCCTGCATCTGCTCACGCCGACAGCCATAAGAGGAGGGGATTTCTTGATTTCTTAGTTAATTCTAAGCAAAATCCTTGACAAAAATTCAATCCCAATTTATAGAAAACCGATTATCTTCTTTATTTCACATTCTTTCTTGCAAACAAGGGACAAAATATGTTTTTTTTTCTTCTTCTTCGGCCGACGCAGTAGCAAGCAGGGGCGATTTTTGGCTTCTCAAATTTCCTCTCCTTTGTTCAAATTCAAGTGGAAACTAAAGAATTTATGATGGGTTTTCTATTCTAGGAAGATTGGAGCAAGAATCCATGAGTTTATATGGCATTTGGTAAGTTTTCTAAAAACCTAGAAATCACAAAATTGGGATCTTTGGGTGTTTTGCTTGGGTTGAATTTGGGAAGCATGAATTTAACGAAAACGTATTAAACCATGGAAATTGATGTCTTAAAATCAAAATCTTTAAGTTGTAGGTTTTAGTTTATGTTAGGATTCAATGGAAAAATATGAGTTGCAAATTAAAGAACTCTTGAAATTTAATCAAAACCTCCATTAACAACACTTTAAAGCTTTGTAGTTTTGAAATTAAAATGATCTTCTTTGTTCATGAGTTATGAAGGTGATTGTTATTACAAGTTAACTTAAATTAAAGGTGTGAAATAGCAAAGTACACAATTCTTTAAAAATTGCACATCATGACCGAACACCCCCCCCCCCTCTGTTTTGGTCTCTTCGAGTTTGGGCTGTTTTGGGGGCTTGGGGTAGTGTTTTATGATTACTTGCTGTTTTATATTGGTACTATAAGTCTAAAAATATTATAAATGTAATTTACATGTAGGTGAAAGACTCAAAGCAAAGCCCAATGTGCAAGCTAGATACTTTGTATCTCAAGGTGGGAATAAAAAGAATTTAAAATACTTTTATGTTTTGATTTCTATATGAAGAATTTCTATGTGCTTTGATGTTAAGCTTTTGGGTAGAGTTGTCAAGCGTTAATAGTTAGATGAGGGGATTACTCATGAACTAAAAGTTGAAAGTACGTAAGACAAGGATGGGATAAAAGGAAACAAGTGAAGTTGTTGCCTTGAGACAATTAGCTTAGTTGTGGGATTCTTAGCATGTCAGTTCAAGATGGTGTTTCTGTTTAGCTCACCAATCTTGAGTCGAATTCAGTTTTTGAAACAAATGCTCATTAAGCTTATAGACATTGTCATGTTCATTCATTTTCCGAACTGTGATCCTTAACAGGTCTAACAGTTAACACTTCTAATTCTAGCAGTAATTTAATATAGTGTTAGAGCTTAAAATCCTTGTTATGTTATATATTCTCCATTCCAAAGTGATAGTAGTGAATTAATATGATATTACCGTATAGTCAAATTAGTACTTGAACTCACCGCAAAGGAGAATGTTGAAAAGTAGATTAAAGAGATTAGGTGCATCGTACTCTTAACTGTTCTTACTGAATTTTTCTATGATATAATAAGAATATTTGAAGGTTATTTACGGATAGTGATTGTAGGGGAAAGTAATTTCAAGCCAGGCCTCAAAAGCTTACTAGCGAAGGTGAGAATAGAGCCGGTTTTGTAATGGCGCGAAACACTTGAATACCATTTGAGTTATGGGTATTATGGTATGGGTTTGAGGTATTGGGGCTGATTGTTTAAAGTGTATAGGCCTTGATGGTAAGGAAGGAAAGTATGTGTTAGTTGAGGATGAATCTTGTAGTCGAGAGGTAGACGGGTTGTGACTCGGGTGCGTTAGATGCGAGTTGAGGATTGTTTTATTAAAACCTATGTCTTTGATTTATATTCGAATTTGGAGGATAATATTACCATAGGTTTACATGTTGTGGTTGTTTGCGAATGGTGTGAGGTGGTTTTAAATTTGACATGGCTGGTAGTGAAACTTTGGTGTCGAAATACGATGAAGGAATGAATATTGCGAAGGAGACGAGCTAGACTTGACAAGTTGTCGAATGACTATTGTCTTGCATTTATATGTGATTTGTGTTCTTCTCTTACATCTTTTAATTGCATTATCACATGGTCGAATTAAAGATCGAGTCATGTGCTGAATTGGGCCATATTTATGCATACTTGATATATATACGGGCTCTGCTCAATGGCTGTTTTGGAAAAGCTTAGAAAGGGAATTGCTTGAAAAGTGCACTAAGGGTTATGTGATTTTGAGCCTAACACGTTTTGTGATTGAGATTCTGATATACGATATTACTAAAAGCAAACATGCCAATCTCATTGCATCTCATAACATATCACTCATGCATATCATGCTTTCGGTTTGTGGCCATGGGGTCGTAACCCGTGTAACGGTGTGTTGGTTGTTGGACGTTACACGTGGTTACCGTGGCGGATATTGTGTAGCTCCGAGGCGATGTGTGGTGGATGGCCTGGATGCTAGAGTGGTTATTACGATAACCTGGAAGAATATAAGAAGCTACAACTTGAATATTAATTTGTGATGATATGTGCAAAGTGCGTAGTGAGACGCCAAGATTGTATATGAAAGGTTATTAATGGAAAGGAATTTGCAGAATGTGATTATGAGACGGATAATGTTTACTCGACATGGTTACGAGTTTGAAATGCCACAGATTGGTCAAGTGTACATATTTATATTACATAGCCCAGTTATTGCATTCATTAGCATTTGTGATTGTGTTAACCATACTAATTTTGTTCGTGGAAAATTAATCTTTAAACATATATGTTTTGGTCTCCTTGTTGTTTCAATTGCATCATAGCATTTCTTATTTTTCATTTAACTTCTGACATATATAATCTGGGACGTGTGTAAAGGTTAAGTATAGGGAACATGTTACGTGTACTTTAAACTAGTTTGGGCTTGAGGATTGGAAAGTTAGGTGATACGGGTTTAGGAAAATGTGAGTGTAAGAAGGGTAAAATGGTTTAGCTTGGTTTGAGTGAGAATTCAAGAAAGTGCTAATGCAAAGTGTAGTGAATATTAAGTGTAGGTAGGCACGAGATGAGAATAAGAGTGACGAACGTATTTGGAGTTAGTTCATAATGGTTTCGAAGATAATTTAAATGTTTAATCATTGGTTTTTAACCGGGAATGTTAGGCCTTTTAGTTGGGAACATGATGAACATTATGAGACAAAACCTCTAGCGAAGGCAAAGGCTAACCGAGGGTGAGAGACCGAGTGCGTGGACACCTTTTGGAATATGGAGTTCGAGCATAAATTTACTTTTATTTCTTTTTATTTCCACTAAGTTATCAAACTCAGAGGTGCTTTATATCACCTTTCAGGTTGTCGCGGTTGAGGTCTTGACAGGGAAGATGGTATGCGTTGAAGCTTGGATGTCGAGCTTGGAAGAGGACTAGTGGACTGCATCTCGAGCTCGAGTCGTGTGGGTTGCATAAGAAGTGTCTTATGTAATCGTTAGTTTAATGTCGATGTTTATAGTTCATGTATAAAGTTGCTTTAAGTTGTTAGGCTTTTGTAACGTTATTTACCGTTTTTTTCGGCTTGGTAAATTGATGTAAACAGGTTTTGGTTTATTCGATTTTTAGATGGACCCTCGCAAATTTTCGGTAGAAATTGTTGTTTTCCGTTACGAGACGTTTTAAATGAAATTTAAATTTCTTATTTTCCGTGCTTCCGCTGAGAGTACTCGCAGCGAGTCTTTATTGGAGTCTGGTCGTTACAGTGAATTTAAACATTATGACCATCTGGTCACAATATTTGGCGGTGAATTTCATTATTGCGACCAGATGGTCGTAATTCTTGATGGGACTCGTGATATGACAGCTGTTCTTGATAATGGTAAGTGGGCGACCAAATGGTCGCTTTTTCAATAAATACTACCAGATGGTCGCAAATATCTCTGAAAATGCAACCATATGGTCGTTTTTTCCCCAGCACGCGCGACCTTTCGTTTCTGTTCATTATTACATATTTGCGACCAGTTGGTCACAAATTCTGATTTAAAATCAGATCAGATTCCCTCCCCCCCGTTTCTTTTCCTTTCCTTTCTCTTTTTCTTTCTCTTTTTTCTTTCTTTTCTCTCTTTCCCCCGTTCCGTTCCCCGTTGTTTTTTCCCCGTTCCCGTTCCCCGTTCCTACTCTAAACCTAAACACCCTAAACCTCCAATCCCGGTTTCTATTACTAGGTTAGTTTCGTTTCCGTTTTTAGTTATTTTTAGTTTATGTTTAAATTTAATTAGTTTAGTTTAATGTTGTTAATTTCATTAATTTTAGTTTAATTAATGTAATTTAGTTTAATTAAGTACTTAGTTTACTTACGGTTTATTAATCTAATTTCGTTTACTTTAATTAATTGATACATTTTAGTTCAATTAATCTAATTTTAATTTAGTTTAATTTAATTAATTTGTTTAGTTAAAGTTAGGTTTTATTAATTAATGTTAGTTAAATTGAAAGCTTCATTACTTAGTTTACTTTAATTAATTACTTAGTTTAGTTTATTAATTACTTATTTTAGTTTATTTTAGTTTTAATTAATTTATGTTAGTTTTAATTTAATTAATTTTAGTTCAATTAATCTAATTTAGTTTAATTCTTCATTACTTAATTTACTTTAATTTAATTAATTTTAGTTTAATTTTTCACTACTTAGTTTACTTTAATTTTAATTTACTTTAATTCAAATTAATTATTTAGTTCAATTAATCTAATTTTAATTTACTTTAATTCAAATTAATTAATTAGTTTATTTTAAATTATTTACTTAATTTATGTTAGTTTAATTTACATTATTTAATCCATTTAATTTAGATTATTTCATTAATTAATTAATTTAATTTATTTCAATATTTTAATTACGTAATTAGTATTAAATTAGTTTAGTTTTGTTGTAGTAGTATAACGGGCAGACGACGTCCTCCCCAGTCAGACGAGCGTGACGACGCGGGTGATGAGGCGTCTCCACAGCCGCCTACTGTCGCTGCCCATGATGCGGACCTGACTACAGAGGAGTTGGAGATCCTCTTCGGTTACGAGGCGGGACTTGCTGCCACACTTGATGATGCAGTCCCTGAGACCCAGTCTGCGACACCACGACTGACGCAAGACTCCCTGGCCACAACTCCCGGCTTAGCATCAAGGTCTACATCAGGGTATGCGTCCGGGTCTGCATCAGGGTCGGATCCAGCTGGCCCCTCCACTTCATGCACGCAGCCGTCTCGGGCCGCAGACTCTACCCTTCGGATTGAAGGGGATACGTAAGTAATTTTGTTTATTGTTTTAATTGCTTAATTTTTAAACCTTTAAAATTTTTTCAAAGTGTTTTTTTTTCCGTTAACTAATAGTTTCTAATAGCACAATAATTTTTATGTTTTTGCAGAGTACAGCCGCATACAACGGTTTCAAAACGGTTTCGCGAGGTCCTCCAGAGTATGCCTCTACCCAGCGACCTTCGCTGGCAGAAGATTCCGACGATGGAGAAACGTCGGATGTACGACAACTGGAAGGTAAAAAATATCATTTATTTTTATAATTAATTAATTTTGAAATTTATAGAAATAAATTTATTGCTTTAACAATTTTTTTATTTCAATTTTTTCATGGCAAGTTTCCTGTTATCGATCCCGATATCACGAACAGTAGATTGTTCCCCCTATGGGACAGTCACGTCCGAGATAGATTCAAGGACCTCATGTACCGAGCGCGTAGAAAGCAAGCAGCAAACCGCCCCGTGTGGATCAGCCTACAGGACCACGCACGGCTTATCGCGAGCTTGAGCACTCCTGAGGGCAAGGCAGTGTCAAGCAGGAATAAGGCCAACCGCGCGAAGAATCCCACCAAACACACAGCGGGGGTCCGAACACACGACGAGCACCATCGTCGATTGGTAAGTTTTTTTTAGTCGTTTTCTTACTTACGTACTTTTTTCTCGTTTTCTATTTTCAATTAGTTATTAATTTATCATGTTTTATTATTCAATCTTTAATATTTTTAGGAAGCGAAGCACGGGCGCCCCGTCCCGCCCGATGAGCTGCACCGCGTTCTTCACACGAAGAAGGACGGGACGTTCGTCAACGATAAGGCGAAAGTAGTTCAGGTATTTAATAATTTTTTCAATTATTATTTTTTCTTTAAATTTTTCCTAACTTATATATTAACTATTTTATTTTCTGAATTTTAAATGTTTAGGAACGTTTCACAGAGTCCTTGAGTCAGCGGCTTCCCACACCAGACTCGCAACCGACTCAAGAGGACCGTAGAGAGGCGTTCTTAGAGGCTGCTGGAGGGGTTCGGCCTGATGGATCAGTTCCTGGGCTCGGCTCGTACGGGCGACGCCTTTTCACAGATGTGCCCCGACCTCAGCGGAGTGGAGCGAGCACTAGCTCCGGCCCCTCTCCGGTTGAGCAGCAGCTGCGCACAGACATGGATGCTATGCGCGAGGACTTCGTTTCTCGAGTCGCTGCGATAGAGGCCGACATGCAGGCACGGGTCGACGCCCAGGTGACAGCAGCTTTGGCCGCATACTTCAGATCCCTAGACGGCTGCCAGTCATCATCGACGCCTCCTCCGCCACCCCCCGCCCCTCCGCAGTAGTTCTAGGATGCTTTCGTCTGTATAAAACTTTTTTTGAATATTTGATATATGTATATTTTATTTTAATTCCAATTTTTTGTTATTAAATTTTAATCTTAATTAAATAAATAAATAATAATTAATTAACTAATTATTTAAATTTAAATTAAAAAAAAAAATTCTTACATGCGACCATATGGTCGCATTTGATTTCAAGAAAACGACCATATGGTCGCATTTTGACTGAGTCCAAAAGTGACCATTTGGTCACATAAAATACGACCAGTTGGTCACTTTTTTATGTGACCAATTGGTCACTTATCTTCAACATAAATTACAACCATATGATCACTTTTTAGGCGACCATCTTGTCGTATTTTGACTGAGTCCAAAAGTGACCATTTGGTCACATTGAATACGACCATTTGGTCACTTTTTCATGTGACCAAATGGTCACTTATCTTCAACATAAATTACGACCAGATGGTCACTTTTGAAGCGACCATCTGGTCGTTTTTTCAAAAGGTTGACTTTTTTGAGACCAAACATTTCTGGTAGTAAATTTGTGACTATCCAGTGGCCCAAATTCATGACCGACCAGTTTTTTGGCCACCACCATTTTTGTTGCATTATACCCTAAAAATGACCAGTTGGTCGCAATTTTATGGTCGCAAATTGACAGTTTTTTTGTAGTGTTATAAGCAATTGATGTAAAGGTTGTATGTCCTTTACAATTGTTTAGTGGATTAATGAATAATGATTAGACTTCGTGTGCTAATATTATCGTCATTAATCGCAAATTGTGATAGTTGAATATGTTAAGTCCGAGTGAGCTTAACATTATTATATTAAACATAAAGGAAAGTAAACTTTTGATAGCCTGGTTTGCTATAGAGAAAAGAATCGAACATTATGTATGACATACATTTCTAGAGAGAAAAGAAATTAAATATGATGCATAGCCGAGTGCAATAGGAAAAGAAATGAGATTGAATTGATAATGAGAGAATACAAGGGAGTTTTGAACCTTGTATAATTATTATGTGATATATATGTAAGAGAACTAGTTTCTCAATAAATTGGAAGATCTTGAAATTGGAGATTAAACACTTGAATATAAACCTTGTATATAGTATAAGGTATTTAAAGAAAATGAGATATAAATGCTATGTGTATTATGAAACCATACACTTAAATGCTTGGAATTTAGTTCCTCAATTATATGGGAGAATTGGTAAGTAACCCTTTTGGTGGTTGAAAGGTAAGGGTATGTGAGCATTATTTGGACACAAATTCGGATGCGGGTTTGGAGTCTAATGTTACTTTACTTTCCGTTTATTTTCACTGGGCTTTCTTTTAGCTCATGATATTACAAACATTTTCAGGTAATGCTCGGGGTCTTGGAAGAGGAGCTGGTGCAGTTTGATCGAGTTGATGATGATGCTGAGATGGACTAGAGTTACTTTTAAAGTCCATGGACATATTTTATTACATGTTTTATCTTTTGAGTTGTTCATTTGTATATAAGCTCATAAGAGCTTTTTATTTTAACTTTTATAACCTTGATCTCCTTTAATCTTTACACAGGAAATGCATTTCCTGTCGTTTAATTTCTCTGATTGTGATAAGTATAAACAGGTTGTGGATAGTCCAAGTTTTAAACATATCCACGCCAAATTTTTATTAAATATTAAGTCTTCCACTGCAATTTGATTTTAAATGATTTAAAAGGAGTCGGGTCATCACAATACTTGGAAACTTAAATAACATAAACATCAAACTGAACCATCCTGAACAGTTCCCTTCCACAGCCACGAATGCGCAAGAAAAAAAATGCAACATACCTAGTTTTTAGCAACGAGGTTTCAGGCAAGATATGACATTGAAAATGATTTCTAAAGCAAGGGTTAGGTGTGATTAGGCTGAGTAACACAAGAGGTCGAAGCAAAACGAAGAACTCAACTACAACAGCCAATGATCTTTGCAAATCGGTGAGTCCGTTCCAATTTTCTGCGAGCTTTAAGATCCGTCGATAATTCAGTAAAGTGAGCATGCTTTAGCTTGGGGTCAGCTCAAAACATCATAAAACGAAAACTTAAGCACGAAATAAAAGATCCCACCTCAAGGAAGACAAGGAATCTATGATTGGAAGAGGTTTTCGGTGATGTGATGAGGTACGACCACTGAGCTTCCATAGGAGGACGAAAGAGGATGTAAAACACAGTGGAAATGGTTCTATATAAAACGATGGGAACGACGGAATAAGTTAGGAGTTACGTTTCCTTGAAGAAAAGAAAAAAGAAAGAAAATAACGAATTTGGCTCCCATTCCAGCGATGAATAGTAATGGTGGCGAGAGGTGAACATTAGCTAGACTTGGAGAAAAAAAATATAGATTTAGGTTTTAGTGAAGCGATAACGGCATGGGTAGGTTTGACGGATTATCAAAATGTCCTCGAAATAAAGTTATAATCAAGGTTATAAGTGGTAAATAGACCTTAACTTTTCGCTTGAAAGTCAAATTAACAAACGATTCATTACATTGAACTCGTAATGACGTGAAGATATTATGAACGTAAAATAAAGTTATTTAAATAGAAAATCGTGAAAAGGCCAAGGGAAGTAAGAATAGTAAATAATAAAATAAAATAAACAAACTAAAGTAAAATAACATGAACTAAATAATAAAAAATAAATTAGAAATAAATAATAATAAAAAGTTTATTCACCTAAAAGAAAACGAGGATGTTATAGATTTCACTTAATTTGAAACTAGGTTGACGCGACCTGAGATTGCATTTACTTTATTTAGGCTAGCTGAAAAGGGTTGCGCATCCATATTGCATAGATATGACTTATGCCAAAATTATTTATCAGGTTTTTTAATAGAACATTTTCGTTTACTTCTGTTGAATATACTCGAGTCCTCGACTAAAATTAGCGCTGTGTCTTTACAGGTTTTATTTAGAGTATTTAAAATATGACATTTTTTTTACCTTTATTATGTTACTTAACATTTTTATTTGGGATCCCACGAAGTAAATTTTATGTTTTAGAGTAAAGACTTACACTTACATTTCGTTAAGCGTCCTTAGAATTGAGTGGCTTGTTACAAATGTTAGGGAGAGAAAATATGTGTGGGAGAAATAAACACATTTGTCACAATTAAATAATTAATTTGAAATATATGAATGAGATTGAGAATAGGAATAGGAATGTGATCCTCATTCCTTTATTTGGTGTGTGTTTATTTTTAAGGGCTCTTGTAAAAGTAGTAAAATTATGTCTAATATTTATAAAAATAGCAGTAAAAAAACTTATTTGTAAAAATTATAAAAAAACTTAAATTCGCGCCTAAAATATTATAAAATTACCACTAGTTTTGCATAAGTAATTAATGATTTCCTCATAAGTAATCACTGATTTCCACACAAGTAATCACTGATTTTACTGATATCTTAATATTTTGTGTATAAATCACTGATTACCTAATAGTTATCACTGATTGTCTTATATGTTATCACTGATTTCTCTTATTCACATGAATGAGGGTTCTTAAAAAATTATTATATTTGCAAATAATTTTTTAAAATGCTATATTTATAAATATTGCAGAAAATTCTGCTACCCAATGAAATTTCCCTATTTTTAAACATAATCAGTATCATAATATATTTTTAATCGTGGTAATATCAATAGTTAATATTTGCAGATATTAAATTATTTAAATTGTAATAATAATTACAATAAAATCTTATTAATAATATTATAATAAGTCAATTAATAAATTTTTTTGTTATAATTATATTAATGAAAGGTAAAAACTATAATGGAACCAAATAAAGTAATTTATTAGAATAATTGTTCATACATTTATTTTAATACTGAACCAAACAATAAATGTATATAAAAAAAGTTTCGAAAAATAGCATTTTATGAATTGATATTTTCAAAATAATAAAAGTTTTGAAAAAATTTAAACAACATTTTCTCTCTTCTATCACACAAAGTAACTATGAAATTAAACTCACACATCTCTTTAAGAAAATATTACTTTTAAAATATTTTAAAATATTTACTATTTTTTAAAATAACTTCTCAAAAGTTTTATTCAGTGGAATTTCTAAAAAAAATAAAAATCAAACAACATAATCATATGCCAATTCTTTGATTCCATTCTCATATGTGATTTTTATTTTGATAATAATTTCATTTTCCAACCAAACACACCAGAAGATAGAGAAATTATCTAATGTGACTTTGTAAACATTCGATGTAGAATACAATCTTTTCTCCTTATTAAAAACTATATATTCAATAGTTACAAATTGGGAGTCACATATAATAGCAGCCACAATAAATAAATTCACCTTAAAAAGCTTTATTTGATTTGTTTTTTTGCCAGCTTTTGCTTGTGTTTTTCTGATGGTAATTTCACATCAGTTGCCAATCCAACAAATTCAAGAGATTTAATAATGTACCAAGTAAATATCAAGTTGCCACCATTCAAGACCTTGCCTAGCTGAATACTCGAAAGCATGGTGGTTATTATGCCAACCTTCTCCGAATGCAAACACACCCACAAACCTGGGAAAAAAATATTTGAGTTCACATTAAACTTTGGGCTATTATCACATATAGCCAATATTGAGTTTCGGTTTTCAAAAAAACCACAAATATTGAAAAATATCAAAATTAGCCGATGTGTTCACATGGGGACATGAGTATTACCATAATATCCTTCTGTCATAATTAACCCTTAAGTATTTAATATAAAATATATATGTAAAACGTGTGATGAAAAATTTGACAAAATAATAAAATCCCATCAAATCAGGGGAGATCAAGAATATTAATTGGAAAATTAAATACCATATTAAATGAAATCTCATGAGACAATTACGGCTTGGAGATTTAGAATAATAAATAAATAAAAAATACCATATTGAATGAAAATGTCATCAAACGTACAATACCCCTTCTCTCAAAAAAACCTAAAACTTCTAAACTACCATTTTTTTCCAATTTTTATATCTCCATCTTTTTCAGTTTCTTCCCTTTCCATCTTCTTCATTGGACGCATATTGAACTATTCATCACTGATTAACAAAAAAAATCATCGCTGAATTTCACGGGTAAGAGGTAACTTTCGTTGATTATACGCGATTTTATATAAAAAGTAAGTTTGGATTGATTTGCATCGTTGTAACCTAAGTATTTCATTGTTGCAGAAATCAAATGGATTGCATCAATGATCATAAAAAAGGAAAAGGGGAAGCAGAAATCAGTCATATGGTAAGTAAAAAGAGGCCTTGAAAAAAAATAGAAGCATATATACAGTTTAATGGTTACGAAAAGTTGTCTTGTAAAATATATAAGCTATATAATTTTTTTTTGTTACTTTGAATAGACTTTAAAAAAGAAAAATACAACAAAATGATACAACAACACACGTTGGCGACACTCAGAATGTTGGAAGCAATCGAAAACTAAACATTTACACATTAAATATTTAAAAAATAGATATATCAGTGTTATTTGTTTGGACATGTGCTCATAATTGATATATCATTATTGTAAATTTACATTACTAATATAAATTTAATATTTAGAATTTACACATCAATGATGTTTGTTTCCTCGTTATTATGGTGAGCAAATGTATATTACACATAATTATTTATGTTTCAAAATAGATATAATATGATAGTGAAAAATCAATTTTTTCAGATCCCACCGTTTGTGTTACCTGAAAACTTGTGGACTACATCACAACGTGTCAGTAATTATTCAAATGTTGGGGTGATAACAAAGTTGAAGGAGAAGTTGAATCCACAATTTTTGGAGATTTTAACTACTCGTAGCTGTTTCGGGAGTTTGATGAACCTATCCATGCATAGGTTTCCTTCCCAACTCTATTTGCACATAGCAAGAAGGCAATGCCAACATTCTAGGAAGGATGAGCTACTTTTAAACATCAAAGGGAGGTGTCTTAAATTTGGATTGAAGGAATATGCACTGATAAGTGGCTTGAACTGTGGAAATATACCTTATATTGATAAAAAATTGCTACCAAGTAGTACATTGCATAAGAAATTTTTTGATGGTATGCGTACGATAGACAGGAAGGTACTAGACGTGGCGGCGAAGGCATATAGCTATGATGATGAACATATGGCTTTAAAAATGGCCAAGTTATATATACTGGAGTGTCTACTTTTACCAAAGCAAGATCACAACAAAATTAATCTACTTCATATGTCAATGCTTGATAATGAAGAACTGTTTGAATCATATCCCTGGGGAAGAGTTGCCTTTGAATTAACAATGGGATACATAAGGGATACAGTTACTGGGTCAACCGATACTCAGGTACAATTAGGGGGATTTCCACATCCCTTAATTGTGTGGGCATATGAAGTTCTCCCAACCATTTCTTATCCACCAGCAAGTTATGCAAGGAAGAAATCAGAAGGGATCCCGAGAATTGGAAACTGGGAGTCAGATAGACAGCCAACTTGGACTAGTGTGGATAATAATGTCTTCAAACAAGACATAGTAAGTTCATAAAGTATATATATTTTATACATTTCCTTTATTAACTCTTTCTTATTACAAGTTGCTTAACTTTTTTTGATAGCTAATGGTGAAAAGGCTCAAGCCGACAGATGAAGAGTTGACAATGCCTTATATGTTCGAATTTCTAAATGAATGGAAAAATGATAATGAAGACTTTATGTACATCAATGATGATGATTCATCCATCAGCCGCCGTCATCCAAACATACAATGGGGTAATTACAACTCAGATATTGTAACGAAGGTGAATAATATGGAAAGTATTCTATCTGAATTAAAACAAAAGACTGATGAGATATATAACATGCTACGTGTTATTATGTTCGTAAAGAACAATACTGAAATAAACCATAATGAAGGAGTCGACGAGGAGTCGAAAACATCCGAGGAGGTAAAAATATCACTCATTGATACATATTTTCATTCATATAATGAAATCATGTTGGCATAATTGATATATATTTGGATTGAAATACTTCTTTTATGTAATGTAGGAACTTGAGCCAGAACATTATGTATCAGAGACACAAGAGAAACAACGAGAGAGTCAAAATTCTGAAAGCACGGATGACACTAAAGAAGATGACGAGTATGATAAGGATCAAGAAAAGGCAAATGATGATACAACCATTAGCACAATTAAGGTAATAGCATTAAATGTTGCTAAGAGCAATGCTGCAACGAGGCCACAGACAGACATGCTTAATAAGATGGTGCCAGCAGACAAAAAGGAAAAAACAATTCGTTCCAAACTACCTAGTATCTCTAAGCCAATGGAAACTGTGGGGAAAAGGGCAAAAAAACCTGGCCCGAAGAACAAATCACCTTTCACAAGTGCGTATGTCCAAGCAGAAAACAACTCTAAAAAGGCAAGAAAGATTATTCGTTCTTCAGCTTCTGAGAACTAGTCTATGGTGGTTTTTTTCCACCATTGAAGATTGATAGTGATCTATTAGAAAATAATAATTTAAAGTTGAATTGTATTTCTGAAGCTTTTAATTAACTTTTTTTGACACCCCACATTGTTTGGGGGTAGTATTGATGGTCTTTTAAGGCTGGATTGATTCTATATTTTTGTCATTTCATACGGTTGAGCTTATCAGTGACATTATCAAGGATGCATTTGAAAACAACAAATAAAAAGATGCATTTTATATTTTCATATTTGATAAGCAATCATTTTTTATTTACATCAGCTATATATTATTGTTCCATCGTAACATAGATTATATAATTTTGGTTTAATGAAGCCATAATTTTATTCATTTTATATTTACATCAGCTATATATTATTGTTCCATCGTAACATAGATTATATAATTTTGGTTTAATGAAGCCATAATTTTATTCATTTTATATTTACATCAGCTATATATTATTGTTCCATCACAACATAGATTATATAATTTTGAAGCCATATCTTTATTCATTTTAAATTTACATCGAATATATATTATTGATCCATAATAACATAGAGTATATAATTTTGAATTTAAGAAGCCATAATATTATACATTTTATATTTACATGAGTTATATATTATTGTTCTATAATAACATTGATTATAAACAAAATTATATAATCATTGTTATTATGTAACAATAATATATAACTGATGTAAATTAATAATTGTATAAATTATATTGTTATTAGTATAACCACATGTTGGTAATAATGAATTTAAATAACTGATGTAAATAAATTAAAAACTACATGATTATTATAATAAGAATTATGTGAGGAAATTAGAAGTAAAATTATGCGTGGTAGCCAACTTTTGAGTTTTGTTTTCACTGAAAAAATAAAATGGACTTCAAATTATGCAAGAAAAAATTAAACTATAAATTATTAATTAATTCTGAACACAACCAAAATTGCAGGAGAACATACGAACTATAATTCAAGTTTGAATGTTAAACAAAATTAAAATATCTTAAGGATGAAAATCCATTCAAAAGAAAATAAAAGGGTTGAAACTTGTTCTTCTTAATAGATAAAGTCACTGCACATTGGGGATTGGATTCTTGCATGTTTTCTTATTATGTCCAAAACGACGACACCGGCCACATCTCGATCTCTTTTTATGCTCTCCGATGGATGGTATACGATTCTTTTTCGGTCTACCTGAGCCACGCTTGAAATCTGGAGGTAATACAATTTGTTCCTTCACATGGTCAGGAATTATCCACTGGCATTCTTTCCCAATAGGATGCACAACCCCAGCATATGTAGCAACCAACAAGTTCTTAGTATAAAAATGGTTAACATAAGAATATACATTCATATTCCTACTCGAAAGGGCTGCACACGCATGAGAGCAAGGAATATCCTCACAATCCCACTTCCGACAACTGCAACTCCTCCTCAAAATATCCACATCATATTCCCTGCCTTTGTCATGGACTTCAAACGTGTACATATCAACGCGATTCACCTGATCATAAGTACATAAACGATGATAATAATTATAAAATATATATCATTAATGAAAAAAATCATCAAAATATAAATAAATAACAATAACAATAATTGAAAAATGTATATCAATGATAAATAATTTTCGGAAAATGTAAATACAAAGCAAGACTTACATCCATGTAGATACTTGCATCAATTTCCTTTTGAAGTTCTCCCTCTGCCCATTTGGTTAATGCAGTTCGTAAATAACTTGCACTCGTTCTCCTTTTATAGAACCATGATTGTAGCTTTCTCCGTAAAAATAGTAGCATTTCTATAAGAGTTTTCTCCCTAGCTTTTGTCATACTAGAATTAAAACTCTCGGAAATATTAGTAGTCATTACTTTATATCTTCTACGAGGAAAAAAGGCACGGGCCCACTTGTGAAAACCAACATCCTGAAAACCAAACTCTCGGAAATATTAGTAGTCATTACATTATATGCTTTGGCACAACGATAATAAAACACTGATAATTCGGGTTTCTTAAATCTACTTTTAATGTTAGTCCATAGATGTTGCATACACAAACCATGTTGCTCATGAGGATACACCTTAGATATAGCGTTAGCAATACTAATGTGTCTATCGGATATAAACACCAATTCTTCTCTAACACCAATAGTACTTCGTAACATTCTAAAAAACCATTCCCATGAATTGTCGTTCTCAGAGTCAACGATGGAAAATGCAAGCGGAAATATCTGATTGTTTCCATCTAGCATGCAAGCAGATAACATTGTTCCAAAATATTTATTTTTTAAAAACGTACCGTCTACTGAAATTACAGGTCTACATTCACGCCATCCTTGTATGCTTGCACTCAAACATAAGAAAAGATACTTAAATCTCCCAAATTCATCACACTCATAAGTTGCAACAGAGCCTGAAAGACAAAAATGATTATCATTGATGTATATTAAAAGCACATGTTCAATAACTTATGTAAATGTAAAAATAAAGTATATAATAAAAGTAAATACCTGGATTTTTCTCCTTTATCATATGGCAAAATGCAGGGATTCTCAAATATGACTGCTCAGGAGATCCACAGACAGAATTTATAGCACGATTCTTAGCGCGCCAAGCTGTCAAATACTTGACATGAATACCATGTGAAACACGCATATGGTCCACTATCTCATTGGGAGTGATGGAATTCCCGGAACCTCGTTCAATCTTACCCTTGACAAATTCGCTTACAATTTTTGAACTTGCTTGACGATGGTCATTCCGAATAATATCAACATCACAATTGTGTTCTGGATTATAATACTTAATTATCCATTCTTTGGAAGCACCATAAGGTGAAGCCCGCACAACCCATTTGCAATTTTTTCCAAAGCAATTTATAACAAATCTCTTCGAATCTGATCTCTCTGTTTGAAATTCAAAGTTGTGTTTTATAGCATAAAATTCTAAAGCCCTTTTCAACTCTTCCTTGTCGTAAAAGATATCACCAATGTGTATGTCAAAATTTATGGGGGGGTTATCGAAGTTAATTTTAGGAACAAATTTAGACTGTTCATCATCATTGTATACATTATCGTCAGATTTCTCACCTTCATCATTTTCTGAGTCCATCAATGATGAAAATTTTGAATCCATATCAGACATGCTTAAAATTGCATCAAAAATTAAAGAGCAGCCGGAAAATTTACCCATTTTAAGTAGTCGATGTAGCCAATGAATATCTTTGTGACGACCCGTCACTTTTAAATAATTTAAATAAGAGAAAACAGCGGAAGTCTTTTATTTTAAGAAAATTTGGCGTGGTTATGTTTGAAAATTTGCTGGCCAAAAACCTGTTTACATCTTAATTTCAAAATCTAAAATACACAAGGAACATTAAGTTCCTATCCAGGAGTTCAAAATGATTATAATCATAAATCAACGACAATAAGCTCTTATGAGCTAATTACAAAGTACAAATCATCAAAATGATATAAAGATCACAAAACCATGTACATGGATTTTACATAACACATAGTCCATCTCGATCATCATCATCCTCTCGATCAAGCGCGCACCAACTCCTCTTCCACGATCCCAAACATTACCTGAAATGTTTGTAATATCATGAGCTAACAACTTAAGCCCAGTGAGAATAATAAGAATAAAAAGTAAGAATAGACCTCAAACTCGCATTTCGATTTGTGTCCAATTAAACTGACACATTCTACTCCTAAAGTTCTCCAAACTCTAGGTAATTCTATTCCATGAAATCCAAAGTATGACGTTACTACACTTGTAGTCAATTCTCAAACATTAACTTGTTATGACAAATAAAGTAAAGCGAATAAACTTTGTTTAACATATAACATCTTGATTCTCTTTCTCATCTATCATAAGCATAAAAGTAATGAGTACATCCCGTAGGATACGCATTCGCCATTTATGCATGAAATGAAGGTCATGTGGATTTTTTACATACTATCCACCCTTATCCTTATGTATAAAGTAGTGTGGGCAACTTAAAATATCCCACCAAAACTTATGCATGGAAGTAGTGTGGGCAACTTAAAATATCCCACCAAAACTTATGCATGGAAGTAGTGTGGGCAACTTAAAATATCCCACCAAAACTTATGCATGGAGGAAATGTGGACTTTCTCGTATTCCACCATTATCCTTTCGTTTTTCTTTCTCACTTTCTTTTCTTTTCAATAATGCGAGATGTTATGCATATGGTTGCATATGCTTGCAAAAGTAAATAAAGTAAATGTAAATGATAAAGCAACCGAAATATGCATAAAGTAAATGAGCAAAAGTAAAGACATAAAGTAAAGGACATAAATAAAATAGATAGAATCCCGATGAACGATATATCGATCGAACTCCGCTAACAATAATAAAAGTAAAGGTCAAAATATAACGATTAACCTAAACTTTCAAGGATTCTAAACTTCCAAGTGAACCATTCTAAACTCCGAAACTAATCTAACTTAGAATCTTCTAAGATTCAAGTCTTTCTCGAGAACTCTTAAGTTCTCACTTAAAGGATTAACTCTTAATCCTAAGGGCACTAACTCACAACCCTCTAATCTTAGATTCGGATTCTAATCTTAGTTTCAAACTCTTCAAACCAATACACTCATTTGCTTTCTATAGTTACTTTACATACTAATCATTCTCACCTTAGCCAAATAATTCCAAATCTCCAATTTCCACAAAACAACCACCGAGCAATTGCACCTACAATTCACCGATTGTACAACATATTACAATTCATAACTAATATGCGAACAAATGTGCAATTTCGGGTGAATAGTGATTTCGGATGAATAGTGTCTCGGGTGAATAGTGTTTTCGGGTGAATAGTGTTTTTCGAAAATCCGAGCTCAAAATCGTCATTTTTCATGATAGAAATTCATGATTTCAACTTCAAATCTCATTTATAATCAAAAACGAACAAAACCACCTAAAAAGTTTTGAAAACTTACTTTTTGGGACTTCCCTTAGAGAACGGGAAACTTCGAAAAGCTAGGTTGGATAGGTAGCCCTCGTCCCTACCAATCCAACGCAACCGAAAACACGACGATCCGCCGAGAAACGAAGAAAAGCCAAGAAGATTTTCTTCTCATCCATGGATGAGAAGCTCACGGCAATGGCAAGGAAAAAAAATGACAAGTTTGGTCAATTTTGGTCAAAAATGCATTTTTAAAGACAAATGAATAGTATTTGGATATTTTTAAGAAATTTGGAAATGACGGTTACGTCCTTTTATGACTTTTGACTTATGAATCGAAACCCGATGCTCTTAAATAAATCTAAAGGTGATTAATAATTATTAATTGGCCTATTAATAATTATTAATGTCACCGAAACGAATTTAGAGCATTAAAACGATTAAAACGAATTTCGGTCGAAATTAACTACTAAAATCGAAATTACAAAATAATAATTAAACTAAATACTTAAATTGAAATAAATAAATAAATAAATAACATTAAATAAATAAATAAAATTCACTTCAAAATAACGGGACGTTACAATCTTTGTCATCATTTAATTCATTATAATCAACCACACCACCCCCATAATCTAAGAAAGATAACATTCTCACCGATTCTTGACTTACAGTGACTTTTAAACGAAGAATAATATCTTCAAACAAATCTTTTAAAGTCGACCCTAGATCAATGTAAACCTCCATCTGTTCATAATCAATATATCGATCATCCTTCCAAACTCCGTCATAGCATACAACAATTGGAAGTTTCGTCGTTTCTATAAAACAACATATCAAAAAAAAATTATAAATAACATAATAACATGACATATAAATTAAACTGTAAAATATATAAATAGAACAAACTGCAAAATAAAACCTGAAGAACAATGGTTCATGGTAGCCATGGAACTGGAGGAAAGTTGAACGTAAGAAGTTTGAAAAAGAGATTTGAAGATACCAATTTTCAAAATGAAATAAAAAAATTATATATATTAAAACAATATATTTTGTGATAATTTTTGAGAAAAATGCAAAATCATATATGAAACTTTCCAATTTTACAATCACAAGATTGAAGCAATTTGTCGGGAAATATATGGAAACTTTGAAAATATAATAATTGAGATTCAATGTTTTTCAGCACAAAATTAAACAATCCACGTGCAACAGTTATGGAAATTTTGAAATGTGAAATTTTGCATTTTTCTAATAAATAAAATTTAAAATCCACTAAATAAAATGAAAAAAAAAAAAGAATTCTAAATTTAAATTCAATTAAATTAAATTTGTAAAAATAAAATAGAATGTGAAATATATTTAGTTTTATTAAAAAAATACATATTTGAGAAAAAAAATTAAGAAAAAAAATTATCATATTGTTGAAAAACAACGTATTATATACGAAATTATTATAAAATCCATAATTGTATTTAATAAATCACAAAATATTTAATTGTCAGTATTTTATGAATGAGATAAAATATTGTTTTTTCTTTAGGGGTAAAGACGTCACTTAAAATAATAAATGATTTCATTAAATTAAAAGAAGATCTAAAAATGGGTAAATATGATATAAATGAGAAAGTGTGGCATATTTGAAAACAAGACTCAAATATTGGCTACCACGCATAATTTTCCTTAAACTTTAGGGTAAACTGCAAATAAGACCCCTATGATCTTTTCAAAATGCATGAGCACCCCCTCTACTTTGAAAATGGCAAATTGCACCCCTATGGTTCCAATTTTTTTCAATCAGACCCTCCCCTTCAATGTCAATAATTTTCTTTTAGCCACAACTTCTTCGTTTGAACTCCGATTTGGACGATTCAAGATATTTTGGAATCCTCATTTTAGGCTCTACATAAATGTCACTTCGAAACTTTGAAATCATTAATAAATAAAAGATTTTATTAACATTGAAACACTAGGTATGATTGACATCGTTAACTCTTTTAGTTATTGATGATTTCAAAGTTTCGAAATGATGATTATGTAAAGCCGGAAATGAAGATTCCAAAACATCTTGAATCATCCAAATCAGAGTTCAAACGAAGAAGTTATGGCTAAAAGAAAATTATTGACATTGAAGTGGAGAGGTCTGATTGAAAAAAATTGGAACCACAGGGGTACGATTTGCCATTTTCAAAATACAGGGGGTGCTCATGCATTTTGAAAAGACCACAGGGGTCTTATTTGCATTTTACCCTAAACTTTATTTTATATCAATTATTACCATATAAAAAGGTATAATTTACCATCATACTATCAACAAATATCTAATTATTGATATAAGGCAACTTTTAAAATCTTATCAAAATAGTATACTGTTTCTAAGTTAAATAATTATTAAAATTAGAGAAACAATCGAACTTTTAATATTTTATGTTTAATTTATCTGGAGGAATAAATGTCATCTTAATGATTTTTTAGAACAAAAACTCACTATCTTATTATAAGTTAATTATTTATTTACTTAAGATAGTCTATATCTTGTTTAAATAAATTATTGGAAAATAAATAGACAAAAATGTAAATACATATCTAAAATTTACTACAGAGATTAAAAATATTATATATCAAATTGGATCGAGAAGGATTTTTATTTTATTTTGTCCTCCCCCATTTAAAGTCTGAATTTATTTTTCATTACCTCCGTAAATATATAAAATTAAAAGTTTTAAAAAATATTTTCCGATAGGATATAAATTCTATAGAATTTGTCTCAAATAGTTTAAATCTAGAACTAATTATTAAAATGTTAGATTTTTTTAAAATTATTCAAATAACATAATTATAATTCAATAAGTTTATATTGAACTATACTTCAATAAATTTATATTGAACTATACTTCAATAAGTTTATTGATCTATTTTTCATGGGTATTTTAAATGAATTTGTTTGTTTTTGTTTATTTAATTTCAAGTTCAATAATTTATCCAATTATTTGATTATTTTCCATTATTATTTTCAATAAATTTATTAATATTTTTACTCTTTTTAGTTCAATAAATTTATTGAACTATAATTATCCTATTTGAGTAATTTTTGAAATTTCTAACATTTGAATAATTAGTGTGTAAAAATATGCTATTTCAGTATTTATTCCTAAATTATTTAAAAAAATACATTTATTACTCAACGATTACATAATTAGAGATGAAAATAACCAGCATCCGGAAAATGAAGTAGAGAGAGAATTGTGCGTGCTGAAAATAAGGGTTACTGTTTCTTTTTCCTAACTAACAACATTAAATATTTAAAAGTTAACTTCATTTTTCTTCTTTAAAGCCAGACATACATCCCTTTCCTTCATCTGTCATAAACATAATTCTAAAGAGGGTGTTAGGTAGGACCGTAGGAGGGTTAGGGTGGGTGTGGAAAGGGTTTAGATAGTCTAACCCATATTTGGCAATTGGATTATACTGTACTAGAATTTAGGTTTATTAAGCTCGTTGGTATGATTAAACTAATGGGATTTTAAATAGACAAAATGGGTTATAAAAATATAGTAAAGATGGGAGAGTTAACAAACCAAATTGATCAAGTTATTATGATAATGACTGATAATTGATTAGATTAAAAACAAACCAAATTGATCAAGTTATTATGATAATGACTTAAAATTGATTAGATTAACTTTTTATATTCTAAATAAGTAGATTAAAGAGTGATATTCATAAATAGATAATATAGTTCATTATAAATACTAGAAAGTCATTTTTTTTATAGTTTTTGAAACACAAATTATTTATTTATTAAGTTAATTAAAATTAAAATTTTTTTTATCAATATTTGTTTGTGCAAAAGATTATATTATTATTATTATTATTTTGAGATATGATATGAAAATTGAATAAGGGGAAACTCAAACCTTCGACCTAATTGGAAGAAGCAGGTGCTTAATCACTTGAGCTATGCTCGTGTTGACATTATTTATTTTATTTTAAAACTCAAGAATAAATAAAACTAACCTCATTACACATCCTAACAAACGGTACTCAAACACAGACTATTAAAATCTACCCTACTACACATCAAAACAACTACTAAAACCCAATCTATTAAAATCCTACCCTATTACACATCCAAAGAGATTATATAAATATAGAATTTGCAACCTGAGACTAGCTAAATTCACCTCACCCTAACCGTCCTACCAAACACGCCTAAAACTCAATTGCACACAAGAATCTGCAATCAATCAAAAGGGGAAAAGTTTGAAATTGCACGACCACACCCAGTCTATTGGTCTTGCCATTCCACCCAAAACTTAAGTTAACGTTCTTCTTTACTAATTAATCATTGAATTTTTTTGGTAAATGACTGTTTACAAGTAGAACAAACCTATATGTAATTTCATAAAAATTCAAATGAGAAAGAGAGACTAATCCATGCTTTATCTCGAAGCTCCTCTCAAATGAATTATAAGCACAATATATTAATATTGCATCATCATACAAATATTAAAATAATATCACTTTAGTTTAATATTAAGTATAGGAGTTCAAATATTTGTTTTAAATTCTTAGAGATCAAAATCGAATTTACCTCAAAATTTAAGAAGGGAAATTTCATTGGGAAGCAGAATTTTTAGCAATATTTATAAATATAGCAGTTTTAAAAAGTATTTTCAAATATAGCAGATTTTTAAAAACTCACATTCATATGATCAGAGATATCAATGATAACTTATAAAATAATCAGTGATTACTATCAGGTAATCAGTGATTCTTGCACAAAAATAAGGATATCTGTAAATCAGTGATTACTTGTGAAAATATCACTGATTACTAGTAGTAATTTTGTAATATTTTAGGTGTGAATTTAACCTTTCTGCTATTTTTGCAAATATATATTTTTACTGTTATTTTTATAAATATTGGACCTATTTTTACTATTTTCGCAAGAGCCCCATTTAAGAACTGAAAGATATTTTACTCTAAAATCCCATATTATTTAATAATCAAATCGAAGTAAAACTCTTATGAATTAACTACACCAATTATTTAAATTTTCCTTCTCGATATCAATAACTAGGTGAAAAGATTTTCACAATCCTAAATTTGCACATATGTATGTTTGTATAAGTAATTACAAATACAATATATTTCTTAAAAGCAAAAGTAATTGTAAATATATTTCTTTTATTTTATCTTTTATGTTAATTATCAAGATAATCAATCTAATGTTAGAATTTTTTATTTATATAATTGAATGATTTATATGGATGTTCGTGGTTGACAATAATTATATTAATAGTAAATAGTGGACTCTATAATTTTTTTTTTTTTTTTGCTATGTTTTTTTTATAAAATATTATATTTGAAAGATATACCAATTATTCCTTGATAAATCGCCTGTATTCCATGGTTGCTCTCCCCAGATATGGCATATCGAGTTGACCAAAAATGTTAAATGACCCATGAATACCATCCTCACAGCCTATATGTAGATTTTTTAACCAACCATTAATATCTTTTTTAGAATATAAAAACTACAAAGAGACAGTTTAAAGTAAGATCAGAACAAAAAAATAATAATTGAGCACCTGTATATGATAACAATTTTTGTCATTTATTTTACATTTTAAAATTTATATTTGTTAACCTATATAGTTTCTTCATTTTATAGAAATTTTCTTTTTTTAATAAAATAAATATTTTTTTTTTTTTGTTTAAAAATTTATTTTTGATAAAATTTATTTTAGATTAAAATAAGTCAATAAAGCAGTATAATTTTCTTATAAACTATAAATTATAAAAAAAAAAAATCTTTGTTGGTATACTATTTTCAAAATAAACTTTATAACACTACTACAAATTTGACGTTAGTTGACATCCCATACGCGTCAACAGTGAGAATACACAACCAATTTTTGGCGTCATCTAATCGCGTGTCATCTTTCATAAACGCGTCCACTTTATATCTTTGTTGACTAATAAAAAGTATTAATATTTATTTATAATGTTAACGTATATAAACAATCAATTATATATTACATACGACAGCTAGTAGATATCAATTAAACACACCATTGACGTTTTGGTTGTCAACTATATAATTATATATTGACAACTATTGCACGTCAACTTCAAATCTTAAATCACAAAAAAAATATCTTAAATCTTTAACAAATTCATTATAAACTCGCATACACAATTTTATAATATTCTCATCTCAAAACACTCTTCAAGCTCAAGCAGTTTAATCAACAAATTGTAATCTCTATATTAACATTAACACTACAACATCACATAATTATAAATTAACTAACAACTATATCTAACTAAATCTAAACTTAAAAAAATGAGTTCAACGACTACCAAAATATTAAATCTATAAAGACTTAGCTATTTGTATAAAATATGGATCTTGCTTCAACTCCAACAACAACAACAACCTACAATAAGACATGAAAAAAATTAGAAAAGTTTGGATAATTTATGTTATGACAAGTAAATGAGCATAAAAAATAAATATCAAAAGAAAACCAGTTACCTTACAGTTGGCAGCAGCATGCTTTTCAAGGGCAGAAGCTTGAGCCTTGTAGATTAAAACATTTTTAGACATTACATCTTTCTTTCCATACCTTCTTTCCTTGGGAATCCACCAACCATAATAGCAATATTGACACCAGTGCATCCCTCGACCGCATCAGTTGTAGCAACAAAACCTAAAACAACGAATCAAGCATTCAAGTAGAAGAAAATAAATAGGAATCCAAATGCAAAGGCTATAAAAGGATCTCATTCTAAAAATGTATCCAAAAATCAAAGACAAAGTTAAAATTAAAGTCATTTTGCTTGTGTCATTTAAAAGAAATCTTTGAATGAGAATAATCAAACTCACCTAATGAGTTGGTTCACTACGACATTGACATAAACAGTTGGCAATGCAAATCAGAGGTTCTTGGCGAATGAATTAATCTATGAAAAAATAAAATCAAGGATGAAATTTTTTTGAAAGACGCAAGAAAGAGGAAATGGAAGATAAAATAATTGAAGGAAAACGGAAAACTCACCATATAACGAAGCTTCGCACTAGAAATCTTGAAAATGAAACAACGGAGGAGATGAAAAACTGAAATTTGCGGCTAGAAGGAAGAGGAAAGAAAAGAAAAATAGTTTTTAGGGTTCAATCCCGTAATTCTACTAATTACGAAAATGCCACTGGTCTAATAATAGTTGACACGCAAAGCGTATCAATATTCACAATTTTTCGCTATGTAAAAACGATGTCGTTTTGATGTTTTGATGCATGAAAGTTGACATGTAAAAGCCATCAATAATCACCTTTTTCCGGGATTGTTCAAAGTTGACACTTTTGTTTTTTCCTCTTATTTTTTAGTTTTCTTTGTTGACTCTTAATTCTTATAAGTTAACGCTTTATAACAAAAATATCAACTTACATGAAAATGATGGTGTCAACTAAGGCCAAATTTGTAGTAGTGTAATTTTTAACATAACAATTGAGATGAGTTGAGGTGCGTATAAACTGGTCTGAAAATTTTTAGATAAAAAATAATGATAAGAAGAAGTGTGAAAATGAAAACAAAAACTTTTATCAACAATTTTTAAAGAAGACGAAAAGAATTCAAACCGGTAAATAATGTAGAAAAAAAAATTCTTATTTTAGTACCATTCCCCAGACAAGGTAAGGACCTCCTCCAACCACATAGAGTATAATTGCAAGGGTAAAATGATGAAAAAAGTAAGTTTTCTTCATAAACTGACAGAAGAATTGTTTCTCCAAGTCACCAACATTATCAAGACTTCCATGCTTCAAATAGATCGTAGAAGGATTACTCTCTTGTTCATCATCATCGTGAACGTATTGTGGGTTGACCTTTTTAGTCAAGTAATTAGAATCTAGCAGCCACATCATATGACTAAACCAGAATCCTTCAACAGGGCTATGTGGGTCTCTATCAGTATCAACAAATCGATGATGATACCGGTGTGTACTCACCCAACTAATTGGATCGCCCTGAATATTTGAAATAAGAACAACCAAACGTCATCAACAAACTATTGATTTCTAGAGACAAATGAAATGTCATTTATCTTAGCTATCTTTGGTAGAATCAGAGTCATAAATAGTTATTCTCTACTTACCTTAGACACATACATTAATAAATATTTGAGAGAATGAAATATTTGAACAGGGCCGGTCCTAAGAAAATAATGGCCTGGTGCGAAAAATAATTTTGGGCCCTATATCATATTACTTTAATGTGACAAAATTATAAAAACATATAACAAAAATTTATGAACTTTAATCAAAATGCTATAATCATTTGACTAAGCCCTAAAGGGCTGGCAGGCGACGTGAATTGTAGCAATTTTTTTAATTCAATGTAAAATCAAACTCAAAATTGGGCCCCCAACATTTGACTAAGCCCATGCAGCCGGCGTGAATTGTAGTAATTTTTTTTTAATTCAAACCAGACTCAAAATTGAAGCCCCCAAAAATTAGGGCCCAGGGCGGTCGCACTACTCGCACAATGTCAGGACCGCCCCTGTATTTGAATGCGAACAAAGTAACTCGGTTTTTCTAACTAATACCCTATAGTTTTTAAGTACTTTGGCATATACAACAAAAAATATAAGACATTTATAAATATATTAAATATGAGCTCTAACATTTACAAATTTATTAAACTGAAAAAGTATTTATAAAAAATTAAAAGTTTAAAGGCTATGTTAGTGTTCATCACAATTGTCATAAATACCCCTTATGGTATATCAGTAATAGTATATGAATGATAGAATATCTAAATATATTAGTGATTACTAATTACTTATTTACTATGATATAATTTCAATGATATACTATTAAATGATTGATAATCACTGATTTACCAAGACATAATATCACTAATATGTTGAAAATGTTTGACCATCACAAATATTCCATGATATAATGCTTTAGAAAGTTAGAAGAGGTCTCGCCAAATTTTTTTTTGAATTTTAATAGAACAACCGGGGAAACAAGCTGGAAGCTTGGGTTTCATCAAATAGTAGATTAAGGATGAGTTTTGGCGAAAAACCGATGATTTTTTTGTTTAGTTTAGTTCTTGCAAAAACAAGAAGTCTTCGGGTTTTAGGTCTCACTTATTCTCGTTGGATGGCAGGGGAAAACAAGTTGGAAGATATGGGTTTCGTTAAATATGAGTTTGCAGATGAATTCTAGCCAAAAAATAATGGTGGCCTAGAAGTTTGTGGCGGTGACGATGTTGGAGGAGATGGTGGAGACGGTGATAGGAAAATTAGAGAAAGAAATAAGAAAAGGTAATTTAGGAAGATGATAATAAATGAAAGAAGATGAAATGAATGAAGGAATTAAAAAGATTCATTCAACCCTCTTTTAAAAAAATCAACATATATGTAAATATTTTTAGAAAATGATGAAAATGTATAGATTTAATCAAATTTTAACACCCATGTAAATTCCTCAAAATATAACCTATGTGATTAATTAAAATAATATGATAGCTTATTTAAGTATTTTTATCAAAGTTTATTTAACATGTAAGAGAAAAAAAAACCTAAAAGGCATGAGCTCCACAGTAAGCAAATAAGTATTCAAGCCATTTTGGGAGCTTGAAACTCCTATGTGCGAGATTTCTGTGATAAGAGAGAGTTATTCCAATTCCTGTAATATGGTATAGTGCTGAGGCAACAAAAAATGCACCTCAATTGAATTGGAAAGGTGCGATTAGAGTCGTTCCTTTTAAAATCAAAAGAAGAAAAAAGTTTCGTTTATCTAGGTTTGACCATTTTCTCCTCCAAAATGACCTTCGTGGCTTCATCTCCTTCTCTTGTTCTTGATATGTCACTTCCATCACTCCAACTCTCTCTTTTCTATGGGTTTCTTCTTCATCTTTTTTTAACTTCACATCTCCATTATTTATAGTGAAAACTTAATTAGGATATTCCTCATTGAATCAATATTTTTTCATCACAATATGATAGGAGAATTTGGTATACGGTCTTAGGTTTAGATTTAGATGTCGAGGATTTGAAATCACATGGTACTATTGATACTCTCATCAAAACTGACCATAAATAATTTACTAAAATATATAATTAATTTTCTTCACTTTAAATTTAAAAATATATTTATTGTTTAAAATATATTATATTTTTAAAATTATATATATATATGACTTGTTGCTTACTAAATGCTCATGAGTACAAGGAGTGAATGCAAAAACATTTATGCAAATTTTTAAATATAAATGGACTCAAATGACATATTTTAGACACATAATTTCATTTATGTCATTATTTTTTTGTTTATCTTGACATAGCAGATTTTATAATTTATTGTCTTACGAAAAAATTTAAAAAATAGAATAACGATTTAATTTTTGATAAAAGTAAAGTTTTAATTCCTTCAAAAATTATTAAAAGAAAAATAATAATTATAATAAAAATATTAATGTCAATAAGTTAATAATTTTTTAACTGGTAAAAGATTATAATTGTGAAATTCACTACCATCCATGTAAAGCTAATGTAGTAGCGGATGCCTTGAGTCAAAAATCAGTTCATTTGGCAGCTATTGTGGAACGACAGCCAATATTGCAGTGGGAAATAGAACGGGCTAGAATAACATTGTTGATTTCTTAGGTGACTGCTTGGTTGGCTGATTTGATTATGAAGCCAACTTTGAGATAGCGAATCATGGCTGCTCAGAGATCAGATGAGAGTTTTGCAAGTTATTTCTTATATGCAGAGTCAAATTATCTTGGGTATTATTCTATTTCATCGGATGATACCTTGGTTTATCGTTGTAAGGACCCGAAGTTTGATGTCGGGTAATTAGAATTGTCCCTATATTGATTTGTTTATTTAGTATTTTTAACTAAGAAAAATTATTTACATAGTGTATTAGTTAACTATTATTAATCATAAGTAGTTTTTTTTTTTTTAATTTGTTATTTACCATAGTAAGTTTGGAGGGGGTGAGTTAGTAATTAGTTAGAGTTTAGGGGTCAGTAAGTAAAAGGAAATATGAGAAAGGGTTTGGAAATAAAATTAGGAGGTGAAGGGGCTTGAAGTAGTTAAATTTAAGTTATTATTTTAATTTGAAAATTAGAAAGTATATATAGGGAAATTAAGAGAAAAGAAAAGTAAAAAAAAAAAAAAAAAACAATTTCACTCTTCCTGTTCTTCCTCCCAAACCGTAACCCTCTCTCCCTCTCCCTTTCTTTTTTTTTTTTCTCAATTTCCTTCAACCAATCTTGGGGTTTTTGAGTGTTGATTCAAAGGGGTTTTGTTGATTCATGGTGGATTCATCATCCTAGGAAGGATTAAGCAAGCAATCTCAAGTTTCAACAAGTTTCAAGTAAGATTTCTTAAGAGAAATTTTAGGTTTTTGGTCAAAATGTTGGGTTCTTCTTGATTGTTTTAAATTTGCTATGGGAGTTGTTTTCCTCACTTTGAAATCTGAAAATTGATAATCAAACCATCTTTACCAACTCTAGGAGGCATTGTTTTAGTTCTTTGATAGTTGGAAGCCATGGATGCTTTTCAAGCTTTAAGAAAACTCCATTAATGGTGGATTTCCAAGCTTCTAGCTTTCTTAAAATTGGGTTTCTTGTTTAATTTTTAAAAGTATATTAATTCTGGAAATTGTTACTGTTTTGGTGAGGTTAATTTTAAGGAAATATACATGTCTTTTAAGGGGAAAAAAGGAGGAGACTAATGATGATGATAAGCTTTCAAAAGACTCCATTAATGGAGGTTTTTAAAGATTCTAGTTTGCTTGAATTTGGGTTTTTCTTAATTATTCCTAAGGGTCTGCCAAAACTGGAAAGTTTGGGGATATATATATATATTTTACACATGAAAAACATCCTAGGAAGACAAACCAATGAATTTATGATAATTTTCCATTTGGCCAAAAAACTACACACTAAATTGGCTAGTTTTGAGACTTTTTCTAGTAACCGGGTTGATTTTCGCATTTGTTCTTGTTGGGCTGAGATGTTTACTTTAATTTAAGCTTAAACATGTTTGGAATGGTTTAATGTAGGGGACGGACAAGCACGAGCACGTTTAAAGCATAATTGCAAAGGTGAGAATGAAAAGAATCAAAACGGTGACGGTGGAAGATTTGTAATTTGTTAGAGGAACATTGTGGGATTAAAATGGTCATTGCTGGTTTGTAAGTTCTTTGTGGTGTAGTTTGAAAGAGAAACGGAATCATGCCACTAATAGAAAAACGGGATCCAAACTTGATTCGCTCTTAAGAGTGGGAAAAAAGGAAAATTGCTAAAAACCCACTTGCCTTTGGAGTTCTTAAAACGTGTTTACTTGCTTTCTTAAGTCTAAATTGGGATAGACACACATGTTACTTAGTCTTATATGCAACTTAAGTTAGATATTTGTTTATTAACCTTGCTCGGTATTCTCTTTACATATAATCTTGGCCATTATACATGACTACTTGAGTACTTGCTTCTTTACACGATCCGAGCTAGTCTTACATGTATCTTTGTTTTTAATCGCATTTCAAGTTAAAATCTAGTATTATGCTGAATTGGGACTTATGATACTGTAACGTCCCGTTAATTTGTGATAAAAAAAATTTATTTATTTTATTTTTAATTTAAGTAATTAAAGTTTATTTATTAATCAGTAAATTAGAATTTAGTAGTTTATTTCGATTTAATTCCTTTTAATTGATTTATTTGTTTAAATAAGTTATGGTGGTATTAATAATTATTAACGGTCCAATTAATAATTATTAATCACCATTGGGACAGTTTAAGAACTTCAGGTTTCGATTTATAAGTCAAAAGTCATAAAAGGACACAACTGTCATTTCCAATTTCCTTAAAAATATCTAAACACTATTCCATTTTCTTCTTTAAAACACCATTGAACAAAATTTGACCAAAAACTTCTCATTTACTCTCCCCAAACCTGAGCAAGAAGAGGAGGAAAAGAAAAGAGGAAGAAAGTGTTGCCCCAGCTTCGTTTCTTGGCTGTTTTGCGTGATTTCGGATGCGTTGTAAAGCACTCGCCGAGACCTTTCTGCCCATTCCACTCTTGAAACGTTTCCACCTCTCTAAGGTAAGCCCTAGATCAAAAAAAATTCATAGTATTTCCATGGAAATTGATTCAAGCTTTTGAGTTCTTGGCCAAAACTGTGACGACCCGACTCAATATTGAAGGGATGATTTACTAAATTAGCGGAATTTTATTTAGTAAACTTATTAACATTTAATAACGGATCTATTAACATCATGCAATTTGTGATAAAACATGTAGATTCATGCTTATATATTCGAAAATTAAAACCGGAACTTACATTGACTGAATAATGGAGAATCGGTTGGAGGTTTCTTTACAGCTTCAATTCCTCAGCAACATCAGATCTTCTACGCTATATCCCGATCGATCAAACGAAATTCGATTGTGGGATCGAACTTTAGAAGAAATTGGGAAGAAGAAAAAATATTTTTCTTCCCAATACTATGAGAAAATCGGCCAAGGGAGGGAGAAGGGAGGAAGAGAGATTTTTCAATTTCCATAGAATTGAATTGTATGATTTATGAATGACCCAACCCTCCTATTTATAGAAAAATAGGAATCCTAATCACATTAGGATTAATCTATAGAGATAAATACAAAAAGAAAAAAAAATATTATCTCTTCTTTTTATCTTGCAATTTCGAAAATGCATAGATAAATAAGAGATTATTTTCTTTTCTTTTATTTTATTTATCTTGGGTAAATAAATCTATGTAATTATTTTAGGATATAATTCAAACAATTATCTCCTCCAAAATTACATATGGTAGCCGAAAATAGCATCATAAAATAATAAATAAATATAATTTATTTAATTAATTACTTTGGGCCAATTCCAATTGGGTTCATTAATCCAATTGGGCTTGAAATTCTCTCTTAAATTAATAAGTCCAACTTAATTAATTTATTTATTAATTACCATTTAAATAAAATATTTTATTTAAACAATTAATAATATTAATATTTTCTCCCGACTAAACATTATCAAATTTATATTTAATTATTAATTTCCATTTAAATAATTTTCATTATTTAAATAATTAATAATAAATATTATAATTATTAATTTCCATTAAATAAACTCATTATTTAATTAATAATTTTATTGACAATATTTTATTATTAATTAATTAATTTTAATTATTAATTTCCGTTCAAATAAAATTAATTATTTAAACAATTAATAATTGTCAATTAATTTCAAATTATTAATTACCATTTAAATATACTCAATATTTAAATAATTAATAATATCTAATTAATAATATTTCATTATTAATTTCATGTTTAAATAAACTCATTATTTAAACAATTAATAATGTTTATATTAATTACCGCTTAAATATACTCAATATTTAAACAATTAATATTGCCTATTTTAAGTAATTCACTTTACTTAAAATTTCCATTTCTTCTACTTGATTTCGCGACTACGATATTTGGGCTAGCATAGGGACCCGATGGACCTATAGATCATGGGCTTAATAATTAGTCAATTAAGTGATTAACTCATAATCGATTAATTACTTATTATCTAACTATGAATAATTCCACTATAGATTCATAGCTGAACTCCCCTCACTATAGATGAGTTATGTCCATTTAGTTTATCATTTATTTATATCTCGTGATATTATCCTTCACGTGGAACCCTCATAATTACAAGGAGGATAAATTTACCGTTTTGCCCCTGTAATTACCGCTTTATCCTTGTGTTCCCGCTGATTCTCCAATGAACTTTATCTTTAGTCGAACTAGAGATAAGATACTTCGTGATCAATAGAAGTCGTGGCGTCACTTGTTCATGTCTCGAATCGGTACATCAAGGGAGTTTCCTAAAGTTCCTAAAATGTTTAGGTATCGCACCGATACCGGTTAATTTATAGGAAAGTTATGAATTCCATCTCGTGAAAATGAGTTCCCGGCTACTTATCTAGTCATGTTCCCAAAACAGGAGTGTATTGAGCGTTCTTACGGATCGCTCTCAACTATGTGAATCAAAGAACATAACTCCACAAATAGGAGTCCGCATTTCACTCGGGATTGAGATCTATCACGGTTGATAAACTTAGTTTGATATTCGATTATTTCTCGTAAACCGGTACTAATGAGAAATTTGATCGAACATCGTGGTCCTGTCTTATACAATCAACATTGCATATGATACTTCCATTTCATGTCTCCCACATGAATGATCAGGATTAGATCATTTGTCTATAAACAAAATGCGAAGCTATCAACAAGTGTTACCAGGATAAGGTTCCCAAACGTTATCCATTTACCGGAGACACTTTTAAGTTACTCATCTCGACTTTAATCCTCTCGTATGACTCACATACTAAGTCGTGATTTCATTAGAGTAACTTAGGGTTTACTATTTGAATGTTTGATATTTATATATTTCCATATATTCCTAATATCATTAATTGAATCAATCTAGATAATATAAAGAACTTATGTTTATTTATTTAATTTATTCTTAATAAATTATTATTATTAAATAATTACAAGTTCTAGGACACCATTCCTAACAAATATGAAAATAAATAAATAAATGATAAAAGAACTCATTTAATTTACAAACAAATCAGAGTAAAACCAATAAATGCGGAAGCCTTTTATTAATGACAAATAAAAATAAAACAAACCGTTTAAATGTGGCGCCATTTTAAAGGATAGATTTCTAATGAAAATCAAATAAAAATAAGTGAGTTTAATAAAGAAAATGAAATATCTCAACAATAGGAAAAATAACCAATAATGGAAATCCGAAGAAATAAATGTAAATGAATGAGTCCTAAGGCCCCCATGTAGCACCATCCTCGTCACGCGCCTTGATTCCCGACATTATTATAGTTACCTGCAAAATTTAAATTTGCAGGGCATTCGAATACCATGAGTTTTTAGCTCACTAGATTAATTTCAACTTATATAAGTAAGCTAAATTGAAATCACACCAAATGTAAAAAAATTATTGGATACTAGTCCAAAATCCCAATTCCTCATTTATAACTATATTCAGTAGGTACTCAGCGTATTTATTCAGTAGGTGCTTAGCCTATTTATTTAGTAGGTACTTAGCCTACAACATCTCCTTAAATCTTTATTTTAATTAAATTTGCATATATGTATCATAGTGGGGTATAGGGCCACTCATGACACGTGCCGTACTATGCGCTTGAAAATATGATCATAGTGGGGTATAGGGCCACTCATGATACGTGCCATAGACGCGCTCTACAAATTTAATGTTTATTATGATTAGGTTCAACCCAAGTTGTAAATCCTAAAGGCTCTATTTACCACCTATTGATAAACCAAACATAATATTAATTAAATAAAAAAATCGAAAGTCATATAATCACATAACAGACTTAGATATCTATTAAAAACATCTCCCAAGTCATACGAACAATCATAAGCAAATCAATTATTCAAAAAGAAATTCAATTTAACACTTTAAGTAGGAATTAACCTACCTTATTAGCAAATCGAGCAAGCAATCGAACTCCAAACGATGCCAAAAAAAATCCTAGAGGTGCCCAAAACCTGTGACAACATTTAATTAATATCAATTTCATGAGAACCGGACTAACGGGATGAAAATTGGCCCAAATTGAGCCAAAAATGCCCTTGAACCGACTGGACCAGCTGAACCGGTTCGACTGAACCGTTCCAGACCGGTCCAGTCGGACCGCTTCTTCCCCAAGGCAGTAGCGCTGCCCAGAACGCAATCTGCATTCCTTTTTTTTTTTTTTCTTTTTTTCTTTTAATACAGCAGCAACTTACCACTAACTCGCCCCACGTACGCTCCGGATGATTTGTAATGAAGCACCCGACCCAAAACAACCTCAGATTCATGAAGAAAACTCGAGAATCACGGCCAGAAACCGGCGAGCTTGAACGGAAAACGGCGAGCTTTAAACGAACGAAAAATCAACAAAAACTCGTCCAATTAGCACGTAAATCACTTGAGTTCAATAACTAAACAATAATAACAATTTTGAACGTAAAATACCGAGTGATCCAAGGTAGAACGAAGTCGAAAAATCTCTTGAATTCCCGACGGCAAGAAGCTCAATTCTGACAACAATGGCAGCCCAAACGGTTTGAAAACGAATCGAAGTAAATGGGAAAAACAACGAATAGAAAACGAAATCGATATCTTACCGAAAATCGGAACGGGAACTAGGCAACTCGGGCGTGCGGCTGGCAGAGCTAACTCACGTAAAGAAAAGAAATAGGAAACCTAGGTTTTTGTATCAATATAAGAGTTGGAAAATTACGAAATTGCCCCTGGAATAATAAATAGAGTTAGGGACATAGACGGTATTTAGGCCATATCTTTTTACTCGGGACTCGGAATCGAGTGTAGTCAATGGCGTTGAATTCGTATCGATGTGACGGTCCATAATAACTCAAAATAAAATCATTTAGATCGAAATTGAAGAAAAGACCAAAATGCCCTTACCTAAAAACTCGGGTTGTTACAAAAACTCTCATCCCCTTCCAATTTTGTTGTTGAATGTTGATGGAAAACTTATTGGGTAACTATTACTTAACTTTCCCTAAACCCTAAAACCGAGTTTCAGTCGAAACCCTTTCCGTTTGAAATTTACCTTTCGGGGTTTGAATATGGGTTATTTATTATTGAAATAATGTTTATTATAATTCAGTTCGGGAAATTACATATTGTCCAAAAACCCTAATTATCGATACCTATTGAAATCGGGAACATCGAAATGATTTGAAACCAACTCGAAACACATCTAAATTGCTTAAAAGCCAAAAAACCAAACCAGACCCACTTTTCATGGGGGGCCGAGAGCCTCGTATTGGGGTTTGTAGAGTTTTTCGTCATTTTGTACGCTTAGATGTTGTTTGATCGTTATTTGGTTAATTATTGATTGCTAGATGTAATTCTAATTGTTGGTATTTTTTTGGATCGTTCGCTTGATTGCTCAAACGGTTTTAGGAGTGAAATCTTCTTTTACAAAGGTGAGAATAGTTAGGATCTAAAGTAATTTTAGAAAGCGAATAAGTATAATGATTTGTAGAATTGAAAACTAAGACTAAGACTCGAATCTAAGAATAGAGGAAAGTGAGCTAGTGCCCTTAGGATTAGGAGCTAGTTCTTTGAGTGAGAACTTAGAAGTTCTCGAGGAAAACATTGAACCTTAGAAAGTTCTAAATTAGATTCGTTTCGAAGCTTAGGATGGATCATTGGAAGTTAAAAGATCCAAAACTTTTAGTAGAACGGTTAATAGAACCTCGGATTTTATTGGAAGTTTAGAATCCTTGAAGGAATAGATTAATCGTCTAAGATATGATTTACTTTTTATTATTGTGGCGGAGTTCGATTTACATATCGTTCTTCCAGAATTTCCTATCTATTTACTTTATGTCTTTTACTTTAAGCTTGTTTTGATTACTTTAATATTCGCACTTTACATTTATTTACTTTTGCGAGCATATCATAACATCTCGCACCATAACATATTGCACCATAACATCTTGTATCATTGAAATGAAAGGGAGAATGATGAATCCTACGGGATAGACCACATTACCTTCATAGAAAAAGAAGAGAAAGTGAGAAAGAAATGAAAGGGAGAATGATGGATCCTACGGGATAGACCACATTACCTTCATAGAAAAAGAAGAGAAAGTGAGAAAGAAATGAAAGGGAGAATGATGGATCCTACGGGATAGACCACATAACCTTCATAGAAAAAGAAGAAAAAGTAAGAAAGAAATGAAAGGGAGAATGATGGATCCTACGGGATAGACCACATTACCTTCGTAGAAAAAGAAGAGAAAGTGAGAAAGAAAAGGAGGGAGAACATTGGATCCTACGGGAAGTCCACGTTACCTTCTTCATTCATAAGGGCGAATGTGGATCCTACGGGAAGTTCACGTTACCTTCATTCATGTATAAAGGGCGAATGCGAATCCTACGGGATGTTCTCATTACCTTCATGCATATGATTGATGGAAATATATATCATGGATAGAGAATCGAGATGTTATATCTAAGCAAGTTTATTTATTTTTCTTACTTATGTTGTAACAAGTTAATGGATGAGAATTTGACTACGAGTGTTAGTAATATCATCCTTTGGAGAGTATAGAATGAAATTTACCTAGAGTTTGGAGAATTTTAGGATTGATTGTGTCAGATTAATTGGACACGAATCGAAATACGGGTTTGAGGTCTAACTTTACTTTTTATTCTTATTATTCTCACTGGGCTTAAGTTGTTAGCTCATGATATTACGAAAATTTCAGGTAATGCCCTGACTAGAGGTTGTGGGAAAGGATATGGTGTTCCTTGTGTATTTTAGATTTTGAAATTAAGATGTAAATAGGTTTTGGCTAGCCAATTTTCAAACATAACCACTCCATTTTTATTAAAATATAAAGACTTTCTCTGTGTTTTCTAATTTAAATGATTTAAAAGTGATGGGTCGTCATAGTTGGTATCAGAGCCTTAAGGTTCTGTAGACTACATGCGATGCATGTTTGTTTTCATGTTTTGTTTTAAGTCCATTCTCAAGTCATCATCTAAGATCAGCAGCACCAGGTATGCATATAACTTCTATTCTTATGCTTTATTTCTTTGATATTAGAAGAGTTATGAGAATATTGTTAGAAGTTAATGATGTTTGTGATATTTCACATCCTTGTAAAACCACTATGTGGTTATGTTTATTTGACCCATTTTGAGATTTGGGTAAGGGTGTCGAGAAGTTGAATGACCCCGTGCAGTTTTGGAGGTTATACACCTCGTTAAGAGTATTGACATAATGTCAAGGTAAAGGAGATTAGATACTCCGAGAGATCAATCGTTTGATCCTTATTGTCACACAATTGCTAAGTAGTGGTTTTTAGTAGATGTGTGAGGACATTATGTGTAAAAAGGGGACATGTTTGTTTGGAGCCCAGTATTAGGAGATGAAACACCTGTTTGAGTTGAGAAATTGTTGAAAAGAAATCGGTCTGGCTCGAGTCCAGTAACCTAGATTTAACTCAATGGACAAGTTCCTGGTTTGAGTTGAGAAAGCTGAATTATGGTAAGTGGTAAATCCTCGTGGTATGGTTGTGCTAAAAGGAAAGTGAGTTGCCACTCAAAAAGGGGAAGTAAGAACTCTACGTGATGAGTCTCAATGAGGACATTAACGACAATATTAATTGGTGAATGGCCTAGTTTGGTCGCTATTACACTATGGTATATCAATCTGAATTGGAAATACTCGAGGTCGAGTAATGAAGATTCATATTCAGTAAATTGTCAAGATTGACTAACACTATGTTGAGTGTTGGCATTTGATTGAATTCTAGAAGAAATGTTGTTGGACCGTGATAGCGGTGACTTTTAAGGCAATGTGATGGTTGGTGAATTTCAATTCACATAGTGTTTGACCATCTAATTGGACGGTGAACTTTGAGAAACTTGTAGGTCGTAGTTTGGACCCACTGAGTCTTTTCAAGATAGACTCTAAAGTGAATCCTATGTTGGAAGGATAGAATGTTATTGGACTAAGGTGTTTGACAGACACCAGTTTTGCTTTGTAAGAAAGGAAATGATCTCTAAAGTAGAGTTCATTCAAGATTGAATAAGGAAGCTTAAGAGTTATCCTTATCTTGGATTTCGCATATTATGAAAGGAAAAGAAAACTAGCAACTACAAACCAATTTCCTCTCAGGAGGAGAAGACAGAAGATGACGATGCCAGTCAAGGGACACCGCAGAAGCAACAACAGTAGCAGCAACAACATCAACGTCAACAACAACAGCAGGAGCAACAACAACAACAACAGGTTCGAGGTGGAGCTCAACATGGACAGCCAAAAGTACAAGGATAGGATCATCCTTACTACAATAGTTGTGCTCGTTTCCATTTAGGAAATGCACACTTCCATCAAGATGCTATGTTGTGAGCAAACTTGAAATCACGCCACTTTTATAGGGCGTATAAGACTTAACCATCACAACATAGTAGCAAAGTTAGGATTATCAGGAAAAGCTACCAGTATGGTAGTGGTTTATACTTAATTATTTTTTGGCCGTTTGGCTTTTATTCTGTTTAATTCTGGAGCTAGCCACCCTTTTATCTTATCTTGTTATGTTTAGTTGGCAGCTCTTGAGTCGAGACTGTTGAAATTCGAGATGTGTGCTTTTACCCCAGTGGGAAAGTTTATTTTGATGATAGTGCGTATGGCACTTATGACATATGTATTATGAGTAGATGTTCCCATCTTACTTTGATTGTTATGCATATGTCTGATTTTCATGTGATTTTGGGTATGGATTGGCTATCAGCTAATCGTTCCACCATTGATTGTACGGAGAAAGTTATTGATTTTATGAGTCTATGTGAGACTAGCTTATGTTTTCGTGGGTCCAGTAGCCGAGTAACACCCACCTTGATATCTATGTTAGAAGCTAGAATGCTTCTAAGTGATGGAGCCTTGGGTTATATAGCTAGTGTTGTCGATACTTGTGTACCGGAGACTAGCTTGAGTTTTGTGCCAGTAGTGAGGGATTTCGTTGATGTTTTCCCTGCTGAGTTACCCGGTTTGCCACCAGTAAGAGAGATAGATTTTCATATTGAGGTTGCTCCTGGGACAGCTCCATTGTCCAAAGCATCTTATCGTATGGACTTTTAGACTTGGGGTTTATACGCCTGAGAGTTTCACCGTGGGGAGCCCCGGTGTTATTTGTGAAGAAGAAAGATGGCTCTATGCGATTATGTATCGATTATAGAGAGTTGAACCGTGTTACGGTGAAAAACAAGTATCCTTTGCCCAGGATAGAAGACTTCTTTGATCAGTTGAAGGGAGCCACTATCTTTTCAAAGATAGATTTGAGATCTCGCTATTATCAGTTGAGGATTCGAGATGAGGATATTCCCAAGACTGCATTCAGGACGCGTTATGGACATTATGAGTTTGTAGTCATGTCCTTTGGCTTGACCAACGCGCCTGCAACTTTTATGGACCTTATGCACACAGAAGGTTCATTGATTCTTTTGTGATTGTATTCATTGATGATATCTTGGTTTATTACAAGGCAGAGGAGTTGCATGCTATGCACCTACGGGAAGTATTGACGGTACTATGAGATCAGATATTGTATGCCAAATTCTCCAAGTGTGAGTTTTGGCTGAGAGAAGTGGCATTTTTAGGCCATGTAGTATCGAGTAGAGGAGTATCTGTTGATCCCTCTAAGATTGAGGCAGGCCTAAACCGACTAGTGAGGCTGATATTCGCAGTTTTCTGGGACTTGCAGGCTATTATAGACGGTTTGTGCAAGATTTCTCCAAAATTGCTTCAGCCTTGACACGTTTGACTCGGAAGGGAGTTGATGTTGTATGGTCTGAGGATTGTGAAATGAGCTTTGAGGAGCTCAAGAGGAGGCTTGTGACAGTACCTGTTCTAGTATCGTCTGCTAGAATCGGTGGTCTGACTGTGTACACAGATGCTTCCCACAGTGGTTTGGGATGTGTGTTGATGCAACACGAGAAAGTTATAGCTTATGCTTCCTATCAGTCGAAAGAGCATGAGAAGAAGTATCCGACTCATGATTTAGAGTTGGCGGCTGTTGTTCATGCATTGAAAATTTGGAGACATTATTTGTAAGATGAGAATATCCTGATATTTACTGATCATAAGAGTCTCAAGTATTTCTTCACTCAGAAGGAATTGAATATCAGCAGCGGAGATGGTTAGAGCTCGTTAAGGATTATGACTGTGACATTCAGTATCATCCTGGGAAAGCCAATGTAGTGGCTGATGCGCTCAGTAGAAAGTCTTCTCATTCGTCAGCTTTGTTGGCCATACCTTTGAGATTAAGATGGGATATGGAACGAGCTAAGATAGCATTTCTTATTGTCGAGGTCACTGTGAGTCTGGCTAGTTTAATAGTGGGACCTACTTTGAGACAGAGGATGATTGATGCACAGAGGGGAGAGACTCATTTGCAGGCCGGTTTTAGAGAGGCTGAGTCAGATATTCCTAGCCATTTTACCTTCTCTACAAATAGTGCTCTGATGTATCATAAGAGGCTTTGAATGCCTTCAGGATCGACTTTTGAAAAGAACTGTTGGAGGAAGCTCACATTTCTATCTTTTATGTTCATCAAGGCAATACAAAGAAGTACAAAAATCGGGACAATATTATTGATGTCCTAGGATGAAACATGAGATTGTAAAGTATGTGAGTAGGTGCTTGATTTGTTAGCAAGTCAAGGCCCTAAAGATCCACCGGGTTATCTTAACCTTTGAGAATACTTGAATGGAAATGGGAAAAAATTTCTATGGATTTTATCAAGGTTTTCCGAAGACAGCAAAGAATTATGATATCATTTGGGTGATTGTAGACCATTTGATGAACAACTGCACACTTTACTCTTGGAAGGATCATCTATCTAGTTAAGACTAGGGTACAGTTGTACCTAAGAAAGATTGATAGATTGTGGTGTGCCGGTGAAGATTTTTATCAGATCGATACACTCGCTTTGTCTCGGAGTTTTGGCACTGTTAAGGCACTTTGTGGTAGAAATGTCATTCTCTCGCTCATTTGGATGAGATTGGAGAAAAGAGACTTTTGGTACCCAAGTTGTAACAAATGACTAGCGAGTCTATCATTTGTTTAGAAAAAGGTTAAGGGTTAACCAAAGTTGACAGCATGATTCGGTGTAGTTCGTTCAAGTTGTAGTAGTGGATCTCGTATACTTCAAGTGGCACCAATGAAGAGTGTTATGGAAGTTAAGAATAAGGGTAGATACTCAATCGAGTAGAAGTGGTAGCTTATTGTTTAGCCTTACCACTTTCGTTATCGGCCGATTCTAATGTTTTCCATGTATTGATGCTTCAGAATAACATGGTGAATCTATTCCACGTGATTGACTATGAACTGTTAGTTTTGGATGCTAGTATGTCTTATGAGGAGACACCGGTTGAGATTCAAGCATTCGAACAAAAGATATTAAGAAACAAAACGATTCGCTTGGTTAAAGTCCTTTGGAGAAACCAAGTGTCAGAAGAAGCTACGTGGGAGCGTGAGGATGATATACGGGCAAAGTATCCTCACCTTTTCACTTAGTAAGTTTACTTTTCGGGGTGGAAAAGCCCTTTTTTAGGAGGATTGACTGTAACGTCCCGTTAATTTGTGATAAAAAAAATTATTTATTTTATTTTTAATTTAAGTAATAAAAGTTTATTTATTAATCGGTAAATTAGAATTTAGTAGTTTATTTTGATTTAATTCCTTTTAATTGATTTATTTGTTTAAATAAGTTATGGTGGTATTAATAATTATTAACAGGCCAATTAATAATTACTAATCACCATTGGGATAGTTTAAGAACTTCGGGTTTCGATTTATAAGTCAAAAGTCATAAAAGGATGCAACCGTCATTTCCAATTTCCTTAAAAATATCTAAACACTATTCCATTTTCTTCTTTAAAACACCATTGACAAAAATATGACCAAAAACTTCTCATTTACTCTCCCCAAACCCGAGCAAGAAGAGGAAGAAAAGAGAAGAGGAAGAAAGTGTCGCCCCGGCTTCGTTTCTTGGCCGTTTTGCGTGATTTCAGATGAGTTGGAAAGCTCTCGCCGAGACCTTTCTACCCATTTCACTCTTGGAACATTTCCACCTCTCTAAGGTAAGCCCTAGATCTCGAAATTTTCATAGTATTTCCATGGAAATTGATTCAAGCTTATGAGTTCTTGGCCAAAACTCTCATCCCCTTCCAATTTTGTTGTTGAATGTTGATGGAAAACTTATTGGGTAACTATTACTTAACTTTCCCTAAACCCTAAAATCGAGTTTCAGTCGAAACACTTTCCGTTTGAAATTTACCTTTCGGGGTTTGAATATGGGTTATTTTATTATTGAAATAATGTTTATTGTAATTCAATTCGGGAAATTACATATTGTCCAAAAACCCTAATTATCGATACCCATTGAAATCGGGAACATCGAAATGATTTGAAACCAACTCGAAACACATCTAAATTGCCTAAAAGCCGGAAAACCAAACCAGACCCACTTTTCATGGGGGGGGCGAGAGCCTCGTATTGGGGTTTGTAGAGTTTTTCGTCATTTTGTACGCTTAGATGTTGTTTGATCGTTACTTGGTTAATTATTGATTGCTAGATGTAATTCTAATTGTAGGTATTTTTTTGGATCGTTCGCTTGATCGCTCTAACGGTTTTAGGAGCGAAATATTCTTTTGCAAAGGTGAGAATAGTTAGGATTTAAAGTAATTTTAGAAAGCGAATAAGTATAATGATTTGTAGAATTGGAAACTAAAACTAAGACTCGAATCTAAGAATAGAGGAAAGTGAGCTAGTGCCCTTAGGATTAGGAGCTAGTTCTTTGAGTGAGAACTTAGAAGTTTTCGAGAAAAGCATTGAACCTTAGAAAGTTCTAAGTTAGATTCGTTTTGAAGCTTAGGATGGATCATTGGAAGTTAAAAGATCCAAAACTTTTAGATAGAATGGTTAATAGAACCTCGAATTTTATTGGAAGTTTAGAATCCTTGAAGGAATAGATTAATCATTTAAGATATGATTTACTTTTTATTATTGTGGCGGAGTTCGATTTACATATCGTTCTTCCGAAATTTCCTATCTATTTACTTTATGTCTTTTACTTTAAACTTGTTTTGGTTATTTTAATATTCGCACTTTACATTTATTTACTTTTGCGAGCATATCATAACATCTCGCACCATAACATCTCGCATCATTGAAATGAAAGGGAGAATGATGGATCCTACGGGATAGACCACATTACCTTCATAGAAAAAGAAGAGAAAGTGAGAAAGAAATGAAAGGGAGAATGATGGATCCTACGGGATAGACCACATTACCTTCATAGAAAAAGAAGAGAAAGTGAGAAAGAAATGAAAGGGAGAATGATGGATCTTACGGGATAGACCACATTACCGTCGTAGAAAAAGAAAGAGAAAGTGAGAAAGAAATAAAAGGGAGAATGATGGATCCTACGGGATAGACCACATTACCTTCATAGAAAAAGAAGTGAAAGTGAGAAAGAAAAGGAGGGAGAACGTTGGATCATACGGGAAGTTCACGTTACCTTCTTCATTCATAAGGGCGAATGTGGATGCTACATGAAGTCCACGTTACCTTCATTCATGCATAAAGGGCGAATGCGAATCCTACGGGATGTTCTCATTACCTTCATGCATATGATGAATGGAAATATATATCATGGATAGAGAATCGAGATGTTATATCTAAGCAAGTTTATTTATTTTTCTTACTTATGTTGTAACAAGTTAATGGATGAGAATTTGACTACGAGTGTTAGTAATATCATCCTTTGGAGAATATAGAATGAAATTTACCTAGAGTTTGGAGAACTTTAGGATTGATTGTGTCAGATTAATTGGACATGAATTGGAATACGGGTTTGAGGTCTAACTTTACTTTTTATTCTTATTATTCTCACTGGGCTTAAGTTGTTAGCTCATGATATTACAAAAATTTCAGGTAATGCCCTGACTAAAGGTCGTGGGAAAGGAGATGGTGCTGCATGATCGAGGGATGATGATCTCGAGATGGACTAGGTGTTTTGTAAAAGTCCATGGACCGAGTTTGTGAATTTTACCCATTTTGAGATTTGTACATTTGTAAATAGCTTTGAAGAGCTTTTGTCTTTACTTTTATGATTTTAAATCATTTTGAACTCCTGGATATCAACTTAATGTTCCTTGTGTATTTTAGATTTTGAAATTAAAATGTAAACAGGTTTTGGCTAGCCAATTTTCAAACATAACCACGCCATTTTTCTTAAAATATAAAGATTTCCTCTGTGCTTTCTAATTTAAATTATTTAAAGTGATGGGTCGTCACAAATACGCATGCTTGTTATGCTTTAGATTGTGGTTTGACGAGTCAGGTTTGACGAAATGCCACGACTTCGAGCTTGATGTTGATGTTCTTATTGGGCACTTTGAAAGTGTTGAGTGTTAGTTTGAAATTAAGTTGTATGTCGTTTGAGAACTCTTTTTAGTTGCATTGTTGTACTCAAATATTTTTTCTGATGCTAATGGTAAAGAAAGCCAGATTAGTGCATTTCATTCCATCTCATTCCATTCATGCATTTTAAGTGTTGACTATAGGCCATGGGGTCGCAGCCCGTGTAATGGTGAGTGGTTGTTGGACGTTACACGTGGCTATCGTTGCGGAAATGGTGTAGCTCTGAGGCGCTGTGTGGTGGATGGCCAAGATGCTAAATTGTTTACAATGATAACCTGGAAGAATATATGAGTTACAGCTCAAGAATGTTTATGTGATAAAGTGTGTAATGCGTGAGGTAAGACACGGGAAAGTTTGTCAAATTTATGCGTGGACAGAACGTGATTGAGGATGTGGTTTTAGCCGAATGATTAATGACCGATTTTGCCTCGAACTTGGAAATTAAATGGTTATGCATACCTTACATGTTACTCTTTCCAGATGCTAAAAGTATACTTGATATCCAATTACATTGTGAATAACATATCGTTCATTGCATGTCATCGTTTTCATTCCTTTTGCTTTCACTGAGTGATTTTCGGGTCCCAGACGTGGTCGTGGGTGAACGGATGATTTACTAAATTAGCGGAATTTATTTAGTAACACAAATTAACACTTAATTTAGGATCTATTAATATCATGCAAATTGTGATAAAAACACGAAGAACATGTAGATCCATGCTTTATTTTCGAAAATTAAAACCGGAACTTACATTGAGTAATTAATGGAGATCGGTTGGAGGTTTCTTTACAGTATCAAATCCTCAGCAACACCGGATCTTCTATGCTATATCCCGATCGATCAAACGAAATCCGATTGTGGGATCGAACTTAAGAAGAAATTGGGAAGAAGAAAAATATTTTCTTCCCAATTTTGAATAGCAAAATCGGCCAAAGGGAGAGAAGAGAGAGATTTTTCAATTTCCAAAGAATTGAATTGTGTGATTTATGAATGACCCAACCCTCCTATTTATAGAAAAATAGGAATCCTAATCACATTAGAATTAATCTATAGAGATAAATACTAAAAGAATAAAGATTATCTCTTTCCTTTATCTTGCAATTTCGAAAATACCATAGATAAATAGGAGATTATTATATTTTCTTTATTTTTATTTATCTTGGGTAAATAAATCTATGTAATTATTTTAGGATATAATTCAAACAATTATCTCCTCAAAATACATGTCATGGCCGATTTTATCATCATAAAATAATAAATAAATACAATTTATTTAATTAATTATTTTGGGCCAATTCCAATTGGGTTCATTAATCCAATTGGGCTTGAAATTCTCTCTTAAATTAATAAGTCCAACTTGATTAATTTATTTATTAATTACCATTTAAATAAAATATTTTATTTAAACAATTAATAATATTAATATTTTCTCCCGACTAAATATTATCCAATTTATATTTAATTATTAATTTCCATTTAAATAATTTTCATTATTTAAATAATTAATAAAAATATTATAATTATTAATTTCCATAAATTAATAATTTTATTGACAATATTTTATTATTAATTTAATTAATTTTAATTATTAATTTCCTTTTAAATATAATTAATTATTTAAACAATTAATAATTGTTAATTAATTTTAAATTATTAATTACCATTTAAATATACTCAATATTTAAATAATTAATAATATCTAATTAATAATATTTCATTATTAATTTCCTGTTTAAATAAACTCATTATTTAAACAATTAATAATGTTTATATTAATTACCGTTTAAATATACTCAATATTTAAACGATTAATATTGCCTATTTCAAGTAATTCACTTTACTTAAAATTTCCATTTCTTCTACTTGATTTCGCGACTACGATATTTGGGCTAGCATATGGACCCGATGGACCTATAAATCATGGGCTTAATAATTAGTCAATTAAGTGATTAACACATAATCAGTTAATTACTTATTATCTAACTATGAATAATTCCACTATAGATTCATAGCTGAACTCCCCTCACTATAGATGAGTTATGTCCATTTAGTTTATCTTTTATTTATATCTGTGATATTATCCTTCACGTGGAACCCTCATAATTACAGGCGGATAAATTTACCGTTTTGCCCCTGTAATTACCGCTTTATCCTTGTGTTCCCACGATTCTCCAATGAACTTTATCTTTAGTCGAACTAGAGATAAGATACTTCTGTGATCAATAGAAGTCGTGACATCACTTGTTCATGTCTCGAATTAGTACATCAAGGGAGTTTCCTAAAGTTCCTAAAATGTTTAGGTATCACACTTATACCGTTAATTTATAGGAAAGTTATGAATTCCATCTCGTGAAAATGAGTTCCCAGCTACTTATCTAGTCATGTTCCCAAAACAGGAGTGTATTGAGCGTTCTTACAGATTGCTCTCAACTATGTGAATCAAAGAACATAACTCCACAAATAGGAGTCCGCATTTTACTCAGGATTGAGATCTATCACGGTTGATAAACTTAGTTTGATATTCGATTATTTCTCGTAAACGGTACTAATGAGAAATTTGATCGTACATCGTGGTCCTGTCTTATACAATCAACATTGCATATGATACTTCCATTTCATGTCGCCCACATGAATGATCAGGATTCGATCATTTGTCTATAAACAAAATGCGAAGCTATCAACAGTGTTACTAGGATAAGGTTCCCAAACGTTATCCGTTTACTGTAGACATGTTTAAGTTACTCATCTCGACTTTAATCCTCTTGTATGACTCACATACTAAGTCGTGATTTCATAAGAGTAACTTAGGGTTTGCTATTTGAATGTTTGATATTTATATATTTCCATATATTCCTAATATCAGTAATTGAATCAATCTAGATAATATAAAGAACTTATGTTTATTTATTTAATTTATTCTTAATAAATTATTATTATTAAATAATTACAAGTTCTAGGACACCATTCCTAACAATCTCCCACTTGTTCTAGACCTTTGGAGATTTGACTTGTAATTCCAGTCAAACTGGATGACTATCAACTACTTAGCCATGGTAGTCATTTTAATATTTTATCATTAACGTTTTTCATCTGTTTAGCATGTATTTATTTTGTCTGATGTTAGTTTCATTAAGTGTAATAGATTCTATATTTTATCGCCATAAAATAAACTCTATTAACTATTGATTTGAAACTATCATCTTCAACCACCTTTCATTTACTAACGACTTAGTAATTACGCTAATCTAGAGTTTAGTTAGTAAAAAACCCATTTTACTTATACTTAACTCATTTAATGATTAATTCGCAAAGATCTTTTGTCGAATTCTTACATGGAAGTAAATCCATGTTCGAATTTGATCCCGTGCATCTCATAAAATCTCGCATGTTATCTATGTGCACTAACATACTATTTGTAAATTTTATTTTAGTCACATTGGTTCTAGGATTCTCGAAATTCTTAAGCTCCCACTACAAAGTAATTCTCCATTACTTTCATTTGTTTAATGATTACAATTTTATACCTGTTATTATTTCAAAAATAATGTATAAGTATAAGTGACTCTTTTCAACTCTACTATTGAAAATTCGTGTCGGTTTTATTTCATTTATTTTTGAACTTTATTCATTGATTTTGAAGTCAATGAGTTTCACTTGGACTTCTAAAAGTCCCTTTGGTTCGTACTATGACGCTCCCACTCAAATAAAGTTCTACAAGTACTTTAAGCATTTAAACTTTTAAATAACTACTTGTTTTATTGTGAAATAAAATTATTGTAATTCTATTTTATCTTAATTATGGTTTAAACCTTTTCAGTATCACTGATTTACTGAACTTTTCTTTAATAATTTGTGAATTCAATTATCCACTAATTATTACTTTTCAATTTCTATTTTGTTTATTCCATATCAGTTAGTACTCCTTTAAAACATCCTTTTAAATAACTGAATGTTTGGAATACAAGAAATTGATTCTATGTTCATTTTTCACTTAAGTTTAACATCTAAGTGTTGAACTTTAGTGATTTTAAGTCTAGTTATCTTTGATAAATCAAAGATGCTCAATTTCACTTATTTCTTTAAGTTTGTAGATCAACATGGTTATCATCTCAAATTCTTTGAGAACCATCTTTAAGAGGTTAATCCTTTAACTTATTTAAGTGATTTTAGACTTAAACATTTAAACATTTTTAAACCTTCATAACTTGTTTAGATATTTAGGAGTTTAGAATTTGGATTTGGAATTTATTTGTTTTATACTAACTATTTTGAATAACCATCCAATCACACTTTGGAACTTTGTAATATAATTGTAAAGGAATATCTACCTAAATATCTCTTATTTAAAATATTCCCAAACTTGGTTCATACGATATGTGTAACGATCCAATTTTTTTGTAAAATCCATTAAAATAAAAGCGCAGCGGAAAACTAGATTTTACAGAAAAACGGCGTGGGTCAGTTTAAAATTCGGATAAACCAAAACCTGTTTACAAACCAGTTTTTCAAGAAAAAAAAAACAATAATACTAGAATGCACCTTCCATGTTATGATGAAAATGCTAAAGGAAGTTTAAAGTTCAAAATATATATATAAACGCTCCATCGAGCTCAAAATGTAACAAAATAAAAAGTGATGCAATGTTCATGAGCATTCAAGAATGCTACTCTCAAAATCAGTTGCGTTCCTGTCCATTCATTATCTCGATCGGTCAAGCGGTGCCACCTCCTCTACCTCGACCTCTACCACGAGTCTTACCTGAAAAATTGTAATTGTAGCAACATTAGCATAAAAATGCTAGTGAGAGTAAAATCAAAGCAAGTAATCCTATGAACAACATTCCATGTCAGAAATCGTGTCCAAAGGCCTAGATTTCACTTTTACTACCCAATCCACATTCCAAAGTCCACATATAATCAACATACGTAATAAACTTTCTCAACTACGTGGCTCAACAAACTTTATAAGTCATGGATTTTCTCAAAATCATTCTAACATCATAGAAAATAAATACTCATACCATGATACAAGTAAAAGAATGTGATATACTAAGTGCTAATAATGTCGCAACCACACATGCTCAAATCTTCGAATGCCACTCGTATCACCACATGTGTAGTACTATAATAATGATAACAATAATAACACATCCATACACGCTCAAATCTTCGAATGCCACCCTTACCACAACGTGTATAGTACTATAATAATGATAACAATAATAACACATCCATACACGCTCAAATCTTCGAATGCCACCCTTACCACAACGTGTATAGTACTATAATAATGATAACAATAATAACACATCCATACACGCTCAATCTTCGAATGCCACCCTTACGACAACGTGTATAGTGCTATATCACAAATCATCGCACCATGATACCGTATGGAGCGTATCACATACTATCATGTGCCATATCACATAACCTCGCACCATGATACCGTATGGAGCGTATCACATACTATCATGTGCCATATCACATAACCTCGCACCATGATACCGTATGGAGCCTATCACATACTATCATGTGCCATATCACATAACCTCGCACCATGATACTGTATATCACATACTATCATGTGCCAAATCACATAACCTCGCACCATGATACCGTATGGAGCGTATCACATACTATCATGTGCCATATCACATAACCTCGCACCATGATACCGTATGTAGCGTATCACATACTATCATGTGCCATATCACATAACCTCGCACCATGATACCGTATGGAGCGTATCACATACTATCATGTGCCATATCACATAACCTCGTAGAATCCGTCAAGCTCCCTAGTAAGTTAGATAAAGTTCCACTAAACTACTAAAGAACATAAACCGATCTAATTACACGAGTCAATACTCAAGTGTAATTTCTAAGCCACTTTGACTCCCGAATCACTTAAAGTTCCTTAGTCAATCACTTTCATCTAAAGTCTCCAAATCACCTTACAAGACTTCCAAACCACTCATAATTCCTCTTTTACTTCCAAAACAATAAATACATCAAGATCACTCCACTCACATCCGAGTTAAAGTCTCCAACCAAGTATAAGTTCCGGAAGTTAGTTCCCCTCTTAACCTCGATAAACAATAACGTAATGAAACATAATTCATAAAATTACTAACTTCCATTTTAAACTCACCTTAGATGTGAAATCCAAACTTCCAAGGTGCCGGAGTCAAAGTCACGCAATCGATCACAAACCTACATATCTGTAACGTCCCGTTATTTTGTGATAAAAAAAAATTTATTTATTTTATTTTAATTTGAGTAATTAAAATTCATTTATTTATTATTAAATTAGAATTTAGTAATTTATTTCATTTTAATTCCTTTTTATGGCTTTATTTATTTAAATACGTTTTAATGGTATTAATAATTATTAACGGGCCAATTAATAATTATTAATCACCATTGGGATAGTTTGAGATGTTCGAGATTCGTTTTTAAGCCAAAAGTCATAAAAGGGCAAAGTTGTAATTACCCAATTTGCAAAATATCTAAAAACACTATTTGCCTTCTTCTTTAAATGAAGCCTTGACTAAAATTTGACCAAAAATTTGCTCATTCAATCCTCCCCAAACCGTGAGCTTCAAGAAGTGGAAAAGAAAAATTCGATTTCGTTCGTTTCTTGCCGGATCGACTCGAGCTTGGATATTTTGGAAAGCCCTCGGGTCAAGGATCATTTTCCACCTAGCCATCGTCCGTTTCTCTCGAGATCCGAGGAGTTCTCGGTAAGAATCTCTTCAAACCCTAAGCTCCAAATAGTGTTTTAATGGAGTTTTCATTGTTTTCTTCAGATTTCTTGCCGTGAAACTCGGTGTTTGTCATTTCGGGAGTAGTTTTACGTGTTTTTGGAAACTATCCCATAACCCTAAAACCGAGTTTCAGTCGAAACCCTTTTCGTTTGAAATTTACCCTTTTGGGTTTGATTTTGGGTTAGAAATTAATGAATGAATGTTTATTTAAATTCAATTCGGGAAAGGGATTAATGTTCAAAAACCCTAATTATCGATACCCATTGAAATCGGGATTATCGAATTTGCTTAAAACCAACTCAAAACGTATTTAAATTGCCAAAAAGCCGAAAAACCAAACCCGAGACCTTTGTTTTTAGGGAGGGCCGAGAGCCTCTTTGAAGGGGTTTGGTGGATTTTCCGTCTTTTTGCTTGTTTCATCGTTGTTTAATCGTTAGTTGGTAATTTATTAATTTTCGGGATATTAATCCTTTTGTAGGTGTTTTTGAACCGTTTGTTTGATCGCTCTTCCGGTGCTTGGGAGCGAAGTCTTCACTTTTAATTAAGGTGAGAATGATTAGAATTTAAAGTAACTATAGAAAGCAAATAAGTACGTTGATTTGTAGATTCGAAACTAAGATTAGAATCCAACCTAAGATTAGAGGGAGTGAGCTAGTGCCTTAGGATTTTGAGTTAATCCTTTAGGCGAGAAACTTAGGATTTCTCGATGAAAACCTCGAATCTTAGAAGATTCTAAGTTAGATTAGTTTCGGAGTTTAAAATGGATCATTTGGAAGTTTAAGGATACAAGACTTTGATAATGATTGGTTGTTAGAACCTCGGATTATTGGAAGTTTAGAATCCTTGAAAGTTTAGGTTGATCGTTATAGTTTGACCTTTACTTTTATTATTGTTAGCGGAGTTCGATCGATATATCGTTCGTCCGGAATTCTATCTATTTTACTTTATGCCCTTTTACCTTACATTCTTTACTTTTTGTCCCTTTACTTTATGCTTATTTCGGATGCTTTATCATTTACTTTTATTTTATTTACTTATGCAAGCATATGTAAACATATGCATAACATCTCGCATCATTGAAAAGAAGTTGAATTGTAAGTTGCGACGCACCTATTACTTCCTTATGTGGAGTTGAATTGTAAGTTGTGGACGTACATATTACTTCTCATGCATAGAAGTTGAATTGTAAGTTGCGAACGTACATATTACTTCCTTATGTGGAGTTGAATTGTAAGTTGCGGACGTACATATTACTTCTCATACATAGGGAGTTGAATTGTAAGTTGCGACGCACATATTACTTCCTTACGTGGAGTTGAATTGTAAGTTGCGGACGTACATATTACTTCCTCATGCATAAAAGATATTGTGGAATCCTACGGGATGTCTTTATACAATCATGATTATGATTGATGATATAGGGAATCGAGATGTTATATGTTAAACAAAGTTTATCCACTTTACTTTATTTGTCATAACAAGTTAATAATTGAGAATTGACTACAAGTGTAGTAATGTCATACTTGGAAGAATATGGAATAAATTACCTAGACTTGGAGAATTCTAGGAAAGAGTATGTCGATTTAGTTGGACATAAATCGAAATGCGAGTTTGAGGTCTATCTTTACTTTTTATGCTTATTATTCTCACCTGGGCTTAGTTTGTTAGCTCATGATATTACAACCAATTTCAGGTAATGCCTTGGCTAGAGGTCGAGGAGGAGGAGGTGGTGCTGCGTGATCGAGGGATGCTGACCTCGAGATGGACTAATGGATTTGTAAAGTCTATGTTTTATTTGGTGAATTTTTAAGACTTTGATTATTTTGTATCATATTTTGGCTCATAAGAGCTTCTGGATGATGTTTTTATGATATTATATATTTGAACTCCTGATTTGGACTTAAAGTCCATGAGATTTTATTAGATGTGAAAATTAGGATGTAAACAGGTTTTTGGCATGCCAATTTTCAAACAAAACCACGCCAATTTTTCGTAAATTAAAAGACTTCCGCTGTTTTCTCTGATTTTAAATTATTTAAAAGTGACGGGTCGTCACAATATCAAATACACCTAACAACCATTAATTATCCGAAAAACGAACAAACAACATCTAAACACATAAAACGACGAAAACTCTGAATTTAACCCTCAAGGGACCCACGACCCATCAAGGAAGGGAGGGTTCGGGTTCGGTTTTCCGTCTTTTATGCACTTTTAGAGGTGATTTGGGTTGATCAAAGACACTTTGAAAGTCGAGATATCAGTGGGTCACGATATTTTAGGGTTTTACATAATAATCGATTTCCGAAAAATTAAGCAAAACGTAAAATCGTAGCAAACTAAACACCCTAATCTTAGTCAAGTGAGAGAAAATAACACGGGACGGGTTTTCAACTCAAACTTGATTTTAGGGTTTATGGAAGTTTCTAAAACTTGCTAAAACGACTTCCTCGATTGAAATCTTTAAGCTTCGGTGTGTGAATTTGAAGATTTCAACTCAAAACCTCCATTAAAACACTATTCACATCAAAATTTAGAAACTTTGTCATACCTTAAGGCCTCGAGAAAACGAGTGAAAATCTCGATTGCTAGGTTAGAAATGATTCTCGGGATGAGAGCTTTTCAACGGTACCGAAATTATGTTGATCCACCGAGTAAATAAGAAAAGCCAAGAGAGAGAGAGGGAGGGGAAGGGGGTTCGGCCAAGCAAGGAAAGAAGGAAAGAAAAAAATGAACAATTTGACCAAAAGTTGACTTTTTAAGGATGATGGTGATGAATAGTAAAATGAGATATTTTTTAAGAAATTAGAAAATGACGTATACGTCCTTTTTAAGTGATTTGATTAAAAATACGAAACCCGATGGTCTTAAAATAATCTAAAGGTGATTAATAATTATTAATTGGCCCGTTAATAATTATTAATGTCACCGAAACTAATTTAAAGTAGTAAAAGGTTTAAAAAGGTTTTCGAACGAAAATAACCACTAAAATCGAAATTACTAAGTTTAAACTAACGTAAATACTTTATTTAAAAAAAAAAAAAAAAAAATTACCTCCAAAAGTAACGGGACGTTACATTCTACCCTCCTAAAAGGGCTTTTCGTCATCGAAAAGTGCATTTACCAAGTGAAAAGCGAGGGTACTTAAACTACATTTCATTCTCACTTTCCCACGTAATCTCCTTCAACACTTGGTTCCTTTACAATACTTTGACCAAGTGGATAACTTATTTCTCAACACTTTGGTTCGGATGCTAGGATCACAACCGGCGTCTTCTCACAAGACTAGCTAGCATCCAAAACCACGTGTTAGAGTAAAACGCTCATAACACGATTTTACAACTATTGCAAGTACTAAAACCATTCAACAACATTCCTATTTCTTTCAAATAGTCTTATCTCGTAACTTTCACCATATCGGATATCAGGAATTTCACCATATGTAAAACATTGGCGTCTTAATCAAAACAACAAGTTATATAAAAAAAAACTTAAGGGAACGGTTAACCTGAGAATCACTTAATACAAGAGCAAAGTGACCTAAAACTGACAAAGTACCTGTAACAACAGTACTAGATGCCTCAGCATCCTCTCGAGTGGTGGCAAAGACACGGGCCTGCTGTCGTGTCTGAGGCTATGCCTGGAACAGCCGATGGTGCTCTCTACTGTTGACTAGGACTAACCTGGCTCTGCCCTCGGCCCTGTCCCTGACCTGAACTCTGACCCTGACCCCCACTCTGCTGTGGTGTCGGTAAACTAGGGCAAAAAGGTGTAATATGTCCAATCTGTCCACACTGATAGCATCTCACCACCTTACACTGACCTAGGTGGTACCCGGTGCAATCTGGACAGTAGGGTAAGGGAGGGGCCTGATCACTAGACTGACCTGAATAGAACTGCAGTTCTGTCTGTCCCTTGCCCCTACCAGGAGCCTGTTTATGTGGCTGTGTCCCTCGACCAGGAAGGTCGTCCACAGCCTTCCTCTTCCCAGAAGAGGTCTGTGCAACAATCTCATTGGCCTTTTTCTCAGAGTCACCAATATCTAAAGCCAAAGCACAATCAGAGCATCAGCATACGTAGCAGGCTGTAAAGCTCGTACCTGCCCTCGTAGCTCTGCCCTCAGACCCACAATAAACCTCTTTCTTTTGTCCTCCGGATCAGTAACATGTTTAGTAGCAAATTTTGACAACCCATCAAACTCTCTCTCATACTCCACAACAGATCTATCACCCTGTCTGAGTGTGAGAAACTGTATCTCTAACTGATCTCGTGTATCCTCTGGATAGTATTTCTCATAGAACTTTTCCCTGAACACCTCCCAACTAACCTGCAACTCTGGGCTGAGAGTACGAAATAAACCCTTCCACCAGTACAAGGCATCATCTACCAAAGAATAGGTCCCATAGTGGACCTTCAAATGATCCGGACATTTAATATATTCAAGTACCCTCTCTACTCTGGTGATCCATCTCTCAGCAACTGCAGGATCAGTAGATGTCCCATCAAACTCAGGAGTATTGTACCTGATATACTCTTTCAAAGTTTTTGCAGCATCAGTAATACCAGACTGGTCTACCACAGGAGTGGGTACTCTAACAGGTGGTATAACCCTATCAGTCTGTCCTCCACCATCCCGTAACAGGTCTAAAAAGTACTCCTCTGAAATGGTGACACTACGACCCTGACTAGGTGTCTGATCAACTGGAGGCTCATCCTCTCGATAAACAGGTGGAGGGGGTAGCGGTGTAACTGCCCTCGCCCGACCTCTACCTCGTATCCCAGCCTGTACTCTGCTCCAACCTCTCCTAGGTATCACAGTCCTCGGAGGCATACTGAAATCACAATCAGAAAAGCCTCACATGAGATAATGGAAAAGGAATGGCAATGCTACAATTACACTTATCAAAAGAGAAGGTTCTAAGGATACCTGGCACCGTTGACCTCGAACAATGATTGGACAAGAACAAAATCAAACCATGAAAACATGCGATGCATGTGGTCTACAGAACCAAGAAGGCTCTGATACCAACTATAACGACCCGATTTTTTTGTAAAATCCATTAAAATAAAAGCGCAGCGGAAAACTAGATTTTACAGAAAAACGGCGTGGGTCCGTTTAAAATTCGGATAAACCAAAACCTGTTTACAAACAAGTTTTTCCAGAAAAAAAAACAATAATACTAGAATGCACCTTCCATGTTATGATGAAAATGCTAAAGGAAGTTTAAAGTTCAAAATATATATATAAACGCTCATCGAGCTCAAAATGTAACAAAATAAAAAGTGATGCAATGTTCATGAGCATTCAAGAATGCTACTCTCAAAATCAGTTGCATTCCTGTCCATTCATTATCTCGATCCGTCAAGCGGTGCCACCTCCTCTACCTCGTCCTCTACCACGAGTCTTACCTGAAAAATTGTAATTGTAGAAACATTAGCATAAAAATGCTAGTGAGAGTAAAATCAAAGCAAGTAATCCTATGACCAACACTCTATGTCAGAAATCGTGTACAAAGGCCTAGATTTCACTTTTACTACCCAATCCACATTCCAAAGTCCACATATAATTAACATACATAATAAACTTTCTCAACTACGTGGCTCAACAAACTTTATAAGTCATGGATTTTCTCAAAATCATTCTAACATCATAGAAAATAAATACTCATACCATGATACAAGTAAAAGAATGTGATATACTAAGTGCTAATAATGTCGCAACCACACATGCTCAAATCTTCGAATGCCACCCGTATCACCACATGTGTAGTACTATAATAATGATAACAATAATAACACATCCATACACACTCAAATCTTCGAATGCCACCCTTACCACAACGTGTATAGTACTATAATAATGATAACAATAATAACACATCCATACACGCTTAAATCTTCGAATGCCACCCTTACCACAGCGTGTATAGTACTATAATAATGATAACAATAATAACACATCCATACACGCTCAATCTTCGAATGCCTCCCTTACCACAGCGTGTATAGTGCTATATCACAAATCATCGCACCATGATACCGTATGGAGCGTATCACATACTATCATGTGCCATATCACATAACCTCGCACCATGATACTGTATGGAGCGTATCACATACTATCATGTGCCATATCACATAACCTCGTAGAATCCGTCAAGCTCCCTAGTAAGTTAGATAAAGTTCCACTAAACTACTAAAGAACATAAACCGCTTGAATTACACGAGTCAATACTCAAGTGTAATTTCTAAGCAACTTTGACTCCCGAATCACTTAAAGTTCCTTAGTCAATCACTTTCATCTAAAGTCTCCAAATCACCTTACAAGACTTCCAAACCACTCATAATTCCTCTTTTACTTCCAAAACAATAAATACATCAAAATCACTCCACTCACATCCGAGTTAAAGTCTCCAACCAAGTATAACTTCCGGAAGTTAGTTCCCCTCTTAACCTCGATAAACAATAACGTAATGAAACATAATTCATAAAATTACTAACTTCCATTTTAAACTCACCTTAGATGTGAAATCCAAACTTCCAAGGTGCCGGAGTCAAAGTCACGCAATCGATCACAAACCTACATATCAAATACACCTAACAACCATTAATTATCCGAAAATCGAACAAACAACATCTAAACACATAAAACGACGAAAACTCTGAATTTAACCCCCAAGGGACCCACGGCCCATCAAGGAAGGGAGGGTTCGGGTTCGGTTTTCCGTCTTTTATGCACTTTTAGAGGTGATTTGGGTTGATCAAAGACACTTTGAAAGTCGAGATATCAGTGGGTCACGATATTTTAGGGTTTTACATAATAATCGATTTCCGAAAAATTAAGCAAAACGTAAAATCATAGCAAACTAAACACCCTAATCTTAGTCAAGTGAGAGAAAATAACACGGGACGGGTTTTCAACTCAAACTTGATTTTAGGGTTTATGGAAGTTTCTAAAACTTGCTAAAACGACTTCCTCGATTGAAATCTTTAAGCTTCGGTGTGTGAATTTGAAGATTTCAACTCAAAACCTCCATTAAAACACTATTCATATCAAAATTTAGAAACTTTGTCATACCTTAAGGCCTCGAGAAAACGAGCGAAAATCTCGATTGCTAGGTTAGAAATGATTCTCGGGATGAGAGCTTTTTAACGGTACCGAAATTATGTCGATCCACCGAGTAAATAAGAAAAGCCAAGAGAGAGAGGGAGGGGAAGGGGGTTCGGCCAAGCAAGGAAAGAAGGAAAGAAAAAAATGAACAATTTTACCAAAAGTTGACTTTTTAAGGATGATGGTGATGAATAGTAAAATGAGATATTTTTTAAGAAATTAGAAAATGACGTATACGTCCTTTTTAAGTGATTTGATTAAAAATACGAAACCCGATGGTCTTAAAATAATCTAGAGGTGATTAATAATTATTAATTGGCCCGTTAATAATTATTAATGTCACCGAAACTAATTTAAAGTAGTAAAAGGTTTAAAAAGGTTTTCGAACGAAAATAACTACTAAAATCGAAATTACTAAGTTTAAACTAACGTAAATACTTTATTTAAAATAAAAAAAAAAAAAATTACCTCCAAAAGTAACGGGACGTTACAATATGAGAACCAATAGTTATTACATAATTCAAAATAAAAACAAATTGATAGCTAAACTAAATTAGAAAACTATGGTTTTGAGAAGAAGAATATTTTCTTCCCTTTTAGATTATTGTAAAATCGGTTACGAGGAAAATAGGAAGAAGAAGAGTTTTCAATTTCGAAAATTGAAATTAAAAGCTTTTGAATGAATAACCAAGACGTTTGTATTTATAATGAAAATAGTTTTCCAATTGAATTAGGAAATACTATCAAACTAAATACAAGATAAATGCGAAGAATAAAATCAAATTTTATTTCTTATTTATCTTACGTGTCGATTTTATGTGCATAAAATCAATAAGAAAAACTAATTTTTCTTTGTTTTAATTTGTCTTTGGTTAAACATTCTTTTATATATTTATTTTAGACAAAATAATTCAATAATTATTTCCTAAAATATCATATATGTGCTGATTTTGGTATTCAAATAATTTGAACCAAAATTATATTGAATTCACTAATTCAATTCTAGATTCTTCCTTATTAATAAATCTTATTTATTAACTCTTGATATTTATTTCAATAAATCAATTATTCAAATAAAATATCATATTCCGATTTTGTATATTATTAATAAATATTTATTATTTTCTATTTAAATAATCGACATTATTTAAATTAATAATAAATATGTTATTTACTATTATCCTTTTAAATAATCACTGTTATTTAAAATTAATAATAAATGTTAATTATTAATTTCCATTCAGATAAACACATTACCTAAATAATTAATAATTATTTATCAATAATATTTTATTATTAATTACTATTTAAATAAACACATTATTTAAATAATTAATAACAATGATATTAATTTCCATTTAAATAAACTCATTATTTAAATAATTAATATTGTCAGTTTATTTAAGTAAACTATTTTACTTAAATTATTCATTTCCTTTTCTAGGAAACATAGTTCTCATCGTTTAGTTTGTTATTTCCAAGTATAGTGACTAAAGCAGATGCTATATTACTGAAATTTAAATAAACCTTATCTTAGTAATCTAACATGCATTCAACATTCAAATACTCAAAGTTTTGACATATAATTAAATATGATGCATGAATGCGAACATATTAATGAACAGAAAAGCCCTAAAACATGTTACTATGTCACGATATTTTAATGATACCGGTGAAGTGCCGTCGAATGATAGGTCAGTTACCATCATTAAAACGAGATGCCACTCGAACAATTGACAACTCCAGAATAACTCATATTCCTATGTCATTGTTTACCGTGTATTTGGTCAAGAATTTCGATAACAAAATTTATCAAATTTCTTTTAAGTGTTACCCACTAATTTAGTCTTTTAAATAAAATTGAAGAGTGTCTACGAAGTGTAGATTCAGTCTTCAATCAATCTCATTGAAAATTCTTTATCCCTTTCGGGAGACCCAACTTGATATTGATTTATACAATAAACCTTCCTATGGGAATGAACACCTGCAGCAGTGTTATAGAGGCCATGTATAAATCTCACGTTTCGAGCCCATTAGTGGAGACCATAGGACATATTGACATGTTTCCTTCTCCCACTTAATATTTTGAGTTAGGGTTTCATAACTTAGACTAATTCAGGCTAATTTATTAATCCATGTTTTAATTAACCTAATCAACTTTAACTCTTAAATTGGTTAGATTAATTTTATAATTGTGATTGTTCAAGTTTTCCTAATTTAAACTAATCACATTATGCGCCGTCTTAATAATTTTGATTTATTAATTTGAACTTTTCTCCCAGATCGCTCCCAGTTAGAGGCCCTCCGTGTTAGGGGAACTTTATGAAACCTCATCGCTTGGGCAGAGCTTTCTCTCCAGAGATCCGTTCAATTTAATTAATCTCAATTATTAATTTTTAATTAACCCTTAATTAAAAGTTTCTATTTGTTTATCTTATATGGATTTTGGCCCAATTGTTTAAACAATAATTCCATATTACAAATAATTCATTTAGTTTCTATTCAACTTTTAAACTAGATTTAACTTTTGAATTTTAACTAAATAAGCATGCTTTTAATTCTAAAACAATTAGAATATAATTTTCGATAATAACATTTATAAAATAAAATTACAGCATGCTTCACATACATTAGCATATAATAACACATATTATATCATGATGCATGTATGTACAATTAATAAAATCATACAACCTATGGTGGGATTTTCTACATGACATACTTTTATGCATGAACATTATTTAAAACAATTATATCATACATATAAACAATTTAAATAATAAATAGCTAAATTGACCGGTATTCTTGACACTATTTCTAAAATGGAAAATTAAAATTACAACTTAATTTAAATCTTCCATTGTAGAACTTGAGGCTTCAATTTTCTCTCTCCTCCATGGCGTAGGCGTGGGTATGGGTATTTATGGGGCAAATATTATTTCCTTAATATTTCCATAAATACTTGTTTTAAAATAATCATCTTTTAATTATATGGAAAAATAAAGAAAATATTTTTCATGTAATCTTATATCAATTTCTAAATTTATAATTTAAGATAGGGATATAATCTTTAAAAAAATTTAATCCTTATCTTAAATATTTAAATTTTTAAATTGAGATAACAAGATAATTATGATAAAATATCTTACCAAAATTTTTACCTTTTCTCTCTCCTTGGGCGTAGACATCATTGTTGATGGAGAAAAAATTTCTTTTCTTCCTCCCCTTTGGTGTAGCCGATTTTCCTCTCCTTGGTATCGGAAAATTACAAATTTTTTCCTATACCCTAAAATTAGGGTTTACAAATTTTCTACTAAAATTTAAAATCCTAAGTGCCTCAAGAATACCTAAACAGTCAATAAGCAAACCTCCACAATTTATATAGCACAATTTATATAAACATACATAAAACGATTTTTATACAACCCACCAAAATTTTCGAAAAATCACAAATTTAGCATGATAATTAAAATTAGCTCTGATACCAATTGAAGGGATGATTTACTAAATTAGCGGAATTTATTTAGTAAGACAAATTAACACTTAATTTAGGATCTATTAATATCATGCAAATTGTGTTAAAAACACGAAGAACATGTAGATCCATGCTTTATTTTCGAAAATTAAAACCGGAACTTACATTGAGTAATTAATGGAGAATCGGTTGGAGGTTTCTTTACAGCATCAAATCCTCAGCAACACCGGATCTTCTATGCTATATCCCGATCGATCAAACGAAATCCGATTGTGGGATCGAACTTAAGAAGAAATTGGGAAGAAGAAAAATATTTTCTTCCCAATTTTGAATATCAAAATCGGCCAAAAGGAGAGAAGAGGGAGATTTTTCAATTTCCAAAGAATTGAATTGTGTGATTTATGAATGACCCAACCCTCCTATTTATAGAAAAATAGGAATCCTAATCACATTAGAATTAATCTATAGAGATAAATACTAAAAGAATAAAGATTATCTCTTTCCTTTATCTTGCAATTTCGAAAATACCATAGATAAATAGGAGATTATTATATTTTCTTTATTTTTATTTATCTTGGGTAAATAAATCTATGTAATTATTTTAGGATATAATTCAAACAATTATCTCCTCAAAATACATGCAATGGCCGATTTTATCATCATAAAATAATAAATAAATACAATTTATTTAATTAATTATTTTGGGCCAATTGCAATTGGGTTCATTAATCCAATTGGGCTTGAAATTCTCTCTTAAATTAATAAGTCCAACTTGATTAATTTATTTATTAATTACCATTTAAATAAAATATTTTATTTAAACAATTAATAATATTAATATTTTCTCCCGACTAAATATTATCCAATTTATATTTAATTATTAATTTCCATTTAAATAATTTTCATTATTTAAATAATTAATAATAAATATTATAATTATTAATTTCCATAAATTAATAATTTTATTGACAATATTTTATTATTAATTTAATTAATTTTAATTATTAATTTCCGTTTAAATATAATTAATTATTTAAACAATTAATAATTGTTAATTAATTTCAAATTATTAATTACCATTTAAATATACTCAATATTTAAATAATTAATAATATCTAATTAATAATATTTCATTATTAATTTCCTGTTTAAATAAACTCATTATTTAAACAATTAATAATGTTTATATTAATTACCGTTTAAATATACTCAATATTTAAACAATTAATATTGCCTATTTCAAGTAATTCACTTTACTTAAAATTTCCATTTCTTCTACTTGATTTCGCGACTACGATATTTGGGCTAGCATAGGGACCCGATGGACCTATAGATCATGGGCTTAATAATTAGTCAATTAAGTGATTAACACATAATCAGTTAATTACTTATTATCTAACTATGAATAATTCCACTATAGATTCATAGTGAACTCCCCTCACTATAGATGAGTTATGTCCATTTAGTTTATCTTTTATTTATATCTCGTGATATATCCTTCACGTGGAACCCTCATAATTACAAAGGATAAATTTACCGTTTTGCCCCTGTAATTACCGCTTTATCCTTGTGTTCCCGCTGATTCTCCAATGAACTTTATCTTTAGTCGAACTAGAGATAAGATACTTCGTGATCAATAGAAGTCGTGACGTCACTTGTTCATGTCTCGAATCGAGACTTCAAGGGATTTTCCTAAAGTTCCTAAAATGTTTAGGTATCGCACTGATACCGTTAATTTATAGGAAAGTTATGAATTCCATCTCGTGAAAATGAGTTCCCAGCTACTTATCTAGTCATGTTCCCAAAACAGGAGTGTATTGAGCGTTCTTACAGATCGCTCTCAACTATGTGAATCAAAGAACATAAGTCCACAAATAGGAGTCCGCATTTCACTCAGGATTGAGATCTATCACGGTTGATAAACTTAGTTTGATATTCGATTATTTCTCGTAAACGGTACTAATGGGAAATTTGATCGAACATGGTGGTCCTGTCTTATACAATCAACATTGCATATGATACTTCCATTTCATGTCTCCCACATGAATGATCAGGATTCGATCATTTGTCTATAAACAAAATGCGAAGCTATCAACAGTGTTACCAGGATAAGGTTCCCAAACGTTATCCGTTTACTATAGACACGTTTAAGTTACTCATCTCGACTTTAATTCTCTTGTATGACTCACATACTAAGTCGTGATTTCATAAGAGTAACTTAGGGTTTGCTATTTGAATGTTTGATATTATATATTTCCATATATTCCTAATATCAGTAATTGAATCAATCTAGATAATATAAAGAACTTATGTTTATTTATTTAATTTATTCTTAATAAATTATTATTATTAAATAATTACAAGTTCTAGGACACCATTCCTAACAAGTCGTGGGTGTGGTCGAGGTGCGGCAGGTGGTGCTCATTGACGCGTCGAGATGAAACTTTTGGATTTAGGCCACCAGACACACAAGCTGCAGTTTCTGAGAAAGCTTTGTTGTCATCTTTTAATTGTCGTGTTTTTTTTCCTTCCATAGGATCGAGTTTTAGAGTTTGATGTCCATATTATGTTTTGTAACTGTTTTACTTTGGGTGCACCAAACTATATTTTGGCTTTAAACTTATGTGATATGTTAAATCGGCCGACGAGCTGATGCTGTTGAAAACAGGTTTATTTTATATATGTGTGATATGAAATATTCAAATACTTCATGCCGAAATTTCAAATATTTTTTCCAAACCAATTATTTTAAGTTTAAGTCCATCACATCCGTTGCGTGCATGCGTCCCGGCTGTTAGTGTAAGTCGGGTCGTCACAATCGTAGACGATTATGTGTTCCTAATGAGGCTGCATTGAAGAATTGTTAGAAGAAGCTCATAGTTCTAAGTTTGCTTACATCTAGGTGGTAATAAAATGTATCGAAATTTGAAGTATCACTATTGGTGGCCCGTATGAAAAAGGATGTTGTTAACTTTGTTGAAAAATGTTTGATTTGTCAACAAGTTAAGGCATTGAGAAGAAGTCTATCAGGTCTTTTGACACCTTTGAGTGTTCCATGTTGGAAATGGGAGGAAATATCGATGGACTCTATTTGTGTGTTGCCTAGAATGGTGAAGGGTAATACCGTGATTTGGGTGTTAATAGATAGATTGACGAAATCGGCACATTTACTTATAGGGAAATCGTTATCCGGTCGTGACTTGGGCTAAGCTATAATTGAGAGAGATTGTGAGATTGCACAAAGTGCCAGCAACTATTGTGTCAGATCGTGATGCACATTTTGTTTCCAAGTTATGAAAAAGTTTGCAAAGTGCTCTGGGCACTAATTTGAGCTATAATACCGTCTTTCAACAACAAAGCGATGGTCAAACTTAGAGGGAATCAGACCTTAGAACACATGCTTAGAGCTTGTGCTTTAGAAATTAGAGGAAGTTGGGATACCGATTTGTACTTGGTGGAATTTGCATATAATAATAGTTATCAGACAACTATTAAAATTACTCCTTTTGAAGCACGGTAAGGAAAGAAATGTTGGTTATCGATTCACTGGGATGAATGGGTGAAAGGAAACTATTGGCACCTAGATTATTACAGATTACTAGTAAGTCTATCGATATGATTCAAGATAGAATGAAGATAGCTCAGAGTATGCAAAAAAATTATGCTGATGTTAGTAGAACTGATCTTGAGTTCAGAGTTGGCCAGCATGTATTTCTCAAGTTAGCTCCAATGAAGGGAGTAATGAGATTTGGAAATTAGGGGAAGTTGAGTCTCAGGTTCATTGGACCCTATGAAAGTTTAAGGAGGATTGGACCAGTTGCTTATAGATTAGCCTTTCCACCGGTATTATCTAGTGTCAACAACGTATTTCATGTTTCAATGTTTTGAAAATATGTTCTCGATCCTATATACCTGAGGAGTTGGATGCAAATCTTGCTTATGAGAGCAGCCAGTACTGATTTTGGCATGAGAGCAGAAGGTTTTGAGGGACAAAATCATTAATTTGGTTAAAGTTCAATGGAAGAATCAAATGGCAGAGGAGTCAACATGGGATTGGGAGGATGACATAAAGGAGACTGATCCTCATGTTTTTATTGAGCAATGACGCTTTCTGATGACGAAAAGCTTTTTTAGGTGGGTGGTCTAAAATGTCTCGTGTCTTCGGTAAGTATTTTATTTTCAATATTTAATATTATTTATTTTAAATAATATTAAGTTAATGAAATTACCTAAGTTTTGACTATGGAATATTAAAATTTTATAAAAGGATGATTATTGGAGCTTTGTCATCTTATTTTGGAAAAAAGAAAAAGGAGAAGGGAAGGGATCTTCACGTGAAAGTCATTACAGGAAAGGAAAAAAAATTTAGATTTTCATTCTTTCTTCTTTTCCCTGAGCCCCTTTGGGATTCTTGGAGAAATTTTTTTCCATTCTTCTCTCTTTTCATTTGTTTAGGCGTAGGATCAAGAAGGTGCAAGTTGGGTTCATTTGGAATGCGGTTTTCTTTAAATCCTACGAATTCAAGAAGCTAAGAAATTCAATTTATGATGAAAATTTCCAGAATTTTGATTTTTCTAAAATCTTGCCCAATATCAAGATTCAATCTTGATGAATCTTGAAAATTTCAACAAAAACCCTAATCAATTCTTTTTATAACCTAGGACTTTTCCTCTTCTGATTCGATTTCAATCTTAATCGTTTAAAAACCATACACATTCCTTTCTTTTTAACACCATGTCTGAAGCCATTGATTACCAAACCCTCCCCCTATTATTTTATGGAAAACCATGAACCTGTTCGGGGTTTGTCGGCTCCTTTTTGTTATTTCCTTTGTTTTCCGTTCCGTAGTTTTATTTGAATTAAATTAGGTTGATTTTACTAAACTTTTTTGGACATTATATGCAGGTTTTGGGCTGTTGAGAAGAAGTTATAAATTTCTAAATCGAAAAGTCAAGGTGAGTCGACCATTTCGGTAAAAAACGACGTGTTTTAGTGCCCCTGGGTTTTATTAAATATTTGGATGTAAATATTATGTTTAGGATGATTCAAAGGATTTTTTTAGATGAATTTATTGAATATAAATGCTGCTGGAATTTATTATGTTCAAGATTACTAGTTTTGCAGGTTTGTGTGTTTCTTGGAAATTTAGTGTTTGGGTGTTATGGGTAGTTCTTGGATGGATGTTAGGATGGTGTGGATGAGTGATTTAGGATGTTAACGGTCTTTTTTGGATTGGATTTGTTGAGATGGAATAGTTTGAAAGTCGAATTTACATGGAACTTAGTCTAGTTAACCATGAGAGAGTTTAGTGGTTTGGAAGACTAAGTTGTGTGAGATAGTGTGTTGGCCTTAATGTCATAGTAGGATTGTTTTTATTGAAATATTTTACTCATTGGTGGTTAGCCTCATGATGCTACAGTTTTTTAGGTACCAAAGGAAAAGGAGCTAGCAATTTATGAGGAGCTCAATGGATGGAAAGAGAGTTGGATTATTATTGTATCGACACTGTGTCATATTTTATAATTTTTTTTAAATAATTTGAGTCGAGTAAATGATGTTGACTTGAATTTTCTTTTATTTTGATTGATGTAAAACTAGAAGTGTCAATAAAATATTTTTCTAGTTTTCAGATATGTTTTCTTGATGACGTTATGTTTTATTTTAAATAAAGAACATGGCCATGTGATTGAATGGTTTGGATTTATAATAAAGTGTTCGATTTCTCCTTTAACACTTGCACTCCAATTTAATATATTTTGCATTTAAAAGTCAGGACTTTAAATAATCTCTTTGATTGTGTCGCTATTTAACTTAGTGACGTTTTAGATGATCGCAAAAAAATTTATCGCTCGCAAATTTTAGTGACGAATTGTATCGCTACCAATGACTAAAAAATAATGAGTTGCTACTAAATGTTTATTACTTTAGCGACGAAATCGATCATTGAAACAAGCAACACAAGGATTCATTGTTTCGTTCTATTAGGGACACATTTGTTCACTCATAAAGTCAATTAATATTTTTCAAATAAGTCACAAGTCAGAGGTTATACTTGACTGATGCATTGTAGACCCGAGCGCACACTCACATCCTAAAGGTCGTATTGAGTTCTTTACGGCGCAATTCAAATTGATTACAATTCCAAGACATCAAGTGTGAGAACGTTGTACGAACAAATTATACGACAATTGGTTACACAATGAACGATGTAACTTATCACGCATAAGCGCAATCAAGGAAATCAAATGAGTTTCCTGAAATTTAACAATTCTCTCTTTTTTTGTCTCTTTGTCAAATGTGTGAGTTCTGTTGGGATTGAGGCCTCTATAAAAAAGTTCTCAAGAGGAATTCCCTTGGATCTTTCCTTACAGTATAATATTAATCAAAAGTAAATTCATAAACAAGAATACTAATTCTTGTAGAGAAGTGTCTGAAGATTCCTCTTCCTCCTTGATTACCATCTCCTGGGACCATCAAAAACTCTTCCTCACTAAACATAATAGAGAAACATTGTGTGGGAACTTTTCCTCCTTGGAAAAAGGAAGAGGGAAGAAAAATATTTCTTCCCTACACGACACTGGCAGCGGCAACAAGAGGAGAAAAATGAAAGGAATTTTCTGAGCCTTTTTCTTCTTAGTTGTGTGTGTTTCGGGTCACCCAACTATAACGACCCGTTATTTTTTTGAAGTGATTTTATTTATTTATTTTATTTTATTTAATATTTCATTTAGTTATTTATTTATTTTAAATAAAGTATTTAGTTTAATTAGAAATTTAGAATTTAGTAGCTAATTTAGTCCAAAAACCGTTTTAATCATTTTATTAGCTTAAATTAGTTTTAGTCATATTAAAAATTATTAGCCAGCCTATTATTTATTGTTAAATACTTTTAAGATAGATTAGAAGTAGTTAAGTTGAATTGGAATTAGAAACGTGAAATAACGAGCACCCAGAATAAGTTTTCTTAAGGAAATAAGAGGAGGGGCAATATGGTCTTTTACCAAAATATCTTTATATATATCTTCTACATATTTTCAAGGATAAAGATAAGAAAAAAAAAGAAAGGAAAGGTGAAAATTAGTCCTCAAACCCGTAGCTTAGAGATAAAAAAAAGAGGAGAGAAAGAAATTGTCGCCCGACTTCGTTTCTCGACCGTTTTCATCGTGCCTTAGCTCGTTGGAAAGCTCTCGAGACGTACTTTCTACCCATTCCATCAATTGAGATAATCCATTAAAGATCCAGGAGATACGAGGTGAGGAAGAAATGGGTTTTTGGGTTTTCCTTTTTTCAAATCTTGTATGCAAGCCTTGATTCGTTTTTCCCGGGTGTTGTTTGTGAATTCTAGTTAGGAAAAATCACTTTGGATGAGGTTGTTGTCTTGGACCTAAACCCGAGTCGAATGAAAAACCCGTTCCGTTTGTTTTTCTCTCACTTGGATATGGTTAGGGTGTTTAGTTTGTCATTGTTTTGTATTCTACTTAATTTTTCGGGAATCAAGTATTGTGTAAAACCCCATATCGTGGTTACCCACTGATAATTCGAACCTCCAAAGTACCTAAAACCAACCTGGAACACCTCTAAAATGCCTAAAAGTCGAAAAACCAAACCCGAACCTCATTTTCCCTCCTATGGCCGAGAGCACCATAAGGCTAAAAACTGGGGTTTTCGTCGTTTTACGCGTTTAGATGTCGATGGTTCAATTTCTAGTTACTTAATGTTTATTGGATGTAACTTATTTGTAGGTTGGTAATTGCTCACATGGGATCTACCTCGACCCTTTAGAAGTTTGGTTTCAATTCTAAGGTCAGTTTAAAATGGAAGTTAGTGATTTTGTGAATTATATTTCATTACGATATTGTTTATCGAGGTAAAGAGGGGAACTAACTTCCGGAAGTTAATGCTTGGTTGGTGACTTTAAACTCGGAAGTGTGTGGAGTGACTTTAGAGTTCTTATGAATTTGGAAGTAATAGATAGGATTTGAGTGGTTTGAAAGTCTTATAAGATGGATTGAAGAGTTTTAGATGAAATTGGAGATTTTAGATGAGAGTGGATGCTAAGGAACTTTGAGTGATTTGGAAGTCAAAGTAGCTTAGAAGTTACACTTGAGTGTTGACTTGTGTAATTCAAGCAGTTTATGTTCGTTAGTACTTGAGTAGAATCTCTTTTAGACAGTCTAACATACTAGGTAACTTGATAATTTGTGATATGGTAAGACCGTATGGGCTAGTATGTTGATTTTGATCCATATGGTAAACCCGTTACGATGATTTGTGATATGGTAAGACCGTACAGGCTAGTATGTTGATGTTGATCCATACGGTAAACCCGTTACGATGATTTGTGATATGGTAAGACCGTACGGGCTAGTATGTTGATGTTGATCCATACGGTAAACCCGTTACGATGATTTGTGATATGGTAAGACCATATGGGCTAGTATGTTGATGTTGATCCATACAGTAAACCCATTACAATGAAACTGATTTGGTAACAAAGAAAGTTAGTGCTACAATTACTTATATTCATTAGAATGGTTAGAAAGACTTAGTAATAGTCGGTACTTTTACTTTAAGTCTTAATATCTACTTTATGAAAAGCATATTACATATTATATATGATTGTATGGAAATTGGAAGTGTGGAATGGGTAGTAAAATATTACTTAGGCCTTTGGACACAATTTTCGGTATGAAATTTGGTTCATAGGATTACCTGCTTTCATTTTACTCTCACTAGCATTTTCATGCTAATGTTGCTACACTTACAAATTTTCAGGTAAAACTCGTCGCAAAGTACGTGGTAGAGGAGGTGGCGCCGCGTGACATATCGAGATGATGGATGGATAGGAACATATCTCATTTTGGTTTAGAATTCTTGAAATGCTTGTAATATGTTATCATCCTTCATACTTTACGGTTTTCAGCTCGAAAGGGCATTTGTTTAAACTTTTTAAATGTCTTATGGTTTTAAGTTCTTTTGGAAGTTTTATATCTTAATCTGGAATATGCATTCCATGTTTATTGCTTTCTCTGAAATGGGCCCATGTATAAACAGGTTTTGGACAATCCGATTTTTAAACGAACCCACGCCGTTTTTCTTTAAAATTAAGTCTTCCACCGTGCATTTGAATTTAAAGGATTTAACGGTTTTGGGTCGTTACACCAACTTTCATACTTGTAGGAAAACTAAGGCCTCGAAATTTTTTTGAATATCTTTTTATTTATCAAATAATTTGTGACGACCCGACACTTTTAAATAAATTAAATTCAGAGAAAACAGCAGAAGTCTTTTATTTTAAGAAAAATTTGCGTGGTTTTGTTTGAAAGCTTGCATGCCGAAAACCTGTTTACATACTAATTTTTCAATCTAATAAATTCACATGGACTTTAAGTCCCCAAATCAGGAGTTCAAATATTCATATCATAAAACCACATCAAAAGCTCTTATGAGCTAAATACAACATCAAAGTCTTTGAAATTCACAAAAATAATTACATATACTTTACAACAACGAGTCCATCTCGAGGTCAACATCCCTCGATCACGCAACACCATCTCCCCTTCCACGGCCTCTAACCAGGGCATTACCTGAAATTTTGTAATATCATGAGCTAACAAACTAAGCCCAGTGAGAATAATAAGCATAAAAAATAAAGATAGACCTCAAACTCGCATTTCGATTTGTGTCCATATAATCTGACACAATTAACTCCTAAAGTCCTTCAACTCTAGGTAATTTCATTCTATAATCCCTAAAAGGATGTTATTACTAACTCTCGTAGTCAATCCTCATCCAATTACTTGTTATGACATAAATAAGAATAATAAATAAAACTTTGCTTAAATATAACATCTCAATTCTCTTTCTCATCTATCATATGCATAAAAGTAATGAGTACATCCCGTAGGATACGCATTCGCCATTTATGCATGAAATGAAGGTAATGTGGATTTTTACATACTATCCACCCTTATCCTTATGTATGAAGTAGTGTGGACTTTTCCCGTAGTATCCACCAAAACTTATGTATGAAAGTAGTGTGGACTTTTCCCGTAGTATCCACCAAAACTTATGCATGGAAGTAGTGTGGACTTTTCCCGTAGTATCCACCAAAACTTATGCATGGAAGTAGTGTGGACTTTTCCCGTAGTATCTACCAAAACTTATGCATGGAAGTAGTGTGGACTTTTCTCATATTCCACCTTTAACCTTTCGTTTTTCTTTCTCACTTTCTTTTCTTTTCAACGATGCGAGATGTTATGCATATGCTTGCCAAAGTAAATAAAATAAATGTAAATGTTAAAGTAACCGAAACATATATAAAGTAAAGGAGCAAAACTAGAGTCATAAAGTAAAGGACATAAGTAAAATAGATAGTAACCTCGGACGAACGATATGTCGATCAAACTCCGGTATCAATAATAAAAGTAGAATCATAACTTAAACGATTAACCTATACCTTCAAGGATTCTAAACTTCCAATATAATCTGAGGTTCTATTAATCGTTCTATATAAAAGTTTGGATCTTTTAACTTCCAATGATCCAACCTTAATTCGAATCGAATCTAACTTAGAATCTTCTACGATTCAATACTTTCCTCGAGAACTCCTAAGTTCTCACTTAAAGGATTAACTTCTAATCCTAAGGGAACTAACTCACATCCCTCTAATCTTAGATTCGGATTCTAGTCTTAGTTCAAACTCTACAAACCTTCACACTCATTTGCTTTCTATAAATACTTTAAATCCTAACTATTCTCACCTTAATTACAAAATGACTTTGCTCCTAAGTCCGAAGGAGCGATCAAGCGAGTGGTTCGAAAACACCGAGAACTCCGTATAACACGAGTGGCAAGTACTATGGTTAGGTGGAAAAGGATCCTTGACTCGAGGGCTTTTTGAATTATTCAAGATCGAGTCGATCCGTCGAGAAATGAACGAAAATCGAATTTTTCTTTTCTCTCTTTGGTGCTCACGGTTTTGGAGGAAGAGATGGAGAAGATTTTGGTCAATTTTGAGTCAAAGGTGATTTTTAAAGAAGATGACTAATAGTGTTTTTACATATATTGGAAATTTGGAAATTACAGTTACGTCCTTTTATGACTTTTGGCTTAAAAACGAATCCCGAACTTCTTAAACTATCTCAATGGTGATTAATAATTATTAATTGGCCCGTTAATAAGTATTAATACCATTAAAACGTAAATAAACTAAAAAGGTCAATTAAAAGATTAAAACCAAAATAAACTGCAAATTCTAAATTACCGATAAATAAATAAACTTTAATTACTTAAATCGAAATAAAATAAGTAAAAGTTTTTTTTTATCACAAAATAACGGGACGTTACATAATTAAAGAAAGACATTGAAAAATATATTTTGAATAATTATAATATCTTATTCCATAATAAGATATTCCATATTCCAATTGAAATTAATCTCCATTAATTTAAATAATTATTCCCATATCTAAATATTTAAATTAATCACATTAATTTAAATAAAAGATGTAACAAATATATTTCAAATAAAATGCAAAATATTAATGGTAACTAAATTACCAATCGGTCACACGCCTATATTATCATCTCCATGATAATCTTGGGCATTTTATTTTTCCTCCATTTATTTAATAGAATAAATCCATTAAATGTTTAATTAAATAAATAAACTCTTTTAGTTTGACCATTGAAATTAATTAATTAAATAGACTCCTCTATTTAATTTCCATTAATTAAATAATTAAATAGACTCTTCTATTTAATTTCTTTTAATTAATTATATGAACTCTTCTATTTCCAATGTGATTAATTTTACTAATTATGTTCTCATTTACATGTGATAGCTCAGAGGACTTAATGAATCTATAGGGCTAAGCTCCATTAATCTAGAATTACATTGATTGAACTCCTTAAATCAATTAATTCATTAACTCCTAGATAATACCACTATATATCTAGTATTGCACTATTAGTCCATAAGGGAACTATTTATCTACTTTCCTAATAAGGAAAATAGTAAATTCCAATCTTATGTAGGTTGAAAAGGAAGTTTGAAGGGAGGGCTTTCCAAATCGAGACGATCCGTCGAGTGTTGATGAAAAACCCATAAAAAAATTCCCAAGCAATGATGCTCACGGTTTTGGAAGAGAAAGATGAGAAGAAATTTGTCTAATTTTGGCTTTTGGGTGTATTTAAGGAGATGAATGAATAGTAAGATATTCTTTTTAAGAAATCAAGAATTACGAAATCGTCCCTCGTTTGCTATTAGCTTTTAAAACTAATTCTGAAGCACTTAAACGAGCTAAAAGGTGATTAATAATTACTAATTGTCGTGTTAATAATTATTAATACGTCAAATACTAGTTTAAGCTACTAAAGCAATTAAAAAGGTTTACGAATGAAATAAACTCCTAAATTCTAAGTTATTAATTCTAAAATTAAATTTAAATACTTTAATTAAAAAAAATTACCTCAAAAGTAACGAGACGTTACATAAACAAACCTCTTATGATTTAAAAATGAATATTAATTTCTTTTGTTTTCAAAATTATGTAACTATACCCTTTTCTAACTAACATGTTTAAATATTTAAAGTTTACCCCATCTTTTTCTTCTTGAAGCTAGACATACATCCCTTTCATTAATCATTCATAAACATAAAATAGGTTTGGTAAGAGGGCTAGGGTGGGTGGGAAGGCCTTAGATAGTCTAACCTATGTTTGGCAGAATGATTATACAATACTAGAGTTAGGGTTTATTTATAGCTTGATTTTAAATAGTAAGACTCATAGGTTTGGTTAAACCAATGAGGTTTTAAATAGTAAAAATGGGTTCTATAAAAAAAATAGTAAAAATGGGAAAGTTAAAAAACCAAATTGATCATGTTATTATGATAATTACTAAAAATTGATTTTATTAACTTTTTTAAAATCTAAATAAGTACATAAATAATTTAATTAATGAGTTATTCGTAAATAATATAGTTCATTATATTCTTTATAAATACTCAAAAATATTATTTTTTTTTAAGCTCATGAGACACAAATTATTTATTTATAAAGTTAGTTAATTTTTTTTAAATAAGTACATAAATAATTTAATTAATGAGTTATTCGTAAATAATATAGTTCATAATATTCTTTATAAATACTCAAAAATATTATTTTTTTAAGCTCATGAGACACAAATTATTTATTTATAAAGTTAGTTAATTTTGTTTTGTTTATTAAGTTAGTTAAATAATAATTAAAATTTAAAATATTTTATTATCAATATTTGTTTTTATGCAAAAGATCATATTATTTATTTTATTTTAAAAATCAAGAACAAAGAAACTCACCCCATTACTGTAACGTCCCGTTACTTTTAGAGGTAATTTTTTTTTTATTAAAGTTTTTAAGATTAATTTAAATTCAGAAATTTCGATTTTAGAAGTTATTTTGTTCGAAATTCTTTTTAATCATTTTAATACTTTAATTTCGTTTCGATGACATTAATAATTATTAATAGACCAATTAATAATTATTAATCACCTTTAGATTAATTTAAGAGCTTCGGGTTTCGTTTTTAAAGTAAAAACAAAAGAGGGACGTAGGCGTCATTTCCCAATTTCTTAAATATAAAAAATTTACTATTCATTTATCTTTTAAATATATAGACTTAAGCAAAAATGCTCATTTTTCTTCCTTTTCTTCTTCTTGGACCCATGAGCAACCAAAACCCTTCCCTTTTTTTTTGTGTTTTCTTTAATACTCGGCGGATCGTATCGATTCTACTCTCGTTGGAAAGCCCTTGGCCCGTAGATCATTTTCAACCTACCGATCGAGATTTTCGCTCGTTTTCTCGAGGCCTTAAGGTATGTCAAAGTTTCTAAAACTTGAAGTGAATAGTGTTTTAATGGAGGTTTTGAGTTGAAATCTTCAAATTCGTTTACCAAAGCTTGAAGATTTCATTCGGGAAAGTCGTTATGGTCAATTTTAGAAACTTCCCCTAAACCCTAAAACCGAGTTTGAGCCGAAAACCCATCACTTGTGATTTTCCCTCACTTGGCCATGTTTAGGATGTTAGGGTTATTGTGTTTTTGCTATTTACTTAATTTTTCAGAAATCGATTAATATACAAAACCCTAATTTACGGTTACCCATTGTAGTTGCGAACCTCCAAAGTATCCGAAACAAACCCGAAACACCTCTAAAGTACATGAAAGCCGGAAAACCAAACCTGAACCCTATTTTCCCTTGTATGGCCTAGAGTACCATAAGGATAAAATCCGGGTTTTTCGTTGTTTTATGCGTTTAGATGTTTTTTGTTTGATTTCTGGTTAATTAATGTTATTTAGGTGTAATTCGTTTGTAGGATTGTGAATTGATCGTGGGTTTGCAACCTCGGATTAATCGGAGCTTGTCTACAAGCTAAGGTGAGTTTAAAGCAAAAGTTAGTGGTTTTATGAGTTGAGTTTCGTTATGTTATTGTTTATCGAGATAAAGAGGGAAATAACTTCTTAGAATTATGTTTTGGTTCAAGACTTTAAATCAGAAGTCTGTGGAGAGAATTTGGAGTTATAATGAGTTCGATGAAAAGGAAACATCGGAGTGGTTTGGACGTATTGTAAAGTGAATTGGAGATGTTAGATGAAAGTGGAGATGAAAGTTACTTTGATTGGTTTGGAAGTTAAAATAGTTAGAAGATACACTTGAGTGATAACTCGTGTAATCTAGTTAGTTAGGTTTCTTAATAACTTAGTAGGATTCTTTGAGATTAACTAACTTATTAGGGAGCTTAACCTTTTGTGATACGGCACATGATAGTATGTTGATTCGGATCCATACGTATCATGGTGCGATGGTTTGTGATATGGTACATGGTAGTATGTTGATTCGGATCCATACGTACCATGGTACTATGATTTGTGACACGGCACGTGATAGTATGTTGATTCGGATCCATACGTATCATGGTGCGATGATTGAGATATGGTACGACCGTATGTGGTATGTTGATTCAGATCCATACGAGCACGTTACGATGATTGTGATATGGCACATGATAGTATGTTGATTCGGATCCATACGTATCATGGTGCGATGATTTGTACTATGGTGAAATTCCTGATATCCGATATGATGAGAATTACGATGATGGTAACACGGTACATGATAGTATGTTGATGTAACGACCCGATTTTTTGTAAAATCCTTTAAAACAATTACGCAGTGGAAAACTTGATTTTACAGAAAAACGGCATGGGTTCGTTTAAAATTCGAATAAACCAAAACCTGTTTTACATTGGCTCAAATCAGAAGAAGCAGTAAACCTGGAATGCGCATTCCATACCATGGTAAAACTTCTAAAGAAAGTTTAAAGTCAAAAAATATAAACACAAATTATACAATTGCTCCATCGAACTCAAAATGAAACATAATAAAAGTAGTAAAATGATCATGAGCATTCAAGGATGTTTCACCCAAAACCATATATATTCTTGTCCATTCATTGTCTCGAGTAGTCACGCGGCGCCACCTCCTCTACCTCGTCCTCTACCACGAGTCTTACCTGAAAAAAAATTATAATTGTAGCAACATTAGCATAAAAATGCTAGTGAGAGTAAAATAAAAGCAAGTAATCCTATGAATCACATTCCATGTCGGAAATTGTGTCCAAAGGCCTAGATTTCAATTTTACTATCTATTCCACATTCCAAATTCCGCATATAATCAACATACATAGTATGCTTCCTGAAAAGTAACGATATCAAGACTTAAAGTAAAAGTACCCGTTATTACTAAGTCTTACTACTAAATTCTAAAGATTATGTAATGGTATACTAACTACCTTGTTACCAAACAAGTTTCATCATATCATAAAACTGTATGGACCGAAGTCAACATACTATCATGTACCATATCACAAATCATCGTAACTCTCATCACATCGGATATCAGGAATTTCACCATATAGGTCTCAGGAATTTCACCATATAGATATCAGGAATTTCACTATATAGGTCTCAGGAATTTCACCATATAGATATCAGGAATTTCACCATATAGATATCAGGAATTTCACCATATAACAAATCATCGCACCATGATACCGTATGGAGCGTATCACATACTATCCTGTGCCATATCACATAACCTCGCACCATGATACCGTATGGAGCGTATCACATACTATCATGTGCCATATCACGTAACCTCGCACCATGATACCGTATGGAGCGTATCACATACTATCATGTGCCATATCACGTAACCTCGCACAATGATACCGTATGGAGCGTATCACATACTATCATGTGCCATATCACGTAACCTCGCACCATGATACCGTTTGGAGCGTATCACATACTATCATGTGCCATATCACGTAACCTCGCACCATGATACCGTATGGAGCGTATCACATACTATCATGTGCCATATCACGTAACCTTGCACCATGATACCGTATGGAGCGTATCATATACTATCATGTGCCGTATCACATATCGTCGCACCATGATACCGTATGGAGCGTATCACATACTATCATGTGCCGTAACACATCTCATCGCACCATGATACCGTATGAAGCGTATCACATACTATCATGTGCCATAACACATATCATCGCATGTGTAGTACTATAATAATGAAAACAATAATAACGCATCCATACACGCTCAAATCTTCGAATGCCAACCTCACCACAGCGTGTATAGTGCTATAAGGTATAATGCATCTATAATGCTCATTTCGTAGAATGCCCACCTTACCACAGCATGTATAGTGCTATATCACAAATCATAGTATCTATAAATCGGTTCATTACTTGAGCATCACAACACAAACAACTAACAAACAATACAATCATTCTACAATTACACTAAATGACATGCTTATCTTTTGTACTTAAAGTGTTGCCTCTTGCCAAAAGTCCTGAGTACATCAATCGTACTATCATAATGATTCAATACTTCCAAGTACTAACATAATCAACATCATTCCTTATTATCATATGAACTTTCATACTCCACATTATTACCATAATATAATACAATCCTTATTACTCACACAAGGTAATAAGTTCATAAGACATTAACCATTTTCATCACTGATGCCATAATTCCACGAAGTCTTATAACTCCCAATAAACAAAACAAGGTTTAACATCATCATGTCACGAATGACAATAAATCACCACAAATCACAAGAATACTTTCCAAACCGTTACCATAAACCATGAGTTAACTTCCAAACATTTCCTTTGCTTTACTTTGGTCAAAACTACCTAAAGTAAATTCAATTCCCAACTTTGTCTCAGAATCTTTATAACCTTTCATACTTTTGAGAATAACATCTACGCTACTTTGATCTAAACTTCTCAAAGTATCGTAAACTTTCACTTTCATCTAAACTCTTCAATTTATCTAAAGTCTTCAATTCATCTTACTAGACTTCCAAATCAGTCATAACTCCTCTTTTACTTCCAAATTCATAAGAACACCAAAGCCACTCCACTCACATTCTAGTTTAAAGTCACCAACCAAGTATAACTTCCGGAAGTTAGTTCCCCTCTTAACCTCGATAAACAATAACGTCATGAAACATAATTCATAAAATTACAAATTTCCATTTTAAACTCACCTTATATTGTAAAATCGAACTTCGAAAGTGTCGAGATAGATCCCACGTAAGCAATTACCAACCTACAAATAAGTTAAATCCAATAAACATTAATTAACCAGAAATTGAACTATCGACATCTAAACGCGTAAAACGATGAAAGACGCGGTTTTCAGACTTATGGTGCTCTCGGCCAATAGGAGAGAAAATGAGGTTCGTGTTTGGTCTTTCGACTTTTAGGCATTTTAGAGGTGTTCCAGGTTGATTTCAGATACTTTGGAAGCCGCAATAACAATGGGTAACCGTATTTTAGGGTTTTACTCGATAATCGATTTCCAAAAAATTAAGTAAAATACAAAATCATAGCAAACTAAACACCCTAGCCATGGCCAAGTGAAAGAAAATCATACAGGACGGGTTTTCGATTCGACTCGGGTTTAAGTCCAAGACAACAACCTCATCCAAAGTGATTTTTCCTAACTAGAATTCATAAACAACACCCGGGAAAAACGAATCAAGGCTTACATACAAGATTGGAAATAAAGATAACACAAAAACTCATTTCTTCCTCACCTTGTATCTCCTGGATCTTTAATGGATTGGCCCGATTGATGGGATGGGTAGAAAGATCATCTCGAGAGCTTTCCAACGAGCTAAGGCACGATGAAAACGGTCGAGAAACGAGCTGGGGCGACAATTTCTTTCTCTTTTCTTTTCCTCCTCTCAAGCTACGGGTTTGGCTTCTCTTTTTCACTTCTCGTTTCTTTTTTTCTTGTCATTATCCTTGAAATATATGAAATAGATATATATAAAGAAAGTTTGGTAAAAGACCATATTGCCCCTCTTCTTATTTCCTTAAGAAAACTTATTCCGTGTGCTCGTTATTTCACGTTTCAAATTCAAATACAACTTCATTACTTCTAATCTATCTTAAAAGTATTTAACAATAAATAATGGGCCCGCGAATAATTTTTAATACGTCCAAATCTAATTTAAGCTAATAAAACGATTAAAAAGCTTTCGAACGAAATTAACTACTAAATTCTAAATTACTAATTCTAAAATTAAACTAAATACTTTGATTAAAGTAAATGAATAAATAAATGAAATATTAAATAAAAAAAAATCACTCCAAAAATAACGGGACGTTACAGTCTACCCTCCTTAAAAGACTTTTCGTCCCCGAAAAGTGCGATCACTAAGCGAAAAGCGAGGTACTTTGACTGCAATTTGTCCTCACGTTTCCACGTAACCTCTTTCAGCACTTGGTTCATCCATAACAATTTGACCAAGTTGATCATTTTGTTTCTCATCACTTTGGTTCAGATGCTAAGATTACAACCAGTGTCTCCTCACAAGACTAGTTAACATCCACAACCACGGCTCAACTTATACATATTTCCAAATCTCATAACACCACTCATGTATGCCACTTTCAAAAACACGTGGTCCCCCCCACTATAAACTCTATAGCGAACCACACTGCTCAACTTATGCATATCTCTCTATATTCATTCATCACAACTCTTAGGGATAAACGGTAGTACCTTGCCATGATATCCTCCCACTACATAAGTCATTTCTCAAAAACATAATCATCCCAATAAGAGCCAAACTCCATAACACCTCTTACCATAATTCAACTTTCACAACTCAACCAAGAACTTGCTAATTGAATTGAATCTAGGTTGCTTGACCAGAGCTAGACTAATTACTTCTCAACAATGTCTCACCTCAAACAGGTGTTTCATCTCTTAAGAGTGGGCTCCGAACAATCATGACCCTTTTTACACACAAAACATCAACCACACATTCACTAACACCAATACTTAGCAATTGTGTGACAATCAAACTTTAATCAAACATTAAGGATCAAATGATTAATCTCTCGGAGTATCTCGTTTCCTTTACACTCACTTTACGTCAATATGCTTAACGAGGTGTACAACCTCTAAAACTACACGGAGAAATTCACATTCTCAACACCACTATAAAAATCTCAGCTTTGGGTAAAATAAACATCACCACATACTGATTTTACGAGGAGGTGAAGTATCACAATTACAAATATTGTTTAACAACTTTCTCATAAACTTTTCCGACTACTAAAGAAGATAAAGCTTAAGAGCAAAGGTTCTAGGCATACCTGGCGCCGTTGACCTCGAACGATGATTGGACAAGAACAAAATCAAAACATGAAAAACATGTGATGAATGTGGTCTACAGAACCCTTAGGCTCTGATACCAACTGTAACGACCCGATTTTTTTGTAAAATCCTTTAAAACAATTACGCAGCGGAAAACTTGATTTTACAGAAAAATGGCATGGGTTCGTTTAAAATTCGAATAAACCAAAACCTGTTTTACATTGGCTCAAATCAGGAAGCGATGAACCTGGAATGCGCATTCCATACCATGATAAAACTTCTAAAGAAAGTTTAAAGTCCAAAAATATAAACACAAATTATACAATTGCTCCATCGAGCTCAAAATGAAACATAATAAAAGTAGTAAAATGATCATGAGCATTCAAGGATGCTTCACCCAAAACCATATATATTCTTGTCCATTCATTGTCTCGAGTAGTCACGCGGCGCCACCTCCTCTACCTCGTCCTCTACCACGAGTCTTACCTGAAAAAAAATTGTAATTGTAGCAACATTAGCATAAAAATTCTAGTGAGAGTAAAATGAAAGCAAGTAATCCTATGAATCACATTCCATGTCGGAAATTGTGTCCAAAGGCCTAGATTTTAATTTTACTATCCATTCCACATTCTAAATTCCGCATATAATCAACATACATAGTATGCTTCCTGAAAAGTAATGATATCAAGACTTAAAGTAAAAGTACCCATTATTACTAAGTCTTAATACTGAATTGTAAAGATTATGTAATGGTATACTAACTATCTTGTTACCAAACAAGTTTCATCATATCATAAAACTGTATGGACCGAAGTCAACATACCATCATGTACCATATCACAAATCATCGTAACTCTCATCACATCGGATATCAAGAATTTCACCATATAGGTCTCAGGAATTTCACCATATAGATATCAGGAATTTCACCATATAGGTCTCAGGAATTTCACCATATAGATATCAGGAATTTCACCATATAGATATCAGGAATTTCACCATATAACAAATCATCGCACCATGATACCGTATGGAGCGTATCACATACTATCATGTGCCATATCACGTAACCTCGCACCATGATACCGTATGGAGCGTATCACATACTATCATGTGCCATATCACGTAACCTCGCACCATGATACCGTATGGAGCGTATCACATACTATCATGTGCCATATCACGTAACCTCGCACCATGATACCGTATGGAGCGTATCACATACTATCATGTGCCATATCACGTAACCTCGCACCATGATACCGTATGGAGCGTATCACATACTATCATGTGCCGTATCACGTAACCTCGCACCATGATACCGTATGGAGCGTATCACATACTATCATGTGCCGTATCACATATCGTCGCACCATGATACTGTATGGAGCGTATCACATACTATCATGTGCCATAACACATATCATCGCATGTGTAGTACTATAATAATGATAACAATAATAACGCATCCATACACGCTCAAATCTTCGAATGCCAACCTCACCACAGCGTGTAGAGTGATATAAGGTATAATGCATCTATAACGCTCATTTCGTAGAATGCCCACCTTACCACAGCATGTATAGTGCTATATCACAAATCATAGTATCTATAAATCGGTTCATTACTTGAGCATCACAACACAAACAACTAACAAACAATACAATCATACTACAATTACACTCAATGACATGCTTATCTTTTGTACTTAAAGTGTTGCCTCTTACCAAAAGTCCTGAGTACATCAATCATACTATCATCATGATTCCATACTTCCCAGTACTAACATAATCAACATCATTCCTTATTATCATATGAACTTTCATACTCCACATTATTACCATAATATAATACAATCCTTATTACTCACACAAGGTAATAAGTTCATAAAACATTAACCATTATCATCACTGATGCCATAATTCCACGAAGTCTTATAACTCCCAATAAACAAAACGAGGTTTAACATCATCATGTCACGAATGACAATAAATCACCTCAAATCACAAGAATACTTTCCAAACCATTACCATAAACCATGAGTTAACTTCCAAACATTTCCTTTGCTTTACTTTGGTCAAAACTATCTAAAGTAAATTCAATTCCCAACTTTGTCTCAGAATCTTTATTACCTTTCATACTTTTGAGAATAACATCTACGCTACTTTGATCTAAACTTCTCAAAGTACCTTAAACTTTCACTTTCATCTAAACTCTTCAATTTATCTAAACTCTTCAATTCATCTTACTAGACTTCCAAATCACTCATAACTCCTCTTTTACTTCCAAATTCATAAGAACACCAAAGCCACTCCACTCACATCCGAGTTTAAAGTCACCAACCAAGTATAACTTCCGGAAGTTAGTTTCCCTCTTAACCTCGATAAACAATAACGTCATGAAACATAATTCATAAAATTACAAACTTCCATTTTAAACTCACCTTAGATTGTGAAATCGAACTTCGAAAGTGTTGAGATAGATCCCACGTGAGCAATTACCAACCTACAAATAAGTTAAATCCAATAAACATTAATTAACTAGAAATTGAACTATCGACATCTAAACGCGTAAAACGATGAAAGACGCGGTTTTTAGCCTTATGGTGCTCTCGGCCAATAGGAGAGAAAATGAGGTTCGTGTTTGGTCTTTCGACTTTTAGGCATTTTAGAGGTGTTCCGGGTTGATTTCAGATACTTTGGAAGCCGCAATAACAATGGGTAACCGTATTTTAGGGTTTTACTTGATAATCGATTTCCAAAAAATTAAGTAAAATACAAAATCATAGCAAACTAAACACCCTAGCCATGGCCAAGTGAAAGAAAATCATACGGGACGGGTTTTCGATTCGACTCGGGTTTAAGTCCAAGACAACAACCTCATCCAAAGTGATTTTTCCTAACTAGAATTCACAAACAACACCCGGGAAAAACGAATCAAGGCTTACATACAAGATTGGAAATAAAGATAACACAAAAACCCATTTCTTCCTCACCTTGTATCTCCTGGATCTTTAATGGATTGGCCCGATTGATGGGATGGGTAGAAAGATAGTCTCGAGAGCTTTCCAACGAGCTAAGGCACGATGAAAACGGTCAAGAAACGAAGCCGGGGCGACAATTTCTTTCTCTTCTCTTTTCCTCCTCTCTAGCTACGGGTTTGGCTTTCTCTTTTCACTTCTCCTTTCTTTTTTTTTGTCATTATCCTTGAAATATATGAAATAGATATATATAAAGAAAGTTTGGTAAAAGACCATATTGCCCCTCCTCTTATTTCCTTAAGAAAACTTATTCCGTGTGCTCGTTATTTCACGTTTCAAATTCCAATACAACTTCACTACTTCTAATCTATCTTAAAAGTAATTAACAATAAATAATGGGCCCGCGAATAATTTTTAATACGTCCAAATCTAGTTTAAGCTAATAAAACGATTAAAAAGCTTTCAAACGAAATTAACTACTAAATTCTAAATTACTAATTCTAAAATTAAACTAAATACTTTGATTAAAGTAAATGAATAAATAAATGAAATATTAAATAAAAAAAAATCACTCCAAAAATAACGGGACGTTACAGTTGACTTCGGACCATACGGTATTATGGTACGATGACTTGAGATATGGTACGATCGCGTGGTATGTTGATTTCGATCCATACAATTGCACGATATGATGAAACTTGTTTGGTAATAAAGATAGATAATGTTACATTTACATATTCTTTAGAATTGTGTAGTAAGACTTAGTAATGAATGTTACTTTTACCTTCAGTCTTTATTTCTACCTCATGGTATTGAATGACGTTTATGAGTAGTATATTACTATCGTATGATTGTATGGAAATTGGAAATGTGGATATGGGTAGTAATGAGCATTTTAGGCCATTGGACACGATTCCTAGTATGAAATTTAGTTCATAGGATTACTTGCTTTCATTTTACTCTCACTTGCATTTTATGCTAATGGTGCTACACTTACAAATTTTAAGGTAAACCCCGTCCTAAGAAGCGTGGTAGAGGAGGTGGAGCCGCGTGACTTGTCGAGTTGGTGTATGGACAATGTTGAAACATATTTTGGTGAAGCATTCTTATAAATGCTTGTAAATCATTTTCATTTTTCATACTTATGTCTTTTTGAGCCCAAAAGGGTATTTGTATAAATTATGTCTATGTTTTATGACTTAATTCTCTTTTGGAATGCGCATTTCCGATTTTATAGCTTTCTCTGAATTTGGGTTGTAAAACAGGTTTTGGTTATTTGAATTTTAAACGAACCCATGCCGTTTTTCTTTAAAAATCGAGTCTTCTGCTGTGCATTTGAATTTAAAGAATTTAACAGAAAGCGGGTCGTTACAATTACACATCCAAACAAAAGCTACTCAAACCAAGACTATTAAAACCTACCTCCTACACATCCAAACAAAGGCTAAACCCAAACTATTAAAACCTACCCTACTAGACATCCAAATGAAGGCTACTCAAACCTAGACTATTAAAACCTACCCCATTATATATCTAAAAAGGTTATATACACTTAATGTTCCCCACCCTAGACAAGCTAAACTCACCCCCACCCTAACCTTCCTACCAAACACCCCATAAGAATCAATTGTACAGAAGAATTAATAACCAATCAAAAAGGGAAAAGTTATTGTTGAAATTGCAAGACCACCCCTCTCTTGGTCTTGCAATTCCACCAAAAACTGAACCTAGTTAACCATTATTTTTTAAAAAATAAATGTTCACAACTAGAAGGAAACCCATATATTATTTCATAAAAATCTAAATGGGAAAGAAAGACTACTCCATGCTTTATCTCGAAGCTCCAAATCAATTTTCTTTGATTTTAAATTTCAGACAAACCAAAACGAAGCAGCTAAGAAATCTTAGGAAATCAACTTATTATTCCATTAATCCTTTACTAAAAATGTTCCCAAATAATTGATAAAAATATAACAACAAGTTCATCTTTTTTCTTTATAGGGATTTGATTGAATTAAAATGGAGAAAAGAAAGAAACACAATGAATTAAAATTATAATATTATTTTATATAAAAAATTGTCATATCATTTATAAACAAAATATAATAATATCGAATCATCATACAAAGTTTAATGTTAGAGAGAATATGGTGAATAGAAAATTTTCAAGTCTCCATGTCAAAACCTAGCCATCATTGACTATATATCAGATTATAGTCACTCTCAACTTTTCAGAAACAATAAAATTCACTTTTTATCCTGAAAATCTGTGTGACGATATGTACAGTGCCAACAGTGTGTCTAACATGTATAGTGTATGTAACGTCCCGCTATTTTACCCGATTTTTTATTATTTTTTATTTAATTTAATTATTATTATTTGATGTAAAGCACTTAATTAATTTTAGAATTTATTAATTTAAATTTTAGATTTAATTTAGAATTTATAACTTAGAATTTACGAGTTTATTTTGTTCGTAAATTCTTTTAATCGCTTTATTAGCTTAAATTAGTTTTTGTCAGATTAATAATTATTAACAGGCCAATTAATAATTATTAATCACCATTGGGCTAGTTTAAGAACTTTGGGTTTCGTTTTATAAGCTAAAATCATTAAAAGGATGTATCCGTAATTTCCAATTTCTTAAAAATATTCAAAATCACTATTCATCTCTTTAAAATCTCAAAATTGACTCAAAGTTGACCAAGAATATCATTTTTCCTTTCTCTTCTTCTTCTCCAACATGAGCAACAATGGTGGGAGGGATTTTCTCTTGGCCTTTCTTCGATTCTCTACCGATTTCGATGAGGTCAGTTGTGTTGGATTGCTCGGGATGTGGGCTATCTATCCCACCTAACCTTATGCCGTTTCTCGTTCCTTAAGGGAAGCCGTAAAAAGTAAGTTTTCAAAACTTTTTACATGGTTTTGTTCGTTTTTTATTATAAATGAGTTTTGAAGTTGAAATCACGTATTTTTATAAAAAATTTGACGATTTTGAGCCCGGATTTTCGAAAAACACTATTCATCCGAAAACACTATTCACCCGAAAATCTTACTTTTTCCCTTATTAGATTTGAATTGTAATCCGTTGATCGATTGATGAATTGTAGGTGTCGGGTGTACGTTGAAGTCTCGTTGGACCGTTAATGGATTTTGCCTTGCAAAGGTGAGAATAAATAGAATTTAAAGTAGCCTTAGAAACCGAATAAGTTGAACGATTTGTAGGATCTGAAGTTGAGATTAAGGCTTAAATCGAAAGGATAAAAGAAAGTGAGATAACATGCTTAGGCTTGGAGTTAATTCGAATTTGAGTTTAGAGAACTCATAGGTATTTCGAAGGAAACAAATAACTCTTGGAAGTTCTAAGTTTAGATTTGTTTCAGCATTTACCAATGTTTATCGGAAGTTGAAAGTTCCAAGTATAATAGGGTGAATAAGGAATTTAGATAAGGAACTTCGGATATTTATCGAAGACAATAGAATCATTTGAATTGGAGACTTTATGATATAGTTAGTAATTCAAGTAACTGAAGGCCGTTTGGCTTGTTTTATTTATTGTTTTCTTACCAGAAGTTCCTAATATCTTATTTAATGTATAAAGGCTAATTCGCGATCTCTTTATCTTTATGTCTTTCGATCACTTTGAATATTTATATTTATTTTATCTGCACACTCTGAATGTTTATATTTATTTTTACTACACTTGAAAGCATATTCATATCATATCATATCATATTGCATTATCGATTATTGGGAGGAATAATGAGGCAATGCATAGACTGAGTGTGCTTGCATTGTCTGGTATTATTCGTTTTATGTTTCCGTATATGTACATGAGGAATGCTAAAGGACTGCGGGACTTTGCATGATCGGAGGGGATGAATAATGAGATAATGATGTAACTATGCGAGTTCATATTATCTAGTATTATCCATAATTACCATGATACATATACGAAGATACAGGGTATGACTTAGCCTACGGGCTCATTACCTGTATTCGATGGGTGAGATAATGAGGTGAATAAACTTAGCCTACGGGAGCTTCATTACTTTTCATTATTCACTAGAGGTGGGAAGATGTGACGACCCGACAGTTTTAAATAATTTAAATTAGAATACACAGTGGAAGTCTTTTATTTTAAGAAAATTTGGCGTGGTTATGTTTGAAAATTTGCTGGCCAAAACCTGTTTACATCTTAATTTCAAAATCTAAAATACACAAGGAACATTAAGTTCCTATCCAGGAGTTCAAAATGATTATAATCATAAACATAAAGACAAAAGCTCTTAAGAGCTATATACAATTGTACAAATCTCAAAAATGATATAAAATTCACAAAACCATGTACATGGATTTTTACAACTACTTAGTCCATCTCGAAATCATCATTCTCTCGATCAAGCGGGAACCAGCTCCTCTTCCATGATCCCAAACATTACCTAAAATGTTTGTAATATCATGAGCTAACAAACTAAGCCCAGTGAGAATAATAAGAATAAAAAGTAAAGATAGACCTCAAACTCGCATTTCCGATTTGTGTCCAATTATTCTCAGACAATCAATCCTAAAGTTCTCCAAACTATAGATAATTTCATTCTAAATTCTCCAAATGATGATATTACTAACACTCGTAGTCAATCCTCATCCATTACTTGTTATGGCAAAATAAGAAAAGTAAATAACTTTGTATAAAATATAACATCTCGATTTATATTCCATCGATCATATGCATAAAAGTAATGAGTACATCCCGTCGGATACGCATTCGCCATTTATGCATGAAATGAAGGTAATGTGGATTTCACTTACTATCCACCCTTATCCTTATGTATGAAGTAGTGTGGACTTTTCCCGTAGTATCCACCAAAACTTATGTATGGAAGTAGTGTGGACTTTTCCCGTAGTATCCACCAAAACTTATGCATGGAAGTAGTGTGGACTTTTCCCGTAGTATCCACCAAAACTTATGCATGGAAGTAGTGTGGACTTTTCCCGTAGTATCCACCAAAACTTATGCATGGAAGTAGTATGGACTTTTCTCATATTATCCACCAAAACTTATGCATGGAAGTAGTGTGGACTTTTCTCATATTATCCACCAAAACTTATGCATGCAAATAGTGTGGACTTTTCTCATATTCCACCTTTAACCTTTCATTTTTCTTTCTCACTTTCTTTTCTTTTCAATGATGCGAGATGTTAGGCATATGCTTGCATATGTTTGCAAAAGTAAATAAGTAAATATAAATGATAAAGTAACCGAAACATGCATAAAGTAAAGGAGCAAAAAGTAAAGACATAAAGTAAAGGACATAAGTAAAATAGATAGTAATCTCAGACGAACGATATGTCGATCAAACTCCGGTACATTAAAACAAGTAAATCCTATCTTAAACGATTAACCTATACCTTCCAGGATTTTAAACTTCCAATAGCAATCTGATGTTCTATTAACCGTTCTAAATACAAGTTGGATCTTTTAACTTCCAATGATCCAACCTAAGCTTCGAAACGAGTCTAACTTAGAATCTTCTAAGATTCAATACTTTCCTCGAGAACTCCTAAGTTTTCACGTAAAGGATCAACTTCTAATCCTTAGGGCACTAACTCACATCCCTCTAATCTTAGATTCGGATTCTAATCTTAGTTTCAATTCTACAAACATCTCACTTATTCGATTTCTATAAATACTTTAAATCCTAAATATTCTCACCTTAGCCAAATAAGAAAAAATAGCTTTGCTCCAAGTTTCCGAAAGCACAATCAAACAACGATCCGAAACATCTACAATTAATTATATCTAACAATTAATAAATAAACATACGTCGATCAAATAACATCTAAAAGCTCAAAACAATGAACAACCTCATAAACGCCACTATGAGGCTCTCGGCCCTCCCATGAAAAGTTAGGTACTTCAGAGGTGTTTCGAGTTGGTTTCAAACAAATTCGATATTCCCTATTTCAATGGGTATCGATAATTTGGGTTTTTGAACGTTATGCCATTTCCCGAATTGAATTTAAATAAACATTATTTCACTAATTTATAACCCATAATCAAACCCAAAAAGGTAAATTTCCAACGGGAAGGGTTTCGACTGAAACTCGGTTTTAGGGTTTAGGGAAAGTTGTCAAAATCACTAAAAACAACTCCCGTAATAAAAGTCATCGAGTTTAACGGCAAGAAATCGAAGATTCAAAATGAAAACTCCATTAAAACACTATTTGGAGCTTAGGGTTTGAAGTTTAACTTACCAAGAACTCCGTGGATCTCGAGTCGCAAGCACGATGGTTGGGTGGAAAAGAATCCTAGACTCGAGGGCTTTCCGATGCAACCGAAATCGAGTCGATCCGTCGAGAAACGAACGAAAAACCAAAAATCCTCATTTCCCCCCTTGAAGCTTTGGCCAATAACGAAAGTGGTAAGGCTAAACAATATGCTACCACTTTTATTCGATTGAGTATCTCGATAGGCCAATAAACTTAGGGTTCAACTGACCCTTATTCCCAACTTCAATAATACCCTTCCTTGGTGCCACTTGAAGTATACGAGATCCACTACTACAACATGAACGGACTACACCGAATCCTGTTGTCAACTTTGGTTAACCTTTAACCTCTTTCTAAACAAATGATAGACTCGCTAGTCATTTGTTACAACTTGAGTACCAAAAGTCTCTTTTCTCCAATTTCATCCAAATGAGCGGAAGAACGACACCTTCTACCACAAAGTGCCTAAACAGTGCCAAAACCCTGAGACAAAGAGAGTGTCTCGATCTGATAAAATCTTCACCGGCACACCATACAATCTAACAATCTTTCTTAGGTACCACTGTTCCCTAGTCTTAACTAGGTAGATGATCCTTCCAAGAGTAAGTGTGCGGTTTTTCATCAAATGGTCTACAATCACCCAAATGATATCATAACTCTTTGCTCTCTTTTGGTAGACTCCTGGTAAACTCCATGGAAATCTTCTGCCATTTCCATTCAAGCACTTTCAAAGATAAGATAACCCGGTAGATCTTTAGGGCCTTGACTTGCTAACAAATCAAGCACTTATTCACATACTTTACAATCTCACGTTTCATCCCAGGTCATCAATAATATTGTCCCGATTCTCGTACTTCTTTGTACTACCTGGATGAATAAAGAAGATAGAATTGTGAGCCTCCTCCAACAGTTCCCTTCTTAAAGTCGATCCTTAAGGCACACATAGCCTCTTACGATACATCAGAGCACTATCTGCAGAGAAGGTAAAATGGCTAGGTAAATCTGACTCAGCCTCTCTAAAACCGGCCTGTAGATGATTTTCTTCCTTCTGTGCATCAATCATTTTCTGCCTCAAAGTAGGTCCCACTGTTATACTAGCCAGACTCACAGTGACCTTGGCAGTCAGAAATGCTATCTCATCTTGTTCCATATCCCATCTCAATCTCAAGGTATGGCCGACAAAGCTGATGAATGAGAAGACTTCCTACTGAGCATGTCAGCCACTACATTGGCTTTCCCAGGATGATACTGAATATCACAATCATAATCCTTAACGAGCTCTAACCATCTCTGCTGTCTCATATTCAATTCCTTTTGAGTGAAGAAATACTTGAGACTCTTATGGTCAGTAAATATCAAAATCTTCTCGCCATACTAATAATGTCTCCATATTTTCAATGCATGAATAACAGCTGCCAACTCTAATTCATGAGTCGGATACTTCTTCTCATGCTCTTTCAACTGACGGGAAGCATAAGCTATCATTTTCCCGTGTTACATCAACACACATCCCAAACCTCTCTGGGAAGCATCTGCATACACAGTCAGACCACCGGTTCTATTGGGCGACACTAGAACAGGTGCTGTCACAAGCCTCCTCTTGAGCTCCTCAAAGCTCCTCTCACAATCCTCAGACCATACAAAATCAACTCCCTTCCGAGTCAAACATGTCAAGGTTGAAGCAATTTTGGAGAAATCTTGCACAAACCGTCTATAATAGCCTGCAAGTCCCAGAAAACTGCGAATATCAGCCACACTCATCGGTCTAGGCCAGTAACTAACTGCCTCAATCTTAGAGGGATCAACAGATACTCCTCTACTCGATACTATATGTCCTAAAAATGCCACTTCTCTCAGCCAAAACTCACACTTCGAGAACTTGGCATACAATTTCTGATCTCGTAGTACCGTCAAAACTTCCCGTAGGTGTATAGCATGCAACTCCTCTGTCTTGGAATAAACAAAGATATCATCAATAGAACAATCACAAAAGAGTCAAAGTACCCTCGCTTTATTCACTTAGTGAAACGCACTTTTCGAGGACGAAAAGTCTTTTAAGGAGGGTAGACTGTAACGTCCCGTTATTTTGAAGTGAATTTTATTTTTATTTTATTTTATTTAATATTGTTTATTTATTTCAATTCAAGTATTTAGTTTAATTATTATTTTGTAATTTTGATTTTAGTAGTTAATTTTTGCCCGAAATTCTTTTTAATCGTTTTAATGTTTTATTTTCGCTTCGGTGACATCAAAATTACAAAATAATAATTAAACTAAATACTTGAATTGAAATAAATAAACAATATTAAATAAAATAAAATAAAAATAAAATTCACTTCAAAATAACGGGACGTTACAGAAGATATTATTGAAAAGACTTTGTATATTTTATTTTGGAAAGTGAGTTTAATGAGGTGAATGAACTTAGCCTACGGGAGCTTTATTACATGTCATTATTTACTAGAAATGGAAAGATATTATTGAAAGGAATTTGTATATTTTATTTTGGAAAGCGAGATAATGAGGTGAATGAACTTAGCCTACGAGAGCTTCATCGCATGTGATAGTTATATTAATGTAAAGGTTGTGTGCCTTTTACACTTGTTTAGTGAGTTAATAAACGTTTAAATATGTTAAGACTGAGTGAGCTTAGCATTATTTATTAAAGAAAAGAAATGAAACATTATATATATTATACATTTCCATAGGGAAAAAGAATGAATTATGATGATAGCCGAGTGCCATAGAAAAGATGAATGGGATTGAATTGTATAATGAGAGAATACAAGGGTGTATTGAACCTTGTATAATTATTATGATATATATATATATATGTAAGAAAAATTAGATTCTCAATAAATTGGAATATCTGAATTTGGAGATTTACACTTGAATGTAAACCTTATGTATAGTATAAGGTATTGAAGAGAATGAAATAAAATGTTATGTGTGTGATGAAACACATCCTCCTAAAGGCTTGGAAGATAGTTCCTCAACTATTTGGGAGAATTGGTAAGTAAAGGTGAAATACTTGATGTAAAACCCTTTTGGTTGTTGAAAGGTAAGGGAATGTGAGTTTTTCTTGGACACAAATCCGGATGCGGGTTTGGAGTCTAATGTTACTTTTTATTCTGTTTATTTTCATTGGGCTTGTTGTTAGCTCATGATATTACAAATATTTTCAGGTAACGTTCGGGGTCGTGAGAGAGGAGCTGCTGCAGTCTGATATGGATGATAATGATGCCGAGAGGAACTAGTTATATTTTAAAGTCCATGAACACATTTTATTACATGTTTTGTCTAATGAGTTGAATATTTGTATATAAGCTCATAAGAGCTTTTCGTTTTGGCTTTTATAACCTTGAACTTCTTTAATCCTTACAACAGGAATTGCATTTCCTATCTTTTAAATTCTCTGATTGTGAAAAGTGTAAACAGGTTGTGGATAGTCCAAGTTTTAAACATATCCACGCCAAATTTTTTATTAAATAATAAGTCTTCCGCTGCAATCTGATTTTAAATTATTTAAAAGGAGTCGGGTCGTCAAAGTGTAGCAAAGGTTATGCTTTTCACTTTTCATAAACAATATCTTTTGATCCAATCGATATTGCAAATTACATTATTGATTTCTAGACCTACTCATAAGCTTCCATGCTAAATTTAATTTTTGTATGTAATATATATATGTACATAATGTAAGAAATATATCTACTCTTTTCTTTTGTATATAATATACGTAGTTGTTTGTCCTCTGTATTGTTTCTTCCATTCCACATATGGTACAATGGGTATAGTTACATTTTTTTACGATACATTTTCCTTTTGTTAATTTTTGTACTGTTCATAAATTAGTTGTAACGTCCCGTTACTTTATTTAAGTGAATTTTTTTTAATATTTAATTTAGTTATTTATTTATTTTAATTAAAGTATTTAGTTTAATTTTTGAAAATTAGAAATTTAGAATTTAGTAGCTAATTTCGTCCGAAAACCGTTTAAATCGTTTTATTAGCTTAAATTAGTTTTGGTTGTATTAAAAATTATTAGCGAGCCCATTATTTATTGTTAAATACTTTTAAGATATATTAGAAGTAATGAAGTTGAATTGGAATTAGAAACGTGAAATAACAAGCAACCGGAAAAAGTTTTCTTAAAGAAAATAAGAGGAGGGGCAATATCGTCTTTTACCAAAATTTTTTATATATATCCACTTCATATTTTTAAGGATAAAGATAAGAAAAAAAAAGGTGATAATTTGTCCCCAAACCCGTAGCCTAGAGAGGAAAAAAGAGGAGAGAAAGAAATCGTCGCCCAGGCTTCGTTTCTCGACCGTTTTCATCGTGCCTTAGCTCGTTGGAAAGCTCTCGAGACGTAATTTCTACCCATCCCATCAATTGAGTCAATACATTAAAGATCCAAGAGATAAAAGGTGAGGAAGAAATGGGTTTTTGGGTTTTCTTTATTTCTAATCTTGTATGCAAGACTTGATTTCTTTTTCCCGGGTGTTGTTTATGAATTCTAGTTAGGAAAAATCACTTTGGATGAGGTTGTTGTCTTGGACCTAAACCCGAGTCGAATGGAAAACCCGTTCCGTTTGTTTTTCTCTCACTTGGTGATGGCTAGGGTGTTTAGTTTGCTATGATTTTGTGTTTTACTTAATTTTTCGGAAATCGATTATTATGTAAAACCCTAAAATTCGGTGACCCATTGATATCGCGGCTTCCAAGTTATCTGAAATCAACCCAAAACACCTCTAAAGTGCATAAAAGACAGAAAACCGAACCCGAGCCCTCTTCCCCTTGTTTGGCCGTGGGCTCCATAGGTCTTAATTCTGGGTTTTTCGTTGTTTTATGCTTTTAGATGTCGTTTGCTCGATTTTTTTCGATTAATTAATGATTGTTAGGTGTAATTGATTTGTAGGATTGTAATTGCTCGTGTGGTTTTCGACCTCGGCACTTTGTAAGCTTGGACTTCACAATCTAAGGTGAGTTTAAAATGGAAGTTTGTAATTTTATGAATTATGTTTCATGACGTTATTGTTTATCTAGGTTAAGAGGGGAACGAACTTCCGGAAGTTATACTTGGTTGGTGACTTTAAACTCGGATGTGAGTGGAGTGGTTTTGGTGTACTTATGGTTTTGGAAGTAAAAGAGGAAACATGAGTGGTTTGGAAGTCTTATAAGATGATTTGGAGACTTTAGATGAAAGTTGTAACGTCCCGTTATTTTGTGATAAAATTTTATTTATTTATTTATTTATTTTATTTTAATTCAAGTAATTAAGTTCATTTTTTTTTTAAATTAGAAATTTGCAATTTATTTCATTTTAATTCATTTTAATGGCTTTATTTATTTAAATACGTTTTAATGGTGTTAATAATTATTAACGGGCCAATTAATAATTATTAATTACCATTGGGGTAGTTTGAGATGTTCGGGATTCGTTTTTAAGCCAAAAGTCATAAAAGGGCAAAGTTGTAATTACCCAATTTGCAAAATATCTAAAAAACACTATTCATTTGTCTTTAAAAATACAACTTTGACTCAAAATTGACCAAGATCCTCTCATTTTCTCTCCTCCTTTGCCGTGGGCTTCCTCCCTCCTTTTCCCAAATTTGGCTTTTGTTCGTTTCTTGTCGGATCGGCTCAATCTTGGATATTTCGGAAAGCCCTCGGGTCAAGGATCATTTTCCATCTACCCATCGTCCGTTTCTCTCGAGATCCGAGGAGTTCTCGGTAAGAATCTCTTCAAACCCTAAGCTCCAAATAGTGTTTTAATGGAGTTTTGCTTGTTTTCTTTCGATTTCTTGCCGTGAAACTCGGTGTTTGTCAATTCGGGAGTAGTTTTAAATGTTTTTGGAAACTATTCCATAACCCTAAAACCGAGTTTCAAATAAAACCCTTTCCGGTTTGAAATTTACCCTTTTGGGATTGAAAATGGGTTAGAAATTAATGAATGAATGTTTATTTAAATTCAATTCGGGAAAGGGATTAATGTTCAAAAACACTATTCATCGATACCCATTGAAATCGGGATTATCGAATTTGATTAAAACCAACTCAAAACGTATTTGAATTGCCAAAAAGCCGAAAAACCAAACCCGAGACTTGTTTTTGATGATAGGGCCGTGGGCCTCTTTGTGGGTTTTATTGGGTTTTCGTTGCTTTGTATGTTTAGTAGTTGTTTGATTGATATATGGTTTCGTTATTGATTGTTACGATGTAATTCGTTTGTAGGTGTTTTTGAACCTTGTGGTTGATCGCTCCTTCAGACTTGGGAGCTAAGTCATCTTATTAATTAAGGTGAGAATAGTTAGTATTTAAAGTAACTATAGAAAGCAGACAAGTGTGATGGTTTGTAAAATCGGAAACTAAGATTAGAATCCAACCTAAGATTAGAGGGTGTGAGTTAGTGCCTTAGGATTAGAAGTTAATCCTTTAGGCGAGAAACTTAGGATTTCTCAATGAAAGCCTCGAATCTTAGAAGATTCTAAGCTAGAATAGTTTCGGAGTTTAGAATGGATCATTGGATGTTAAATGATCCAAGACTTTGATAAGAACGATTGTTAGAACCTCGGATTATTGGAAGTTTAGAATCCTGGAAGGTTTAGGATAATCGTTATGTTTTGATGCTTTACTTTGTTAATGGAGTTCGATCGTATATCGATTATCCAGAATCTCTGTTTATTTTATTTTATGTCCTTTACTTTATGTTATTTCGATTACTTTAATTCCGCACTTTACTTATTTATTTTTACAAGCATATGCAGGCATATGCATAACATTTTGCAACATTATTTATCATACCATAACATCTCGCACCATTGAAAAGAGAAAAAGAAAAGAATGAAAGGAACGGTGGATGAGTGGATACCCACGTTACCTTCATGCATAAGGTGAATGGTGGATGAGTGGATACCCACATTACCTTCATACATAAGGTGAATGGTGGATGAGTGGATACCCACATTACCTTCATACATAAGGATAAGGGTGGATAGTTTGTGAAAATCCACATTACCTTCATTACATGCATAAATGGCGAATGCGTATCCTATGGATGTACTCATTACTTTTATGCATATGATAGATGAGAAAGAGAGTCGAGATGTTATATTTTATGCAAAGTCATTTACTTTTATTACCTTATGTTATAACAAGTTATTGGATGAACAATTAGACTAAGTGTGCTAATTAGTATCATCATTTGGAGAATATGGAATAGAATTACCTAGAGTTTGGAGAACTTTAGGAGTTGTTGTGTCAGGTTATTTGGATACAAATCGAAATGCGAGTTCGGGGTCTATCTTTACTTTTTATGCTTATTATTCTCACTGGGTTTAGTTTGTTAGCTCATGATATTACAACTAATTTCAGGTAATGCCTTGGCTAGAGGTCGAGGAGGAGGAGGTGGTGCTGCGTGATCGAGGGATGCTGACCTCGAGATGGACTAATGGTTTCTGTAAAGTTTATGTCTTATTTTGATGAACTTAAGGATTTGTATTTTGTATTTGACTCCTAAGAGTCTAATATTGATGTTTTATGATATTATATGTTTGAACTCCTGATTTGGACTTAAAGTCCATGAGATTTGATTAGAATTGAAAATTTGGTTGTAAACAGGTTTTCGGCATGCCAATTTTCAAACAAAACCACGCCAATTTTTCGTAAATTAAAAGACTTCCGCTGTTTTCTCTGATTTTAATTTATTTAAAATTGACGGGTCGTCACAAAAGTGAATGAATAAGGAACTTTAAGTGATTTGGAAGTCAAAGTGGCTTAGAAATAACACTTGAGTATTGACTCGTGTAATTCAAGCGGTTTATGTTCTTTAGTAGTTTAGTGGAACTTTATCTAACTTACTAGGGAGCTTGATGGATTGCATACGGCACATGATAGTATGTTGATACGCTCCATATGGTATCATGGTGCGATGATATGTGATACGGCACATGATAGTATGTTGATACGCTACATACGGTATCATGGTGCGATGATATGTGATACGACACATGATAGTATGTTGATACGCTCCATACGGTATCATGGTGCGATGATATGTGATACGGCAGATGATAGTATGTTGATACGCTCCATACGGTATCATGGTGCGATGATATGTGATACGGGACATGATAGTATGTTAATACAGTTCATACGGTATCATGGTGCGATGATATGTGATACGGCACATGATAGTATGTTGATACGCTCCATACCGTATCATGGTGCGATGATATGTGATACGGCACATGATAGTATGTTGATATGCTCCATACGGTATCATGGTGCGATGATATGTGATACGGCACATGATATTATATTGATGCACTCCATACGGTATCATGGTGCGATGATTTGTGTTACGATACATGATAGTATGTTGATACGCTCCATACGATATCATGGTGCGATGATATGTGATACGGCACATGATAGCATGTTGATTCGCTCCATACGGTATCATGGTGCGATGGTTTGTGATATGGCATGTGGTATGTTGACTTCGGTCCATACGGTATTTGTGATATGGCACGTGGTATGTTGACTTCGGTTCATACGGTATTTGTGATACGGCACATGATAGTATGTTGATACGGTCCATATGGTATCATGGTGAGATGATTTGTGATATGGCACGTGGTATGTTGACTTCGGTCCATTTGGTATTATGGTACGATGAAACTTGTTTGTTAACAGATATAGTTAGTAATACAGTTACATATTCTTTAGAATTCTGTAGCAAGACTTAGTAATAACCGATTCTTTTACTTTAAGTCTTGATATCGTTACTTCACAAGAAGCATATTATGTACGTTGATTATGTGTGGAATTCGGAATGTTGAATGGGTTGTAAAGGTGAAATCTAGGCCTTTGGACACAATTTCCGATATGGAATTTGGTTCATAGGATTACTTGCTTTCATTTTACTCTCACTAGCATTTTTATGCTAATGTTGCTTCAATTACAATTTTTCAGGTAAGAATCGCGGTAGAGGACGAGGTAGAGGAGGTGGCGCCACGTGACTTATCGAGATGATGAATGGAGAGGAACACAACTGGATTTTGGTGTAGCATTCTTGAATGCTTACATATATTTCATCACTTTTCCTTATGTTTCATTTTGAGCTCGATGAAGCATTTGTATAATTTGTATATGTTTTCGAACTTTAAAACTTTCTTTAGAATTTTCATCATATTATGGAATGCGCATTCCAGGTTTATTGCTTTTCTGAAAAATTGGGTTGTATACAGGTTTTGGGTTATCCGAATTTTAAATGGACCCATGCCATTTTTCTGTAAAATCAAGTTTTTCGCTGCGCATTTGTTTTAAATGATTTAACGGTTCCGGGTCGTTACATTAGTTCAACATTAAATAGTACATATGGTACTTTCTTTTTTGTTGACATTATATAGTACATTTAGTACTATTACGACCCGACTATTTTAAATAATTTAAATTAGAAAACACAATGGAACTCTTTATATTTTAAGAAAAATTGCCGTGGTTATGTTTGAAATTTGGCTAGCCAAAACCTGTTTACATCCTAATTTCAAAATCTAATAAAATCACAAGGAACTATAAGTACCAAATCAGGAGTTCAAAGACTTATAATCATAAAATAAAGACAATAAGCTCTTATGAGCTAAATACAAATGTACAAAACAAAAAATCCTTAAAGTTCACAAAATTAATCCATAGACTTTTACAACCACTAGTCCAACTCAAGGTCATCATCCCTCGATCACGCAACACCATCTCCTCTCCCACGACCTCTAGCCAGGGCATTACCTGAAATTTTTTGTAATATCATGAGCTAACAACTTAAGCCCTGTGAGAATAATAAGAATAAAAAGTAAAGTTAGACCTCAAACTCATATTCCGATTCGTGTCCAATTAATCTGATACAATCGTTCCTAAAGTTCTCCAAACTCTAGGTAATTTCATTCTATACTCTCCGAAGGATAATATTACTAACACTCGTAGTCAAATTCTCATTCATTAACTTGTTATAACATAAATAAGAAAAATAAATAAACTTTACATAAATATAACATCTTGATCTTTTAACCATGATGAATGGTGTCCTAGAATTTGTAATTATTTAATAATAATAATTTATCTTGAATAAATTAAATAAATAAACGTAAGTTCTTTATATTATCTAGATTGATCCAATTAACGATATTAGGAATATATGGAAATATATTAATATCGAACATTCGAATAGTAAAACCCTAAGTCACTCTTATGAAATCACGACTTAGTATGTGAGTCATTCGAGAGGATTAAAGTCGAGATGAGTAACTTAAAAGTGTCTACAGTAAATGGATAACATTTGGGAACCTTATCCTGGTAACACTGTTGATAGCTTCGCATTTTTTTTATAGACAAATGATCTAATCCTAATCATTCATGTGGGAGACATGAAATGGAAGTATCATATGTAATGTTGATTGTCCAAGACAAGACCACGATGTTCGATCAAATTTCTCATTAGTACCATTTACGAGAAATGATTGAATATCAAACTAAGTTTATCAACTGTGATAGATCTCAATACTGAGTGAAATGCGGACTCCTATTTATGGAGTTATGTTCTTTAATTCAAATGGTTGAGAGCGATATGTAAAAACGCGCAATACACTCCTGTTTTGGGAACATGACTAGATAAGTAGCTGGGAACTCATTTACACGAGATGGAATTCATAACTTTCCTGCAAATTAATGGTATTAGTGCGATAGCTAAACATTTTAGGAACTTTAGGAAACTCCCTTGATCTACTGATTCAAGACATGAACAAGTGGCGCCACGACTTCTATTGATCACAGAAAGTACATTATCTCTAGTTCGACTAAAGATAAAGTTCATTGGAGAATCAGCGAGAACACAAGGATAAAACTGTAATTACAGGGGTAAAACGATAAATTTACCCGCCTATAATTATGAGGGTTCCACGTGAAGGATAATATCACAGATGTAAATAATGATAAACTAAATGGACAATAACTCATCTATAGTGAGGGGAGTTCAACTATGAATCTATAGTGGAATTATTCTTAGTTAGATAATAAGTAATTAACTGATTATGTGTTAATCACTTAATTGACTAATTATCAAGCCCATGATCTATAGGTCCATCGGGTCCCTATGCTAGCCCAACCATCGTAGTCGTGAAATCAAGTAGAAGAAATGGAAAATTTAAGTAAAGTGAATTACTTAAAGTAGGCAATATTAATTGTTTAAATATTGAGTATATTTAAACGGTAATTAATAAAAACATTATTAATTGTTTAAATAATGAGTTTATTTAAACAGGAGGTTAATAATGAAATATTATTAATTAGACATTATTAATTATTTAAATATTAAGTATATTTAAATGGTAATTAATAATTTGAAATTAATTAACAATTATTAATTGTTCAAATAATTAATTTGAACGGAAATTGATAATTAAAATTTGTGATGACCCGACTTAAACTAAAAGTTGTGGCGCGAACACACGAGGGGAAACGGAAAAGAACTTAAACTTTAAACAATTAGTTTTATAAAATATTCGAAATTTCGACATGAAGTACTCGTATATTTCATATCCCACATACAAAATAGACCTGTTTTAGCAGCATCGGCTTGTCGGCCGGTTTAAAACATCATAAGTTACAAATCAAAATAGAGTTGGTGCACCAGAGAAAAAGTTACAAAACTATAATATGTACATAAAAGTTACATTTCATCTCAAAAGTGAAAGACACGACAAAACAAGGAATGACCACACTCTTTTCCCAAGGATCCATGACTCGCGTTTCTGGAGCCTAATCCCAAAAGCTCCATCCCGACGCATCAATGTGCACCATCTGCCGCGCCATGTCCCCATCCTCAACAGGGTCCTAAAATGTGATATAGAGCACCTCTGACCATAACACTCAGTGAAAACAAAAGGAATGAAAAACGATGCTATGTAAGTACGGAAAAAAAAATTATGCACAATATATATAGACACTAAGTATGCATAAACAAAAGGAAAAAGTAAATGTATAAGGTGGACCAAACCGTTGGTATTTCATAATCAAGGCAAAACCGAGTCTTTGATCATTCAATCAATACCACTTTATTTACTAACTTCTGGCCATATAGTTTTATATAACTTTCCCATGTCTCACTACACGTAACACATACAACCTCTTTTAAAATCTTTCAATCCACAGATCACTAATTCTTCCAGGTTATTCAACAATAACCACTCTAGCTTCCAAGCCATCCACCACACAGTGCCTCAGAGCCTCCCCACTTCTGCCATGGTAGCCACGCGTAACGTCCAACAACCACTCACCATTACACGGGCTACGGCCCCATTGACAATGGTAAAACGTTTAGGATGCATGAATGAAGTGAGAAGGAATGAAATGCACTAGTCACACTTTCTTTTCTATTAGCATTAGAAATACTATGTCAGTACGACAATGAAAATAAAAAGAATTCTCGAACAACATGCTACTCAATTTTGAACTATCAATCAATACTTTCAAAGTACCCAAAAAGAATATCAACTTCAAGCATGATGCTGTAGCATTTCGCAAAACTGTACTTATCAAACAACAATCTAAAACATATCGAGCATGTGTATCATAAGTCCCAATTCAGCATATGACTCGTTCTTCAGTTGAAATACGAGTAGAAACGAAGATATGTGTAAAACTAGCTCACATGGTATGTAATTAACACAAGTACTCAAGTGGTCATGCAACTAGCCAAGATTGAATGTCAAGAACAATTCAAGTAAGATTAATAAATGAATATCTAACTCAAGTTGCATATAAGATTAAGTAACTTGTGTGTTTATCCCAATTTAGATGTAAGAAAGCAAGTGATCTCATCTTAAGAACTCAAATTGTATCCAAAAGCAAGTAGTTTCGGCAATTTTGCTCTTTCCGGCTCCTAAGAGCAAACCGAGCTTGGATCTCGTGTTTTAATACTTAACACACCGCAAAACACCTACAACCATCAATGATCATTTAAATCCCACCACGATCCTCTAACAATTACAAATCTCCCGCCGGCATCGTTTTTATTCTTTTTGTTCTCACCTTTTAAATTATGCTTTAAACGTGCTCGTGCTTGTCTATCCCCTACATTAAACCATTCCAAACAAGTTTAAACTTAAAATAAAGTAGATATCTCAGCCCATAAAGAATAACACGAAAATCAGCCCCGTTTGAAGGAAAAAGTTCCAAAACTAGCTAATTTAAAGTATAGTTTTTGGCCAAAAGGAAGATTATCACAAATTCATTGGTTTGCCTTCCTAGAATGATTTTCATGTGTAAAAATATGTCAATAAACACCCAAAATTCCAGAATTGAAAACCTCTAAATAAAAGTGAAGAAAACTCAATTTTTGTCAAAACTTGTAGCTTGGAATCCACCATTAATGGAGTTTTCTTAAAGTTTGAAGAACTTCCATGGTTTTCAATATAAAGAAAACTAAAACAAAACTTCCTAAGATGGGTAAACATGCTTTGAATAGCCAAAATCATATTTCAAGGTGAAGGAAAACAATCACAAAGAGACTTAGAACAAGCAAGAACAACACATCAATTTTCGAAAAAAAACCTAGAAATTCCCTTTTTCAAACTTACCTAGAACTTGCTTGAACTCCAATAATTCTTGTAAAAACCTTCATTGGATGGTAATTCTAACACAAAACAATCAAATCCCACTAAAAACTCAAGTAATTTTGAGAGAAGAAGAAGAAGAAAGCAAGAAATCAAAAATGGAGAAAAAGGGGAGGGGGGGACCGACGGTGGAGAGGGGAAGAAGAAAGAAAAAATCTTTTTTTTGTTTGGTTGTTTTTTTTTCCTTTTTCCAAGCTTTTATACTTTCCATTTTCTAAAAACAATAAATTAACTAAATTATAATTATCCCAAAACCCCTCCACCTCCTAAATTCTCCACCCAATCCCTCTTCTTTTCTCCCTTGCAAAAATACCCTTAGATTCTTAATACTTGCTAACTCACCCCTCCTTCCAATTTAACCATAGTTAAAGATTTTCCTTTAAATCAAGTGTCTATTTCTAAATAAATTACTAACCATGGTTAATTGTTAATTAACCAAAATACACTTAGCAAATGTTTTTTTTTAATTACTAACTATAACAAAATAAAAGAAAATAAGAACAATTCCAATTACCCGACAACAAATCTTGGGCCCTTACATCTCCTCACCTTATAATTTTGCGTCCCAACAAAATCAAACTTCGGAAAACAGGAACGGATAATGGTCCCTCATCTTATCTTCTAGCTTCCACGTAGCTTCCTCCGTTAATTGATTCCGCCACAAAACTTTAACAAGTTTGATTATCTTGTTTCTTAACACTTTTTGCTCACTTGCCAGTATTTCCACCGGTATTTCCTCATATGTCAAATTCTCATCGAACACTATAGGTTGAAAATCAATGACATGAGACGGGTCGACTACGTACTTCTGAAGCATGGATACGTGAAATACGTTATGAACTGCAGAAAGAGCTGGTGGTAAAACCAACCGATAAGCATGCTTCCCAACTCAATCTAAGATCTCGAAAGGTCCGATGAACCGCGGACTAAGTTTCCCTCTTTTCCCGAATCTCATTACACCCTTCATAGGTGCCACTTTCAGGAATACATGATCCCCCACCGCGAACTCTAGTGCGCTACGCCGGACATCGGCATAACTCTTTTGTCGGATCTGAGCAACTCGCATTCGTTCACGAATCAGGCTAATCTTGTCGCAGGTGGTTTGCACTAACTCGGGCCCCAGCAACTTACGTTCTCCCATTTCATCCCAATGCACTGGTGAACGACACTTCCTACCATATAAAGCTTTGAAAGGAGCCATCTCAATCGAAGATTGGTAGCTGTTGTTATATGCGAATTCCACGAGATACAAATGAGTATCCCAGCTACCCCTGAAATCCATAATACATGCTGAAGTCGTACAATCTCCTTCAAATAAAGTTGAGCCCATGCCTCCACTGAGTATGTGATCTTTCCTGGAATAAAATGAGCGGTCTTAGTCAAACGATCTACTATTACCCAGACCGTATTGAAACCTTTGAGTGTCCTCGGTAATCCAGAAATGAAATCCATCAATATTTCCTCCCACTTCCACTCAAGAACACTCAAAGGTTGAAGTAACCCTGGCGGACATCGTTTAAGTGCCTTTACTTGCTGACAAACAATACACTTACTAACATACTCCGCTGCCTCTCACTTCATTCTCGGCCACTAATAGTGTTGCTGTAAGTCCTGATGCATCTTGTTTCCGTCGAGATGTACTGAGAAAATAGAGTTATGAGATTCATCTAGTAATTCCTGTCGAAAAGTGGAACTCAGGGGCACACATAATTGCCTGCGATACAATAGGATGTTATCTGAATAGAATGTAAAGTATCCAGGTAAACTGGACTTTGCCTCCGCAAAAACCGAAGTTAAATGAGGTTCACCACGTTGAGCCTCAATCATACGGTATCTAATGGTAGGGCCCACCGTGAGACTAGCTAAGCTCACCGTGACTTCATTAGTGATATAAGCAATCTCTGCCCTATCCATCACCCACCGAAGGTGTACCTGATGTGACAGAAGTGCCGCACTATGAGACGTCTTTCTGCTAAGAGCGTCAGCAACCACATTAGCTCTGCCCGGGTGGTCTGGATATCACAATCATAGTCTTTCACCAATTCCAGCCACCTCTGTTGTCTCATATTCAACTCCTTCTAAGTGAAGAAGTATCACAAACTCTTATGGTCACTATAGACCTTCACCTTCTCCCTATACAGGTAGTGGCGCAAAATTTTTAGAGCCTGTACCACCGCTGCTAGTTCAAGATCATGGGCTGGATACCTCTTCTTATGCTCCTTCAGTCGTCAGGATGCGTATGCTATTACCTTACCATGTTGCATCAGTATGCATCCAATCCCTCGCAACAACGCATCACTGTATACTGTAAGACCACCTGAATGATCAGGCAAGGTCAAAACTAGAGCCGTAATGAGCCTACGCTTCAACTCCTCAAAACTACGCTCACAATCCTCTGACCACACATAATTCAAACCCTTCCTAGTCAGCTGAGTAAATGCGGCTGCAATTTTAGAAAAGTCTTGCACGAATTTCCGGTAGTACCCTACTAGTCCCAAAAAACTCCGAATTTCGGGTACACTGGTCAGTCGAGACCAACTACTAACTGCTTTCACTTTTGAGGGGTCCAGCGAAATACCTTCACTTAATACCACGTGCCCCAAAAAGGAAATTCGCTTCACCCAAAACTCACATTTTGACAATTTGGCGTAAAGCTTTTTGGCCCTCAATGTCGATAATACCTTCTGAAGGTGAATCGCGTGCATCTCCTTTTCCTTAGAATAAACCAGGATGTCATCAATAAAAACAATGACAAAAAGATCTAAGAATTCACAGAACACCGTATGCATAAGATCCATGAACGCAGCAGGCGCATTCGTCAAACCAAATGACATGACCACAAACTCATAGTGGCCATATTGGGAATGGAAAGCCGTCTTCAAAATATCCCATTCGACAATCCTCAACTGATGGTACCCCGATCGAAGATCAATCTTAGAAAATACTGTAGCCCCTTTCAACTGGTCAAATAAGTCTTCTATGGGAGGTAAAGGGTATTTATTTTTCACTGCTACCCGATTCAACTCGCGATAGTCTATGCATACTGAAATGTCCTATCTTTCTTTTTGAGGAATAACACCGGTGCACCCCAGGGAGATACACTAGGTCGAATAAATCCCAAGTCAAGTAATCCTTGAAGTTGAACCTTGAGTTCTTTCAATTTTGTCGGTGCCATTCGGTAAGGTGCCTGGCGCCGTTCCTGGAAGCAACTCAATTTGAAAATCCATCTCCCGTACCGGAGGAAGACCAGGTAATTCTTCAAGAAATGCATCTGGAAAATCCCGCACAATGGGCACTATGTTCACTTCTAACTCCTCAAACGAGTTATCCACCACGCTTGCCAGATAGCCCCAAGCGCCTTTTTGCAGTAAGGCATTCACTTGCAAGGCCGATATCACCACTGGTGCCAACTTACCCTTGGAGCCCCGAAAATGACCTCGATCTCCACTTGGGCCCACAAATTCCACTTTCTTCTTTTCACAATCAATTGTAGCACGATGGACCGACAGCCAATCCATTCCCAAGATCACATAATAATCTGATAAGGGCATCACGATCAACATAGCTCGAGTATCAAAACCTGAACTGAGCTCCTCATTAAATACCACTCAATTAACAATTAGAGATTGACCAATTAGAGTTGACACGTTCAAGTCATACTCCAGTGGTTTTGTGTCTAAGGTAGATTGCTTAACAAAATTCTCAGAAATGAAAGAGTGACTGGCCCCCGAGTCAAATAATACATAAATAGAATGCCCAAATACAAATAAAGTATTTGTAACCATAGTACCTACATTCTCAGAGTCCTCACGAGTCGTAGCATAGACCCGTCCCTACTGTTGCCGAACATGTTGTGGTTGAGGAGTGGGTGGAGGTCTCTACTATTGCTGCTGGACAGGCCTGATCTAAGCTCGACCCCGATCTTGCCCCCGACCCTGAGCCTGCCTCCCCTGCGGTGGTGGTACTTGCGTAGCCTGACATCGATTTGCAATGTGTCCCGGCTGACCACACTTATAACATTTCATCAACTTAAAACACTCTCCCTAATGATGTCCAGCACAGAGCTGACAGATGGGTAAAGTGTTCACCGGATTCCTATGTTGGAAAGCTTGGCCCCCACCTCAGTTAGGAGCAGTGCGGCCATGCTATGGGTAATCACGTCGATGAGCAAACTCGTCCACTTTCCTCTTCCCTGAAGAAGACTGCCCCACTGATACTTGTTTCGCCTTTTTGTCAGCCGAGGTGATATCCAGGGTCAAGGAAAAATCTATGGCATCTGCATACGTAGCTGGGCGCAAAGTTCAACATGCCCCCCGTATCTCTGCTCTTAAACCCACTATGAAACGTTTCTTCTTACTTTTGGGGGTGGCTGTATGTCAAGTGGAAAACCGGGACAACCTATCCAATTCCCACTCGTACTCCACCACGGATCGATCTCCCAGTTTAAACGAGAAAAACTCCACCTCCAGCTGGTCTCGGGTATCCTCAGGATAGTATTTTTTGAAGAACTTTACTCGAAATTTCTCCCACGTCACTTGCCTGGTCGGGGCCAAGGACTGTGAAGTGGAGTCCCACCAATTCATAGCATCATCTGCCAACAAATAGGTCTCACAGTAGACCTTCAGCTCTTCTAGACAAGCAATGTAACCAAACGCCTTCTCTACTTTTGTGCATGTTTTCGGTGCATTCTTTCTAAATTCTTTCAACATCTTGGTGGCACTAGTGATACCACCTCCACCTTGCATCACATGACAAGCCGGAGGTATCACCCCTCCTCCAAGTGGTACGTTCACTTAAGGGTTTACCGGTTCTCCAGCATTCATGAAGTTTTCCCCATAAGCTTCCTCTGCCGGTGGTGATGGCGGCGGTGGCTCAAGAACTCCAGAATAGTTCCACCCACGGCCTCTCCCACGACCCCGCGGAGGGTTTACACCTCTTCCCCTACCAAGTGACACACCTTGAGGCATCCTGAATAACAAAACCACCACTCAACCCGTGAGTATGCTAAAAAAGATTTATGCAATTAGATAAAACTTTTATACTTATACTTAACAAAATAACATAAATAAAGGGCAAAAAAATCTTAAATACGAGGTTTATCGGCATACCTGGTACCGTTGACTTTCAAGATGACTTTTGGATTAGGCTCAACCAACCGACGCATACTACGTGACAATGTTTATTCGACTAATAGGCTGAGATCTTATTAGGTGTACTGAGAATGTGATTGACCTGTTTAGTTTTGGAGCTTTTGCACAATGTTTAGCATATTGGTGTTTTCGATTTAAGGGAGTCATGATACTTTGAGAGATTTCTCTTTGATACTTAACATTTGATTGATGTTGGATTGCTCCATAGTTGCTAAAGTAGATGTACTAGTTGAACACATGGCTAAATATTTATGTGTCAAAGAGGCATGATTGTGTTTAGATTCCAGTGTTAAGAGAAGGGATACCTAATTCAGGTGAGTCTTTGTTGAAAGGGTAATCGGTCTAGCTCTAGTCCAGTGACCTAGGTTCAATTTAAGGGATGAGTCCTTGGTTTGAGATTAGGAAGTTGAACTATTAAGTGTAAAGACAAATCAGTGTGTTAGTGTGGTTTTAAATTGAAAGAGTGTTTCCACTCAAGAAAAGAGGTTAGAATATTTCATGATAGGTTCGATGAGAACCATTAACAACTGTGTTATTTGGACAATGGACTAATCTTGTAGTTATTACATTTTGGATGTACCAAATTAAGTTTGAAAGACCTGAGATCGAGTTATTGACATCCAAACATTGTAAGTTTTAAGGTACACTAACATTATGGTTAAGTGTTAGTATCTGATTGAGTTCTAGAGAGAATGTCGTCGGACCATGGTGTTAGTGACTTTATGAGGCGATGTGATAGTTTCGTTCGCAAACCTTTTTAATTACTTTAGTAGCTTAAATTATTATTGGGTGTATTAATAATTATTAACAGGCCAATTAATAATTATTAATCAATTATTAACTAGTTTAAATGCTTCTGGTTTAGTTTTAAAAGCTAAAAGCAAATGAGGGACGAATTCATAATTTTTTATTTGTTAAAAATATCTATTCACAATTTATCATCTCTTTAAATACACATTTATTCAAAAAAAATCACAAATTTTTCTTCTCTTATTTCCATCATGACCGTGGGTGCCTTGTGGGGTGGAGTTTTTTTTTGGGTTTTCTTCGATTTCTTTTGGGTTAGATTGCTCGGGACGAGGACGTTCTATCCATCCTAACCTTGTGGCATTTCTCGTTCTCTAAGGGAAGCCTTAAAAAGTGAGTTTTCAAAAAAATTCATATGATTTTCTTTGTTTTTGTTTCTAAATGAGTTTTTAAGTTGAAATAATGTATTTCCATCAAGAAATTTTACGATTTTGAGATCAGAATTTTGAAAAACACTATTCATCTGAAAACACTATTCAACCGATAATCACACTTTTTCTCTTTTAGTCATGTTTTATAAATTGTATTCCATTGGTGTTATTGTAGGCGTCAGTAACTGCACGTGTGATAATTCATTCGCCAGTTAGAAAGTTGTCTACTTTGCTAAGGTGATTTTAAAGTGGTTCTATGTTTTGAGTTACATTACGTTATTGTTTGACTGTGGTTCAGAGATTCGTTTATTGTTAAGATATATTAATGGTTGGATGGTGACTATGAACCTTGGAAGTGAGTTCAAGATCGTTTGTATTTTAAGTGTATTTCGAGTTAATTACTGGATTTGATTGAAGAGTAAGCTTTAGTACATTTTTGGACATTATGTAAGGTTAGGGGTGTTTTTGGAGAATCTTGGAAGTGGAAGGTACTTTGTTTGGTTTTGGACTGATGAGTCCTTGTAAGGGGAGTTTTACATAGCTAAACTTGGATAAATATAGGTTAAAAGACCAAGTAATTGTGTAAAATGGTAAATCATTGTATATAACTAAACTATACTTTTGTGATTGATAGTTCTTTTGAAGTCGATTATTTCTTTTAGCTCGTTTTGTATGATTTTCCTTATAAATTGAGTGTTTGCTCCCAGATTCCTAATGTCACAGCTTTGGGCTTGAGACTCTAGCTAGTGCTTTTGTCAGTTTTCTCTCATTCTAATGCAAGTCTGTTGAAGGCATGCAACATGTATGTTGAAGCAAGCCAGTCTAGAGGAGAAGAAGATATTATTTTTTCGTCAGCTATGTTGATGGGACAAGCTGCTGTCGCATCGGGCTACAGTGTCCTAGCCTACTATTTTGGTGGGAAAGATAAAAAGGAAAAAACAAAGCAAGAGTTGGCCGATATATAAGAGAAGAGAGAACTTTTAGGTCAAGAGAAAAGTCGGAGAAGAAGAAGAAAGAGCAAGGAGGCAACTGTAGTTTAGAGTTTTAGTTTTGATTTATAGTTTATTTAGTTAAAGTCTGTACTTTACTACCCTGCAATCAATACAAAAAAAAACTTTCAATTTGCGACCATAAAATTGCGACCAAATGGTCGTTTTTAGGGTATAATGTGACCAAAAAAGCGACAAAAATGGTGGTGGCCAAAAAGCTGGTCGGTCCTGAATTTGGGCAACTGGATAGTCACAAATTTACGACAAGAAACGTTTGGTCACAAAAAAGTCAACCATTTGAAAAAACGACCAGATGGTCGCTTTAAAAATGACCATCTGGTCGTAATTTATGTTGAAGATAAGTGACCATTTGGTCACATATCGAATGGTCGTATTTCATGTGACCAAATGGTCACTTTTGGACTCAGTCAAAATACGACCAGATGGTCGCCTAAAAAGGGACCATATGGTCGTAATTTATGTTGAAGATAAGTGACCAATTGGTCACATAAAAAAGTGACCAACTGGTTGTATTTTATGTGACCAAATGGTCACTTTTGGACTCAGTCAAAATGCGACCATATGGTCGTTTTCTTGAAATAAAATGCGACCATATGGTCGCATGTAAGAATTTATTTTTTTTTTTTTTTTAAATTTAAATTTCAATAATTAGTTAATTAATTATTAATTATTTATTTAATTAAGATTAAAATTTAATAACAAAAAATTGGAATTAAAATAAAATATACATATATAAAATATTCAAAAAAAGTTTTTTACAGACGAAAGCATCCTAGAACTACTGCGGAGGGGCGGGGGGTGGAGGAGGAGGCGTCGATGATGATTGGCCGCCGTCTAGGGATTTGAAGTACGCGACCAAAGCTGCTGTCACCTGGGCCTCGACCCGTGCCTGCATGTTCGCCTCAATCGCAGCGACTCGAGAAATGAAGTCCTCGCGCATAGCGTCCATGTCTGCGCTTAGCTGCTGCTCAACCGGAGAGGGGCCGGAGCTAGTGCTCGCTCCGCTCCGCTGAGGCTGGGGCACATCTGCGTAAAGGCGTCGCCCGTACGAGCCGATCCCAGGAACTGATCCATCAGGCCGAACCCCTCCAGCAGCCTCCAAGAACGCCTCTCTACGGTCCTCCTGAGTCGGTTGCGAGTCTGGTGTGGGCAACCGCTGACTCAAGGACTCCATGAAACGGTCCTAAACATTTAAAATTCAGAAAATAAAATAGTTAATATATAAGTTTGTGACGACCCGGCACTTTTAAATAAATTAAAATCAGAGAAAACAGCGGAAGTCTTTTAATTTATGAAAAATTTGCGTGGTTTTGTTTGAAAATTGGCATGCCGAAAACCTGTTTACATCCTAATTTTCACATCTAATAAAATCTCATGGACTTTAAGTCCAAATCAGGAGTTCAAATATATAATATCATAAGAACATCATCCAGAAGCTCTTATGAGCCAAAATATGATACAAAATAATCAAAGTCCTTAAAATTCACAAAATAAAACATAGACTTTACAAATCCAATAGTCCATCTCGAGGTCGGCATCCCTCGATCACGCGAGACCACCTCCTCCTCCTCGACCTCTAGCCAAGGCATTACCTGAAATTGGTTGTAATATCATGAGCTAACAAACTAAGCCCAGTGAGAATAATAAGCATAAAAAGTAAAGATAGACCTCAAACTCGCATTTCGATTTGTGTCCAATTAACTGACACAACAACTCCTAAAGTTCTCCAAACTCTAGGTAATTCTATTCCATTTTCTCCAAATTATGCCATTACTACACTTGTAGTCAAATCTCATACATTAACTTGATATGACATAAAGTAATAAAAGTAAAGACTTTGCATAAAATATAACATCTCAAATCTTTATATCATCAATCATATGCAATGTAGGGCTCGCATATACCCTTATGCATGTATGAAGTAATGTGTTAATCCCATAGGATACCATTCACTTCCTTTTCATCAAGAGTGATGAGCAGATCCCGTAGGGTCCCATCCGTCTCTTTTCATATAGAGTGATGAGCAGATCCCTTAGGGTCCCATCCGTCTCTTTTCATATAGAGTGATGAGCAGATCCCGTAGGGTCCCATCCGTCTCTTTTCATATTCTTTTCTTTTTCTCTTTCTTTTTCACTTTCTTTTCTTTTTCTCTTTCTTTTCTCTTTCACTTTCTTTTCTCTTTTTCGTTTCTTTTTCAAGAATGATGCGATAATGGTATGGTGCAAATGATATGCGTATGCTTGCATATCTTGTAAAAGTAAATAAATAGAATGCGGAATCAAAGTAATCGAATACAAGCATAAAGTAAAGGTGTAAAGTAAAAGACAAAGTAAATAACATAAGATAAAAGTAGATAAGCATCTCGGATGAACGATATATCGATCGAACTCCGGTATCAATAAGAGTAGAATTATAAAATAAACGATTAACCTAAACCTTCAAGGATTCTAAACTTCCAAGGATCCAATCTAAGCTTTGAATCGAATCTAACTTAGAATCTTCTAAGATTCAAGTCTTTATCGAGAACTCTTAAGTTCTCACTTAAAGGATTAACTCTTAATCCTAAGGGCACTAACTCACAACCCTCTAATCTTAGATTCGGATTCTAATCTTAGTTTCAAACTCTTCAAACCAATACACTCATTTGCTTTCTATAGTTACTTTACATACTAATCATTCTCACCTTAATAAAAGTGAAAACTTTGCTCCTAAACACCGAAAGAGCAATCAACCACGCGGTTCGAAAACACCTACAAACGAATTATATCATACAATCAATAACTTTACCAACTATCGATCAAACAACTACTAAACATAAAAAGCAACGAAAACCCAACAAAACCCACAAAGAGGCCCACGGCCCTATCATCAAAAACGAGTCTCGGGTTTGGTTTTTCGGCTTTTTGGCAATTCAAATAAGTTTTGAGTTGGTTTTAATCAAATTCGATAATCCCGATTTCAATGGGTATCGATGAATAGTGTTTTTGAACATTAATCCCTTTCCCGAATTGAATTTAAACAAACATTCATTCATTAATTTCTAACCCAAAATCAAACCCAAAAAGGTAAATTTCAAACGGAAAGGGTTTCGACTGAAACTCGGTTTTAGGGTTATGGAATAGTTTCCAAAAACACTTAAAACTACTCCCGAATTGACAAACACCGAGTTTCACGGCAAGAAATCGAAAGAAAACAAGCAAAACTCCATTAAAACACTATTTGGAGCTTAGGGTTTCAAGAGATTCTTACCGAGAACTCCTCGGATCTCGAGAGAAACGGACGAAGGCTAGGTGGGAAAGACTCGTACGACCGATACCTTTCCAACGGACCCGGAATCAAGTCTATCCGGCAAGAAATGAACAAAAACCAAAAATCCTTTTCTTGTCTTTGAAGCTCACGGCCAAGGAGGAAATGGATGAGCAATTTTTGGTCAAATTTTTAGTCAAGGCTTCATTTAAAGAAGAAGGCAAATAGTGATTTTTTAGATATTTTAAAATTGGGAAATTACAACTTTGCCCTTTTATGACTTTTGGCTTAAAAACGAGTCCCGAACATCTCAAACTATCCCAATGGTGATTAATAATTATTAATTGGCCCGTTAATAATTATTAATACCATTAAAACGTATTTAAATAAATAAAGCCATTAAAAGGAATTAAAATGAAATAAATTACTAAATTCTAATTTAATAATAAATAAATGAATTTTAATTACTCAAATAAAAATAAAATAAATAAAAGTTTTTTTTTTTTTTTATCACTAAATAACGGGACGTTACAAAGTTAGAAAAATTTTAAAGAAAAAATAATAATTGAAAAAATTATTAAATACCTAAACTGCTTTCGCCTTATCGTCGACGAACGTCCTGTCCTTCTTCGTGTGAAGAACGCGATGTAGCTCATGGGGCGGGACGAGGCGCCCGTGCTTCGCTTCCTAAAAATATTAAAGATTGAAGAATAAAACATAATAAATTAACAATTAATTGAAAAAAGAAAACGAGAAAAAAGTACGTAAGTAAGAAAACGACCAAAAAAAAACTTACCAATCTACGATGGTGCTCGTCGTGTGTCCGGGCCCCAGCTGTGTGTTTGGTGGGATTCTTCACGCGGTTGGCCTTATTCCTGCTTGACACTGCCTTGCCCTCAGGAGTGCTCAAGCTCGCGATAAGCCGTGCGTGGTCCTCTGGGCTCATCCACACTAGGCGGTTTGCTGCTTGCTTTCTGCGCGCCCGGTACATGAGGTCCTTGAATCGATTCCGTACGTGACTGACCCATAGGGGGAACAATCTAGCGTCCGTGATATCGGGATCGATAACAGGAAACTTGCCCTGAAAAAATTGAAATAAAAAAATTGTTAAAGTAATAAATTTATTTCTATAAATTTCAAAATTAATTAATTATAAAAATAAATGATGTTTTTTACCTTCCAGTTGTCGTACATCCGACGTTTCTTCGTCGTCGGAATCTGCTGCCAGCGAAGGTCGCTGGGTAGAGGCATACTTTGGAGGACCTCGCGAAACCATTTTGAAACGTTTGTATGCGGCTGTACTCTGCAAAAACATAAAAATTATTGTGCTATTATAAACTATTAGTTAACGGAAAAAAAAACACTTTGAAAAAAGTTTAAAGGTTTAAAAATTAAGTAATTAAAACAATAAACAAAATTACTTACGTATTCCCTTCAATCCGAAGGGTAGAGTCTGCGGCCCGAGATAGCTGCGTGCATGAAGTGGAGGGGCCAGCTGGATCCGACCCTGAAGCAGACCCGAACGCATACCCTGATGCAGACCCTGATGGTAGGTCGGGAGTAGTGGCCAGGGAGTCCTGCGTCAGTCGTGGTGTCGCAGACTGGGTCTCTGGGACTGCATCATCGAGCGTGACAGCAAGTCCCGCCTCGTAACTGAAGAGGATCTCCAACTCCTCTGTAGTCAGGTCCGCATCATGGGCAGCGGCAGTAGGCGGCTGTGGAAACGCCTCATCACCCGCGTTGTCACGCTCGTCTGACTGGGGATGACGTCGTCTACCCGTCATACTCCTACAACCAAACTAAACTAATTTAATACTAATTACGTAATTAAAATATTGAAATAAATTTAATTAATTAATTAATGAAATAATCTAAATTAAATTGATTAAATAATGTAAATTAAACTAACATAAATTAAGTAAATAATTTAAAATAAACTAATTAATTAATTTGAATTAAAGTAAATTAAAATTAGATTAATTGAACTAATTAATTAATTTAAATTAAAGTAAATTAAAATTAGATTAATTGAACTAATTAAAGTAAACTAATTAATTAATTTGAATTAAAGTAAATTAAAATTAAAGTAAACTAAGTAGTGAAGAATTAAACTAAAATTAATTAAATTAAAGTAAATTAAGTAATGAAGAATTAAACTAAATTAGATTAATTGAACTAAAATTAATTAAATTAAACTAACATTAATTAATTAAAACTAAAATAAACTAAACTAAGTAATTAATAAACTAAACTAAGTAATTAATTAAAGTAAACTAAGTAATGAAGCTTTCAATTTAACTAACATTAAATTTAACTAACATTAATTAAATTTAACTAACATTAATTAATAAAACCTAAACTTAACTAAACTAATTAATTAAATTAAACTAAACTAAATTAAAATTAGATTAATTGAACTAAAATGTATCAGATAATTAAAGTAAACGAAATTAGAAACCTTAAGTAAATTAAGTACTTAATTAAACTAAATTACATTAATTAAACTAAAATTAATGAAATTAACAACATTAAACTAAACTAATTAAATTTAAACATAAACTTAAACTAAAAATAACTAAAAACGTAAACGAAACTAACCTCGTAATAGAAACCGGGATTGGAGGTTTAGGGTGTTTAGGTTTAGAGTAGGAACGGGAACGGGGAAAAACAATGGGAACGAAACGGGGGAAAGAGAGAAAAGAAAGAAAAAAGAGAAAGAAAAAGAGAAAGGAAAGGAAAAGGAAACGGGGGGAAGGAAACTGTTCTGATTTTAAATCAGAATTTGTGACCAAATGGTCCCAAATATGTAATAATGAACAGAAACGAAAGGTCGTGCGTGATAGGGAAAATACGACCAGATGGTCGCATTTTTAGAGATATTTGCAACCATCTGGTAGCATTTCTTTAAAAAGCGACCATTTGGTTGCCCAGTTACCATTATCAAGAACAGTTGTCATATCACGAGTCCCATCAAGAATTGCGACCAGCTGGTCGCAATAATGAAATTCAACGCCAAATATTGCGACCAGATGGTCGTAATGTTTAAATTCACCGCCATAAATTTCATGAGAGTTTAAATTTACCGCTTAGATTTGCGACCATATGGTTGTAATCTGACTTATATTTTTTTAAAAATATAATTATACTTTTCCAAAAATGCGACCATTTGGTCGCCTTTCCCTTCTAAATTACTACCATGTGGTCGCAAATATTAATATTTTTTTTTAAATTGGGTTACTTTGTGGAGTTTTACTCTGTTAAATTTGGTTACTTTCTGATATTTAGATATGAAGGGAACTCTTGTTTCCATGTTGATATATTTGATCATAGTGCTTCTGAAATCCAATATCCAATCAAGGAAAAGAAAGTGATGTTTAAAAGTGAGAAGATTGAAGATGATGATGTTTCTGTCCAAATATTTGACCATGTGGTCGCAAATATTAATATATATATTTTTTAACCATTCATTAAAAGAAATAGTTTTAATTAATAAACACATACACACATTGAATAATCAAGTTAACGAAATATCTTATTCATCATCGTCTCCAACAAGTCCGTCACATAAAGTCTTCTTCTTCTTCTTCTGTTTCTTCATCGGATTCATCGTCTCGAATAAATTCAGCATCAATGTCACGTGCGTGAGAAGTGGAAGCATTTGTATCATCATCATCATGCAATGTTATCGTCCCATCGTTCAAAGGACGAACAGTACTTGCATTTTGACCATCGTCGATTGCACGACATCTTATCTCATCTTCTTGAAAAGCAACAGCTTCCTCTGCATGGTCGTCTTTCTCGGACAAGTTTTCTTCTACCTGCCGTGGTTTAACTTTACAAACAACTAACCAATCTGTCAAATCTCGTCTATTAATCGGATAGTTCAGGTAATAAACTTAAATCGCCTGTGAAGCTAGGACAAACCTATCAGCGGTGCGCATATGCTTAGACTTGTTTACCTCAACGATTTGTAAATGATCAATCTTATGGACTTCGCCTCGTCTGGTTGTCTCGAACCAAGTGCAGTTGAACACAACAATGAGTTTTAGCATCGGACTTGCTTATTGAATCTCAAGAATCTCATCTATTACTCCGAAGTAATCGTCTTCGTTTGTGCCGAACACGTGACCTTTTATGCAAACACCACTGTTGTTTGTTTCCCTGTTCACTGAATGCGCCTTCGTTTTTAATCTGTAACCGTTACCGACGTATTCACCATACGACCTTGCTATCCGTCCAGGTCCCTTTGCCAAAGAAATGATGCGAGGATCATCCACCGGTAATATAGGGGAGTCAACTTGTGTCATTGTCCACATACAGTAATGTTACAGATAGATCCTTGTACTCGTGATCTATTTCCAACCATCTTTTTCAACAGACGTAAGTACCTGTGGGTACAAAACATAATTTAAATTCGATCACTTTACTAATTTATACGCGTACATTACAAAATAACTATGCTTACCTTTCAAATGGGTACATCCAGCGGTAATATACGGGACGCCCTAAGAATGCCTCGTAGGGAAGATGCACTGGAAGATGCTCCATGGAGTCAAAAAAGACAGGTGGGAACATTCGCTCCAACTTACAAATAATAGCTGCGATCTCTGAACTCATGAAACGACAGTAGCTTCCGTCAGCTCTGTACATGTCAAGTTCATTAAAAAAACACTCAACTTGGCAAGCGGCTCCCAATGTCTATTCTCTAGAAACGGTCTGAACGCGACGGGCATCAATCGTTGCATGAATACATGACAGTCGTGGCTTTTCATCCCGAACATGATATGCTTTTGACTGTCTATACACCGACTCAAATTCGAAATGTATCCGTCCGGGAATTTGATGGATTTGATCCACTCAAATAATGTTTTCTTTTCATCCGTCGTCAACATGTACTTTGCTTTTGCGTAATTATCATTGTCGTCAGGCTCCAACTCAAGACGGTGACATATCTCCTGTATATCATAACGTGCCTTCAGATTGTCCTTCGTTTTTCTCGGAACGTTCAAAATCGTATTGAAAATGTTGCGAAGAAATTCTTCTCGATATGCATTACATCAAGATTGTGTCTAATTAGTAGATCTTCCCAATACGGTAGATCTCAAAAAATACTCCGTTTCTTCCAACCCGTGTTTTTTCTAGCCGGATTGTTTGCACTCTCTGCACCTTCCACGGTAATCTTCTGTATCCCTATAGCATCTATACCGTGCTGAATCTATCTTCCACTATACATGGTAGGGGGTTTGTTTTCTTACTCGTCGCCATTTTCCTCACTGCCCCGGGTCACATCAAGTCAGAATTTACGACCACATGGTCACTTTTTTTGGTGACCACTTGGTAGCTTTTATCCCACCAAATTATTTATCAATTATTGGCACATAAAATCACATAATTTGTGACCATCTGGTCACTTATAATTGTGACCACTTGGTAGCTTGCTTCCCTCCAATTTTAAACTACCACTGCTCACTTTTAGGTCACCAAAATTGCGACAATTTAGTCACTTTTAATCGTGACCACTTGGTAGCTTTCTTCCCTCCAATTATAAGCTACCACTGCTCACTTTTAGGTCACCAAAATTGCCACCATTTAGTCACTTTTAATTGTGACCACTTGGTAGCTTTCTTCCCTCCAATTATAAGCTACCACTGCTCACTTTTAGGTCACCAAAATTGCGACCATTTAGTCAACTTTTAATTGTGACCACTTGGTAGCTTTCTTCTCTCCAATTATAAGCTACCACTGCTCACTTTTAGTCACCAAAATTGCGACCAATTAGTCACTTTTAATTGTGACCACTTGGTAGCTTTCTTCCCTCAAAAATTACACGCCATAATTTGCTACCAAGGCATATTTTAGTCACAAAAATGCGACCAGATGATCATTTTTTTAGGTGACCAATTGGTTGCTTTTTTCGCACCATAATTTTGCGCCATTTTTTATGACTACTTCTGCTTTTGGTCGCAATCTGGTCACAAAAAAAGTGACCAGATGGTCACTTAGAGTCAACCTTCAAAGAAAGTGACCAGGTGGTCACCGGAAAACTACCATTTTTTTTTTGTCGCAAATTTCTTGTCGCATTTTGACAGTTTTTTTGTAGTGTATGGATTCTTTTTAGCAAAACTCATTTATTTTCATGACGTTGATAGCCATGTTAGGCTAAATCCTTTTGTAGTGTTGTGCTAAGTCGGATATGGATCAGTTAAAGATAATATTTTGAGACTCATAAATTTATTGAGATTGTGATGTAGAATTCTTCATGATCATGTTCTTCCTTAATGCTTTATGAAAATAAAGTTAGAAGAGTTTATGCAAAGTACTGAAAAATCCATTGCATGACAACTTAGAGTAAGGATTCACTTGTTCATCCTATCCTTAACTTTAGAAATAAACGGATGTTTAGGAATAATAGATAATAATAATTAGGAATTAAAGGGAAGTGACAATCATCTGAGATTTTATAGATAGAATCAAGGGTTGGAGAGCTGTGTTAGAGCTTGTTTGAAAGAACTTACTCTTGCCTTTTTATTCTTACTTTATTGTTGTCTCATGAACTCAGTTTGTACTTAAGGTCTCGTAGTAAGCATATTACTTGATGATAAAAGCCTATTCTAATCCCCATGCACAGCATCACAACCTCACTCTTCTGATTTACACCAAGTGTCTGATCCATTTACTTTGAGCATTATGACGATTAGCTTTGACATTTATCTTGCTTTGTTAATTGCATTCACCCTTAACTTCTGATTTTTTTTAAACTATCCATCCTCGTTCGATACGACACTCACTTACCACTGCTATTACTTGTTGACCATGTGCACTTGCATGATATCCTTCACCCTATAGTTTGACGACCATTTCCACCAACATCAAAGTAGCTTAGAAGTTTTCTTTGGAGTTGTTTATTGTAATATTTTTGTTCTATTGTCTTTGGTAGTATTGATATGTTTAATCTTGTTAATTGTTTACTTTAAAACTATGGACTTTGTGGAACTTGGCATCGATGATGATTCTTGGTTATTGTTAATTTGATCTTGTCACCTTAAGTGAAGATTAAGGGTGGTTTAATTTTGGTAGTGTCGTGGATTAAGAAATTCTAATGATAATACGATTGATGTTGATTGTGGTAGTACTATGGAGTATGGAATTTTATTAAGGATTTATGTACCTAGGATTTTGGCAAGAGGCAACACTTTGAGAAGTACAAAAGAAAAGCATGTAATTGAGTGTAATTGTAGTATGATTGTATTGTTTGTTAGTTGTTTATGTGTTGTGATGCAATAGGCTCATGAACGAAATTATTGATATAATGGATTCATAGATGAAACAAGCTATGGGTGACAATTATATCGATGTTTTATGTGATGTGATCTTGAGATATAACAAGTTCATAGATGAAACAGGATATGGGAGATGTTATATGAGAAGATTAGGATACTATGTGACATGATTTTGGGATATAACAGGTTCATAGATGAAACAGGCTATATGTGATGTTATATGAGGAGATCAGGATACTATGTGATATGATCTTGGGATATAATAGGTTCATAGATGAAACAGGCTATGAGCGATGTTATATGAGGAGATCAGGATACTATAAGATGTGATCTTGGGATATAAAAGGTTCCTATACGAAACAGGCTATAGGTGATGTTATATGAGGAGATTTTTGGATAAATCGAGTTCATGACATGAGCATCCCAAATTGTTTGTTAGCTGTTATATAAATACATGTTTATCCTTTATACAAGTGTTTTGATCCAATTGTAACAGTTTATGTGGTTCGTTGTGAGTTGCAATTGGAAAGTTGATTGGTGTATGATTAGGTTGTATTGGAAGTGTAGATTTGGTAGTAAAGAGAATTTTTAGGCCTTTGGACACAATTTTTGGTATGGAATTCGATCCATAGGATTACTGGCTTCCATTTTACTCTCACTAGCATTTTTATGCTAATGTTGCTACATTTACAACTTTTCAGGTACTTCTCATCAGAAAGGGCATGGTAGAGGAGGTGGTGTTGCTTGACCGTAGGACGATGTATTGGACTTGGACATGGACTTTTGTGGAGCATTCTAGAATGCTCGTTGTGTATATTTCCATCATCATTTACTTTATATTTTGAGCTTATGGGAGCGTTTTAAAACTTGTAATTGTCTTTATAATTTTTTGTCTATTTCAGAATTTATTTATAATCAGAAATGCGCATTTCCACATTTTTATGCTTTCTCTGGTTGTGAAATATTTAAAACAGTTTTTGGATAGTCCAAATTTGAAACGTACCCATGCCATTTTAAAAAAAAAAATACCAAGTCTTCCGATGTGCCTTTGAAATTAAAGAATTTAACATAATTGGGTCGTTATAGTCATATTAATAATTATTAATTGGCCAATTAATAATTATTAATCACCTTTTGGCTAGTTTAAGAGCTTCGGGTTTTCATTTTATAAGCTAAAAGATCTGATTTCTTAAAATATCAATTCACTATTCCTTCTCTTCTTAAATAGACCAACTTAGTCAACAAAAGTAAAAAACCCTTCTCCTTTTTTCTTCTCATTGCCATGGGTGTCAAGTGGGGGAAGAAAAAGTTTTGGTTTTCTTCAATACTTGGCGGATCTTCTCGATTTCGATTGCGTTGGATAGCTGTGACGACCCGTCACTTTTAAATAAATTAAAATCAGAGAAAACAGCGGAAGTCTTTTATTTTAGGAAAAATTGGCGTGGTTTTGTTTGAAAATTGGCATGCCGAAAACCTGTTTACATCCTAATTTTCAAATCATCTAAAATCACATGGAATTTAAGTCCAAATCAGGAGTTCAAACATATGATATCATAAAACATCATCCAGAAGCTCTTATGAGCCAAAATATGATACAAAATAATCAAAGTCCTTAAAATTCACAAAATAAAACATAGACTTTACAAATCCAATAGTCCATCTCGAGGTCAGCATCCCTCGATCACGCAGCACCACCTCCTCCTCCTCGACCTCTAGCCAAGGCATTACCTGAAATTGGTTGTAATATCATGAGCTAACAAACTAAGCCCAGTGAGAATAATAAGCATAAAAAGTAAATATAGACCTCAAACTCGCATTCCGATTTGTGTCCAATTAAACTGACACAATCCTTCCTAGAATTCTCCAAAGTCTAGGTCATTCTAAGTCATATTTTCCAATTGATGAAACTAATTAGCACACTTAGGCTAATTGTTCATCCTTTAACTTGTTATAACATAAAGTAAGAAAAGTAAATGACTTTGCAAAAAAACATATAACATCTCGACTCTCTTTCTCATCTATCATATGCATAAAAGTAATGAGTACATCCATAGGATACGCATTTGCCATTTATGCATGTAATGAAGGTAATGTGGATTTTTACAAACTATCCACCCTTATCCTTATGCATGAAGGTAATGTGGGAATCCACTCATCCACCATTCAACCTTATGCATGATGAAGGTAATGTGGGAATCCACTCATCCATCATTCACCTTATGCATGAAGGTAACGTGGGAATCCACTCATCCACCGTTCCTTTCATTCTTTTCATTCTTTTCTTTTTCTCTTTTCAATGATGCGAGATGTTGTAGTATAATAAATAATGGTGCAAAATGTTATGCATATGCTTGCATATGCTTGTACAATTAAATAAAGTAAAGTAAATGATAAAGTAATTAAGATACACATAAGGTAAATGGGCATAAGTAAAGACATAAAGTAAATGACAAAAATTAAAATGACTGAGAAACTCGAATGAACGATATGATGATCGAACTCCGATATTAGTAATAAGATTAGAATCATAATTTAAACGATTAACCTATGTCCTCCGGATTCTATACTTCCAAATAATCCGAGGTTCTATTAACCGTTTTAAATTACAAGTTGGATCATTTTGACTTCAAAATAATCCAACCTTAGTTTCATAACGAAACTAAGTTAGAATCTTCTAAGATTCAAAGTCTTTCTCGAGAATTTCTAAGTTCTCACTTAAAGGATTAACTCTTAATCCTAAGGGCACTAACTCACAACCCTCTAATCTTAGGTTCGGATTCTAATCTTAGTTCAAACTCTCAAACCATCACACTAGTTTGCTTTCCATATTTAATTTAAATGCTAACTATTCTCACCTTATTAATAAGATGATTTAGCTCCTAAGTTCGAAGGAGCGATCAACCACGAAGTTCAAAAACACCTACAAACGAATTACATCGTAACAATCAATAATGAAACCAACTATCAATCAAACAACTACTAATCATACAAAGCAACGAAAACCCAATAAAACCCACAAAGAGGCCCACGGCCCTATCATCAAAAACGAGTCTCGGGTTTGGTTTTTCGGCTTTTTGGCAATTCAAAATACGTTTTGAGTTGGTTTTAATCAAATTCGATAATCCCGATTTCAATGGGTATCGATGAATAGTGTTTTTGAACATTAATCCCTTTCCCGAATTGAATTTAAATAAACATTCATTCATTAATTTCTAACCCATTTTCAATCCCAAAAGGGTAAATTTCAAACGGAAAGGGTTTCGACTGAAACTCGGTTTTAGGGTTATGGAATAGTTTCCAAAAACACTTAAAACTACTCCCGAATTGACAAACACCGAGTTTCACGGCAAGAAATCGAAAGAAAACAAGCAAAACTCCATTAAAACACTATTTGGAGCTTAGGGTTTGAAGAGATTCTTACCGAGAACTCCTCGGATCTCGAGAGAAACGGACGATGGGTAGATGGGAAATGATCCTTGACCCGAGGGCTTTCCGAAATATCTAAGCTCGAGTCGATCCCAGGAAGAAACGAACAAAAGCCAATTTTTCTTTCCTCCTCTTTGATGCTCACGGGTGGGAAGGAAGAAATGAAGCAATTTTTGGTCAATTGTGGTCAAATGGGATATTTAAAGAAGATGAAGCAATAGTGATTTTTGATATTTTGTAAATTGGGTAATTACAACTTTGCCCTTTTATGACTTTTGGCTTAAAACGAATCCCGAACATCTCAAACTATCCCAATGGTGATTAATAATTATTAATTGGCCCGTTAATAATTATTAACACCATTAAAACGTATTTAAATAAATAAAGCCATTAAAATGAATTAAAATGAAATAAATTACTAAATTCTAATTTAATAATAAATAAATGAATTTTAATTACTCAAATTAAAATAAAATAAATAAAAGTTTTTTTTTTTTATCACAAAATAACGGGACGTTACAGTCAACCCTCCTAAAAAGGCTTTTCGTCCCCGAAAAGTAAACTCACTAAGTGAAAAGCTGAGGATACTTTGCCCGCATATCATCGTCACGCTCCCACGTAGCTTCTTCAGACACTTGGTTCCTCCAAAGAACCTTAACCAAGCGAATCGTTTTGTTTCTCAACACCTTCTGCTCGAATGCTAAAATCTCAACTGGTGTCTCCTCATAAGACATACTAGCATCCAAAACTATCGGCTCGTGATCAATCACGTGGGAAGGATCTGCCATGTACTTCCGAAGCATAGATACATGGAAAACATTATGAACTGCCGATAAAGAAGGTGGTAAAGCCAATCGGTAAGCCACTGCTCCTACTCGATCAAGTACCTCAAAAGGGCCAATAAATCTAGGGCTCAGCTTACCCTTCTTCCCGAATCTCATAACACCTTTCATAGGTGCTACCTTCAAAAACACGTGGTCCCCCACTGAAAACTCGAGTGGACTACGTCGTTTGTCTGCATAACTCTTCTGTCTGCTCTGGGCAACCCTCATCCTCTCTCTGATCAAGTCAATCGACTGACTAGTCAACTGTAACAACTCAGGCCCCAAAAGCCTTCTCTCCCCAACCTCATCCCAGGTGAGTCGAGATCGACACTTTCTACCATAAAGTGCCTCAAATGGTGCCATCTCAATAGTAGCCTGATAGCCGTTATTATAAGCAAACTCTACCAAGTACAACCGAGAATCCCAACTACCTCCAAAATCAAGAACACAAGCCCTCAACATATCCTCCAGAATCCAGGTTAACTCTCTCCTGGTCGACCATCCGTCTGGGGGGTGAAAAATCGTGCTAAAATCCAAGCCTGTACCCATGGTCAATGCAAACTCTGCCAAAACTTCGAGACAAAACGAGTGTCCCGATCGATACTATCCTCACAGGCACACCATGTAATCTAACAATCTCCCGTAAATACAATCGTGCCCATGTCTCCACCTGGGTAGGTAATCCTCCCAGGTATAAAGTGCGCGGTCTTCGTCAAACGGTCTACAATCACCCAAATGGTATCATAACCCTTGGGCGTCCTCGGCAAACCACTGATAAAATCCATGGAAATCTCCTCCCATTTCCATTCTGGCACACTCAGAGGGTTAAGTAAACCCGATGGACTCTTCCTCAAAGCTTTGACTTGCTGACAAGTCAAACATCTACTAACAAAATCCGCTATCTCAAACTTCATCCCAGGCCACCAATAATGCTCTCTCAGGTCCCTGTACATCTTCGTACTACCTGGATGTATAGAGAAGATAGAATCGTGAGCCTCCTCCAACGGTTCCCTTCTAAAAGTCGATCCTAAAGGCACACATAGCCTCTTACGATACATCAGAGCACTGTCTGTAGAGAAGGTAAAATGACTAGGAACATCTGACTCAGCTTCCCTAAAACCGGCCTGCAAATGAACCTCTCCCCTCTGGGCATCAATCATCCTCTGCCTCAAAGTAGGCCCCATGATCAAACTAGCCGGACTCACGGTGACCTCGGCGATGAAGCAATGCTATCTCAGCTCGTTCCATATCCCACCTCAGTCTCAAAGGTAAGGCTGACAAAGCTGATGAATGAGAAGATTTTCTACTGAGCGCGTCAGCCACTACATTGGCTCTCCCAGGATGATACTGAATGTCACAGTCATAATCCTTAACAAGCTCTAACCATCTCCGCTGCCTCATATTCAATTCCTTCTGAGTGAAGAAATATTTGAGACTCTTATGGTCAGTAAATATCATAATCTTCTCACCGTACAGATAATGCCTCCATATTTTCAATGCATGCACAACAGCTGCCAACTCTAAATCATGAGTCGGATATTTCTTCTCATGCTCCTTCAACTGACGAGAAGCATAAGCTATAACTTTACCATGCTGCATCAACACACATCCCAAACCTCTGTGGGAAGCATCTCAGATACACAATAAACCACCAGGTCCTATCAAGCGACACTAGAACAGTCTTGTCACAAGCCTCCTCTTGAGCTCCTCAAAGCTCCTCTCACAATCCTCGAGACCATATAAAATCAACCCCCTTCCGGTCAAACGTGTCAAAGTCAAGCAATCTTGGAGAAATCTTGCACAAACCGTCTATAATAGCCTGCAAGTCCCAGAAAACTGCGAATATCAGCCACACTCGTCGGTCTAGGCCAGTTAGTAACTGCCTCAATCTTAGAGGGATCAACAGATACTCCTCTACTCGATACTACGTGGCCTAAAAATGCCACTTCCCTCAGCCAAAACTCACACTTGGAGAACTTGGCATACAGTCTCTGATCTCGTAGTATCGTCAAAACCTCTCGAAGATGTATAGCATGCAACTCCTCTGTCTTGGAATAAACCAAGATATCATCAATAAAAACAATCACAAAAGAGTCAATGAACCTCCTAAACACCGTGTGCATAAGGTCCATAAAAGCTGCAGGAGCGTTAGTCAAGCCAAAGGACATAACTACAAACTCATAATGTCCATAACGCGTCCTGAATGCCGTCTTGGGAATGTCCTCATCCCGAATCCTCAACTGATGATAGCCAGATCTCAAATCTATCTTCGAAAAGATAGTGGCTCCCCTCAACTGATCAAACAAGTCATCTATCCTGGGCAAAGGATACTTGTTCTTCACCGTAACACGGTTCAACTCTCTATAATCAATACACAATCGCATAGAACCATCCTTCTTCTTCACAAACAATACCGGAGCTCCCCACGGTGAAACACTTGGGCGTATAAACCCCAAGTCTAAAAGTCCCTGAATCGGCTTTGGAGTTCTTTCAACTCAGCCGGTGCCATTCGATATGGTGCTTTGGACAATGGAGCTGTCCCAGGAGCAACCTCAATCTGAAAATCAAACTGTCTCACCGGTGGCAAACCGGGTAACTCATCAGGGAAAACATCAATGAAATCCCTCACTACAGGCACTGAACTCAAACTAGCCTCTAGTATAGAAGTGTCAACCACACTAGCTATATAGCCCAAGGCTCCATCACTTAGAAGCATACTAGCTTCTAACATCGATATCAAAGTGGGTACTGATCTACTACTAGTCCCACGAAAACGTACACTAGTCCCACATGGACTCATAAAATCAACTACTCTCTCTGTACAATCAATAGTGGCACGATTAGCTGATAGCCAATCCATACCCAAAATCACATCGAAATCAGACATAGGCATGATAATCAAAGTAGCATGCAAACAACAACCCATAAAGCACAAATCATCTGTGCTAATCATACTATCAGCAATAATAAACTTCCCCACTGGGGTAGAAACACGCATCTCAAACCCTAACGGTGCAGACTCAAGCATAGCCGACTCAACAAATGCGAAGAAATAAAAGAGTGGCTAGCTCCAGAATCAAATAAAACAAAGGCCGAATGGCCTAAAAGGATCAGTACCAGGTAACTACGATGACTGCGGCCTCCGCCTCCTCTCTAGTAGCATAAACTCGGGCCTGATCTCGAGCGGTGGAGGCGGAATCGATGTGGCGGTGGAGGAAATCTCGGTGGTGGTGGAGGTAAAATCGTGGCGGTGAACAACGGTGGAAGTCGAATGGCCGTGTTCGACCACCCTGACCTCTACCTCTAAACCGTCCTCTGCCGGCCTCCCCGACCTCGCCTCGGTCATGACCTCTACCTCTAACTGGAGGAGCATACAAAGCGGTGGTGCCTGATAAGGTCTCTGCGCATACCCTGACCTGGGTAACCATACTGTGGTGGATGAGCCTGATAAGTCCTACAGGACCTAGATAGGTGACCCTCCCGACCACAAGTAAAACACCTAAGTGGGAGGGAAGCCTGCCTCGTGCTCTCACTGTCCAAATCGAATCCCACCCCTAGTCTGCTGCTGCTGACATCGTCTCTCTGTGTGGCGGTGGTACTCGACCAAGACGGTCATCCTCCACCTTCCTCTTATGAGAGGAAGTCTCTCCCGATAGCGACTAGTTTGCCCTTCCTTTCTTCGGATGCCAAATCCAAAGAAAGGGCAAACTCTAAAGCCTGCTCATAGGTAGTCGGACGCAGGGTGCGTAAAAAACCCCTAATCTCGGCTCCGGCCCTACCAAAAATCTCCTCATCTTGCTCTCGGGATCAGGAACCTGTCCAGGAGCAAATCTAGACAATCGGTCAAACTCTCTCTCATACTTGGCCACCGAGCTATCACCCTGTTTCAGGGTCACAAATTCCACCTCCAATCTATCTCTCAAATCAGCAGAATAGTATTTCTCATAAAATTTCTCACGAAATACTTTCCAAGTAACCTCCATAGTCAAAGAGAGTGATCTATGTAGGCCTCTCCACCAATATAGAGCATCATCTACCAAAGAATACGTACCACAGTGGACCTTCAGATGGTCCGGGCACCTGATAAACTCGAAAGCTCTCTCAACTCTATCAATCCAGAGCTCAGCAAAAGATGGGTCCAAAGACCTACCATCAAACTCACCAGGTGCGTGTCTACTATACTCTCTCAAAAACCTAGCAGCCTCGGTAGATCCAATCTGATCAACTGCCACATCAGCTGGTCTAGGTGGTGGTACAACAGGCAATACTGGTCTACCAGCATCTCGCAACAATCCCAGATAATCCTCCTCAGAAATATAAACTCCTCGCCCCTGAACAGGTGGCGGTACAACAGGAATCACTGGCGGAGGTACTATAGGAATCACAGGTGGAGGTGGTGGTGGAGGTGTAGGGCCCGAGCTCTGCCTCTACCTCTACCTCTCACTCCAGCTCGTCTAGCCCCCCTTCTAGGAGGCATACTGAAATAAAGTCAATAAAACAAGATAAGTCACTTGTAAAAGAGGATTTACCACTCTTTTACCAAATCGAAATGAAATGCGAGTTTAAAGATAAGGTCTAGGAATACCTGGTGCTGCTGATCTCAGATGATGACTTTCGAGAATGGACTTAAAACAAAACATGAAATACAAACATGCATCGCATGTAGTCTACAGAACCCGTCGGCTCTGATACCAACTGTGACGACCCGTCACTTTTAAATAAATTAAAATCGGAAAAAGCAATGAAGTCTTTTATTTTAGGAAAAATTGGCGTGGTTTTGTTTGAAAATTGGCATCCTGAAAACCTGTTTACATCCTAATTTTCAAATCATCTAAAATCACATGGAATTTAAGTCCAAATCAGGAGTTCAAACATATGATATCATAAAACATCATCCAGAAGCTCTTATGAGCCAAAATATGATACAAAATAATCAAAGTCCTTAAAATTCACAAAATAAAACATAGACTTTACAAATCCAATAGTCCATCTCGAGGTCAGCATCCCTCGATCACGCAGCACCACCTCCTCCTCCTCCTCGACCTCTAGCCAAGGCATTACCTGAAATTGGTTGTAATATCATGAGCTAACAAACTAAGCCCAGTGAGAATAATAAGCATAAAAAGTAAATATAGACCTCAAACTCGCATTCCGATTTGTGTCCAATTAAACTGACACAATCCTTCCTAGAATTCTCCAAAGTCTAGGTCATTCTAAGTCATATTTTCCAATTGATGAAACTAATTAGCACACTTAGGCTAATTGTTCATCCTTTAACTTGTTATAACATAAAGTAAGAAAAGTAAATGACTTTGCAAAAAAACATATAACATCTCGACTCTCTTTCTCATCTATCATATGCATAAAAGTAATGAGTACATCCATAGGATACGCATTTGCCATTTATGCATGTAATGAAGGTAATGTGGATTTTTACAAACTATCCACCCTTATCCTTATGCATGAAGGTAATGTGGGAATCCACTCATCCACCATTCAACCTTATGCATGATGAAGGTAATGTGGGAATCCACTCATCCATCATTCACCTTATGCATGAAGGTAACGTGGGAATCCACTCATCCACCGTTCCTTTCATTCTTTTCATTCTTTTCTTTTTCTCTTTTCAATGATGCGAGATGTTGTAGTATAATAAATAATGGTGCAAAATGTTATGCATATGCTTGCATATGCTTGTACAATTAAATAAAGTAAAGTAAATGATAAAGTAATTAAGATACACATAAGGTAAATGGGCATAAGTAAAGACATAAAGTAAATGACAAAAATTAAAATGACTGAGAAACTCGAATGAACGATATGATGATCGAACTCCGATATTAGTAATAAGATTAGAATCATAATTTAAACGATTAACCTATGTCCTCCGGATTCTATACTTCCAAATAATCCGAGGTTCTATTAACCGTTTTAAATTACAAGTTGGATCATTTTGACTTCAAAATAATCCAACCTTAGTTTCATAACGAAACTAAGTTAGAATCTTCTAAGATTCAAAGTCTTTCTCGAGAATTTCTAAGTTCTCACTTAAAGGATTAACTCTTAATCCTAAGGGCACTAACTCACAACCCTCTAATCTTAGGTTCGGATTCTAATCTTAGTTCAAACTCTCAAACCATCACACTAGTTTGCTTTCCATATTTAATTTAAATGCTAACTATTCTCACCTTATTAATAAGATGATTTAGCTCCTAAGTTCGAAGGAGCGATCAACCACGAAGTTCAAAAACACCTACAAACGAATTACATCGTAACAATCAATAATGAAACCAACTATCAATCAAACAACTACTAATCATACAAAGCAACGAAAACCCAATAAAACCCACAAAGAGGCCCACGGCCCTATCATCAAAAACGAGTCTCGGGTTTGGTTTTTCGGCTTTTTGGCAATTCAAAATACGTTTTGAGTTGGTTTTAATCAAATTCGATAATCCCGATTTCAATGGGTATCGATGAATAGTGTTTTTGAACATTAATCCCTTTCCCGAATTGAATTTAAATAAACATTCATTCATTAATTTCTAACCCATTTTCAATCCCAAAAGGGTAAATTTCAAACGGAAAGGGTTTCGACTGAAACTCGGTTTTAGGGTTATGGAATAGTTTCCAAAAACACTTAAAACTACTCCCGAATTGACAAACACCGAGTTTCACGGCAAGAAATCGAAAGAAAACAAGCAAAACTCCATTAAAACACTATTTGGAGCTTAGGGTTTGAAGAGATTCTTACCGAGAACTCCTCGGATCTCGAGAGAAACGGACGATGGGTAGATGGGAAATGATCCTTGACCCGAGGGCTTTCCGAAATATCTAAGCTCGAGTCGATCCGGCAAGAAACGAACAAAAGCCAATTTTTCTTTCCTCCTCTTTGATGCTCACGGGTGGGAAGGAAGAAATGAAGCAATTTTTGGTCAAATGGGATATTTAAAGAAGATGAAGCAATAGTGATTTTTGATATTTTGTAAATTGGGTAATTACAACTTTGCCCTTTTATGACTTTTGGCTTAAAACGAATCCCGAACATCTCAAACTATCCCAATGGTGATTAATAATTATTAATTGGCCCGTTAATAATTATTAACACCATTAAAACGTATTTAAATAAATAAAGCCATTAAAATGAATTAAAATGAAATAAATTACTAAATTCTAATTTAATAATAAATAAATGAATTTTAATTACTCAAATTAAAATAAAATAAATAAAAGTTTTTTTTTTTTATCACAAAATAACGGGACGTTACAATAGCCCTCAGTCCAAGCTTCCTTTCCAACCTATCTTTGGAACTTTTCCTCCGTTTTCAAAAGGCCGCAAGGTATGACAAAGTTTCTAAATCTTTCTTCAAATAATGTTTTACTGGAAACCTATGTTGAAATCTTCAAATTCTCACTAAGAAACTTGAAGATTTCAATTGAGGAAGTTGTTTTAAATGTTTTTAGAAACTTTCCCTAACCCTAGAATCAAATTTGGGACCATTCTGTTTGATTTTTCCATACTTTGTGATGTTTAGGGTGTTTTTAATTGTTATTGTTTTATGTTTTACTTAACTTTTTGGGAATGAATTATTGTCCAAAACCCTAAATTATGTTTACTCATTCATAGTAGGAACCACCAAAGTACTCGAAACCAACCCGGAACGCCTCTAAAATTCCAAAAAGCCAAAAAACCGAACCCGAAACCCTCCCCTTGTTTTGGGCCGAGAGCTCCATAGGGTAAAAACATGGTTTTTTTATCGTTTTATGCGTTTATATGGTTTTTTTCATTGTTTGGTTAATTAATGTTTATTAGGTGTAATTTAACTGTAGGTTTGTAATTGCACGCGTGACTTTTTCCTCGGCTCTTTAGAAACTCGACTTCGATACTAAGGTGAGTTTAAAACGTTGGTTTGTAATTTATGTTTTGAATTACATTATGTTATTGTTTGATCGAGGTTAAGTGACAAGACAATCTTCTAGGAGTTAATACTCATTGGTTGGTGACTTTAGGTTTGGAAGTGAGTTTGAGTGTCCTTGGAGTTCTTTAATGGTTTTGAGGGAAAGTAAAGTAGAGGAAATTCTTGGAAGTATTAAAGGTTATGGAGATTTTTGGACGAAGTTGGGAATTGGAATTACTTTAGGTAGTTTTGGACCAAAGTAAAGTAGAGGAAATTCTTGGGAGTTAACTCATGTAATTCAAAACGGCTTATGTTCAATAGTAGCATTGTAGTGTTTTAATTATGTTATTAGCTTACTTTGGAAACTTTGATCTTCATGGAATTGGTAACATGTGGTAATACGTTACGTGGTAGTATGTCGATATGGGAACACACGGTACCTGGTAACATGATGTGGTACGAAATTGGTAACATGTGGTAATACGGTACGTGGTAGTATGTTGATGTGGTAACATACGGTAACATGATACCTGGTAATATGATGTGGTAAGAAATATGGTAACATGTGATAACAAAGCACGTGGTACTGTGTTGATGTGATAACATATGGTAACATGGTATGTGGTAACATGTTTTGATACGAGATGTGAATTATGATGTGGTAACAAAGAAAGTTCGAGATACGATTATATACTTGCGATAGTTTTGTTTAGAAAGACTCGTTAGTACGTTTATTTCAAGTCTCAAATTCATTACTTTATAGAGTTGGATGTTGATTGATTTGAATTATATTTTGCTTTTATGCTGATATGGAAATTGGAAGTGTAGAATGGGTAGTAAAGAGCATTTTAGGCCTTTGGACACAATTTCTGGTTTGGAATTCGATCCATAGGATTACTTGCTTCCATTTTACTCCCACTAGCATTTTTATGCTAATGTTGCTACATTTACAATTTTTCAAGTACTTCTCGACGTAGAGGACGGGTAGTGGAGGTGGTGCTGCTTGACTTTCGAGGGCAATCGTTAGGCATGGATATGGACATGATTTTGTATAACATTCTTGAAATGCTTATGTATATATTTCCATCCTTGTATCATTTGTATTTTCAGCTCGTGAGAGCGTTTGTTTTAAAAATTTGTAATGGTCATGTGATATTAAGTTGTTTTGAGAATTTTATTTACAACTGGAATGCGCTTTCTATTTTTTATCACTTTCTCTGATTGAGAACAATGTAAAACAGGTTTTGGTTAATCCGAATTTTAAACGTACCCATGCCCTTTTTTTTAAAAATCAAGTCTTTCGTTGTGCCTTTGAAGATAAAGAATTTAACGAATTTGGGTCGTTATATCCATTGTTGGGAGAGTTCTCTTGGGTTTTCTTCATTTCTCAACTGTTTTGGATGATTTTTTTTGCGTTGGATTGCTCGGGACGTGGGCTATCTATCCAACCTACCCTCGTGCCGTTTCTCGTTCTCTAAGGGAAGCCTGAAAATGAGTTTTCAAAACTTTTTACATGGTTTTCTTTGTTTTTGTTTCTAAATAAGTTTTTAAGTTTAAATCATGTATTTTCCATCAACAAGTTTGACGATTTTGAGCTCGGATTTTTGAAAACACTATGCATTAGAAAACACAATTTACTGAAAATACTATTCATCTGAAATCACTATTCACCCGAGAATCACACTATTTCTCATCTTAGTTATGAATTGTAGGTGTCGATTGCTCGTTTGACAGTTCGTTGAAACTTTATTTTCACGCAAACTTTCGAGGTGAGGATAAATATAACTTAATAGTAAACTTAGAAACCAAATTCATTGAATGATTCATATTGATTGGAAGTTGAGTTTGAGATTAGAAATGAGAGGTTGAAAGTATGTTCACTAACTTGTTTAGGCTTGGGAGTTAGTTCTAAAGTGAGTTGTGTGAACTCATGGTTTATTTGGTGGAAACTACTAGCTCTTGGAAATTATAAGTTTACGATCAATTGAGCATTTTTTGATGTTTTCAGGTAATTGAAGGTTCCAAGTAGAAATGGATGAGCGAGGGAATCGAGTATGGAGTTTTGATTGATTATTAAAAGAAGGAAATAAGACTTTTATGTTAAGTTAATACCTTGATATTATCTGAAGGCCAATAAGCTTGACGTTTATATTATCCTGAGATTATCTGAAGGCCGTATGGCTTGACTATTATATTGTTAAATGATAGATGACACTTTCTTGTCTTATGCAGGAAAGGTAATTAATGATTCACGTATTATTGATTGTTATGTTCTTTTAATTACTTTGAATGATTAAATTTATGTTTACTTGCACTAGAGACCTATTTATGTTCATTTTTGCATAATCGTATTTTAGAAGAATAATGAGATAATGCATAAACTAAGTGTGCTTGCATTGTCTAGTATTATTCGTATTGTGATTACACATATGTATCTTGAGGAATGCTAAATGTTGTGTGAACTTTGCATTGACCTGAGGGGTGAATAATGAGATAATGTTGGCACTGCGCGTGCTCACATTATCTAGTATTATTCATAATTACTATGATACATATATGAGATAATGTCGAGGCTGAGTGTACTTTGCATTCGGTTGGTGAGATAATGAGGTAATGGTTAGATTGAGTGAGCTTTAATTACCTGTCATTATTCCCTAGAGGTGGGAAAATATTATTGAAAATACTTCATATACTTTGTTCAAGAAAGCGAGATAATGAAGTATTGTTAGACTGCGTGAGCTTTCAATACTGTCATTACAAGCATGTTGATTGTTATATTAATGTAAAGACTATGTGTACTTTACATTTGTTAAGCGAGTTAATGAATAATGTTGAGGCTGTATGTGCTAGCATTATTGACATTAATCACGTGTTTTTCTTGTTTGAAGCATGTTAAGATTGAGTGAGCTTAGCATGAATTTGGTTATATTAATGTAAAGGTCAAGTGTACTTTACATATATTGATACTGTTAATGAATAATGTTGAGATTGCTTGTGCTAACATTATCAACATAAATCGTGAGTTATCTTTTCGGAATATGTTAAGACCGAGTGAGCTTAGCATTAATTATTAAAGATAAAGGAATGTAAATCTTATGTACAACATAAGTTGCTATATAGAAAATAAAGGAAATGTTGTGTATATCCTAAGTTGCTATATATAAAAGATAGGAATTATTATGTACACCCTAAGTTGCTATAGAGAAAATACCCCGAGTGCTATATAGAAAGGGATAAAATTGATTTGTATAGTGAAATATACTACTTTGTTATGCTCGAGAGCTAGTTCATGTCCCTTTGGAATATCTTGAAATGGGAAATTGTAATGTTTGATGTGAACCCCTTTGAATGGTTAGGTAGTAAAGAGTAAGTAAGTTTTTTGACACAAATCTGGATACGGGTTTGGAGTATAATGTTACTTTATTTTTCCATTTATCTTCACTGGGTTTTAACTCATGATATTATAATTTTTTAGGTATCGACCGTGATCAAGGTTGTGGGAGAGGAGCTGGTGCTAATTGATCTTGGTGATGATGATGGCTAGATGCACTAGAGAAGGTGTATAGTCCATGGATTAATGATTACTTTATGTCTTTCATCTTTTGATGCACGTTTTAAATAAGCTCATGGGAGCTTTTTGGTTTTAAACTTTTATAATTCTGAAACTCCTTTAAACTTTACTTCAGGAAATGCGCATTTTCTTGTCTTTACGATTTCTCTTATTATGAAAAATATAAACTGGTTTTGAATAGTTCAAATTTTAAATGTATCCATGTCGTTTTATTCTAAAATACTAAGACTTCCACTGCAATCTGATTTTAAATGATTTAAAAAAAGTCAGGTCGTCACACATCAACTACAATATATAAAAATCTATCCATATAAAAACTTTTCTTTATGCTAATTTTGAAAGCAAAAATTTTTATCAACGATATCTAAAGAAGACAAAGTAATTCAAACTGGTAAATAATGTAGAACCAAAAATCTTATTTGACCATTCCCCAGACAAGGTAAGGACCTCCTTCAACTACATAGATTATAATTACAATGGTAAAATGATGAAGTAAGTAAGTTTTTTTTCATAAACTGATAGAGTATAATTACAATGGTAAAACTTCCATGCTTCATATAGATCGTAGAAGGGTTACTCTTTTGTTCATCATCATCTTCAATGTTTTGTAGGTTGGCCTTTTTAGTCAAGTCATAAGAATCTACCGGTAAACAAGAAACCTTTAATACGGCTATATGGCTGTAATGTCCCAGGTTTTATAGGTTGAATTTTTTATTTAATTATTTATTTATAATAGTTAATTCTTTGTATACTAATTAATTTATTAAAAAACTGTTTAAATGAAAACTCAAGTGAACTAAATACTATTAATTGACCCAATTGATATAATTTATTTACTTTCTAGCTTAATTAAATGTGTTTTGGTTTATATGTGAGTTATTGCTAGAGTTAATTTTAAACTATGAATTTTAAATTAGCATGGGGTTTTATTTTAAAGAAAAAGGGAAATAGGAGGACCTTTGGGTAATAAGGAGAACTTTTCACTAAGGGGTTTTAGGATTCACCCTCAATCCAAAAGGAAAGAAAAAGCTCAACCCAGAAGCTCTTTCTTCTTCTTCTTTTAGCCACCGACAAAGTGTGTACCGACCCGTCTTCGATAAGTAATTTATTTCAATATTAATCTTTAGAAATTAATGAATTTTGGAAGGAATTTCATTTAATACTCTTCATCTTATTATTTGAAGAAAAGAAAAAAAAAGGAAGAAGGTTTTTCTCATTGGCATCTACAGACAAAAGGAAAATATGTTTTCATCTTCTTCTTCTTCCCTTCCCTAGCCGACACCACCCCTCCCCATTATTGGCATTTTTGCTCAATTTTCTATAACGTTTCTTGATCTTAGTAGTATTCTTGAAGGCCGAATTGATTGGGCATCTTCGGATCGAGTTATAGATTCAATTTCTAAAATTTTATATTCCTTAATTCTCGACTTAAATTGTAACATCCCGTTTCTTTGGGGGTAATTTTTTTTAATTTTAATTAATGTATTTAAGGTTAGTTTAAAAGTAGTGATTTCGATTTTAGTTGTTATTTTCGTCTGAAAATCCTTTGAATCCTTTTATGACTTTAAATTAGTTTCGATGACATTAATAATTATTAACTGGCCAATTAGTAATTATTAATCACCTTTAGATTACTTTAAGATCTTCGGGTTTCATATTTTTAATCAAACCACTTAATAAGGACGTAATCGTCATTTTCTAATTTATTTAAAAATCACTATTCACTTTCTTCTCCTTTTTAAAGTCAATCTTTGGTCAAAAACATCACATTCTTCTCTTCTTTTTCCCCCAAACCCGTAGCTTAGAGAGAAAAAAGGAGGAGAGAAAGAAATTGTCACCCCAGCTTCGTTTCTCGACCTTTTTCATCGTGCCTTAGCTCGTTGGAAAGCTCTCGAGACGTACTTTCTACCCATCCCAACAATTGAGGTTTTCGTCAGTTTTCTAAAGGCCTCAAGGTATGACAAAGTTTCTAAATTCAAGCTTTGAATAGTGTTTTAATGGAGTCCAAGATTGAAATCATCAATTTCTTGCCAAGAAATTCGAAGATTTCTATCGAGGGAGTCGTTTTAGGTGATTTTAGAAACTTTCCATAACCATAAAGTCGAGTTTGAGTCGAAAAGCCGTCTCGTGTTATTTTCTCTCACTTGACCATGGGTAGGGTGTTTAGTTTATTATGATTTCACAGTTTACTTAATTTTTCAGAAATTGATTATTATGTAAAACCCTAAATTACGGTGACCTATTGTTATCCTGGTTTCCAAAGTATTCGAAAACAACCCAAATCACCTCTAAATTGCATAAAAACCGAAAACCCGAACCCAAGCCTTTTCCCTTGCTTGGCCGTGGGTACCCTAGGGGCCAATTTCTAGATTTTTGTCGTTTTATGCATTTAATTGTCGTTTGCTCAGTTTTCGATTGATTATTGACGGTTAAGTGTAATTGATATGTAGGTTTGTCATCAATTGCGTGATTTGACCCCGGCACTACGGAAGCTTGGATTTCACATCTAAGGTAAGTTTAAAAGGGAAGTTAGTAATTTTATGAATTATGTTTCATTACGATATTGTTTATCGAGGTTAAGAGGGGAACTAACTTCCGAAAGTTATACGGTATCATGGTGAGATTATTTCTGATACGGCACATGATAGTATGTTGATACGCTCCATACGGTATCATGGTGCCATGATTTGTGATGCGACACATGATAGTATGTTGATACTCTCCATACGGTATCATGGTACGATGATTTGTGATTCAGCACATGTTAGTTTGTTGATACGCTTCATACGGTATCATGGTGCGATGATTTGTGATATGGTACGTGGTATATTGACTTCGGTCCATACGATATTATGGTACAATGAAACTTGTTTAGTAACAAAGATAGTTAGTATTACAATTACATATTCTTAGAATTGTGTAGTAAGACTTAGTAATAATCGATACTTTTACTTTAAGGCTTGATATCGTTACTTCAGAAGAAGCATACTATGTATGTTGATTATGTGTTGAATTTGGAAGGAGGAATGGGTAGTAAAAGTGAAATCTAGGCCTTTGGACACAATTTCCGATATAGGATTTGGTTCATAGGATTAGTTGCTTTCATTTTACTCTCACTAGCATTTTTATGCTAATGTTGCTACAATTACAATTTTTCAGGTAACAAATATGGTAGAGGTCGAGGTAGAGGAGGTGGCGCTGCGTGACCTATCAAGATAATGAACTAACAAGAACACAACTTGTTTTGGGTGAAGCTTTCTTGAATGCTCATGAACATTTCACTACTTTTATTATGTTTCATTTTGAGCTCGATGGAACAATTGAATAATTTGTATATACTTTTGGACTTTAAAACTTTCTCTAGAAGTTTCATCATAGTATGGAATGCGCAGTCCTGGTTTATTGCTTTCTCTGATTTGAGCCAATGTATAAACAGGTTTTGGTTTGTCCGAATTTTAAACGAACCCATGCTATTTTTCTGTAAAATCATGTTTTCTGCTGCATATTTATTTTAAAGGATTTTATGAAAAATTGGGTCGTTACAGTTGGTATCAGAGCCTCTTTGGTTCTGTAGACCACATGCATCGCATGTTTTCATCGTTTGATTTTGTTCTTGTCCAATCATTGTTCGAGGTCAATGGTGCCAGGTATCCTTAGAACCTTTTCTTTTGATACGTGTAATTGTAGTATTGCCATTCCTTTCCTATTATCTCATGTGAGGCTTTTCTGATTGTGATTTCAGTATGCCTCCGAGGACAGTGATTCCTAGGAGAGGTCGGAGTAGAGTACAAGCTGGGGTACGAGGTAGAGGTCGGACGAGGGCAGTTACATCGCCACCCCATCCACCTGTTTATCGAGAGGATGAGCCTCCAGTTAATCAGACACCTAGTCAGGGTCGTAGTGTCACCATTTCAGAGGAGTACTTTTTAGACCTGTTACGAGGTGGTGGAGGATAGACTGATCGGATTATACCACCTGTTAGAGTACCCACTCCAGTGGTAGACCAGTCTGGTATTACTGATGCTGCAAAAACTTTGAAAGAGTATATCAGGTATAATACTCCTGAGTTTGATGGGACATCTACTGAACCTGCAGTTGCTGAAAATGGATCACCAGGATAGAAAGGGTACTTGAGTTTATTAAATGTCCGGATCATTTGAAGGTCCATTGTGGGACCTATTCTTTAGTTGATGATGCCTTGTATTGGTGGAAAGGTTTATTCCACACTCTCAGCCCTGAGTTGCAGGTTAGTTGGGAGATGTTCAGAGAAAAGTTTTTTGAGAAATACTATCTAGAGGATACCCGTGATCAATTAGAGATACAGTTTCTCACACTCAGACAGGATGATAGGTCTGTTGTAGAGTATGAGAGAGAGTTTGACAGATTGTCAAAATTTACTACTAAACATGTTACTGATCCTGAGGACAAGAGAAAAAGGTTTATCGTAGGTTTAAGGGCAGAGCTATGAGGGCAGGTACGAGCTTTACAGCCTGCTATGTATGCTGATGCTTTGACTGCTGCTTTGGCCTTAGATATTGGTGATTCTGAGAAAAAGGCCAACGAGATTGTTGCAGACCTCTTCTAGGAAGAGGAAGGCTGTGGACGACCTTCCCAGTCGAGGGACACAGTCAGTTAGACAGGCTCCTGGTAGGGGCAAGGGCAGACAGGGCCTCAGTTCCATTCAGGTTAGTCTAGTGATCGGGCCCCTCCCTTACCCTACTGTCTAGATTGCACCGGGTACCACCTAGGTCAGTGTAAGGTGGTGAAATGCTATCAGTGTGGACAGATTGGACATATAAGACATTTCTGCCCTAGTTTACGGACACCACGGTATAGTGGAGGTTAGGGTTAGAGTTCAGGTTTGGGTCAGGGCTGAGGACAGAACCAAGGCCGAGGTCAGACTGTTGGTAGAGGCCAGGTTAGGCCTAATCAGCAGCAGAGAACACCACCGGCAATTCAGGCACAGCCTCATACACGACAGCAGGCCTGTGTCTTTGCCACCACTAGAGAGGATGTTGAGGCATCTGGTACAGTTGTGACAGGTACTTTGTCCGTTGTAGGACACCCTGACTTGTATTATTAGATTATGGGGTTAGTCACTCATTTATTTCTGCTGAGTTTGTCGGGTTTACTGCCTTACAGTCTGAGCCATTAGAGCATGAGTTGCATGTCACTACTCTGCTCGAAAAATCTGTTGTTGTGGATAGAGTCATTTATACTGATAATTTATGTATTATGGGTTGCTTTCTGCATGCTATGTTGATTGTGATGCCAATGTCTGACTTTGATATTGTTTTATGTATGGATTGGCTATCATCTAACCACGCCATTATCGGTTGTAATGAGAAAGTGGTAGACTTTATTGGTCCACGTGGGACTAGTTTACGATTTCATGGGAGCTGAGGTGGGGTGACACCTACGGTTATCTCGGTGATTCAGGCTAGAGCACTTTTGAGTGATGGTGCTTGGGGTTACTTAGCTAGTGTAGTTGACACATCTGTTAGTGTGACCACCCTAGTTACTGTACCTGTGGTGAGGGATTTCATTAATGTTTTCACTGATGAATTACCTGGTTTGCCACCTATGAGGTAGTTAGACTTCCAGATTGAGGTGATTCCTGGGACCATTCCATTGTCCAAGGCACCTTATCGTATGGCACCAGCTGAACTTAAAGAGTTGAAAAGGCAGTTCCAAGAACTTTTAGACTTGGGGTTTATACGCCCAAGTGTATCACCTTGGAGAGCTTCGGTATTGTTTGTAAAGAAGAAAGATGGCTCTATGAGATTGTGTATTGATTACAGAGAGTTAAACCGGGTCACAGTGAAAAACAAGTATCCTTTGCCAAGGATAGAGGACTTGTTTGAATAGCTGAAGGGAGCTACTGTCTTTTCGAAGATAGATCTTCGATCGGGATATCATCAGTTGAGAATTAGAGATGAAGATATTCCCAAGACTACCTTCAGGACACGATATGGTCATTATGAATTTGTTGCCATGTCTTTCGGCTTGACTAATGCTCCTGCGGTCTTTATGGACCTGATGCATATTATGTTTAAGAGGTTTATTGACACTTTTGTGATAGTGTTTATTGATGATATTCTTGTTTATTTGAGGACTGAGGAGTTACATGCTTGAGGACTCAAAAGTTGTATGCAAAGTTCTCTAAATGTGAATTCTGGTTGAAGGAAGTGAATTTCCTTGGGCATGTAGTATCTAATAGAGGGACTTTTATAAGTCCTTCTAAGGTGGAAGCTGTTAGTAATTGGCCCCGACCAACTAATATGACTAAGATACGGAGTTTTCTTGGACTTGCAGGTTTTTATAGACGATTTATGCAAGATTTTTCCAAGATTGCATCCTCTCTGACTCATTTGAAAAAAAAAGGGGGTTGATTTTGTGTGGACTTACGAGTGTGAAAGTAGCTTTGAGGAGCTTAAAAGGTGACTTGTATCAGACTCGGTTTTAGTATCACCTGATGAGTCGGGTGGTTTGACAGTGTATACAGATGCATCCAAGAAGGGACTGGGATGTGTATTGATGCAGCATGAGAAGGTAATAGCTTATGCTTCTCAGCAGTTGAAGGAGCATGAGAAAAAGTATCTGACTCACGATTTAAAGCTAGCAGCGGTGGTACATGCATTAAAAATTTGGAGACATTACTTGTATGGTGAAAAGATTTTGATTTTCACCGATCACAAGAGTGTCAAATACTTTTTCACCCAGAAAGAGCTCAATATGAGACAGGGGAAATGGCTAGGACTTGTGAAGGATTATGATTGTGACATCCAATGTCATCCGGGGAAGGCCAATGTAGTTGCTGATACACTTGTCGAAAGTCATCACACTTGTCTGCTTTGAGTACTATTCCACTGAGACCTGATATGGAGAAAGTCCTGATAATCATGTTTATGAACCTTTTTGTTTTATTAAGTGGTTTTGGAGGCTAGCTAGTCTTAGGAGGATACACCGATTGTGATCCTAGCATCCGAACCAAAGTGTTGAGAAACAAAGTGATCAACTTGGTCAAAGTTTTGTAAAGGAACCAAGTGTTGAAGGAGATTATGTGGGAAAGTGAGGATGAAATGCAATCTATGTGCCCTCGCTTTTCACTTGGTAAATGCACTTTTCGAGGACGAAAAATCTTTTAAGGAGAGTAGACTGTAACATCCCGTTTCTTTGGGGGTAATTTTTTTTTAATTTTAATTAATGTATTTAAGGTTAGTTTAAAAGTAGTGATTTCGATTTTAGTAGTTATTTTCGTCTGAAAATCCTTTGAATCCTTTTATGACTTTAAATTAGTTTCGGTGACATTAATAATTATTAACTGGCCAATTAGTAATTATTAATCACCTTTAGATTACTTTAAGATCTTCGGGTTTCGTATTTTTAATCAAACCACTTAATAAGGACGTAATCGTCATTTTTTAATTTCTTTAAAAATCACTATTCACCTTCTTCTCCTTTTTAAAGTCAATCTTTGGTCAAAAACATCACATTCTTCTCTTCTTTTTCCCCCCAAACCCGTAGCTTAGAGAGAAAAAAGGAGGAGAGAAAGAAATTGTCACCCAAGCTTCGTTTCTCGACCGTTTTCATCGTGCCTTAGCTCGTTGGAAAGCTCTCGAGACGTACTTTCTACCCATCCCAACAATTGAGGTTTTCGTCAATTTTCTAAATGCCTCAAGGTATGACAAAGTTTATAAATTCAAGCTTTGAATAGTGTTTTAATGGAGTTCAAGATTGAAATCATCGAATTCTTGCCAAGAAACTCGAAGATTTCAATCGAGGGAGTCGTTTTAGGTGATTTTAGAAACTTTCCATAACCATAAAGTCGTGTTTGAGTCGAAAAGCCGTCCCGTGTTATTTTCTCTCACTTGACCATGGGTAGGGTGTTTAGTTTACTATGATTTCATGTTTTACTTAATTTTTCGGAAATTGATTATTATGTAAAACCCTAAATTACGAAGACCCATTGTTATCCCGGTTTCCAAAGTATTCGAAAACAACCCAAACCACCTCTAAATTGCATAAAAGCCGAAAACCCAAACCCAAGCCTTTTCACTTGCTTGGCTGTGGGTACCCTAGGGGCCAATTTCTGAATTTTTGTCATTTTATGAGTTTAAATTTCATTTGCTCAGTTTTCGATAGATTATTGATGGTTAGGTGTAATTGATATGTAGGTTTGAGATCGATTACGTGATTTGACCCCGGCACTTTGGAAGCTTGGATTTCACATCTAAGGTGAGTTTAAAATGGAAGTTAGTAATTTTATGAATTATGTTTCATTACAATATTGTTTATCGAGGTAAAGAGGGGAACTAACTTCCGGAAGTTATACTTGGTTGGTGACTTTAAACTCAAATGTGAGTGGAGTGGCTTTGCTGTTCTTATGAATTTGGAAGTAAAAGAGGAGTTATGAGTGATTTGGAAGTCTTGTAAGATGAATTGGAGAATTAGATGAGAGTGGATGAATAAGGAACTTTAAGTAATTTGGAAGTCAAAGTGGCTTAGAAATTACACTTGAGTATTGACATGTTCTTTAGTAGTTTAGTGGAATTCTATCTAACTTAATAGGGAACTTGATGACCTCTATACGGTATTTGTGATAAGGAACATGATAGTATGTTGATACACTCCAAACGGTATCATGGTGCGATGATTTGTGATACAGAACATGATAGTATGTTGATTCGCTCCATACGGTATCATGGTGCGATGATTTGTGATACGCCACATGATAGTATGTTGATACGCTCCATACGGTATCATGGTGCGATGATTTGTGATACGACACATGATAGTATGTTGATACGCTCCATACGGTATCATGGTGCGATGATTTCTGATACATCACATGATAGTATGTTGATTCGCTCCATACGGTATCATGGTGCGATGATTGGTGATACGACACAAAATAGTATGTTGATACGCTCCATAGGGTATCATGGTGTGATGATTTGTGATACGGCCGTGATAATATGTTGATACGATCGATACGGTATCATGGTGCGATGATTTATGATAGGGCACAATATATTATGTTGATACGCTCCATACGGTATCATGGTGCGATGATTTGTGATACGCCACATGATAGTATGTTGATACGCTCCATACGGTATCATGGTGCCTTGATTTGTGATACGACACATGATAGTATGTTGATACGCTCCATACGGTATCATGGTGCGTTGATTTGTGATACGGCACATGATAGTATGTTGATTCGCTCCATACGGTATCATGGTGCGATGATTTATGACACGCCACATGATAGTAAGTTGATACTCTCCATACGGTATATTGGTGCGATGATATGTGATACGGCACAGGATAGTATGTTGATACGCTCCATACGGTATCATGGTGGGATGATTTGTGATACGGCACATGATAGTATGTTGATACGGTATCATGGTGCGATGATTTGTGATACGGCACATGATTGTATGTTGATACGCTACATACGGTATCATGGTGAGATGATTTGTGATACGGCACATGATAGTTTGTTGATTCGTGCCATAAGGTATCATGGTGCGATGATTTATGATACGGCACATGATAGTATGTTGATACGCTCCATACGGTATCATGGTGCGAAGATTTCTGATAGGCCACATGATAGTATGTTTATACGCTCCATACGGTATCAGGGTGCGATGATTTGTGATACGCCACATGATAGTATGTTGATATGCTCCATATGGTATCACGGTGCGATGATTTGTGATACGGCACATGTTAGTATGTTGATTCGCTCCTTACAATATCACGGTGCGATGATTTGTTATACGCCACATGACAGTATGTTGATACGCTCCATACGGTATCACGGTGCGATGATTTTTCATACGGCACATGATAGTATGTTGATACGCTCCATACAGTATCATGGCGCTAAGATTTTGATACGACACATGAGAGTATGTTGATACGCTCCATACGGTATCATGGTGCGAAGATTTGTGATAGGGCACATGATAGTATGGTTATAAGCTCCATACGCTATCATGGTGCGATGATTTGTGAAACGTCACATGATAGTATGTTGATACGCTCCAATCGGTATCATGGTGCGATGAGTTGTCATACGACACATGTTAGTATCTTAATACACTCCGTACGGTATCATGGTGCGATGATTTGTGATACCGCACATGATAGTATGTTGATATACTTCATACGGTATCACGGTGCGATGATTTCTGATACTGCACATGATCGTATGTTGATACGATCCATACGGTATCATGGTGCGATGATTTCTGATACGCCACATGATAGTATGTTGATACACACCATAAGGTATCATGCCGCGATGATATATGATACGGCACATGATAGTATGTTGATTCGCTCCATACGGTATCATGGTCCGATGATTTTTCATACATCACATGATAGTATGTTGATACGCTCGATACAGTATCATGGTGCTATGATTTTGATACGGCACATGAGAGTATGTTGATACGCTCCATACGGTATCATGGTGCGAAGATTTGTGATAAGGCACATGATAGTATGGTTGTACGCTCCATACGTTATCATGGTGCGATGATTTGTGATACGCCACATGATAGTATGTTGATACGCTCCATACAGTATCATGGTGCCATGATTTGTGATACGGCACATGATAATATGGTGATTCTTTCCATACGGTATCATGGTGTGATGATTTGTGATACGGCACATGTTAATATGTAGATACGCTCCATACAGTATCATGGTGCTATGATTTGTTATACAGCACACGATACTATGTCGATACGCTCCATACGGTATCATGCCGCGATGATTTGTGATACGGCACATGATAGTATGTTGATATGCTCTATACGGTATCATGGTGCAATGACTTATGATACGACACATGATCATATGTTGATACGCTCCATACGGTATCATGGTGCGATGATTTCTGATACGGCACATGATCGTATGTTGATACGCTCCATACGGTATCATGGTGCGATGATATGTGATAAGGCACATCATAGCATGTTGATTCGCTCCATTCCGTATCATGTTGCGATGATTTGTGATACGGCACATGATAGCATGTTGATTCACTCCATACGGTATCATGGTGCGATGATTTTTTATACGGCACATGATAGTATGTTGATACGCTCCATACGATATCATGGAGCGATGATTTTTGATACGGCATATGATAGTATGTTCATACGCTCCATACGGTATCATGGTGCGAAGAATTGTAATAGGGCACATGATAGTATGGTTATACACTCCATACGCTATGCTGGTGCGATGATTAGTGATACGCCACATGATAGTATGTTGATACGCCCATACTGTAGCATGGTGCGATGATTTGTTATACGGCACATGATACTATGTTGATTCATTCCATACGGTATCATGGTGCGATGATTTGTGATACGTCACATGATAGTACGTTGATACGCTCCATACGGTATTATGGTGCGATGATTTGTGATGCGGCACATGTTAATATGTTGATACACTCCATACGGTATCATGGTGTGATGATTTGTTATACGTCACTTGATACTATGTTGATACGCTCCATATGGTATGATGGCACGATGATTTATGATACGGCACATGATAGTATGTTGATACGCTCGATACGGTATCATGGTGCGATGATTTGTTATATGGCACATGATAGTATGTTGATTCGCTCCATACGGTATCATGGTGGGATGATTTGTGATAGGGCACATGATAGTATGTTGATACGCTCCATACGTTATCATGGTGCGATGATTTGTGATACGACACATGATAGTATGTTCATTCGCTCTATACGGTATCATGGTGCTATGATTTGTGATACGGCACATGAAAGTATGTTGATACGCTCCATACCGTATCATGGTGCGATAATTTGTGATACGGCACATGATAGAATGTTGATACGCTCCATATGCTATCATGGTGCGATGATTTGTGATACGGCACATGATAGTATATTGATACTCTTCATATGCCACATGTTAGTATGTTGATACGCTCCATACGGTATCATGGTGCGATGATTTGTGATACGGCACATGTTAGTATGTTGATACGCTCCATACGGTATGATGGTGCAATGATTTGTGATACGGCACATGATGGTATGTTGATGCGCTCCATATGGTATCATGGTGTGATGATTTCTTATACGGCACATGATAGTATGATGATTCGCTCCATCCGGTATCATGGTGCGATGATTTTTGATATGGCGCATGATAGTATGTTGATACGCTCCATACGTTATCATGGTGCGATGATTTGTGATGCGGCATATGATAGTATGTTCATTCGCTCCATACGGTATCATGGTGCGATGATTTGTGATACGGCACATGATAGTATGTTGATACGCTCCATACGGTATCATGGTGCGATGATTTCTGATACGGCATATGATAGTATTTTGATACGCTCCATACGGTATCATGGTGCGATGATTTCTGTTACAACACATGATAGTATGTAAAGACCCAACTTTTCAGAGTTTAAATCAAACATAATAAATGCAGCGGAAGACTCAATAAACGATATTTATTGAAAAATATGAAAAATCCTCAATCAAATAGTCATTTGAATAAAATCAACAACTCCGGAGTTATAAATTTAAAACAAAAGAAACGATGTACTAAATCACATAACGAAATGTTTCAAACTATCATAAAGTCAAATCTCACAAAACAAATACAGTCAATAAAGTTCAAGTACTTTATTCTTAAACTCAATGAAAACAAATGATGCATTGGCTAGCCACCGTGACATGAACCTCTCATCTTTTCCACTTCATCAACCGCCACCTCTCGGTCCATTATTACCTGAAAAGAAACCACAAATAGCACTGTGAGGCTAAAGCCAGTGAGATAACGATCTAAACAAAGGTAAAGCTTTAAATAGTCTCTAACAACTTAAACCGAGTCCCAACACTCAACACTCTCCAATGTCTCTTTCACACAAAACTTCCCTTAGACCTCACATTCAATCTCTTTACATGAATAAGCAATTATTATCTAAATTCCATATCCAAGATCCACATTCATAATCCTCTTTCCAATACACATCCCAATCCGATACATAAGCCCATTCTAATTTAACACACATAATCAAACAATTAATCAAATCGTCCACTAAGAAGGTGGTCTCTCAGGACTTCAACCATTCTTAGGTACTTAGTTATAGTCGTAACTATAACTAACCCCTAATGGATCGTTCATACGAGCAACGTCCATTAGCTGTTATGAGCTCACTCTCATAACTATATATATTTTACTAGTATGAGCTCGTAGCCTCATACTTGTTTAACACACCTGTCAAGCCATCAATTCACAATCTCTTTACATTATCCTCTTTATAATACTCACTCATAATCAGCAAGGGCAATTAAAATACAGCAGCCCCAAAGATACTAAATAAACATGCAAAAATACATTTTACGATAAACTGCCGAAAAACCGTCAAACCAACTATTCACTTTCAATCTTGCTCAACTCAAATCTCATACTAAATCATCATAAAATACTCCATAATATTCCAGAATTGACTCCCAAATTAATCAGAAACAAAAGGAATCGAAAAACAACAAAAACTGCCGAAAAATGACTAAACTAGTTCTAACCGAAAAGTTCTTTCTCCAAATAATTTTTCGATGTTTCCAATATGAGTTCACTTCCTAAAGCTCCAGAATAATATATTTGAATATAACGAAACATAAAATCTACGGTAGAAGCTTTAGATTTCTCTATAACCCCACCAACGAATAAACCGTTAACTCAAAGAACGGAAATCAAACGGCGAAGGAAATTGGCTAAGGTTGGGGCGTGGGGGTGTGTGTGGGCCGCGGCTGGCCATGGTCAACGGGACGTGGTTCGGTCACGGTTTCGTAGCTAGGGTGATCGACCTTGATGGTTCTAGGTATCGGTAATCAAGATCGATTAGGTGTTTGACCATAGTTTGGGAAATTGACAATTATGGAGATCGAAACAAGGGTTAGGGTTCTTGGTGTTCATAAGAATATTAATTGATTTAAATGGTTGAGAAATCAATCACGAAAGCTTACCCGTCACTTGAATTTCAAGAAAAAGGCTTCTGATTTTCCTTCTTCGATTCCGTGCAATTTTCACCGATCTCCTAATTAACAATTGACGAAAATCTCATCAATATCTACCCTAGACCCCACGGCATCAAGAAGGAAAAGAGAAGAGAGGAATTTCGTTACCTTCGTGACCAAAATCGATTCCAAAACGCCTAAATCCAAAACCCGATGCACAATCGAACGAAAACAAGACGAATTGATGGATCTTCTTCTTCTCTTTCTCTAAGGGGGGCGGCGGCAATGGTGTGGGAAGAAGGGGAGAAAATTGTTCTTCTTCTTTTCCTTAGTTAAAATTAGGGTTTGAGCTAACTTGCCACGTCATAAACTACTTGCCACATCATCAACTATCTCTTAATCCAAAACACCTCACTAAATACAAAAGTGACACTTATCATAAAGTGTCACCTAAAAGCCTAAATAAATAATAACAATTTATTTATCATTAATTCCAATCCCGATAAAGAAATCAAATAAAAATTTAATTTAATCCAAAATTAATCTTACCTTGTAACGGGGCGTTACATAGTTTGTTGATACGCACCATACGGTATCATGGTGCGATGATATGTGATACGGCACATGATAGTATCTTGATTCGCTCCATACGGTATCAAGTTGCGATGATTTGTGATACGGCACATGATAGTATGTTGATTCGCTCCGTACGGTGTCATTGTGCGATGATTTTTGATACAACACATGATAGTATGTTGATAGGCTCCATACGGTATCATGGTGCGATGATTTTTGATACGACACATGATAGTATGTTGATACGCTCCATACGGTATCATGGTGCGAAGATTTGTGATAGGGCACATGATAGTATGGTTATACGCTCCATACGCTATCATGGTGGGATGATTTGTGATACGCCACATGATAGTATAGTGATACGCTCCATACGGTATCATGGTGCGATGATTTGTGATACGCTACATGATAGTATGTTGATACGCTCCATACAGTATCATGGTGCGAGGATTTGTGATACACTACATGATAGTATGTTGATACGCTCCATACGGTATCATGGTACGACGATTTGTGATACGCTACATGATAGTATGTTGATACGCTCCATACGGTATCATGGTGCCATGATTTATGATACAGCACATATTAATATGTTCATACGCTCCATACGGTATCATGGTGCGATGATTTGTTATACGGCACATGATACTATGTTGATACGCTCCATACTGTATCATGGCACGATGATTTGTGATACGGCAGATGATAGTATGTTGATACGCTCTATACGGTATCATGGTGTGATGATTTGTTATATGGCACATGATAGTATGTTGATTCGATCCGTACGGTATCATGGTGCGATGATTTGTGATACGGCACATGATAGTATGTTTATACGCTCTATACGGTATCATGGTGCGATGATTTGTGATACGGCACATGATAGTAAGTTGATACGCTCCATACTGTATCAGGGTGCGATGATCTGTGATGCGCCAAATGATAGTATGTTGATACGCTCCATACGGTATTATGGTGTGATAATTTGTCATACGGCACATGTTAGTATGTTGATTCGCTTCATACGGTATCACGGTGCGATGATTTGTGATACGCCACATGATAGTATGTTGATACGCTCCATACGGTATCATGGTGCGATGATTTGTCATACAGCACATGTTAGTATGTTGATACACTCCATGCGGTATCATGGTGTGATGATTTGTGATACGGCACATGATAGTATGTTGATACGCTCTATACGGTATCATGGCGTGATGATTTTTGATACGGCATATGATAGTATGTTGATAAGGTCCATACGGTATCATGGTGTGATGATTTCTGTTACAGCACATGATAGTATGTTGATACGCACCATACGGTATCATGGTGCGATGATATGTGATACGGCACATGATAGTATGTTGATTCGCTCCATACGGTATCATGTTACTATGATTTGTGATACGGCACATGATAGTATGTTGATTCGCTCCATACGGTATCATGTTGGGATGATTTGTGATACGGCACATGATAGTATGTTGATTCGCTCCATACGGTATCATGGTGCGATGATTTTTGATATGGCACATGATAGTATGTTGATACGCTCTAAACGGTATCATGGTGCGATGATTTTTTATACGGCACATGATAGTATGTTGATACGCTCCATACGGTATCATGGTGCGAAGATTTGTGATAGGGCACATGATAGTATGGTTATACGCTCCATACGCTATCATGGTGAGATGATTTGTGATACGCCACATGATAGTATGTTGATACGCTCCATACGGTATCATGGTGCTATGATTTGTGATACGACACATGATCCTATGTTCATTCGTTCCATACGGTATCATGGTGCGATGATTTGTGATAAGTCACATGATAGTATGTTGATACGCTCCATACGGTATCATGGTGCGATGATTCTGATACGGCACATGTTAATATGTTAATACGCTCGATACGGTATCATGGGGCGATGATTTGTCATACGGCACATGATACTATGTTGATACGCTCCATACTGTATCATGGCACGATAAGTTATGATACGGAACATGATACTATGTTGATACGCTCCATACTGTATCATGGCGCGATTAGTTATGATACGAAACATGATAGTATGTTGATACGCTCCATACGGTATCATGGTGCGATGATTTGTTATATGGCACATGATAGTATGTTGTTTCGCTCCATACGGTATCATGGTGCGATGATTTGTTATAGGGCACATGATAGTATGTTGTTTCGCTCCATACGGTATCATGGTGCGATGATTTGTTATAGGGCACATGATAGTATGTTGTTTCGCTCCATACGGTATCATGGTGCCATGATTTGTGATACGGCACATGATAGTATGTTGATTTGCTCCATACGGTATCATGGTGCGATGATTTGTGATACGGCACATGATTGTATGTTGATACGCTCCATACGCCACATGTTAGTATGTTGATACGCTCCATACGGTGTCATGGTGCGATGATTTGTGATACGGCACATGATAGTATGTTGATACGTTCCATGTGGTATCATGTAGCGATGATTTCTGATACGGCGCATGATAGTATGATGATTCGCTTCATCCGGTATCATGGTGTGATGATTTGAGATAGGGCACATGATAGTATGTTGATACGCTCTATACGTTATCTTGGGGCGATGATTTGTGATACGGCTCATGATAGTATGTTCATTCGATCCATACGGTATCATGGCTCGATGATTTGAGATACGGCAGATGATAGTATGTTGATGCGCTCCATACGGTATCATGGTGCGATTATTTCTGATACGGCACATGATAGTATGTTGATACGCTCCATACGGTATAATGGTGCGATGATTTCTGTTACAGCACATGATAGTATGCTGATACGCACCATACGATATCATGGTGCGATGAAATGTGATAGGGCATATGATATTATGTTGATTCGCTCCATACGGTATCATGTTGTATTGATTTGTGATACGGCACATGATAGTATGTTGATTCGCTCCATACGGTATCATGGTGCGATGATTTTTGATACGGCACATGATAGTATGTTGATACGCTCCATACGGTATCATGGTGTGAAGATTTATGATAGGGCACATGATAGTATGGTTATACGCTCCATACGCTATCATGGTGCGATGATTTGTGATATGGCACATGATAGTATGTTAATACGCTCCATACAGTATCATGGTGTGATGATTTGTGATACGACACATGATAATATGTTGATTCGTTCCATACGGCATCATGGTGCAATGATTTTTGATACACTACATGATAGTATGTTGATACGCTCCATACGGTATCATGGTGCGATGATTTGTGATACGGAAAATGTTAGTATGTTAATTCGCTCCATACGGTATCACGGAGCGATGATTTGTGATATACCACATGATAGTATGTTGATACGCTCCATACGGTATCATGATGGGATGATTTGTCATTCGGCACATGTTAGTATGTTGATACGCTCCATACGGTATCATGGTGCGATGATTTGTGATACGGCAAATGATAGTATGTTGATGCGCTCCATAAGGTATCATGGTGCGATGATTTGTGATACGGCACATGATAGTATGTTGATTCCCTCCATCCGGTATCATGGTGCGATGATTTCTGATAGGGCACATGATAGTATGTTGATTCGCGCCATACGGTATCATTGTGGGATGATTTGTGATACGGCATATGATAGTATGTTGATACGCTCCATACGGTATCATGGTGCGATGATTTCTTATACGGCACATGATAGTATGATGATTCGCTCCATCCGGTATCATGATGCGATGATTTGTGATATGGCACATGTTAGTATGTTGATTCGCTCCATACGGTATCTTGGTGGGATGATTTTTGATACGGCACATGATAGAATGTTGATACGCTCCGTACGGTATCATGGAGCGGTGATTTTTTATACGACACATGATAGTATGTTGATGCGTTCCCTACGGTTTCATGTTGCGATTATTTGTGATATGGCACATGATATTATGTTGATTCGCTCCATACGGTATCATGGTGCGATGATTTGTGATAAGGCACATGATAGTATGTTGATACGCTCTTTACGGTATCATGGTGCAATGATTTTTGATACGACACATGATAGTATGTTGATACGCTCCATACGGTATCATTGTGCAAAGATTTGTTATAAGGGACATGATAGTATGTTGATACGCTCCATACGGTATCATGGTGCTATGATATGTGATACGGCACATGATAATATGTTGATTCATTCCATACGGTATCATGTTGCGATGATTTGTGATACGCCACATGATAGTATGTTGGTACGCTCCATACGGTATCATGGTGCCATGATTTGTGATACGGCACAAGTTAGTATGTTAATACTCTCTATATGGTATCATGGTGCGATGATTTGTTATACGCACATGATACTATGTTGATACACTCCATAAGGTATCATGGTGCTATGATTTGTGATACGGCACATGATATAGTATGTTGATTTGCTCCATACGGTATCATGGTGCGATAATTTGATATTCGCCACATGATAGTTTGTTGATACGCTCCATACGGTATCATGGTGCGATGATTTGTGATACGGCAGATGATAGTTTGTTGATTCGCTCCATACGGTATCATGGTGCGATGATTTGTGATACGACACATGATAGTATGTTGATACGCTCCATACGGTATCATGCTGTGATGATTTGTGATACTGCACATGATAGTATGTTGATACGCCCCATACGGTATCATGGTGGGAATATTTGTGAAAGGGCACATGATAGTATGTTGATACGCTCCATACGGTATCATGGTGCGATGATTTGTGATGCGCCACATGATAGTATGTTGATACGCTCCATACGATATCATGGTGCGATGATTTGTGATATGCCACATGATAGTATGTTGATACGCACGATACGGTATCATGGTGCGATGATTTGTGATACGACACATGATAGTATGTTGATACGCTCCATACGCTATCATGGTGCGGTTATTTTTGATACGGCACATGATAGTATGTTGATTCGCTCCATACGGTATCTTGGTGCGATGATTTGCGATACATTACATGATAGTATGTTGATACGCTCCATACGGTATCATGCTGCGATGATTTGTGATACGGCACATGATAGTATGTTGATAAGCCCCATACGGTATCATAGTGGGAATATTTGTGATAGTGCACATGATAGTATGTTGATACGCTCCATACGGTATCATGGTGCTATGATTTGTGATGCGCCACATGATAGTATGTTGATACGCTCCATACGGTATCATGGTGCGATGATTTGTGATATGCCACTTGATAGTATGTTGATACTCACGATACGGTATCATGGTGCGATGATTTGTGATACGGCACATGATAGTATGTTGATACGCTCCATACAGTGTCATGGTGCGATGATTTGTGATACGGCACATGATAGTTTGTTGATTTGCTCCATCCGTTATCATGGTGCGATGATTTATGATAGGGCATATGATAGTATGTTGATTCGCTCCATACGGTATCATGGTGGGAAGATTTGTGATACGGCACATAATAGTATGTTGATACGCTCCTTACGGTATCATGGTGCGGTGATTTTTGATACGACACATGATAGTATGTTGATACGCTCCATACGCTATCATGGTGCGGTGATTTTTGATACGGCACATGATAGTATGTTGATTCGCTCCATACGGTATCTTGGTGCGATGATTTGTGATACATTACATGATAGTATGTTGATACGCTCTATACGGTATCATGGTGCGATGATTTGTTATAGGGCACATGATAGTATGTTGATTCGCTCCATACGGTATCATGGTGGGATGATTTGTGATACGGCACATGATAGTATGTTGATACGCTCCATACGGTATCATGGTGCGATGATTTGTGATACGGCACATGATAGTATGTTGATACGCTCCATACGGTATCATGGTGCGAAGATTTGTGATAGGGCACATGATAGTATGTTGATACGCTCCATACGGTATCATGGTGCGAAGATTTGTGATAGGGCACATGATAGTATGTTGATACGCTCCATACGGTATCATGGTGCGATGATTTGTGATGCGCCAAATGATAGTATGTTGATACGCTCAATACGGTATTATGGTGCAATGATTTGTTATAGACACATGTTAGTATGTTGATTCTCTCCATACGGTATCACGGTGCGATGATTTAAGATACGGCACATGATAGTATGTTGATACGCTCCATACGGTATCACGGTGCGATGATTTGTGATACGGCACATGATAGTATGTTGATACGCTCCATACGGTATCATGGTGCGATGATTTGTCATTTGGCACATGTTAGTATGTTGATACGCTCCATACGGTATCATGGTGCGATGATTTCTGATACGGCACATGATAGTATGATGATTCGCTCCATCCGGTATCATGGTGCGATGATTTGTGATAGGGCACATGATAGTATGTTGATTCGCTGCATACGGTATCATGGTGGGACGATTTGTGATAAGGTACGTGGTATGTTGACTTCTGTCCATACGGTATTATGGTACAATGAAACTTGTTTAGTAACTAAGATAGTTAGTATTACAATTACATATTCTTATAATTGTGTAGTAAGACTTAGTAATAACCGATACTTTTACTTTAAGTCTTGATATCCTTACTTCAGAAGAAGCATACTATGTACGTTGATTATGTGTGGAATTTGGAATGAGGAATGTGTAGTAAATGTGAAATCTTGGCCTTTGGACACAATTTCTAATATGGGATTTGGTTCATAGGATTGCTTGCTTTCATTTTACTCTCACTAGCATTTTTATGCTAATGTTGCTACAATTACAATTTTTCAGTTAACAAAAGTGGTAGAGGTCGAGGTAGAGGAGGTGGCGCAGCGTGACCTATCGAGATAATGAACGAACAAGAACACCACTGGTTTTGGGTGAAGCATTCTTGAATGCTCATGAACATTTCACTACTTTTATTATGTTTCATTTTGAGCTCGATGGAGCAATTGTATAATTTGTATATATTTTTGGACTTTAAAACTTTCTCTAGAAGTTTCATCATAGTATGGAATGCGCATTCCTGGTTTATTGCTTTCTCTGATTTGAGCAATGTATAAACAGGTTTTGGTTTGTCCAAATTTTAAATGAACCCATGCCGTTTTTCTGTAAAATCATGTTTTCTGCTGTGTATTTTTTTTAAAGAATTTTACGAAAAATTGGGTCGTTACATAAATTCAAGAATGATTCTTGAAAATCTTGAATTCTAAACTGAAAACCCCAATTCAATTTTATTGAAACCCTAATGATTCACTTCCCAAATTCCACTTTCGGTCAAACTCGTATAAATCGACCTGAATACTATTTATTTCCCCTCTCCTTATGCCGACGCCACCCTTGTAATTTCCCTCCCCCCCTTTATTCTTGAAAACTGTGGGTATAAAGAGGGAGTTTTGGTGTCTATTCGTGTTTTCTGTCAATTCCTTTCACGTAGTTTGATTTAGTTATTAGTTAGAGTATATTTAATGATTGTATTAGAACTTTATTTTAGCTATGGTGCTTTTGAAAGAAGTTTAAAATTTCAAATCCAAATCTAAGGTAAGTAGACTATTTGGTAGAAATAATGGTTTTTAGTTCCCTTGGGTTCCATTAAATTTTTTTGGAGCTAAGAACATGTTTTAGATGACCTTAAAGTTGATTTTAGGACATTTTTATGACAATAAATGCTTCTGAAAATTTATTGAATTTTTGTGTGTTAAAGAATGTATGATTTTGTACGTTTTGGCTGTTTCTTGGAACTGAGCAATTAGGTGATGTGAGTTGTTTTTGGAAGTTATTTTAGACTGGTTTAGGTGAATTATAAATGTTGTCAATGGTCTACTTTAGAGTTATTATGGGTTTTGAGTTTCGTTAAGAGATGTATCGACATGATCGGGAAGTAAGGGGTGACAAATACCGTTTTTATTATTATCGTTACTTTGCTTGTGAATTTGCATTAGCATGTACATGTGTATGAGAGGTTCATATTGAATGATGCGTTGTTTAACAGAGAATATTTGTAGGTTTGTATTGAGTTTGGCCAATTTAATAGTGAATGTGATAAATTCATATCTTGTATGTAAACTTAATAGAGAATAAGGAGTGAGAGGTTCGCATTGAATAGAAATATTCAATAGTGAATATGTAGGTTTTTATTACTTCATTAAACAATATAGACTAAGTTATATTTCGAATTGATTCTTGGAGTTGGGCTTGCAATTGAGATTGATGATATATTTTCCTTGTGAAAAGGCTAGAGTTTATGGAGACTATCAAACTGTTGGACTAAATGTTATTGTAGGGTAGTACTCAAAGTGTATTGTTTGAATTAAATTATTTACCCATTGGGTGTAGCCTCATGATGCTATACTTTTTTTTAGGTACCAAAGGGAAAAGAGTTGGCAAGGGATGAGGTAATCGATAGACCCCCTTAGTATTTTGAACCCAAGATTTAAAACCCAAACCAAACCCAAGCCTTCCCTTTTCCTTTCCCAAACCGAGCTTGTTAGAGTAGCAGCCAGTCAAATGGTGTGAGACGAGGTTGTTTTGTATTATTAATTAATTTAGTATTAGTTTGGTGTTGTTTAGCAAAATTGAATGTTTTTAACTATAATTGGTTGTAGACGGAGCTTGACAACTTCAATGGGCCAGCTAATTTCTTGATTGTTAATTTTTTTATTTAATGGTGAGATCAAATAGAGAACTACGGTAAATTTAGGATATCATTTCCATGAACAATTCAAATGTTTGGGAATTAAGTTTAATTTGGAATATAAGTGTTAAAAAGCATGCTTACAAAATATTATGATGATTTAGAGAATTTAGATGTTATTCTTGAAGTTGTGGTTTTAATGGGATTCATGGGAATTTATAAATTAATGGCAAAATATGATTTTAGCATCTTTTTAGAATGTTTATGTTACTTTTGGTTCTTGATAACTTCGATTGTGGATTTTACTAAGAATATGATTATGGTTATGGATTGAGATTATGCTTAATCTTTAATTCGTTTAGTTACAACATTTAGAATATTTTCTGCTGAAATTATTGATTTATTAAAAAGTTCGAAGTGTTTTTTCTTTGATGGGTTACTATTTAATACCTTAATGATGTTTTAAATGGCCTTATGGTTTGTTTGTACATTATGTGATGTATAATTTATTTATGAGATATATGTAAAGACTGTGTGTACCTTACATATTAATGAGAGGAATAATGAGATAGTGTTAAGACTACGTGTACTTTACATGTTAATGGAAGTAATAACAAGATAATGTTGAGACTACGTGTACTTGCATTTTTTGTAGTTATTCACACTTGTTATGTTATAAATGAGATATATAAGGTCTACGTGTACTTTGAATGGTCTTAGTGTATATGAATGGTGAATGTATGTGATGACCTGACTTATTTTTAAAAGCCTAGGACGCGAGTACGCAATGAAAACAAGGACCGACCATAGCTTAATTAACTTAGCACAAGACATTGGAAAACACATAACGATATTAACACCTGCTCAGTATTAAAACAAAAGAAAACTTTGCTCGTCAGCCGTTCATATCATAATACTAAGTTCAGAGTTATCAATCAAACCGTAAAAGTCATAAAATACGTGATAAAGTAGATGCGGTGCATCGCGATTGAGTTATACAAAACATAAGTCTTTTACACATATTTACATAAAAGTGTTTAAACCAAATTCTAGGAACATCATCAAGGACTACGACGCGTAAACGTGACTCGCGTGTCCGGTAGCCCATCCAAAGTCTTCATCCCGATCCTCAACGAGCACCACTTGCTGCTCTACGTCCTCGTTCTCTAGCGATACCTAAAAGGTGTTTTGTAGCACCTTTGAGTTTGGCACTCAGTGAAAACAAAAGAATATGAATGGTGATGCGGAATTGTGACGACCCGACACTTTTAAATAAATTTATTTCAGAAAACACAGCGGAAGTCTTTTATTTTAAGAAAATTTGCGTGGTTATGTTTGAAAATTGGCATGCCAAAAACCTGTTTACATCCTAATTTTCAAATCTAATAAATCCACAAGGAACATCAAGTCCCATTTCAGGAGTTCAAAGATGTATATCATAAAAACCTCAACATTAAGCTCTTATAAGCTAAATACAAAGTACAAATCATTAAAGTTCTTAAAGTTTATCAAAATAAAGACATAAACTTTACAACAAAAGAGTCCATCTCGAGGTCAGCATCCCTCGATCACGCAGCACCATCTCCCCTTCCACGGCCTCTAGCCAGGGCATTACCTGAAATTTTTGTAATATCATGAGCTAACAACTTAAGCCCAGTGAGAATAATAAGCATAAAAAGTAAAGATAGACCTCAAACTCGCATTTCGATTTGTGTCCAAGTAATCTGACACAATTCTCTCCTAAAGTTCTCCAAACTCTAGGTAATTCATTCTATACTCTCCAAAGGATGATACTACTAACACTTATAGTCAAATCTCCTCCATTAACTCGTTATGACATAAAATGATATAAAAGTAAATGACTTTGCATAAAATATAACATCTCGATTCTCTTTCTTATCGATCATATGCATGAAGGTAATGAGAACATCCCGTAGGATACGCATTCACCCTTTATGCATGAATGAATGAAGAAGGTGATGCGGACATCCCCCGAAGGGTCCAACATTCTTTCCTTCTTTTCTTTCTCATTTTTCCTTTCTTTTTCTCGGAAGGCGATGAGGACATTCCCCGAAGGGTCCAACATTCTTTCCTTCTTTTCATAATGCGAGATGTTATGGTGCAATATGTTATGGTGCGAGATGTTGTGATATGCTCGCAAAAGTAAATAAACGTAAAGTACAATATTAAAGTAGCTGAAACAAGCATGAAGTAAAAGGGCATAAAGTAAATAAATAGTAAACTTCGGACTAACGATATGTCGATCGAACTCCGGTATCAATAATAAAAGTAGAATCATAACTTAAACGATTAACCTATACCTTCAAGGATTCTAAACTTCCAATATAATCCGAGGTTCTATTAATCGTTTAAAAACAAGTTGGATCTTTTAACTTCCAATGATCCAATCTTAGTTTCGGATCGAATCTAACTTAGAATCTTCTAAGATTCATTACTATCCTTGAGAACTCCTAAGTTCTCACTTAAAGGATTAACTTCTAATCCTAAGGGCACTAACTCACAACCCTCTAATCTTAGATTCGGATTCTAATCTTAGTTTCAAACTCTACAAACCTTCACACTTATTTGCTTTCTATAGTTACTTTAAATACTAACTATTCTCACCTTAGCCAAATTAGTTTTGGTCCAAATCTCCGATTCCCACGAATCAACAACCGAGAAATCGAACCTACAATTCCACAATTGCACAACATATTACAACTCATAACTAAGATGAGAACAAGTGTGCATTTTCGGGTGAATAGTGATTTCGGATGAATAGTGTTTTTCGAAAATCCGAGTTCAAAATCGTCAATTTCCATGATAGAAATTCATGATTTCAACTTCAAAACTCATTTATAATAAAAAATGAACAAATCCATATAAAAAGTTTTGAAAACTTACTTTTTAGGACTTCCCTAAGGGAACGAGAAACGGCATAAGGTTAGGTTGGAAAGAAAGCCCACGTCCTGAGCAATCCAACGCAACTGACCTCATCGAAAACGGTCGAGAAATGAAGAAAGGCCAAGCGAATTTCTCCTTATCCATGGAGGAGGAGAGCTCCATGGCAATGGAGAAGGAAATGGATGAGAAGTTTAGTCAATTTTGGTCAAAATGCATTTTTAAAGAGGAAGTGAATAGTATTTAGATATTTTTAAGAAATTGGAAATGACGGTTGCGTCCTTTTATGACTTTTGACTTATGAATCGAAACCCAAAGCTCTTAAATAAAACTAAAGGTGATTCATAATTATTAATTGGCCTATTAATAATTATTAATGTCACCGAAACGAATTTAGAGTATTAAAACGATTAAAAAGAATTTCGGGCGAAATTAACTACAAATATCGAAATTACAAAAATAATAATTAATCTAAATACTTAAATTGAAATAAATAACATTAAATAAATAATAAAATAAAATAAATATAATAAAAAATTTAAAAAAAAATTTCACTTCAAAATAACGGGACGTTACAGTCTACCCTCTCTAAAAGACTTTTCGTGCTCAAAAGTTCGTTCACTAAGTGAAAAAGCGAGGGTGCTTAGACTGTAACTCATCTTCACGTTCCCACGTTGCTTCTTTTGACACTTGGTTCTTCCAAAGAACCTTAACCAAGTGAGTTCCTTTTTATTTCTCATCACTTTTGTTCGAATGCTTTTATCTTAACGGGTGTCTTCTCATAAGACATATTAGCATTCAAAACTACCAGTTCATAATCAATCACGTGGAACGGATTCATCATGTATTTTCGAAGCATCAATACATGGAAAACATTACGAACGACCGATAACGAAAGTGGTAAAACTAAACAATAAGCTACCACTTCTACTCGATTGAGTATCTCGATAGGCCAATAAACTTAGGGTTCAACTGACCCTTATTTCCAACTTTCATAACACCCTTTAATAGTGTCACTTGAAGTATACGAGATCCACTTCTACAACTTGAAGGGATTACGTCGAATCCTGTTGTCAACTTTGGTTAATCCTTAACCTTTCTCTAAACAAATGATAGACTCGCTAGTCATTTGTTACAACTTGAGTACCAAAAATCTCTTTTCTCCAATCTCATCCCAATGAGTGGAAAAACAACACTTCCAACCATAAAGTGTCTAAACACTGCCAAAACTTCGAGACAGAACGAGTGTCTCAATCTGATAAAATCTTCACCGGCACACCACAATCTATCAATCTTTCTTAGGTACAACTGTACCCTGGTCTTAACTAGATAGATGATCCTTCCAAGAGTAAAGTGTGCGGTTTTTCATCAAATGGTCTACAATCACCCAAATGATATCATAATTCGTTGTCACCTTTCGACAAATCCCTGATAAACTCCATGGAAATCTTCTCCCATTTCCATTCAAGCACTTTCAAAGGTATGATAACCCTGTAGATCTTTAGGGCCTTGACTTGCTAACAAATCAAGCACCTACTTACATACTTTACAATATCATTTTTTATACTAGGTCATCAATAATATTGTTCCGATTCTCGTACATCTTTGCATTGCCTGGATGAACATAAAAATAGAACTGTGAGCTTCCTCCAACAGTTCTTTTTAAAAGTCGGTCCTGAAGGCACACATAGCCCCTTACGATACATCAGAGTACTATCTGTAGAGAAGGTAAAATGGCCAGAAATATCTGACTCAACCTCTCTAAAACCTGCCTGCAAAAGAGTCTCTCCTCTTTGTGCATCAATCATTCTTTGCCTCAAGGTAGGTCCCACTGTTAAACTAGCCAAACTCACAGTGACCTCGGCAGTAAGAAATGTTATCTCAGCTCGTTCCATAACCTACCTCAATCTCAAGGGTATTGCTGACAAAGCTGATGAATGAGAAGACTTTCTACTGAGTGCATCAGCCACTACACTGGATCTTCCAGGATGATACTGAATATCACAATCAAAATCCTTAACGAGCTCTAACCATTGTCTCTATCTCATATTCAATTCCTTCTGAGTGAAGAAATACTTGAGATCTTCTCACCATACAAATAATGCCTCCAAATTTTTCAATGCATGAACAATAGCTGCTAACTCTAAATCATTAGTCGGATATTTCTTCTTATGTTCTTTCAACTGATAGGAAGCATAAGCTATAACTTTCTCGTGTTGCATCAACACACATCCCAAACCTCTGTGGGAAGCATCTTTGTACACAGTTAAACCACCGGTTCTGTCAGGCGACACTAGAACAGGTGCTACCACAAGCCTCCTCTTGAGCTCCTCAAAGCTCCTCTCACAATCCTCAGACCATACAAAATCAACCCCCTTCCGGGTCAAATGTGTCAAAGCTGAAGCAATCTTGGAGAAATCTTGCACAAACCGTCTATAATAGCCTGCAAGTCCCAGAAAACTGTGAATATCAGCCACACTAGTTGGCCTAGGCCAGTTAGCAACTGCCTTAATCTTAGAGGGATCAACTGATACTCCTCTACTCGATACTACATGGCCTAAAAATGCCATTTCCTTCAGCCAAAACTCACACTTTGAGAACTTGGCATACACTTCTGATTTCTTAATACAATAAAAACTGCCTTCAAATGCATAACATGCATTTCCTCAGTTTTAAAATAAATCAGACTATCATCATTAATCACAACATCAATAGAATTGATGTACCTCTTAAACACAGTATGGATAAGATCCATAAGAGTTGCAGGCGCGTTGGTTAAGTCAAAAGACATGACTACAAGCTCATAATATCCATAACGCGTCCTGAAAACAGTTTTAGGAATATCTCAATCCCGAATCTTCAACGGATTTTTAACTGGATCTCAAACCTATCTTTGAAAAGATAGCGGTTTCTTCCCAATATTTGAGGAACAATCTTCCAACCATTAGGGGAATATGTTTCATAACATATATATATATAACATTTGAATCTCGTTCTCTTTAATACCTTATACTATACATAAGGTTCACATCAAATTTTATTCTCCAATTACGAGATCTTCCAATTTATTGAGAAACTAGTTCTCTTACATGTTTATCACATGATAGTTATACAAGGTTCAATACACCCTTGTATTCTCTTATTATCCAATTCAATCTCATTCCTTTTTTTTCCTATAGCACTTGGCTATACATCAATTTCATTTCTTTTCTCTCTAGAAAAGTACGTCTTAAATAATCCTTTCTTTAGTTCTCTAATCTCTAGAAAACTAACTTTCGTAATCATATAGATCATCAATCAACACAATCGATAGTTGTTTTTCACTGTAGTTTGATTCAACTCTCTATAATCAATGCACAGTTTCACTGAACTGTCTTTCTATTCACAAACAAACAAAGTGCTTCTTACGAGGACACACTAGGGTGAATAAACCCTGAGTTTAAGAGTTCCTATAACTGACTCTTAAGCTCTTTTAACTCAGCTAGTCTCCGGTACAAGTATCGATAATACTAGCTAAATAGCCCAAGGCTCCATCACTTAGAAGCATTCTGGCTTCTAACATATTATCAAGGTGGGTATTACTTGGCTACTAAACCCACGAAAACACAAACTAGTCCCATATGGACTCATAAAATCAATAACTCTCTCAATACAATCAATGGTATGATTGGATAATAGCCAATCCATACCCAATATCACATCAAAATCAGACATATGCATAACAATCACAATAAAATGTGAGCATCTACTCATAATGAAAATGTCATAAGTGCCATATGCACTATCATCATAATAAACTTCCCCTCCGGGTAAAAACACATCTCGAAACTCAACAGTCTCGGCTCAAAAGCTACCATCTCATCATAACAAGATAAAAATAAAAGAGTGGCTAGCTCGAGCATTAAATAGAATAAAAGCCAAACGGCCTGAAAATAACAAAGTATAAATCACTACCATACTGGTAGCTTTTCCTGATAATCCTGACCTTATTACTACATTGTGATGGTTAAGTCTTGTACGCCCTATAAAGTGGCGTGAATCCAAGTTTGATCACAACATAGCATCTTGATGGAAGTGTGCATCTCCCTGATGGAAACTAACACAACTATTATAGTAAGGATGATCCAATCCTTGTTGAGCTCCACCTCGAACCAGTTGTTGTTGTTGCCGCTGCTGTTGTTGCTGTTGATGTTGTTGCTGCCGTTGTTGTCGCTGCTGCGGTATCCCTTGACTGGTGTCGTTATCCTTTGCTTTCTTCTTCTGAGAAGTAGTCTGTTCCTTAGTAGTTAATTTTATATTCTTTTCAGAAGATGTAAAATCCAAGATAAGGACGACTCACAAGTCTCCTTATTCAAATCTTGAATGAATTCGACTTTAGAGATCATTTTCTTTCTTACAAAGCAAAACTGGTGTTTGTCAAACACTTTAGCCAATATAGCATTCTAACCTTCCAACATAGGTTTCATTTTAGAGTCTATCTCAGAAAGACTCAGTAGGTCCGAACTACGACCTACAAGTTTATCAAATTCTTCGTCCAAATAGATGGCCAAATTAAAATTCACCAAACGATCTCATTGCTTTATAGAAGTTACGGATAACACAGTCCATCAACTTCCTTCTATATTTCAATCAAATACCAACACTCAACTTAGTGTTAGTCAATCTTGACAATTTACTGAATATGGATCTTCATTACTCGACCTCGAGTGTTTCCAATTCAGATTGATACACCATAATGTAATAGCATCCAAACTAGACCATTCACCAATTAACATTGTCGTTAATGGTCCTCGTTGAGACTTAACAAGTAAAGTCCTTACTTCCTCTTTTGAGTCGCAACGCACTTTCCTTTTAGCACAATAGTACCACAAGGTTTTACCACTTACCAAAATCCAACTTCCTCAACTCAAACCCGGAACTTGTCCATTGAGTTAAATCTAGGTTACTGGACCCAAGCCAAACCGATTTATTTTCAATAATTTCTCACCTCAAACAGGTGTTTCATCTCTTAATACTGGGCTTTGGACAAACATGTCCCCTTTTTACACATAAATGTCCACACACATCTACTAAGACCACTACTTAGCAATTGTGTGACAAAAAAACTTTAATCATCTTTAAGGATCAAACTATTGATCTCTCAAAGTATCTCATCTCCTTTACTTTGACATTATGTCAATACTCTTAACGAGGTGTATAACCTCCAAAACTGCATGGGGTCATCGCTTTCCCAACACCCTTAACCAAATCTCAAAATGGGTCAAATAAACATAACCACATAGTGGTTGTACAAGGATGTGAAATATCACAAACATCATTAACTTCTAACAATATTCTCATAATTCTTCCAATATCAAAGAAAATAAAGCATGAGAATAGAAGTTATAGGCATATCTGGTACTGTTGATCTCAGATGATGACTTGAGAATGGACTTAAAACAAAACATGAAAACAAACATACATCACATGTAGTCTAAAGAACCCGTCGGCTCTGTACCAACTGTGACGACTCGACACTTTTAAATAAATTTATTTCAGAAAACACAGCGGAAGTCTTTTATTTTAAGAAAATTTGCGTGGTTATGTTTGAAAATTGGCATGCCAAAAACCTCTTTACATCCTAATTTTCAAATCTAATAAATCCACAAGGAACATCAAGTCCCATTTCAGGAGTTCAAAGATGTATATCATAAAAACCTCAACATTAAGCTCTTATAAGCTTAATACAAAGTACAAATCATTAAAGTTCTTAAAGTTTATCAAAATAAAGACATAAACTTTACAACAAAAGAGTCCATATCGAGGTCAACATCCCTCGATCACGCAGCACCATCTCCCCTTCCACGGCCTCTAGCCAGGGCATTACCTGAAATTTTTGTAATATCATGAGCTAACAACTTAAGCCCAGTGAGAATAATAAGCATAAAAAGTAAAGATAGACCTCAAACTCGCATTTCGATTTGTGTCCAAGTAATCTGACACAATTCTCTCCTAAAGTTCTCCAAACTCTAGGTAATTCATTCTATACTCTCCAAAGGATGATACTACTAACACTTATAGTCAAATCTCCTCCATTAACTCGTTATGACATAAAATGATAAAAGTAAATGACTTTGCATAAAATATAACATCTCGATTCTCTTTCTTATCGATCATATGCATGAAGGTAATGAGAACATCCCGTCGCCTCTTATGCATGAATGAATGAAGAAGGCGATGCGGACATCTCCCGAAGGGTCCAACATTCTTCCCTCCTTTTCTTTTCTCTCTTTATTTTCTTTTTCTCTGAAGGTGATGCGGACATTCCCCGAAGGGTCCAACATTCTTTCCTTCTTTTCTTTCTCTCTCTGAAGGCGATGCGGACATTCCCCGAAGGGTCCAACATTCTTTCCTTCTTTTCATAATGCGAGATGTTATGGTGCAATATGTTATGGTGCGAGATGTTGTGATATGCTCGCAAAAGTAAATAAACGTAAAGTACAATATTAAAGTAGCTGAAACAAGCATGAAGTAAAAGGGCATAAAGTAAATAAATAGTAAACTTCGAACGAACGATATGTCGATCGAACTCCGGTATCAATAATAAAAGTAGAATCATAACTTAAACGATTAACCTATACATTCAAGGATTCTAAACTTCCAATATAATCTGAGGTTCTATTAATCGTTTAAAAACAAGTTGGATCTTTTAACTTCCAATGATCCAATCTTAGTTTCGGATCGAATCTAACTTAGAATCTTCTAAGATTCATTACTATCCTTGAGAACTCCTAAGTTCTCACTTAAAGGATTAACTTCTAATCCTAAGGGCACTAACTCACAACCCTCTAATCTTAGATCCGGATTCTAATCTTAGTTTCAAAATCTATAAACCTTCACACTTATTTGCTTTCTATAGTTACTTTAAATACTAACTATTCTCACCTTAGCCAAATTAGTTTTGGTCCAAATCTCCGATTCCCACGAATCAACAACCGAGCAATCGAACCTACAATTCACCAATTGCACAACATATTACAACTCATAACTAAGATGAGAACAAGTGTGCATTTTCGGGTGAATAGTGATTTCGGATGAATAGAGTTTTTCGAAAATCCGAGTTCAAAATCGTCAATTTCCCTGATAGAAATTCATGATTTCAACTTCAAAACTCATTTATAATAAAAAACGAACAAATCCATATAAAAAGTTTTGAAAACTTACTTTTTAGGACTTCCCTAAGGGAACGAGAAACGGCATAAGGTTAGGTTGGAAAGAAAGCCCACGTCCCGAGCAATCCAACGCAACTGACCTCATCGATAACGGTCGAGAAATGAAGAAAGGCCATGCAAATTTCTCCTTATCCATGGAGGAGGAGAGCTCCACGGCAATGGAGAAGGAAATGAATGAGAAGTTTAGTCAATTTTGGTCAAAATGCATTTTTAAAGAGGAAGTGAATAGTATTTAGATATTTTTAAGAAATTGGAAATGACGGTTGCGTCCTTTTATGACTTTTGACTTATGAATCGAAACCCGAAGCTCTTAAATAAAACTAAAGGTGATTAATAATTATTAATTGGCCTATTAATAATTATTAATGTCACCGAAACGAATTTAGAGTATTAAAACGATTAAAAAGAATTTCGGGCGAAATTAACTACAAAAATCGAAATTATAAAAATAATAATTAATTTAAATACTTAAATTGAAATAAATAACATTAAATAAATAAATAAATAAAATAAATAAATAAAATTAAAAATTAAAAAAAATTCACTTCAAAATAACGGGACGTTATAGGAATGGTCATAATAAAATGTACAAAAAATAATGATATGCTTAGAGTGTAAATATAGAACAAATGCAATGTGTATGGATGATGTCAATCAAATCACAAGCCTTTTAACCCGTACTTCCGTCAAACCATTAACATATTTCACATATCACAAATACCATCCTCTTTAGTTCACAAGCTATGCCATCACAACCCGACGTCTCACTACGCCCTAAATCACACGGTCAATCAACATCCGAGCTGTAGCTCTTATCAATCTCAGGTTATCTCAATAACCACTAGCATCCAGGCCATTCATCACATAGCACTCTGGAGCTACACCACATTTCTGCAACGGTAACCACGTGTAACGTCCAACACCCATATACCGTTACACGGGTTACGACCCCATGGCCACAAACTGATCGCATGATATGCATGAATGAAATGTTATGAGATGATATGATATTAACATGCTTCCTTTCAACAACATCATATAACGAAACATCGATACATCGAGTATAAATAGGACAATTCCTTCAAGCAATATATGACTAAATCATTATACGCATGATGCTCAAAATTCACATAAACACATGGTTCACATTTCACTCTTTCCTCTATTATCTCATTCGTAACTATCCATTGAGCATAAACCGAAAACATGTCAAGTATGCATAATCATAGCCCCAAATAAATATATGATTCGATCATGGACTAAGAACACAAGAATTAAACAAGTAGGCATGCTTGTATGATCAACTAGTCAAAACATAATCCAGTTTTGAGCTAACTAGCATTTTGGCCCTTTAAACCAATGTCGGAGTCGATATCTCTTCCCGTTACTTCTCTGACTCCTATAACCATACCAACCATACCACAAGTCACCATTACTCAAAACCACAAAACTCCATTTCAAGGATAGTTCGGAGAGAATCGTGAACACAACACCAATCACCCCTCTGATTCTTCGTGTTCTCACCTTAAAAGTTGGACCCTTGGTTCACCGCTCGTCCTTGTCCTACAATGAATTAATTCACCCAAATACATGAGTTAATATTGCCATCACAATCAGATTATAAAACTACACCAACAAATCACACCCGCTAAGAGACAAAGTCCCGAAACTACATGGTTTTAGAATAACAATTTTGGCCAATTTGGACTTTGTCATAACCTCACCAATTTTGAACTTCCATTGAGTTTCCCTTACATAACACATACATATAATAAAATCAAAATCATAAATCAATGTTCCACCACTCAAGTCACCATAGAGTTCATAAAACCCAAGCTAAGAATACTCCATTAATGGAGGTTTCAAATACTTCCTTAACCATACTCCCCCAATATCATATAAACATTTCTCAATATTCTTAGGACTATTTTCAACACTTCCATAACCAAATTTCCAGAATCTTAAACATGGAAGAACACCATTATAATAAAAATTAAAACACTAATTAATAAACCCCAAACAATTTCATGGAAAACCTTACAAAATTACAAACTCTAGGTTGAAGCTTACCTTGATTCTTGATCAATTTCCACCCAAAACTTGTTTGCACTTTCCTATCAAGATGAATCTAGCATGAACGACTAAAAACCTTCTTGGATTAATCCACCAAATTAAACTAGAAGAAGCTCCAAGTAGCAAACATGGAGGATGAGAGACAAAGGGGGGGGGGGCACGGGTTTGGAGGGGAAGAAGGGAAAAAAATATGAAGACTTTTGCTTTTTCATTTTTCAATTTCCTATATTTCCTATTTATACTTTCAATTTCCAATAATTAAAATAAAGAACTAAAACTAATTGTTGTTAACCCCCTCCACGTCCTACAATTAGTCCCTAAACCCTCCACCTCCTAAAATTAAAAGGAACCCTCCACCTATTTTCTTTTGCCAACTAGTCCTTACCCCTTAATTTCTTTTACTAACCAACCCTCTCCACTAAACTCACCATGGTTAACCATTCCATTTCCATTTATTTCTCCACCCAAGGTTAAATTAACTATTGTTAGTCACAAATTAACTACAATTAACATAGCAAAATAAATTTTCCCCATTTAATATTACTATTTAATTTATACCAAACATAAAGAATTCTATGAAAATTCTCGGGCTCTTACAAGGTATTAATGGAAGAGATATTAGAATAATGTTGAGACTACGTGTACTTGCATTATCTGTTAGTATTCATGTGTTATGTTATGATAAACAAGAAATATTGAGACTGTGTGTACTTGACATGTTCTTAGTTTATATTTGTTGGGAGATTTATTGTAAATCATGAGCATGATACTTGACTTGACTTATTGTGAAAATTATGGACTTTGAGAATTATTGGGAGTCAAGAATGAGAAAAGATAACATGCTTGATATGGGTTGGCTAGTCAAGAGTTAGTAAGAACTTTGGACTTAAATCCATATTTAGATTTGAATCTTAAAGTTACCTTCTTTCTCGTTTATCTTCACTCATTGTTTTGCTCATGATATTACACTTTCAGGTGCGAGACTTGGTAGAGTTATGGACATGGAGCTGGTGCCGCATGATCAAGAGATGATGATTTCTCAAGAGTTGGACTAGGGGCTTACTTGTTTTAATGTTCATGAAACATTTTATATTTCATTCTTGAATTGAACTTGGTTTGTTTAAGCCCTTAGGGGTATTTGCATATTTTCATATTTCCTCGTTTTTAAACATTTGGTCAATTATCACTTTGATATATATTTGAACTTTGAAATTATTTTAATTAAAAGGGTCGCGCAACTCATTTTGCGATGATATTTCAAAAGTTGTGATGATCTAAAGGAGTGACGCCTTCCCTCACAATAATTGCGACGACCTGCATCGACTATTTTGGCACAAACATTCAGAGGGAACAAAATGATGGTATCTGTCACGAATGTGCAACGAAAATCATCTCCAAAAGTTGATACAAATTTTTGGAGGGAAGAAGAAAGGCATCAAAATAATTTGGGACGACTTGGGTCACAATTTCGGCGACATTGGTCATAAAAAAATTGGCTTCTTAACGTTCATCGTCGGAATTAATTTTGCGGGAAAATTCCCACCAATTTTAGTCACTAAACTCTTCATCTATAAAATGATGTGCCCAACATTTATATGAAACATCTAAAACAATACTTTTGGAATCTAATTTTCATTTGAAAATTGTTCCAAGTGTTACAAATGGTGTACTAGAACTTGTAATTATTTAATAAAGATAATTTATTTCGAGTTAATTAAATAAATATACTTAAGTTCTTTTAATCTATATTGATTCATCATTAATGATATTAGGAATATATTAATATCAAACTTTCAAATAGTAAAACCCTGAGTTACTTTATTAAGTCACGACTAAGTATGTGAGTCATACAATAGGATTAAATTTGAGATAAGTAACTCACAGCGTTTATAGTAATTGGGATGACGTTTGGGAACCTTATCTTGTTAACACTGTTGATAGCTGTCTATATTGTATAGTCTTCAAATGATCTTATCCGGATCATTCACATCGGTGACATGAAAATGGAAGTATCACATACAATGATGATTGAATAAGACATGATCAAATTTCTCAATTGTACCATTTACAAGAAATGAACGAATATCAAACTAAGTTTATCGACAATGATAAATCTCAATCCCGATTGAAATATGAACTCATATTCATGGAGTTATGGTCTTTGATTCACATGTTTGAGAGCGATCTGAAATGAAAACTCAATACACTCCCGTTTTGAGAATTATAACAAGGTAGTAGCTGGGAATACATTTTGTAACGTCCCATTACTTTTGAGGTAAATTTTATTTTAGTTTATTTAATTAAAGTATTTAAATTTAATTTAGAATTTATAACTTAGAATTTAAAAGTTTATTTTGTTCGTAAATCTCTTCAATTGCTTTATTAGCTTAATTTAGTTTGGGGCGTATTAATAATTATTAACAGGCCAAATAGTAATTATTAATCACCTTTTAGCTAGTTTGGATGCTTCAGGTTTAGTTTTAAAAGTTAAAAGCAAACGAGGGACGAGTTTGTAATTCTTGAATTCTTAAAATATCTTTTTACTATTCATTATCTCTTTAAAAACACCAAATTAGACAAAATCTCACAAATTTCTCTCTCCTTTTTCCTCCAACTAATTCTCCACTAATTACTCAATGTAAGTAAAGAGTTTTAATTTTCAAAATTTGAAGCATGGATCTACATGTTTTTATCACAAATTGCATGATATCAATAGATCCTTAATTAATCGTTAATTAGATTACTAAATGAAATTCCGCTTATTTAGTATATCACTCCCTTCATTATGATCATGCATCATTAATAGAGATTATTGATATTATGCCCATGCCTTGCATAAATATAAATGTTATATTTATTGTAATTAAGGGGTTAATTAGTAATTACTAGCAGCATGTTTTAGGTTTTAATTAAATTGGTCTAAAGAGTTTAGTAACAAATATTTTAATTATTTATTTAGTTTTAAATATGATTTGAAACTAAAACCTAAAAGATAAGGTGTCATTATTTTTAAATAAAGAGTTAATTAAAAATTAATGAAGTTGAGTTTATGAATTTAAATAGAACTCTGGCGAGAAAACTCTTCCCTAGATAAGAGGTAATTTAATCATTCCATTAACTCGGTACTCTAACTCTTAGCGATCTGGGAGTGATATGTTATTACTAGATCACTTCATTGAGACAGTGTAAAATTTGTTAGTATTAATAAAGATTATTCACTTGGCTATCACATTAAAATCAATCTAACAAATTTATAACAACTATATTTGTAACGACTCAATTTCCGTTAAATTCTTAAATTTCAAAGTCACAGCGGAAGACTTGGTTTTTTAAAAAAAAAATGGCATGGATTCGTTTAAAATTCGAATAATCCAAAACTTGTTTACATTGGCCCAATCAGAGAAAGCAATAAAAATGGAATGTGCATTCCAGATTATGATTTAAACTTCTAAAAGAGCTATAAAACCATAAGACATTTACAATTTTAAACAAATGCTCTTCCGAGCTCAAAAACATAAAGGATGAAAGATGATAAAATATTTACAAGCATTTCAAGAATGCTAAACCAAAATGAGTCCATGTTCCTGTCCATCCATCATCACGTCAAGTCAAACGGCGCCACCTCCTTTACCACGTCCCTTACGACGAGATTTACCTGAAAAATTGTAAGTGTAGCAACATTAGCATAAAAATGCTAGTGAGAATAAAATGAAAGCTAGTAATCCTATGAACCAAATTACATACCGGAAATTGAGTCCAAAGGTCTAAATTTCTCTTTACTACCCATTCCACACTTCCAATTTCCACACAATCATACAATTGTAATATAAATTCCCATAAATAGACTTTCAATCTCGTAAAGTAATGAAATAAAGACTTTAAGTAAAAGTACTAACTATTACTAAGTCTTTCTAAACAATTCTAATGTATATAAATAATTGTATCTTAAACTTTCTTTGCTACCATAACAAGTTTCATCGTAACGTCTTACCGTATGGATCAACATCAACATACTACCGTATGGTCTTACCATATCAAGTGTCATCATAACGTATTACCGTATGGATCAACATCAACACTACCACGTACGGTCTTACCATATCATAAGTCATCATAACGTGTTACCGTATGGATCAACATCAACATACTACCACATACGGTCTTACCATATCACAAGTCATCGTAACGTGTTACCGTATGCATCAACATCAACATACTACCACGTACGGTCTTACCATATCACAAGTCATCGTACGTGTTACCGTATGGATCCACATCAACATACTACCACGTACGGTCTTACCATATCACAAGTCATAGTAACGTGTTACCGTATGGATCCACATCAACATACTACCACGTACGGTCTTACCATATCACAAGTCATTGTAACGTGTTACCATATGACCAACATCAACATACTACCACGAACGGTCTTACCATATCACAAGTCATCGTAACGTGTTACTGTAGGATTAACATCAACATCTACCACGCACTGTCTTACCATATCACAAATCATCATAACGTGTTACTATTTGGATCAACATCAACATACTATCACGTACGGTCTTACCATATCATAAGTCATCTAGTTCCCTAGTAAGTTAGATAACTTAAATAAAATCCTACTGAGCTACTAAAGAATATAAACCACTTTGGAATTACACGAGTTAACTATCAAATGCAACTTTTTAGCCACTTTGACTTCCAAGCCACTCACAATACCTTAAACTTCCATTTCCATCTAAACTCTCCAATTTCATCTAAACTCTTCAATTTCATGTTACAAAACTTTTGAATATACTCAAACTTGCTTATTCACCTAAAATCACTAAAACTCCAAAGTCACTCTACTCACTTCCGAGTCTAAAGTCACCAACCAAAGTATTAACTTCTAGAAGTTCATTTTGTCACTTAACCTCGATCAACAATATCGTAATGAAATTTAATTCATAAAACTACTAACTTCCATTTTAAACTCACCTTATATTTTGAAGTGAAGCTCCCAAAGTGTCGAGGTTGAATCCACGCGAGTAATCACAATCCTACAAATAAATACACATAATAATCATTAATTAACTGAAAATCGAGCAAACGACATCTAAACGCATAAAACGATGAAAACCCCAGAAATTGACCTAAGGGTGCGGCCATGCAAGGGAAAAAGGGCTTGGGTTCGGTTTTACGGCTTTTATGTATTTTAGAGGTGTTTCAGGTTGGTTTCGAGTACTTTGGAGGTTTGCACTATCAATGGGTGTTCGTAATTTAGGGTTTTGCACAATAATCGATTCCCGAAAAATTAAGTAAAACACAAAACAATAACAAACTAAACACCCTAACCATGACCAAGTGATAGAAAAAAAAGGAACGGGTTTTCGGCTGAAACTCGGTTTTAGGGTTAGGGGAAGTTTCTAAAATTGCCTTAAATAACTTCCTCGATTGAAATCATCGATTGAAATCTTCGAGTTTCTCGGCAATAAATCGATGATTTCAATCTTAGACTCCATTAACTATTTGAAGCTAAATTTAGAAACTTTGTCATACCTTGAGGTTTTTATAAAACAGAGGAAAACCCCAATTGTTAGGTTAGAAATGATCCTTGGACCGAGGGCTTTTCAACGCAACTGAAATTATGACGATCCACCAAGTAACGAAGAAAAACAAAAAGGAAGAAGATGGGGAGGGAGACCCATGGCCTTGCAAGGGAAGAAGAAGAGAAAAAAATGAAGAATTTTAACTAATTTGACTTATTTAAAGAAGAAGAGAGTGAATAGTAAAATGGATAAGCTTAAAGAAATCGGAAAATTACGATTACGTCTTTTTTAAATGATTTAGTTTATAAAACGAAACCCGAAGATCTTAAACTAATCAAAAGCTGATTAATAATTATTAATTGACCCATTAATAATTATTAATACAACTGAAACTAATTTAAAATAATAAAGGAATTAAAAAGGTTTTCGAATGGAATTAACTACTAACTTCTAAATTACTAAATTTAAACTAACCTTACATACTTTAATTAAAATAAAATAAATAAAAAAATAAAATAAAATTTACCCCAAAAGTAACGGGAAGTTACAATATTATAAGTTAGATTGAACTTAGATATTAGAGGTAGCCTGGGTATATCTAAGTAAAAGCCTTAGCTAGCTATATTGAGTGGGAGAAGGACAAGTATCAACCAGTCCCGTGGTCTCCAAGTTGGAATCAATGTGTGAGATTCATATAAGGCTAATGTAGTGTAGGTACTCTGCACTCATTCCCTCCGAAAAGTAACCGTATGAATCAATTCTCGAGTGATTCTCTTCAGGATTGGATTTTTTAAAGCTTTTGATGCTTGGCTCTCCCTTCGGTGACACTCATCAAAATAACTTTAAACGATCTAAAACTTGGGTAACACTCTGTGATAACCCGACTTACTTTAAATAAGCTAGGACGCAAGCACGTAGCAGAAACGTATAAGTTTGACTCATAAATTGTTACATTCATTTAAAATAAAAATAAAAATTTCGGCATGTAGTATCTCTAAAGTTTATGCCTCACATACAAAAGAAAGTAACCTTGTTTATTCAAAAAGTCATCGGCTCGTCGGCCGGAATCAAAGAAACACAAAGACATATAAAATAAGTTCGATGCATCGAGTTAAAACAAAAGCTTTATGCAAATAGTAACTACTTTAAAAGCTAAGACATTCTTCCTAAGTTAAGGAAGAATGTAACCAAAAGAACCAACTCAACCCCAAAATCATTAAAGCTCGCGTGACCGGAGTCTCACCATCTTCGCAAGGATCAACGAGCACCATCTGCCGCTCCACGTCCTCGTCCCCGAACGTTACCTGAAAGGTGATATAGAGCACCTTTGAGCATGACACTCAGTGATAACAAAAGAATATGAAAAATGAATGCGAAATGACCATACTTGCATATGAAAGTACATAACGACAAACTTTAAATGCATACAAAGTAACAATGCTTCATGTTTGAATGATAGAAATTAATCACAACAATTCAATCACACAGTTCCTTACTCTTTGATACCACGAGTAACATCATTTTGAACCCCGACGCCTTACTACGCCCATAATTCAATCAACTCTCGAGCCATAACTCATTCTCAATTCGAATCACCTCATTACACTAGCATCCGGCCATTTACTTACATAGCTCACCGGAGCTCATATTACAATTCAAATTACTTCAATTCTCTAGCAACCGGGCCATCACTTACATAGCTCACCGAAGCTCATAACTTCCCTTGCCACGGTAACCACATGTAACGTCCAACACCCATACACCGTTACACGGGTTACTCCCCCATGGCCTCATTAAGATCGTATGATATGCATGAGTGACATGTATGACATGAGATGAATGGAATATGCTCTTTCAACATCAATGTTATTAACATAACTTATAAACAATAAGTACAAACAGAACAACTTTTCCAAAACGACATTTGACATAATCTTTGCTCACAAGATATTCAAGTCTCACAACTTATTGTCAAACATAATCATGGTGTTTCAAGCTTACATACTCATGGCATAACATTATTAAAGCAATTAGGCATGCTAACATAAACAACTACCTAGAAACAACATTTCTAGATTAGGCTATCTAGCTTTTGGCCCTTAAACCAAATGTCGGAATCGTTATCATTTCCCCTTTCTTTTGCTCCCTTCCAAACATTACCAGCCAATATCTCAATTCTCAAATTCACTTAAACTCAACTCCTTTTCCGATATAATTGAAAAGAAACGGAACCGCCACACCCATCACTTTTCCGATTCTTTTGTTCTCACCTTCAAAGTTGATTCTACGGGTATCCGTTTGTCTTTGGCCTACAACATGTTAACCCATAAATGTTTAGGCTAATACTAACATTATAAATCAGCCAATACAACCTCAATCAACCCCGAACCCGGTTAATGACAAAAAAAAAACACCAAACTAGTTAATTCGGGATGCCAATTTCGGTCAAATAAAGAATAAATGTGATAGATACAAGGGATTGATGTTCTAAAGTGATTTCCTTGCTAAATATATGTATATAAACACCCAAATGCTCCAGAATTTAAATCCCTTAAGAAACAACAAAGAAACACCCAAAACTAGTTAACTTTAAAACTAGTTATTTTGCCAATTTTGTGATTTTTATTAAAAATCATTTCTATACCTTTCCATGTTGTTTTTCATACATTTAATGAGCATATAACATCCTTAACTTCCAGAAATATCAACTTCAAAGAAAAGCCAAGTTCAATCATACTTTAAAGAACCTAGAATTTCCAAAACAATGCCATTTTAAGGTGTTATCCAATATGTATTTATTCATGGCCTTCTACCCTTCATTACCTTATTAGACATACTTCTTTAAGCTTGAAAACATTAATCAAAAGCCAATTTTCCAGAAATTTAAAGAGGAAGGAACTCAACATAAAAGCATGGAAAACATCAAGTAAGAACACCAAAGTTCATTTCCATGGAAACCTAGAAAAAGCTTGAGATGGACAACTTGAATTTCTTACCTTAGCTTGATGAAACTTAATGGATTATACTTGAATTGGCCTAGGTTGATGATTCCACCAATAATCAAGAAAAACCCCTTCAAAATACCCAAGGATTCAAGAGAAGAGAAATGGAAATGCAAAGGAAAAATTTGAGAGAGAAATTGGGGGGGGGGGTACTCACGGCAAGAAGAAGAAAAAGAAAGGAAAATTATTTTATTTTTTTTCTAATTTTCCTTATTTATGCTTCTAATTTCCAAATAATAATAAAACAACTTAAATCAATTTATTTTCTAATCCCTCCACCTCCTAAAATCCCTTTCAAGTCCTTCCACCTCCTAATTTTTTTTTTAAATCCTTTTCCCATTTTCCTTTGCAAACTAGTCCTTCCTTTACTAATTAATTTCCTTTTAGTCCTTTTGTCAACTTAACCATGGTTAACTAACTATGGTTAACTTCAAAAATCAAATAATAAGCTTCCAAAAAAAATAGTTAAAATAAATTATGAACCCGGGCCCTTACACACTCAAAGGAATTCATTTAGAAAGACGCTTAAGAGTTTTGATGTTTGACTCTCCCTTCGGTGACACTCATCAAAATTAATATTTATGTTATCTAGATGTTTCGTCTGACAAAAACATGATAACTAAAGAATTGTAGGATATAAGATACCTTGGGGATGTTCATTAGTTGAGAGGAGTCTCATTTTAGTAGGAGGGAACCTTGACCTGCCTACGTAGGCATCGTTTCTATCACACTAATATACCATGGCACTCTTTACCCCAACCCAACTAGCTTTGGCTCCTGGTTTTCCCTTTCTATTCCTCGATAAGCGGACCGAGGGAGGGGGCGATAACTGCTTTTGATTGATGGAAAGCATCGACTCTCCCACATAAGGTAATTTTAATATGGCCGATTTACTCTCTTTTGTAATCAGTTTTGCTAAAGCACCTGCTGCTCTAGCTAATTGTCCACCCTTTCCAAGTGTGATTGAAATTGTGTTTTAAGGTTTTAGAATTTCATTAAATGTGCATTAATGCATCACGTTTTTTAAATGTCAAAAGTATGAATGAATGGATATTTAAAGTTGAATTACTAAAGCATGTATTTATTTATTTACAGCAAATTATGTCAAACTCTCTAACTGCTATTCTTGCTACTGAAAAACTAAATGGTGAAAATTTTGCCACTTGGAAAAATAACATCAATACCATTCTGGTTGTTAAAGATCTCAAATTCACCCTTCTAGAGGATTGTCCTCCAGAACCACCTACTAATGTTGCTCGAATAGTTCGGGAGGCTTATGATCGCTTGATCAAGGCTAACAAAAAAACTTGTGGCTCTATCTTGGCTGGACTTACTTAAGTCGTATCCAAAAAACTTGAACCTCGGTCTATAGCAGATGAGATACTACAATCAGCACAATGTGGCTGAGATGAATGGTGGAACTATAGACGAGACTAGCCAAATCAACATGATTGTTGAAACTCTTCCAGATAGCTTCTTATCATTCAAAAGAAACTATATTTTAAACAAGTTGGGCACGAACATGTCCCAGATTCTTATTAGAGTCTATATTGCTGAAAGGCAAAAACACTAAAGCTGTGGAAGTAAATATTGTTGTTGCTCATGGTGCCTCTAACTCAGGTACTAAGAATAAGAAGCAAAGATTCTAGAAAAAGAAGGGTAATGGAGCTACCAATCCTACCAAGAAATCCAAGAGAGGAAAAGTTCCCAAAGGAAAGTGCTATTTTTATAATGGTGAAGGGCACTGGAAAAGGAACTGTCCCCAAGTTCATAGAAGATGTGACGACCCGGCACTTTTAAATAAATTAAAATCAGAGAAAACAGCGGAAGTCTTTTAATTTACGAAAAATTGGCGTGGTTTTGTTTGAAAATTGGCATGCCGAAAACCTGTTTACATCCTAATTTTCACATCTATAAAATCTCATGGACTTTAAGTCCAAATCAGGAATTCAAATATATAATATCATAAAAACATCATCCAGAAGCTCTTATGAGCCAAAATATGATACAAAATAATCAAAGTCCTTAAAATTCACAAAATAAAACATAGACTTTACAAATCCAATAGTCCATCTCGAGGTCGGCATCCCTCGATCACGCAAAGACCACCTCCTCCTCCTCGACCTCTTGCCAAGGCATTACCTGAAATTGGTTGTAATATCATGAGCTAACAAACTAAGCCCAGTGAGAATAATAAGCATAAAAAGTAAAGATAGACCTCAAACTCGCATTTTCGATTTGTGTCCAATTCAACTAACACAATCTACTCCTAAAGTTCTCCAAACTCTAGGTAAACTCCTTTTATACTTTCTAAGGATGATATTGCTAAAATCATAGTCAATACTCATCCATCAACAATATTATGACATAAGTAATAGAAGTAAATAACTTTGCATCATATTAAACATCTCAATTCTCTCTTTCATAGATCATATGTATGAATGCATGAGAGCATCCCGTAGGATTCGCATACGCCCTTATGCATGAGGAGGTAACGTGGTTTATCCCATAGGATCCATCGTTCTCCCTCCTTTACTTTCTCACTTTCTTTTCTTTTTCTATGAAGGTGATGCGGACACTGCCCGTAGGCTCCAACATTCTTCCCCCTTCATTTTCTTTTTCACTTTCTTTTCTTTTTCTGAAGGTGATGCGGACATTCCCCGTAGGGTCCAACATTCTTCCCCCTTCTTTTCTTTCTCACTTTCTTTCTTTTTCTATGAAGGTGATGCGGACATTCCCCGTAGGGTCCAACATTCTTCCCCCTTCATATCTTTCTCACTTTCTTTTCATGATGCGAGATGTTATGATGTAATATGATGTAATTGGAGTAAATAAATAAAATGCAAAATTAAAGTAGACGATACAGACATAAAGTAAAAAGGCATTAAGTAAGGGTATAAGGTAAAAGATATAAAGTAATGGACACAAAGTAAATAAATGGAACTCTGAACGAACGATAAATCAATCGAACTCCATTAATAAAGTAAAGAATCAAACATAACGATTAATCTAAACCTTCAATAATCCGAGGATCAATCAACCGTTCTTTAACAAAGTCTTGGATCCTTTAACTTCTATTGAACCATTCTAAACTCCGAAACTAATCTAACTTAGAATCTTCTAAGATTCGAGGTTTTCATCGAGAAATCCTAAGTTTCTCGCTTAAAGGATTAACTACAAATCCTAAGGCACTAACTCACTTCCTCTAATCTTAGTTTGGATTCTAATCTTAGTTCCCGATTCTACAAACCATTACACTCATTTGCTTTCTATAGTTACTTTACATACTAATCATTCTCACCTTAATAAAAGTGAAGACTTTGCTCCTAAACACCGGAAGAGCAATCAACCACGCGGTTCGAAAACACCTACAACGAATTATATCATACAATCAATAACGAAACCAACTATCGTTCAAACAACTACTAAACATACAAAGCAACGAAAATCCAATAAAACCCACAAAGAGGCCCACGGCCCTATCATAAAAAAAAAAAGAGTTTCGGGGTTGGTTTTCCTGCTTTTTGGCAATTTAAATACATTTCAAGTTGGTTTTAAACAAAATCGATAATCCCGATTTCAATGGGTATCGATAAATAGGGTTTTCGAACATTAATCCCTTTCCCGAATTGAATTTAAATAAACATTCATTCATTAATTTCTAACCCATTTTCAATCCCAAAAGGGTAAATTTCAAACGGAAAGGGTTTCGACTGAAACTCGGTTTTAGGGTTATGGAATAGTTTCCAAAAACACTTAAAACTACTCCCGAATTGACAAACACCGAGTTTCACGGCAAGAAATCGAAAAGAAACAAGTAAAACTCCATTAAAACACTATTTGGAGCTTAGGGTTTGAAGAGATTCTTACCGAGAACTCCTCGGATCTCGAGAGAAACGGACGATGGGTAGGTGGAAAATGATCCTTGACCCGAGGGCTTTCCAAAATATCCAAGCTCGAGTCGATCCGGCAAGAAACGAACGAAATCGAATTTTTCTTTTCCTCTTCTTGAAGCTCACGGTTTGGGAGGAACAAATGAGCAACTTTTTTGGTCAAATTTTTAGTCAAGGCTTCATTTAAAGAAGAAGGCAAATAGTGTTTTTAGATATTTTGCAAATTGGGTAATTACAACTTTGCCCTTTTTTGACTTTTGGCTTAAAAACGAATCCCGAACATCTCAAACTATCCCAATGGTGATTAATAATTATTAATTGGCCCGTTAATAATTATTAATACCATTAAAACGTATTTAAATAAATAAAGCCATTAAAATGAAATAAAATGAAATAAATTACTAAATTCTAATTTAATAATAAATAAATGAATTTTAATTACTCAAATTAAAATAAAATTAAAAAAAAGTTTTTTTTTTTTATATCACAAAATAACGGGACGTTACAGAAGAGAAGAAAAAGGATAAAGAAGGTAAATATGATTTATTATTCTGGGAAACTTTTAGTATGGAGGATTGTAAATGCACTTGGATACTTGATTCAGGAGCCACTAATCATTTCTGCTCTTCTTATCAGGGAAGTAACTCTTAGAGGAAGATCAAGTATGGAGAAGTGTATTTAAGGAATACTATAGGCCAGATGGTTGATGTTGAAGTTGTTGCTAATATAAAGTTATCTTTTAGCAATAAAATATTTATTTTTCTGAACACTGTTTATTATGTTCCTGGTTTAAACAGAAACATAGTTTCTTTGGGTTGTATTCACAAATAATCTTATACCGTAAATTTTGCTATTAATAAGGTTGATATTTTTAAAGATAGAAACCTTATTTGTTTAGGATTAAAAGATTAAAATTTATATATACTATAACTGTTAGTATGTGCAACACTTTATAATATTGAGTTGTTACAGACTACAGAGTCTAGAACAAGTAAATGTAAAATTTCTAAAGATGAGATCCTTCTATGGCATCTAAGGCTTGCCCATGTTAACCTCAACAAAAATCAAAGACTGGTTAAAAGTGAACCTCTAAGTGACTTAGAGCTTGACACACTCAGTATGTGAATCCTGTATAGAGGGTACAATTACCATGCGTATTTTTTAAGCTAAAGGAAATAGAGTCACAGAACAACTAGAGCTTATATATTCAAAACTTTTTGGTCCGATGAATGTAAAGGCTAGAGGAGGACATGAGTGCTATGTGTTTTTTATTGACGACTACTCAAGATATGGGTACGTTTACCTATTGCAATTCAAGTCGAAAACTCTTGAAAAGTTCAAGGAGTTTAAAGCTAAAGTTGAAAAAGCAACTTTGTAAATCTATCAAGACACTTCGATCTGATCATTGGGGGGAGTATATGGAGTATGTGTAACGACCCGACCCAAAATAACCATAAATAAATAATAAATGACTCATTTAAAATATAATTAAATCAGAGTTAAACCAAATAGTAGTGGAAGCGTTTTATTTAATAATCAATGATATGATAAAAACAAAACATTATTTGTGGCGCCGATTTAAAATAATAAATCAAATGAATTAAAAAAACAACTAAAATAAATGAAACTGTAAAAATCCATAAATAAACTAACAAAATAGTCGTTAAAATATAAAATTCAAAGATAAAATAAAATAAAATAATAAATATCATATCCTAAGGGTCTCTCAGTGTAGCGCCATCCTCGTCAATTGCCATGGTTTCCATTATTATCAGTGTTACCTGCAAAATAAAAGTGTGCAGGGCATTCCAATACTGTGAGTTTTTAGCTCAGTTGATATGAATTATGTAGCCTTGCATTTGAAGAATTCAAGCTTCAAGAACACTTGCATTAAATGCACTTCAATTGCATTAATGGCAACCCAAGTTCATTTATTACAAGTCAAGTTAAGATGCATTAACTACAACTCAAGATGCATTGATGATAACCCAAGCTTCATTCAAGACAACTCAAGCTTCATTCAAGGGAACTTAAGGCAACTCCAAGACAAGCATTAATGACCATTTACAAGCTTCAATTAGAGTTAAATATCAGTTTCAAATGTAATAATTCATTTTAAGTTACAAATTAAAATGGTGACTGAATGTAACTTAAGTTTTTGCATTAAATTCGTAGGTTACATGCTAGGGACTTAATGGGGCTGATATGGGATCATTATGAACGAAATTTACATGTATTTTATGCCTATAAATAGGCTTTGTTTTAGCCATTGTAAATCAGATTTGAAAATGTAATGACATGTTGCCTTTTGAGCAAATGGAGAGCCTTGAGCCTCACCCCTTTGTAGTCTTGCCTTAGATTACATGTTAGAGTCATTCAAGTAGAAATGATCATCCTACTTGTGGAGTGTCTCGAATCTTGGGCTTGGAAACTTGTCCTAGATCAATGATCATCTTTCCTAAGCAATCTGTTTTTAGCCATTCTTAGGGGGTGTTTCCGAATAGTTAGGGAGGGTTTGAGTTCTTGCTTCAAAGGTTCATGCTAAGCATAATAGCATAGGGTCTTTGGACTTGCAATTTGAGTTTGTCTTATCATTTGGAACTCTTGGGTTGATCCGATTAGTTAAGGAGGTTTTGTGCCATTTTCATGCTTCAAAGGTTCTTGCAAACGATTGTAATGGGTTTTTGGACTTGAACGCAAGGTTGCCTTATCGGTTGGTATCGAGCATCGGTTACGGTTTTGTGGTCGATCTCTAAAACAGGTTCTATCCAATCTATCATTTTCTATTCTTGTTGTTTTCAATTCTGTCCAATCTTTTCGTTTCTGTCCAAATAACTTCTTTTCTTCATCTTTTCATTCTGATCTTGTTCCCATCATGAAGTTCACGTTCTGATCTTGAAAATCAAAAAAAGAAAGAAAGAAAGCCTTGAATCCGAGAGCACGATTTACTAGTTGTCTAGTGTTCTTCCTTGCTAATCTTTGAAAATTCTGAGTTTGATCCATTGAAAACGAAAAAGTTGATGTCTTGAATGTTATTTTGTCAATTTAGATCCACAATTTAAGCATCAATTCAATTCAGATCTGTTGACATTCAAATCCTGCACATACTTTCCATATTTGAATCTACCGCATTTAATGCTCTGTCTTGCTGTCTAAAACGCGTGAAATATTTCGAATTAGCTTTCAAAATCTGAATAGGAAAGTTAATTTAATCAGTTATCTTTCATTGTCAAGAAGGACACTTAAGGAAAGTCGATCTGTAAACAACTCAAATTTTGAAAATCAAAACAGTGCGCAGACAGCTCCTAAAATTCCGGATCTTGTCTTTTGATTGATTGGCATCTTCAATTCTCATCATTATTTCGAATTTTTCCAATTGTAAGCTCTTAATAACAGAGATATTAACCTATATATGGGTTGCTTCTCTAAAAGTAAACGCCAATCTTGAAGGAATTGTGAGTGCAAACACGAGTGGAACAAAGAGAGTTGTAAAAAGTGAGGGAGTGCTTGTAAGGTCCATTTTTTTTTCTCTCTAACTTTCTTTTGCAGCAACACTTTTTGATTCGAGGACGAATCATTTTGAAGAATGGGGGAATGATATGAATTATGTAGCCTTGCATTTGAGGAATTCAAGCTTCAAGAACACTTGCATTAAATGCACTTCAATTGCATTAATGGCAACCCAAGTTCATTTATTACAAGTCAAGTTAAGATGCATTAACTACAACTCAAGATGCATTGATGATAACCCAAGCTTCATTCAAGACAACTCAAGCTTCATTCAAGGGAACTTAAGGCAACTCCAAGACAAGCATTAATGACCATTTACAAGCTTCAATTAGAGTTAAATATCGATTTCAAATGTAATAATTCATTTTAAGTTACAAATTAAAATGGTGATCGAATGTAACTTAAGTTTTTGCATTAAATTCGTAGGTTACATGCTAGGGACTTAATGGGGCTGATATGGGATCATTATGAACGAAATTTACATGTATTTTATGCCTATAAATAGGCTTTGTTTTAGCCATTGTAAATCAGTTTGAAAATGTAATGACATGTTGCCTTTTGAGCAAATGGAGAGCCTTGAGCCTCACCCCTTTGTAGTCTTGCCTTAGATTACATGTTAGAGTCATTCAAGTAGAAATGATCATCCTACTTGTGGAGTGTCTCGAATCTTGGGCTTGGAAACTTGTCCTAGATCAATGATCATCTTTCCTAAGCAATGTTTTTTTAGCCATTCTTAGGGGGTGTTTCAGAATAGTTAGGGAGGGTTTGAGTTCTTGCTTCAAAGGTTCATGCTAAGCATAATAGCATAGGGTCTTTGGACTTGCAATTTGAGTTTGTCTTATCATTTGGAACTCTTGGGTTGATCCGATTAGTTAAGGAGGTTTTGTGCCATTTTCATGCTTCAAAGGTTCTTGCAAACGATTGTAATGGGTTTTTGGACTTGAACGCAAGGTTGCCTTATCAGTTGGTATCAGAGCCTTGCGTTCAAGTCTCTTAGGCTCTGATACCAAACTGATAAGGCAACCTTGCGTTCAAGTCCAAAAACCCATTACAATCGTTTGCAAGAACCTTTGAAGCATGAAAATGGCACAAAACCTCCTTAACTAATCGGATCAACCCAAGAGTTCCAAATGATAAGACAAACTCAAATTGCAAGTCCAAAGACCCGATGCTATTATGCTTAGCATGAACCTTTGAAGCAAGAACTCAAACCCTCCCTAACTATTCTGAACACCCCCTAAGAATGGCTAAAAACAGATTGCTTAGGAAAGATGATCATTGATCTAGGACAAGTTTCCAAGCCCAAGATTCGAGACACTCCACAAGTAGGATGATCATTTCTACTTGAATGACTCTAACATGTAATCTAAGGCAAGACTACAAAGGGGTGAGGCTCAAGGCTCTCCATTTGCTCAAAAGGCAACATGTCATTACATTTTCAAATCCGATTACAATGGCTAAAACAAAGCCTATTTATAGGCATAAAATACATGTAAATTTCGTTCATAATGATCCTCTATCGGCCCAATTAAGTCCCTAGCATGTAACCTACGAATTTAATGCAAAAACTTAAGTTACATTCAGCCACCATTTTAATTTTGTAACTTAAAATGAATTATTACATTTGAAACTGACATTTAACTCTAATTGAAGCTTGTAAATGGTCATTAATGCTTGTCTTGGAGTTGCCTTAAGTTCCCTTGAATGAAGCTTGAGTTGTCTTGAATGAAGCTTGGGTTATCATCAATGCATCTTGAGTTGTAGTTAATGCATCTTAACTTGACTTGTAATAAATGAACTTGGGTTGCCATTAATGCAATTGAAGTACATTTAATGCAAGTGTTCTTGAAGCTTGAATTCCTCAAATGCAAGGCTACATAATTCATATCATTAGTAGATTAAATCCAAACTCAAATAAGTAAATAAAATTCACCACGTCTCATATATAATAACTTATGGATACTCGTCCATTACCACCATTTATCAATAGATATATGTATATATATATGTATATGTATACATATATATATACATAGATATATGTATTATGTATATGTATACATATATATATATATGTATTATGTATATGTATACATATATATATACATAGATATATGTATTATGTATATGTATACATATATATATATATGTATTATGTATATGTATACATATATATATACATATATATATACATATATACATATATATATACATATATACATATATATATGTATATATAATAGTGGGGTATAGGGCCACTCATGATAACATATCATGCTAAGCATGCTGCTCTATAAATTTAATAGGTGTTTTATTATGTTCGACTAGAGTTATAACCACCAATCAAATTTTATCTCTTTGTTACTACTAAATTCGCATATATGTATCATAGTGGGGTAAAGGGTCACTCATGATAACGTGCCATGCTAAGCATTAACCTCTACGAATTTAATAGGTATTTATTATATCTCTTATTTACTATTAAATTTGCATGTATGTATCATAGTGGGGTATAGGGCCACTCATGATAGCGTGTCATGCTCAGCATTCAGCTCTACAAATTTAATGAGGGGTTTATTATGTTAGTTTAAACATAAACCGTTATTAGACCCTAATTATAGCATTTAACCAAGTAGCGAACATAAATTAAATAAATAAAATATTCACAAATCAAAACGGACACATAAATAATAATATTTAAAATCAATAAATCATCTCCGAAGGCATTCTAATAATCATACAATAAACAAGCAAGCACAAGGAATTAACGATCATAAACCAATTATAAACAATATTCGCATTTAACCAATTAATGATCATAAACCAAATATAAGCATGATTCACAATCAAAACGTGCACATATTACTTTTAAAATAAACAATTTCATCACCCATAAATATCCTATTAATCACACATCAAACAAGCGATCACATGGAATCAAATTTAACTTCTAAGTAGGGTTTAACCTACCTTAATTGCAAATTGAATAAGCAAACTGAAGGGATAATTTACTAAATTAGCGGAATTTATTTAGTAACACAAATTAACACTTAATTTAGGATCTATTAATATCATGCAATTTGTGATAAAAACATGAAGAACATGTAGATTCATGCTTTATTTTCGAAAATTAAAACCGGTTTACTTACATTGAGTAATTAATGGAGAATCGGTTGGAGGTTTCTTTACAGCATCAAATCCTCAGCAACACCGGATCTTCTATGCTATATCCCGATCGATCAAACGAAATCCGATTGTGGGATCGAACTTTAGAAGAAATTTGGAAGAAGAAAAAAAAAAATTTCTTCCCAATGATAGTGGGAAAATCGGCTTAGGAGGGAGGAGAAGAGGAAGAGAGAATTCCGAATTTCTAAGGAATTGAATTGTGTGATTTATGAATGACCCAACCCTCCTATTTATAGAAAAATAGGAATCCTAATCACATTAGGATTAATCTATAGAGATAAATACAAAAAGAATAAAGATTATCTCTTTCCTTTATCTTGCAATTTCGAAAATGCCATAGATAAATAGGAGATTATTTTATTTTCTTTATTTTTATTTATCTTGGGTAAATAAATCTATGTAATTATTTTAGGATATAATTCAAGCAATTATCACTTCCCAAAAATACATATATAGCCGAAAATGCATATATTAATTAATTAATAATTCTAATTTATTTAATTAATTATTTTGGGCCAATTCCAATTGGGTTCATTAATCCAATTGGGCTAGAAATTCTCTCTTAAATTAATAAGTCCAACTTAATTAATTTATTTATTAATTACCATTTAAATAAAATATTTTATTTAAACAATTAATATTTTCTCCCGACTAAATATTATCAAATTTATATTTAATTATTAATTTCCATTTAAATAATTTTCATTATTTAAATAATTAATAATAAATATTATAATTATTAATTTCCATTAAATAAACTCATTATTTAATTAATAATTTTATTGACAATATTTTATTATTAATTAATTAATTTTATTTGAACGGAAATTAATAATTAAAATATTTAAACAATTAATAATTGTTAATTAATTTCAAATTATTAATTATCATTTAAATATACTCAATATTCAAATAATTAATAATATCTAATTAATAATATTTCATTATTAATTTCCTGTTTAAATAAACTCATTATTTAAACAATTAATAATGTTTATATTAATTACCGTTTAAATATACTCAATATTTAAACAATTAATATTGCCTATTTAAGTAATTCACTTTACTTAAACTTTTCATTTCTTCTACTTGATTTCACGACTACAATATTTGGGCTAGCATAGGGACCCGATGGACCTATAGATCATGGGCTTAATAATTAGTCAATTAATTGATTAACTCATAATCAGTTAATTACTTATTATCTAACTATGAATAATTCCACTATAGATTCATAGCTGAACTCCCCTCACTATAGATGAGTTATGTCCATTTAGTTTATCTTTATTTATATCTGTGATATAATCCTTCACGTGGAACCCTCATAATTACAGGCGGATAAATTTACCGTTTTGCCCCTGTAATTACCGCTTTATCCTTGTGTTCCCGCTGATTCTCCAATGAACATTATTTAGTCGAACTAGAGATAATATACTTCTGTGATCAATAGAAGTCGTGGCGCCACTTGTTCATGTCTCGAATCAGTACATCAAGGGAGTTTCCTAAAGTTCCTAAAATATTTAGGTATCGCACTGATACCGTTAATTTATAGGAAAGTTATGAACTCCATGTAACGACCCGATTTTTCGTAAAATCCATTAAAACAAATGCGCAGCGGAAATCTAGATTTTTCAGAAAAACGGCATGGGTCCGTTTAAAATTCGGATAAACCAAAAACCTGTTTACAACCAGTTTTTCCAGAAAAACAATAAAACTAGAATACATCTCCCATGATATGATGAAAATGATAAAGGAAGATTAAAGTACAAAACATATATACAAACGCTCCATCGAGCTCAAAATGTAACAAAATAAAAGTAATGCAATGTTCATGAGCATTCAAGAATGCTACTCTCAAAATCGATTGCGTTCTGTCCATTCATTATCTCGATCGGTCACGCAGTTGCCACCTCCTCTACCTCGTCCTCTACCACGAGTCTTACCTGAAAAATTGTAATTGTAGCAACATTAGCATAAAAATGCTAGTGAGAGTAAAATGAAAGCAAGTAATCCTATGAACAACATTTCATGTCAGAAATCGTGTCCAAAGGCCTAGATTTCACTTTTACTACCCATTCCACGTTCCAAAATCCACGTATAATCAACATACAAGATAACTTTCTCCTCTACGTAGCTCAACAACTTTATAAGTCATGTATTTCCTCGATATCATTCTATCATTATAAAAGAAATAATCAAACCAAGATACAAGTAAAAGAATGTAATACACTAAGTACTAATAATGTCACAACCACACATGTTCAAATCTTCGAGTGCCACCCGTATCACCACATGTGTAGTACTATAATAATGAAAACAATAATAACACATCCATACACGCTCAAATCTTCGAATGCCACCCTTACCACAGCGTGTATAATACTATAACAATGATAACAATAATAACACATCCATACACGCTCAAATCTTCGAATGCCACCCTTACCACCGCGTGTATTAAACCGTATGGACCGAAGTCAACATACCACGTGCCATACCACAAATCATCGCACCACGATACCGTATGGAGCGTATCTCATACTATCATGTGCCATATCACATAATCTCGCACCATGATACCGTATGGAGCGTATCACATACTACCATGTGCCATATCACATAATCTCGCACCATGATACCGTATGGAGCGTATCACATACTACCATGTGCCATATCACATAATCTCGCACAATGATACCGTATGGAGCGTATCACATACTACCATGTGCCATATCACATAATCTCGCACAATGATACCGTATGGAGCGTATCACATACTACCATGTGCCATATCCCATAATCTCGCACAATGATACCGTATGGAGCGTATCACATACTACCATGTGCCATATAGAATCCGTCAAGCTCCCTAGAAGGTTAGATAAAGTTCCACTAAACTACTAAGAACATAAACCGCTTGAATTACACGAGTCAACACTCAAGTGTAATTTCTAAGCCACTTTAACTCCCGAATCACTTAAGGTTCCTTAGTCAATCACTTTCATCTAAAGTCTCCCAAATTACCTTACAAGACTCCCAAACCACTCAGAAATCCTCTTTTACTTCCAAGACCATAAATACATCAAAATCACTCCACTCACATCCGAGTTAAAGTCTCCAACCAAGTATGACTTCCGGAAGTTAGTTCCCCTCTTAACCTCGATAAACAATATCGTAATGAAACATAATTCTTAAAATTACTAACTTCCATTTTAAACTCACCTTAGTTGTGAAATCCAAGCTTCCAAAATGCCGGAGTCAAAGTCACGCAAACGATCACCAACCTACAAATCAAATACTCCTAACAACCATTAATTAACCGAAAATCGAACAAACGATATCTAAACACATAAAACGATGAAAACCCCGGATTTCACCCCCAAGGGACCCACGGCCCAACAAGGAAGGGAGGGTTCGGGTTCGGTTTTCCGTCTTTTATGCACTTTTGAGATGATTTGGGTTGATCAAAGACACTTTGAAAGTCGAGATAACAGTGGGTCACGATATTTTAGGGTTTTACATAATAATCGATTTCCGAATAATTAAGTAAAACGTAAAATCATAGCAAACCAAACACCCTAATTCTTAGTCAAGTGAGAGAAATTAACACGGGACGGGTCTTCAACTCAAACTTGATTTTAGGGTTTAGGGAAGTTTCTAAAACTTGCTAAAACGACTCCCTCGATTGAAATCTTCAAGCTTCGGGGTGTGAATTTGAAGATTTCAATTCAAAACCTCCATTAAAACACTATTCATAACAAGTTTTAGAAAGTTTGACATACCTTAAGGCTTCGAGAAAACGAGTGAAAATCTCGATTGCTAGGTTAGAAATGATCCTCGGGATGAGAGCTTTTCAACGGGCATAAGATTACGGCGATCCACCGAGCAACGGAGAAAAGCCAAAGAGAGGGGAAGAGAGGATGAGGGCTACGGCCTTGCAAGGAAGAAGGAAGAAAAGAAAAATGAAAAGTTTGACTCATGTTTGACTATTTAAAGATGAGGATGATGAATAGTGAAATTTTAAGAAATTGTAAAATGACGTATACGTCCCTTTTAAAAGATTCGATTAAAAATACGAAACCCGATGGTCTTAAAATAATCTAAAGGTGATTAATAATTATTAATTGGCCCGTTAATAATTATTAATGTCACCGAAACTAATTTAAAGTAGTAAAAGATTTAAAAAGTTTAAAAAGGTTTTCGAACGAAAATAACTACTAAAGTCGAATTACTAAGTTTAAACTAACTAAATACTTTATTTAAAATAAAAAAAAAAATTTACCTCCAAAAGTAACGGGACGTTACACTCCATCTCGTGAAAATGAGTTCCCAGCTACTTATCTAGTCATGTTCCCAAAACAGAAGTGTATTGAGCGTTCTTACAGCTCGCTCTCAACCATGTGAATCAAAGAACATAACTCCATAAATAGGAGTCCGCATTTCACTCAGGATTGAGATCTATCACGGTTGATAAACTTAGTTTGATATTCGATCATTTCTCGTAAATGGTACTAATGAGAAATTTGATCGAACATCGTGGTCCTGTCTTATACAATCAACATTGCATATGATACTTCCATTTCATGTCTCCCACATGAATGATCAGGATTAGATCATTTGTCTATAAACAAAATGCGAAGCTATCAACAGTGTTACCAGGATAAGGTTCCCAAACATTATCCTTTTACTGTAGACATAATTAAGTTACTCATCTCGACTTTAATCCTCTTGTATGACTCACATACTAAGTCGTGATTTCATAAGAGTAACTTAGGGTTTACTATTTGAATGTTTTGATATTTATATATTTCCATATATTCCTAATATCGTCAATTGAATCAATCTATAAAAAACTTATGTTTATTTATTTAATTTATTCGAAATAAATTATTATAATTAAATAATTACAAGTTCTAGGACACCATTCCTAACACAAACGACCTAAAAATAAATCGAATAATAATCTTAACGATGCCCAAGACATGAAATAATATTAATATAAAGTCAATTTCACGAGAACTGGACTAACAAGATGAAAACTGGCTTGAATTGATCAAAACTATCCCTTGAACCGGCTGGACCAGCTAAACCGGTTCAGATGACCCAGGCCAACAGATCCAGCTGGACCGGTTCTTCTTCCTTGAGGCAGAACAGCGGGAAAACGCAGAAAATAATAAAAAAACGCAAACTTGAGCGGCTCACCTTAGCGACGGCGACGGCGATTTTGATCGTGGAAACAAACAGAAAACGTCTTAGGATTGAGGTGATTCGAAACCCAACGTAAATACAACTCAAAAACCGACGAGGGATCTTGAATCCCAGCGAAGAAAATCGCAAATTCCGACGAGACTAAAACCAGTGCGAATACTAAATAAACAAGGGTGATTTAACTTGCAATTTGTTCGAAATCAACAAGGAAACTAAACTAAATTGAATTCAACAAAGCTTACCAAAGGAACGATGACTTTTTTGTGCCTTTTTCCTTGATTTCTCGGTAAGAGAACATGAACTCCGACGAGGATTCTTCCTGACGTGTAAATGGAGAATTGGTACTTGATATCGAAGGAAAAACGAAAGAGACGGGCAGGACACACACAGAACTTAAATTACCTATCAAATTCGATGAAGAACGAGGAACTTTTGAAGCGATTCCGGTGTGGTGGAGGTGGCAGCGACGGCTGAGAGAAAGAGTAGAAAAATTGAATTGTATAATTCTAGGGTTTTGTTCCAATTAAAGAGAATCAGATGGTCTGGACAATGACGAAAATACCCTTAAAAGAAAAAATAACTAAAAGGACATAAGCGGTATTAAGGTCATATCTTTTTACTCGGAACTCGGAATTGAGCCCAGTTAATTGTGTTGAATTTGTATCGACATGACGGTTAATATGAATTAAAAATAATATTGATTGGATCAAAATTGGTGAAATGGTGAAAATGCCATTGAGTGAAAATCCGGGTTGTTACACTATGAGTTCAAAGACTACTTGGTAAAAAATAGGATTACATCCCAGCTTTCAGCACCTGGTATAACTCAACAGAATGGTGTAGTTGAAAGGAAAAATAGAACCTTATTCTAAATGACACGATCAATGATGAGTTATTCATCATTACCAGAATCTTTTTGGGGTTACGTATTAGAGACTGCGTTATACATCCTAAATAGGGTACCATCTAAAAGTGTTTTAGAAACACCTATTGAGTTATGGTAGGAGCGTAAAATAAGTTTGTGTCACTTTCGAGTATGAGGACGTCCAGCACGTGTGCTAAAATTGAACCTTAAGAAATTAGAATCACGGTCTAAGGTATGCTTCTACATAGGCTACCCTAAAAAGACTCGTGGTGGGTTGTTTTATAGTGATGAAGAGAATAAATTATTTGTGTCAACAAATGCTACATTCTTGGAACAGGACTATATAGGAAACGAGAAATCTCCTAGTAAGTTAGTACTAGAGGAGATGATTCCAAGTGAAACCACCAATGAGCCAACAAGTGTTGTTGACTTGATGTTGGATGAAACGGTTGTCAAACTAAATGGTTTGTGATGGATGGCATGCAAGTGCACATGGTCAACAAGTAATAGTAGTGGTAAGTGAGTGTCGTGTCCCACGAGGATGGTTGTTTCAAACTGAATTTAGAAATTAAGAAGATTACTACTACAACGATATGAATGAGTGATAGAACTAGAGGAAATTGTGCACAAATTAAATGGATCAATACGAAATGTGGATCAAAGGATGAGGATGTGATGATATTTTAGGGATCTGGACAGATTGTATCAACAAGTTATCAACTTGCTATTCAACTTCACATATATGGATGGAGTTATGAGACAATCAACACATAGGAAAACAAGAGCAAGGATGAATTTTCTCAAACTATTTAGCCTTAGAAGTCCGTTTACATGATGCAATTCCCATAAATTTAGAAAATATATTTAGTCACGCAATTAACATAGTGATCATCTTCTTAACACAATAATAACAAGAACGTACGATATTAAAAAATAATAATAATAATCCCATGCCCTATATGCTAATATTCTTCGTCTATTTCTTGAACTACACACTCTGAGTTAGACTTCGCATGCGACCATTTACTTTTACTTAAGGAATTGAAAGCTGAAGAATCTCTCTAAATTCCAACCTCCTAGTTTCAGTATAAAATGTCTTATGTTTATTAGGCCAATAAGTTAACCAAATCCAACCCCTAATCTCCCACTCCATAGTTTTCCCTCTAGCCATTTTATCAATCTTCCACCATACACTTTCCCCATACTCATCTCCTGCAAATACGACTCCTCCCTGTTTGTTAAATGGCCTATAAGCACTCGAATAACGATCTCGAAACCAAGCTCTAGGGTTTATAAGTGCGCGCTTCGATGGCTTCATTGAAGCAACTTCTTTCCCATCTGAAGTATCATGGAGATACCAATTGAGGATTGCGGTATTTCCGTAGACGAATTGTTCGAATTTCCATGACTTGGATGTTATTGTTGTAGTTTCTCCTACAGATAATTTGAGACCTGGGTAAGGATTCGGAGGTTCAAATCCGGCTTCGAAGGTTTTTTCAGTTCCAAATTCGATTTGGGGATTGTCTGAAGATTTGGTTACTGAGACGCTGATGATGTTTGTTTGAAGAGTTGGAGTTAGTTGAAGAGAGATTCGTGAGGGGAAATGCTTATCTGATGCTCCTACTCCTCGTTCGGATAACAGGGTCTCATTCACTAGCCTTATTATGTCACATCTGCAAGATTTACAACAGCTATTTCTTAAATATTACCTTGTTACTTGACAACTACAAGGATCTGTCAGAGACATACAATTAAACCGTTGTATTTAAATAGTTTTTAATTTATAAAAATTCAATAGTTAAGGATCTGTTTATTAACTATTTCATTTTAAGTTTTTCGTTTTTGGATTTAACTTTTTAGAAAACATAATTGTCTAATAATCAATTTTTTTACTTCTGTTTAAAAAAAATAATTATAAACCAACATAATTTATTTTTTGGTAACGTACTGATTTGGTTCCTGAGATTTTGAGTTTGTGTCTATTGTTTTCCGCGTTTTCAATTTGCGTCTAAGTGGTCTCTGAGTTTTGGATGTTGTTTATATTTGGTCCCTGAGTTTTCAATTTGTATCTAAGTGGTTTCTGAGTTTTGGATATTTTTTATATTTAGTGTCTGAGTTTTCAATTTGTGTCTAAATTGTTCTTGGGTTATTAGAAATAAGTTTTATTGTTCCTTAATTTGTTAACTGATTAACATAATATCGACTTAACGCTGACATAAAATGTTTAATTGACCAAAATACTGACAGAAGATTAATTACTAATATCAAATCTTAGGTCAGGATTGATGAATGATTTGAAGTAATATTTAATCCTATGTCCGAATTTTGGCCGAATAGACCAGTTATGCCAATGTTAAGTCAACATTCTGTTAAGAAGTTAAAGAATGTGTTAAATTAAGGATTAATTAAACTTATTTTTAATAATTCTTAAAAATAGAGACCAAATAGACATAATATCCCAAACTCATGGACCACTTACATATGTCTACGTTCTACGCATTATTTTGCACACTAAAAAAACGTATTTGTTATCAAATACATGGGTTTTGCTAACATTTAAAAAAAAAAAACTTGGTTAACAAATGGGTTTTGTATTTCTAATAAAATAACTCAACTAAGTTGGACTGTGTAGTGATTCAAATTAAAACTGGAGATAGTTCAATATATATACCTTATGTTATCAACGTGCACCCCAACATCAACCGACTTTTCTCGAACCAAAGCTTTGTAATTGAACTGCAGAACCCCTTCAAGCTGATGATAGTTTAAAGAAAATTGCAATCTTTCATCAGTTGAAGGATGGCTCGAGTTCTCAATAGTATCCATTGCAATAATTGGGCAATAGAGTTGAACTTTCCACAACCCATGTCTTGAAATTGAATAAGAGTACAAAGGCGAGGGTGTTCTCAGGGTCCGGCTATTACCCTTGAGCTCCAATTTCCAGTTTGTTATTGCAAGATTTACTGACCTCATCCATACCTCTTCTAGATTGGATCCCAACACTTTCATTAGCACCTTTGATGATTTTCTTGACTCACAATTTGCCAAATGAGTCTTCAGTGTCGTAAGACAATCCGAACGGAGATCCGTCGGAGCTTCGTAGATGCAAATCAAGAAGATGAGAGTGAGAAACGCGAGGTTGAAGATGTCTTTCGAGTTGAAAGTAATGTCAAGTTTGAGAAAATTAAGGCAAGAATTCTTTTGGCCATTGGAACTGTACTGAAGAACATCATGGACACAGTTAAGCAAGAGATTGGATATGGTTTCATCATCTAATAAATTTGAGGATTTGGAGCTTATTTTCAAGGGTTGTGATGTCCAAAGAGAGATGGGAAGTCTGGAATCAGCAATAATTGAGAGAGTAATGGTTTGGGAATGAAGGATTTTGGCTGCAACAAGATTAAGGGATGATTGGGTTGAGGTTGAAGAACATATGGATGTGGAAATGGAAGTTGTTTTCCATTGAGAAAGTGGTGGCAGGTTATGAATCCAGGAATAAACATCAGGAAAGATACAAGAATAAGCCATAAAATTTAATTTATTTTCTTTCTTTCTTTCTTTTTTTTCTTTGTAAGAACAAATAATGATATTTTCTCCCATATTTATTAAGACTCTTCTATGAATGGATATGGAAGTAAAGTAAAAGTAAAGATTCTTTGGGGGAGCAAAAGTCATTTGAAAAAGAGATTATTCTGACCATTGGCATCAAGAAAAAAAAAAGAAAGAGAGAAGATAAAATGAAGATCTTCATGGGATTGGATTGGATTGTGCATGGAAAAGAGATGAGAGATATCTCTTAAATTTGGGAGAACTCGTTCCAAATCCGTACAACTAACCATTTTCATTTTCATTTTTTGTTTTCTATTTTAATTTTAAAAAAACAAAAACAATAGTTTATTTGATAACTTTTTTTTTTGTTTTATGTTTTTTAAAAAACAGTTAATTAAACATGTTTGATAGTAATTTTCGTATTTAACTTTTAAAACGAAATAACAAATCATTACAAAATAAAAAACTTGTGTTCAAAAACTACTAGCATGTTTGAGAATAATGCTTAAAACGGTTTTCTGTTTTAAAAAATTAAAGAATGATTTTTTTAAACCAAATACTTGCCTGCCAATAAAGTTTTTAAAAAATGAAATTTCACGGGGTTGTAGAATTTTATGTCATATTTATAAATATATTAGTGTTTAAAATTATTTGGATGTATATGAATTTTTAGTGTATTGATCGATCAATGATTAGCATTGATTATTTTGTGAATCAATAATTAACTTATGGGAAATTTCATTGGGTGACAAATTTTTATGCAATATTTGTAAAAATATCATCTCAAAAAAGTATTTGTAAATATAGCAACTTTTATCATGTTTATTAATGATTAACAATGATTTATGTGTTTATCAGTGATAAATTTAGTGTAAAAATATGTAATTCAATGTTTATCACTGATAAATCCAATCAAAAATTACTATATTTACAAATATTTTTTAGAACTTTTCTTTTTACAAATATTACTAAAAAAAATTCTAGATTTGTAAATGCTCCTTAACTTATTGTATAAATATATAATTTAATGTTAATAATTGATTCATTAGATCAAAATCTGCTTTATTTACAAAATTTTGTAAGAGTTTATATTTTTATGAATATTATAGAAAAATTTGGTCCATTTAAAAACGATCTTTAAACAAACGTGTTATGGGTGAAATATCGCTAAGGGTAAAACCACCACGTGTCGAGCATACGAAGAGACACGAGGAAATTTCAAACTCTTTCGGCCTACACATGTGAGCCTAGTTATTTGAGCATGCCACGCACGACGGACCCGACCTCCACCACTAGCGGAGAACATACCATCAAGAGAGGTGCGTATAGACGCGGACCCATCTCAAAGAAATATAGACTAAGTGTCCAAGAAAGAAGCTCCGCTATTGCGCTGCGCACACCTACCTACACACCTACACACCTACCTACACACCTACACCCATTCAAGACCCAACACATGGACCAATCCGTGTGTGACACGTGGCTTGATGACATCATCCATTTCCACTCCTATAAATAGGAGATGAGAAATGGCCAAAAGGTAATTCATTTTCATTCCACATTTGCTCTAACCACTACCTCTGCTCTGCTCTAACTTAAGCATCGGAGGGTGTTAGGCCGGCACCACACCGGTGCTACTAGCTCTACTTGAGTAGGTGATCACCTACGTAGCAGGACACCCACGCAAGTTACCTCCAAAGCGGACCTTCGCCTCCGACTCAAAATAAATTTATTGTTCGTTGCACACGTGGAAGCAAGAGCGGTATTCGCGTGGAGCACGCCCGCGCGTCATACTTAGTACCATTTCCACCCAACAACTGTTGGCGCCGTCTGTGGGAACGTATACTTTATTACGTGCTCTATCATCAAGAATGAGTCGGAGGAGTCATATAGAGCACCGTGGTGGTAATGAAGGAGTGGAAAACAACATTCCTCGCACTAGAAGGTACCCGGCTCGTGGGGACAGAGACCGGGTTCAAGAAGAGGAGCCCGAGGGAGTTGAACCCTTGCCGGACAGGAGGGTAGATGCCTTGGAGGAACAAGTTCGAGTTGTGAATCGAGACCTTTCAAAGGTACTTGAAATACTCAATCAGAAGTTTGTAGTCGACCGTCAAGAATCAAACCCCGGTAATGGCAAAGGCAAAGAACATGTGGAGTATGTAGATGAGTCGCGAACCAACGGAGGAGGTGGCTCGAAGGGGAAGCAGAGGACGAACAATCAACATGCTCCCCCATCCCGTCTTGAACCTTCCTACCATGGACAATCTCGACTGAAGGGAGGATCCGACCTCCGAGATGTTTTGAATCAAAAAAGGAAAGAGCAAACTGAAGTTATGAAGTCCACCGCGGAAAGCACCCAACCTTGGGCGCCGGAGCTAAAAAAGCTTCAAGACGAGCTCGGTCACATGAAGAAGGAGTATCGAGGTAAGGCTCCCCTTGCTTGGGAAGACCTCCTCGAGCAGGCAGAGCCTCCATTCACCGATGACATTATGGAGGTAGACTTACCCGCCAAGTTCAAGATGCCAACCATGCCCACCTATGATGGCTCTAAGGACCCGGTTGAACATGTTGACACGTTTCGAACCTGGATGGAGCTCCAGGGAGTCCGAGACGCAATCAAGTGTAGGGCATTCCCTCTCACTTTAGGAGGCCCTGCACGAGGATGGTACAGACAACTCAAGCCAAGGTCCATCTCCTCGTTTAAAGACCTTACGCGGTCCTTTGTGACTCAGTTCCTCGAAGGAAGAGATCACAAGAAGCCGGCTACGCACCTGTTGACTATTCGTCAGAAATGGGGGGAGAGCCTACGTGACTACGTGGTAAGGTTCAACAATGAGGCTTTGAAAGTAGAAGGTTATAGTGACGACATAGCCCTGACTATTATGATGGCGGGACTGAAAGATGAGAAATTCTTATGGTCGTTAGGCAAAAAGACCCCGGTTACATACACTGAGCTTCTTTCTAGGACGCAAAAATACATGAGTGCCGGAGAGTTGCTCAGTGCAAGAAGAGCTCCAGAAGAAGGGGGTAGTAGCAAACACTCGGAACATAAAAGAAAAGATCGAACAGAAGATGCTACCCGGAGGGATGATCGCCATAGAGATGATAAGAGGAGGAAGATCGAAGACCGACTTGGTAAACAGAGTCTTCCTCCTAGCAAGTTCAAGAAATACACCCGTACCACCATACCAGCAGAGCAACTACTCATGGAAATCCAAGATAAGAACTTGGTTTGGTGGCCGTCGAGGATGAAAGCGGGATCAAACAAAAGAAAGAAAGACAAGTACTGTCTTTTCCACAAGGATCACGGTCATACTACCTCCGATTGTTTTGATCTTAAGGAGGAAATTGAAGCTCTAATTCAAAGAGAGTACCTAAAGGAGTTCGTAATGAGGAGAGAAGGAGGTCAGCGCGACACCAGACCTGAACAGAAAGACCAGGACCGAGACGGTAAAAAGCCCTTGGGAGGTGACATAAGAACTATATTTGGTGGACCAGCGGGTGGAGAGTCAAGCAGAAAAAGAAAAGCAAGTGCCCGAGAGGCAAGTCACGCCCCACATAGATTCGAAGTCTTCACCACCCATACAATGCCTAGACGGGAGGCAAAAATTCATTTCGATGAAGAAGAAGTCACTGACATCCATCAACCTCACAATGATGCTCTGGTAGTGGTAATCATTGTAGCTAACTTGAGAGTGCACCGTGTTCTAGTCGATGGCGGTAGCTCGGTAGACGTACTCTCTCTAAGCGCATTTGAAAAGTTAGGAATCGGAAGAGAAAAATTGAAAAGAAATCTAGCACCCTTGGTGGGATTTGAGGGAAGCCAGGTCATCCTGGAAGAAAGTATCGAGTTGCCGGTCACTTTTGGAGAAAAACCTAACACCGTCACTAAGATGGTAGAATTCCAAGTGGTTGAGTGCCCGTCAGCTTATAATATCATATTGGGACGCCCTACTATCCACGCTCTCAGGGCCGTACCATCGACTTATCATCAAATGATGAAGTTCCCTACTACAAATGGAGTAGGGGTGATCAGAGGGGAACAAAAGGTCTCTCGGGAGTGTTATTATACAGCTATGAAGGGTACTACGCCGGTAAACATGATCGCGGTAAAGCATACTAAGGAAGAGGCGCGCTCTGCTACGACCAACTTGGTAGAAGAGGCGGAACAACCTCCCTTAGTAATACCACCAGAAAAGTTCGACCAAAGGGCAACACCCACAGAAGACATGGAGTCTGTCCCGCTTCTACCTGAAAGGTGTGTCAAAATCGGGACAAGACTAAGGGGTGAGCAGAGAGATGACTTAATAAAATTTCTGAAAGAAAATATTGACGTGTTTGCATGGACTCATGAAGATATGTCGGGCATCGATCCAAAAATTATGGTACATCGTTTAAATGTCGATCACACGTTTCAACCCATCAGACAGAAACGTAGAGTGTTTGACCAGGCCAGGAATGGAGTTATAGCTGAGGAGGTAAGAAAGCTCTTAGAAGCAGACTTTGTCCGTGAAGTGCATTACCCGGACTGGCTATCCAATGTTGTTCTAGTGAAGAAAGCTAACAGAAAATGGCGGGTATGCATAGACTTTACTGACCTCAACAAGGCATGTCCAAAAGATAGTTTTCCCCTACCTCGAATTGATCAGTTAGTAGACGCCACCGCAGGGCATGAGATGATGACCTTTATGGATGCCTACTCAGGCTATAATCAAATTAAGATGTATGAGCCCGACCGGGAGAAAACTTCCTTTGTGACAAGTCAAGGGCTTTATTGCTACAAGGTTATGCCATTCGGGTTGAAGAACACAGGTGCAACCTACCAACGAATGGTGAATAAAATGTTCGCGGGGCAGATTGGGAGAAACATGGAGGTTTATGTAGATGACATGTTGGTCAAGAGCCACCAGGCAGATCAACATACCTCTGATCTAAAAGAGGCATTTGATGTACTAAGAAGGTACCAGATGAAGCTCAACCCAGACAAATGTGCATTTGGAGTAACTTCAGGAAAATTCCTGGGATTTATGGTCCACCAAAGGGGTATAGAAGCGAACCCTGACAAGTTGAAAGCTGTCCTGGACATGGAATCTCCTAAAAACCTTAAACAATTGCAAAGCTTGAATGGGAAGGTAGCGGCGCTGAATAGATTTGTATCAAGGGCGACAGACAAGTGTCTCCCGTTCTTTAAGGTTCTTCGAAAAGGAAGTAAGTTCGAATGGACAGAGGAGTGCGAGAAAGTGTTCATAGAGCTAAAAAACTACTTAAGCTCCGCACCTCTACTCTCCAAGCCTGTCCTGGGTGAAGAGTTGTTTTTGTATTTAGCTGTGTCAGAGACTGCGGTGAGCTCAGCTCTAGTAAGAGAAGAAGGTGGAGTTCAACTACCTACATATTATACGAGCAAAGCCATGGTGGACGCGGAGACGAGGTACCCACAAATGGAAAAATTGGCACTAGCCTTAATAACCTCAGCTCGGAGGTTGAGACCATATTTTCAAGCACACAGGATTATAGTTCTGACAAATCACCCATTGAGACAAGTTTTACAAAAACTGGAAGCATCAGGTCGATTGATGAAGTGGGCGGTGGAACTTAGTGAGTATGATGTTCAATATAAGCCGAGAACCGCAATAAAAGGCCAGGTCGTGGCTGATTTTATAGCAGAACTCACACCTGAAAAAGAGGAAACACACTTAACCCCTGAAAGAGAGCTTGATCCAGACCAAGGACTCTACGTGGACGGGTCTTCCAACATGAAAGGTTGCGGAGCCGGCCTTATCTTAGTCTCACCTGACCAAGCCCACATTGAATATGCTCTGAGGTTTGGGTTTAAGGCTTCTAACAATGAAGCCGAGTATGAAGCACTTCTGGCCGGATTGCGGTTAGCAAGGAAGGTGGGGGTAAGCCGTGTCAAAGTCTTTAGTGACTCTCAATTGGTTGTCAATCACATAACAGAAGAATATCAGACGAAGGGTGAAAGAATGGCGGCGTACCTAGCAAAGGTGAAAGAACTTCTTTGCACATTCGAGTGGTGGGAAGTTAAGCAAATACCACCCTCAGAGAATGCTAACGCTGATTCGCTGGCACGTCTAGCATCTGCCTACGAGACCGAGTTGAATCGTACAGTGCCGGTAGAATTCCTCCCTAGCTCAAGTATAGATGAACTAGAAGCCATGGACATTGACATAGCAGCACAATTGACCACCTCTTCCTGGATGGATCCAATCATAAAATTCTTAAGAGATGGTGAATTGCCTTTTGATAAAGTAGAGGCGCGACGACTACAACGTCGGGCAACACGTTATATAATGCGAGGAGATGTATTATACAAGAGAGGTTTTTCCCTACCACTACTAAGGTGTCTCCTACCTGATGAGGCAGACTACGTCATGAAAGAAGTTCATGAGGGAGTATGTGGTAACCACTCTGGAGGAAGGTCGTTGGCACATAAAATCATAAGGCAAGGATATTATTGGCCAACCTTGTATGAAGATGCCAGGTCATTTAGTCGAAAGTGCGACCAGTGTCAACGTTTTGCTACAGTCCCAAGACAACCACCAGAGTACTTGACCAATATCACAAGTCCTTGGCCGTTTGCTCAATGGGGGGTCGACCTGATAGGACCCCTTCCTCAAGGAAAAGGTCAGACCAAGTTTGCTATAGTGGCAGTAGATTATTTTACTAAGTGGGTGGAAGTCGAAGCACTAGCCACAATCACCGAACGTAAAACCACCAACTTCATATGGCGGAATGTGGTGTGCAGGTTTGGCATTCCCTATGCCATAGTCTCAGATAATGGCAAGCAATTTGACAATGAAAAGTTTAGATCATGGTGCACTGAACTCGGTATCAAGCACTTCAAGTCTTCTCCAGCTCACCCACAGGCCAATGGCCAGGTAGAAGCTATGAACAAAATCATTAAGAAAAACTTAAAGAGCAAGCTTGAAGGTTCGAAGGGGCTTTGGGCAGAGGAGCTTCCAAATATCTTATGGGCGTATAGAACAACCGCAAGGACCTCCACGGGTGAAACGCCTTTTTCATTGGCATTTGGAGCAGAGGCAGTAGTACCCGTTGAAATAGGACTACCTTCCCCTCGAATTGAACACTTCAACCCAGAAATTAACGAAGAATGCCAAAGGTTAAGTCTTGACCTGTTAGAGGAGCATAGAGAGACCTCCCGTCTCCGTGCGGCTGAGTATAAGAATAGAGCGGCGCGCTACTACAACACTCAGGTCAAACCACGCAGCTTTAAGGTGGATGACCTCGTGCTAAGAAAAGTACTACTTAACACGAAAGACACAAGCAGTGGAGCTCTAGGACCCACCTGGGAAGGTCCGTACAAAGTCACTGAGATCGTGAGACCTGGCACCTATAAGTTGGTTGATCTTAGCGGCAAAGCATTGCCCCACCCGTGGAACGCCGAGCACCTCAAAGCCTATTATCAGTGATGTCAATGTATTTTTCTTTATGTTGAAGTTTTATTTTCATGTTGTATGGATTTCAACAATCAAAGAAATTAGAACATGACTTTTCTACTTCGAAAGTGATTTTGATTCAAAGATTATAAGGGAGGAGGCCTAAGCTACTACCAAGGATACACCTTAGTTATAGCTTAGGTCGAACCACTCTAAAATCTCAACAACTCATTCAGGGCTTCAAGCTTTGTAACTCTGTTTGAACGGGGAATCGACTACACGAACATACGTGATTAAAAGTTCAAAAGAATCGACCACTAAAAAGCTCAAGTTGATTAAAATTCTAAGTTCAACCAGGATGTAGGGTGCACAGCCGCACCTGACTAGCCGGACTTAGAAAATTAAATCTTAAATTCACTCAGGATGTAGGGCTACATAGCCGCACTTGACGAACGAAGCTTAAAATTCGAATGTATAAACTCACTGCATTACTACAACCCTACATGTTCGGGTGTTCAATAAAATCAACAAATGAAGAATTTAAGATAAAAAATTCTAAGTCTGCCAGGGAGTGTAGGGCTCGCGCAAGCCGCACCTAGAAGGAGAATTTAAAATGAAAAAATTCTAAGTCTACTAGGGAGTGCTAGGCTCTCACGAGCGGCACCTGGTAGAAGAATTTCAAACGAAAAAATTCTAAGTCTACTAGGGAGTGCTAGGCTCGCACGAGCGGTACCTGGTAGAAGAATTTAAAATGAAAAATATTCTAAGTCTACTAGGGAGTGCTAGACTTGGCACCTGGTAGAAGGATTTAAAATAAGAAAAAATTCTAAGTCTACTAGGGAGTGCTAGGCTTGGCGCCTAGTAGAAGAAATTAAAACAAAACAAAAAAATTCTAAGTTTACTAGGGAGCGCCGGACTTGCACGAGTCGCACTTGGACAGAATTTGAGATAAACAAAACCCTAAGTTCATCCAGGACGCATGGCCGCACAACAACATCAGATTAACAACACTCGAGAAATAGAAGTGAGGAAGTAGAGCAACAAAGGATAAAAATTTTATTCACCAAAGGGTCAAATGACTGAAGTTATTTTTAAGAAAGCAAGAGAACGCAACTAAAGGCGATCATACGCCCATACCAAGTCAAAGAGTTAGAGAAACAAACATAAATAAGTTAAAAGATGGACATGCCCCATCAGATAGAGAAAAGCATAGCAGAGCAACGTCTCAGAAAGTCAGTCAAACTACGAGGAAGCGTTAGCGTAGGTCATTGACAAAGCTCAGGTCCAATTCCGGATACTTTTTAGATACACGGTCCACAGCATAGTCGATCCCATAATTGAGGATTTCTTTTTCCAGATTGTCGTATTCTCCACAAGCTTTAAGCATCTTCTTCAGCTCCTCTGGGTTCCAAGTCCTTGCCTCCAAATCATTGAACTTGGCCGACATTTCAGCAGACATATTTTTCTCACGAGCTAAGTCGCTTTCAAGAGATTGATTCCTAGCACGGGCCTCTTGCAGCAAGCGGGTTCTTTCGGCTAAGGAACTGTCACGATCACTTAACTCATCTTTGAGGCGTTCACAATCACTCAGCACCCTCAGGGCAGCCAGGTTCGCTCTAGCCCCCGCCTAAAAAGGTAAGACAATGAGTGAGCCACACAAGAAGAATGAAAAGTAGAAGGGAGAGAAACCATGAAGTATGTCAAAGTTTACCTTGAAAGACTTCTGGATGGAAAGACCAAACAACCGGGTCGTACTCATCGAAATTGCTTCCTCCCGATCGTTAATCAAAGTTTCCCGGAAGTTAGTGGTAATCTCATCAATGTACCTTTTTAGCTCATCCTCACTCTCTCCGTGGGCATAAGGACGTTCAAACTCATATAAGGAACGATGGGTACCACGAGAAGAGGAAGCGACCGCAACCGCGCCTGAGGGCGTATGAACCTCAGGTGACCTGACGCACACTCGCTGACGACGATGCTCCTCGTCTGGCACATCACCAGAGTTAGCCTCACAGATCAAAGCTTGCTGAGCTTGGCGGCGACGCAGCTCAATGTACGACATGGCACGCGACATATCTGAAACAGAAGTAAAATATTATGGTATGATGAAGCAATATAAAAGCAGAGTCAACACAAACATACCGGCTTCCTCAGAAACAGCGTCCTAAGAAATAGGTTGAAAAAGTCCAGTAGAGATCAGTCGTCTTTTTGTGAGAAGAGCAGTGGTGCTACGCTGCGCGATAGGGATACTCAATATCCGATTGATCACCGACTGAGCAAATTCAGAAAAAGGAAAAATCTCCCGGTTATTTCCTGCAATGCAACATGGTAGAGATGAAATAAATTATTTGGGAAGTTAACATAGACACCTCAAAGTAAGCCTACCAGGAATCCTGAATTTTCTAGGAACGCGGTATGTGAAATCATGTCCAGGAACATTAGACAACCAGTCACCACCTACAAAGAACCATTGATTCTTCCAGTTCCTGACAAAAGAAGGACTTGCCACTATTGGTTCCCCTCGAGCCGTAAGGTAATACATGAAATTCCCTCCAGGTAACGAGTTCAGACGGTAGAGACCATGTAAAGTTTTATAAGATAGAGAAGCCCCACTACTACTAAGGTTCCAAAGAACCTAGCACCCGAGTAATATAGTCCACCCATTAGGCCCAAGCTGGGCGGGTGCTAAGCGCGACAATAGTAGAAATTTTTGAGGGAAGTAGTGAAGCGGGTGTCTAACCCCACACTTGAACATTTTCATATAAAAGGCTACCTCCCCAGCAGAAGGGTTGAAGGGCGTCTCCCCCTCTTCAGGACACCGTAAGCTAATGGATGAGGGGATGTCGTATTTCACCCTGATGTATTCTAATTGTTCTACGGTAATGGTAGAGGGGTAAGGGTGAATCGTAATCTCTTGGGAAGGAGAAGACTGTTCGGTCTCAGAACTTTCCCCCCCGTTCTCTGCTGCGCTCCCGGTATAGTAGCTAGATTCTTCATCAGACATCCTAGAATGAAAAGGATCTACCTTAGCTACTATCAAAACTCTCACTGAGCTACGCTACTTGAATGAATTATACTAAGGGAAAGACCAAAAACGTACCTGAACTCTTAGTAATGAGGAATGGGTCGTCTCTGGTTCCCTAAGTAAGCAGTGTAGCTGTGAACATTCAAGCACGTCAACAAAGGAAAACAAGAATTTTGTTAGAAGCATCTGAGAAGTTTATGGATCGACTGAGTAAAAATATGGTCAAAAAATTGCTAAGGGCGTAGTGGAAATTAAATTCATTACCTCGAGTCAAGAGTGGAAATTAAATTCACTACCTTTACTCAAGGTTGGAAAGCGCGTGGCCCTGCGAAATCGAAAATAGTTCGGTTAATTTCTAAGTAAAGTTAGCTATGCTATGCAAAAAAAAAAAAAAAAAAAAAAAAAAAAAAAAAAAAAAAAAAAAAAAAAAAATCTATCCGAAACAGCCCAGCCCACATGGAGGGGCTGGGCCTCGCCAGCACAGGCCCAACGATGGGCTGCTGGTATTTATTCAAAAAAAAATGAAATGACTTTGGAGCAGCCCAGCCCAAGTAAAAGGGCTGGACCACGCCAGCACAAGCCCAGCAAGAAGGAAAAAGATGCACGCGGGTCGTGAGTTGGGTTCAGATCAGGGTAGTCGGGTCGTAAGGGAAACAAATATGTTGGTCTGCACGCACTACAAAAAAACTGCCAAAATGCGACCAAAAATTTGTGACAAAAAAAAAGTGGTAGCTTTAAAGTGACCAGTTGGTCACTTTATTTGAAGGTTGACTTTAAGTGACCATCTGGTCACTTTTTTTGCGACCAGATTGCGACCAAAAGTAGAAATAGTCATAAAAAATGGCGCGAAATTATGGCGCAAAGGAAGCGACCAGTGGGTCACCTTAAAAAACGACCATCTGGTCGCATTTTTGTGACTAAAATATGCCTTGGTAGCAAAAAATGGCGCGTAATTTTGGAGGGAAAAAAGCTACCAAATGGTCACAATTAAAAGTGACCACCTGGTCGCAATTTTGGTGACTAAAATATGTCTTGGTAGCAAAAAATGGCGCGTAATTTTGGAGGGAAAAAAGCTACCAAGTGGTCACAATAGAAAGTGACCATCTGGTCGCAATTTTGTGACCTTTTTTGGGGAGTGGTAGCTTAAAATTGGAGGGAAAAAAGCTACCAAGTGGTCACAATTAAAAGTGACCACCTGGTCGCAATTTTGGTGACTAAAATATGTCTTGGTAGCAAAAAATGGCGCGTAATTTTGGAGGGAAAAAAGCTACCAAGTGGTCACAATTGAAAGTGACCATCTGGTCACAATTTTGTGACCTTTTTTGGGGAGTGGTAGCTTAAAATTTTGCCGGGAATTAAGCTACCATATGGTCACATTAGAAAGTGACCGGATGGTCGCAAATTATCTGATTTTATATGACCAATTATTTATAAATAACTATTTTTGTCTTATTTTATTTGTTCATAAAATAAAATTACATTATAAGCTTTTAGAAAAGAAAAAATAAAAATAAGAATAGATGATTGAAAAAATTACCAATAATTCCAAAATTTCAAGATGTGGTTAATTTTATTGATTACATTTCTTAACAATAATAATAATGTCAATTAAATAAAAATTATTCACTTTCAATTAATATAAAAACTCTTGAAGATCAATAAGCTATCTAAACGCCTTTAGATTGTTCTAAAATTTGTGTAGAGTAAATAATAATATTTAACCTCGTCTTGAAAATATCCGAATTTCCATACAAAGAGAGAACAATAATATTGTAAAGAGAATAATTATATTTTCCTTAAACCTCTAGTTGAATATAGTCGTGTGACTCTTTTTTGTTCAAGTAAAGCATTTACAATTATGAATAAAGCAATAGACCAAACTTAAAATCAAAAGATGACGAAATACGATGAAAATGAAATTAACTTTTTTTTTTTATTATAAGAAAGATTCCTCTTGATTCCAACTTTGACATGTTTATATCGAATTCCAGCTTGGAATTGCTTCCAATGAATATGTGGATGCAAATTAATTATATATAAATATGTACATCTTCAATAGTCTATTTGGTTCCCTTCTAGCACTTTCTATCTTGAAAAACAAGAATAAAATTATCTATATCGTATTAAAAAAAACTCTTAATTAGAATCAAATAGTTCCAAATCAAGAATTACAAAAATGTATCTCGACAATCATGAAGAAACATATCAATGAATATAACAACATGGAAACAAGAGTTCCCGTCATATGTAAATATCAGAAAGTAACCCAATATAAAAAAAAAGTATATAAATATTAATATTTGCGACCAGGTGGTCGCAATTTTACAAAAAAGGTGACCATATGGTAGTAATTTAGAAGGGAAATGCGACCATTTGGTCGCATTTTAGGATTTAGGGTTTAGGGTTTAGGGTTTAGGGTTTAGGGTTTAGGGTTTAGGGTTTTAGGGTTTAGGGTTTTGGGAGAAAAGCGACCAAATGGTCGCATTTGGGAAAAAGTATAATAATATTTTTTAAAAAATACAATTGGAATTGCGACCATATGGTCGCAATTATGGGCGGTAACTTTAAATTTTCATGAAATTTATGGCGGTGAATTTAAGTAATGCGACCATATGGTCGCAATCGTTGACGGGACGCGTGACAAGACAGCTGGCCTTGGTAATGACAACTGGGCGACCATTTGGTCGCTTTTTCTTTAAATGCGACCAAATGGTAGCATTTATATTTGTAAATGCGACCAAGTGGTAGCATTTATATTTGTAAATGCGACCATATGGTCGCAATTTCCCCAGCACGCGTGACTGTTCATTTCCTGTCATAATTACATTTTTGCGACCAGTTGGTCGCAAAAATTGATTTAAATTTCATTCCCTTTCCTTTCCCCCGTTTCTTTTTCCCTTTTCCCGTTCTCGCTTTCTCTTCTTTTCTTCTTCTCTCCTCTTGGTGCCTCTCTCTTTTTCTTCCTCTCTTTTTGTTCGTTTCTCTCTTTCCCCTATCCGTTCCCCGTTATTTCTTCCCGTTCCCGTTCCCATTCTTCCTCTAAACCGAAAATCCTCAACCACCAATCCCGGTTTCGATTACACGAGGTTAGTTTTCGTAACAAATTCAAGTTTAGTTTATGAATTTAGAGTTTACTTAGTTTTAGTTTTTAAGATAGTTTACTTTAATTAGTTGAGTTTTAGTTTATGTAGTTTAATTTAATTAGTTTAGTTTACATTAACTAATTAATTAGTTTACCTTAATTTTATTACTTTAAGTAATTTTAGTTTAATTAATCTAATGGTTTAATTAATCTAACTTAGTTTACTTTAATTCAATTTAAGTAGTAATTAATTTAATTACTTAATCTAATTTAGTTTAATTACTTATTTAGTTTATTTAAGATAGTTTACTTTAATTTAATAAAATTAAACTAAATTAATTTATAATTACACTATAATTGATTAGTTAATTTTAGTTTAATTAATGTAATTTAGATTACTTTAATTAAATCAATTAATTTAAAGTAGGGTAATTAATTCAAATAGTTTAGTTTAATTATTAAATAAAAATTGTTTAATTACTTAATTTTAGTTACATTTGATTAAAGTAAAGTATAATTAGGTTAATTGAACTAAAATTAATTCAATTAAACTTAAGATTAATTAATTCAATTAAACTTAAGATTATTTAATTAAAACTAAAATGAACTAATCAATTAATTTGAATTAAAGTAAATTAAAATTAGGTTAATTGAACTAAAATTAATTCAATTAAACTTAAGATTAATTAATTAAAACTAAAATTAACTAATCAATTACTTGGAATTAAAGTAAATATAAATTAGCTTAATTGAACTAAAATTAATTCAATTAAACTTAAGATTAATTAATTAAAACTAAAATTAACTAATCAATTACTTTGAATTAAAGTAAATTAAAATTAGATTAATTGAAACTAAGATTAATTGAATTTTAGTTTAATTCAATTAATTTTAGTTCAATTAATCTAATTTTACTTTACTTTATTTCAAACTAAATGATTAGTTTATTAACTTCAATTATACTTAAGTAGTTTAAATTAATGAGTTACACTAATTTAATTAATTAATTTTAGTTTATTTTAAATTATTTACTTAAATTTATGTTAGTTTAATTTACATTATTTCATTAATTAATTAATTAATTAAATAAACTAATCAATATTTTACTTACGTAATTAGTATTAAATTAGTTTATTTTGGTTGTAGGATTATGACGGGCAGCGACGTCCTCCCCAGGTCCAGACAAGCCTGCGATCACGGGTGACGAGGGGGGTCTCCGCAGACGCCATCGGGCGTTGCCCCCGATGCGGAGTCGACTACGGAGGAGTTGGACATCCTCTTCGATTCACGATCGCGCGACTTGCTGCCACGCTCGATGATAGAGTCCCTGAGACCGAGTCTTCGACACCACGGCCGCCGCAGACTCCCTTGCCACGCCTCCGGGGCTTAGCATCAGGGTATGCGTCCGGCCGGCGTCCGGTTCGCATCAGGTCGGATCCAACCGCCCTCGACTTCATGCACGCAGCTGCCTCGGGCATAGATTCTACCCTTCGGATTGAAGGGGATACGTAAGTAATTTTGTTTATTATTTCCCTAAAAGTTTTCTATTCTTTTTAACTAATAGTTTCTAATATATAGCACAATAATTTTTTGTGATTTTGCGAGTACATCTGATACCGATCGCCGTTTCAAAACGGTTTCACGAGGTCCTTCGAGCATGCCTCTACCCAGTGACCTTCGCTGGACGAAGATTCCGACGACGGAGAAACGCTCGGATGTACGACGATTGGAAGGTAAAAACATAATTTATTTTCATAATTAATTAATTTTGAAATTTATAGAAATAAATTTATTACTTTAACAATTTTTTATTTCAATTTTTTCAGGGCAAGTTTCCCGTTATCGATCCCGATATCACCGACGGTAGATTGTTCCCCCTATGGGACGATCCACGTCCGGGATCGATTCAAGGACCTCATGTTCGGGCGCCAGAAGGCAAGCGACGAAACCGCCCCGTGTGGATGAGCCCAGGAGGACCACGCGCGGCTTCTAGCTAGCTTGATCACTCCTCAGGGCAAGGCGGTGTCAAGCAGGAATAAGGCCAACCGCGCGAAGAATCCAGGAAAAACACAAGGGGGCGCGGACCCACGACGAGCACCATCGTCGATTGGTATGCTTTTTTTTTCCCCCGGTCGCTTTCTCGTTTTCTTTTTTCTCGTTTTTTTTTCAATTACTAATTAATTTATTATGTTTTATTCTTCACTATTTGATTTTTTAGGAAGCGAAGCATGGGCGCCCGGGCCGCCCGATGAGCCGCACCGAGTTCTTCACACGAAGAAGGACTGGGACGTTAATCGACGATAAGGCGAAAAGAAGTTCGGTATTTAATATTTTTTTCAATTATTATTCTTTCTTTAAAATTTTTCATACATTATATATTAACCATTTTATTTTCTGAATTTTAAATGTTTAGGAACGTTTCACGGAGTCCTTGACTCGGATTTGCCCACACCACGGACTCGCAACCGACTCAGGAGGACCGTATAGAGGCGTTCTTGGAGGCCGCTGGAGGGGTTCGGCCCGATGGGTCGGTTCCTGGGCTCGGCTCGGACGGGCGACGCCTTTATGCGGATGTGCCCGGCCTCGGCGGAGGGGAGCGAGCACTAGCTCCGCCGCTTCTCCTGGGTGAGCGGGGAACACGCGTGGACATGGAGGCTATGCGTGAGGACTTCGTTGCTCGAGTCGCTACTATTGAGGCCGACATACAAGGCACGAGTCGAGGCCGACATACAAGCACGAGTCGACGCCTGTGTCGCATCCGCTTGGGGCGGCCTTCTTGATCTCTAGGCGGCCGCCTTCTACATCGACGCCTCCTCCCCCCCCCCCCCCTCCGCAGTAGTTCTAGGATTCTTTCGATTGTATAAAACGTTTTTTTAATATTTGATATATATATTTTTTATATGAATTCCAATTTTTTTTTTTATGAAATTTTAATATTAATTAAATAAATAATTAGTAATTAGTAATTAATAATTAATAATTAATTAACTAATTATTAAAATTTAAATTTTAAAAAAAAATTCTTAAATGCGACCAGATGGTCACTTTTAAGCGACCATCTGGTCGCATTTTAACTGAGACTAAAAGTGACCATTTGGTCGCATAAAATGCGACCATTTGGTCACTTTTTTATGTGACCAAGTGGTCACTTATCTTTCACATAAATTACGACCAGATGGTCGCTTAAAAAGCGACCATCTGGTCGCATTTTCACTGAGCCAATAAGTGACCATTTGGTCACAAAAATTACGACCATTTGGTCACTTTTTATGTGACCAAATGGTCACTTCTATTGAAGATAAAATGCGACCATATGGTCCCTTTTAATGCGACCATATGGTCGCATTTTAAAAAGTTTGACTTTTTTTCGACCAAAATTTTTTGCGACCAGATGGTCGAATTTTTGTGACCATGCAGTCGCACAAATTTAAAACCGACCAGCTTTTTAGCAACCACTCAGTTGGTCGCATTTTGGTCGCATTTTAGGTGAAAAACGACCATTTGGTCGCAATTTTCTGGTCGCAAATTGGCAGTTTTTTTGTAGTGACGTTTAAAAAAAAACAGAGAGAAGACACATTGCAGACCCTTTCCTTGGATTTCATTCTCTTGTTCCCTCTCCCTCTCGTCTCACGATCCCCCTCTCTCGTGGCAGCCATGGACGACCAAGTTGAACAGATCCAAACCGAAAGCACGAAGAAGAAGAAGTCGTTCGAAGCGGTGAAACGATTCAAACGGAAATTCATGGAAAACACGAAGGGGTTGATTCGGATCGAAGCTACATACGCCTATTTTGAATGAGGAATCCGTGGAATCGTATCTCTACCTCTTCGATCCTCTCTTCTCTCAAGCCCTAGAGATCGAGACACTCACGCCCCTACTGCCATTGATAGTCAAATCCAAAGCTCCAAGTCTCCATGAGTTCAATTCGATGAAGATTTGGTAAAAAAAAAGAGGGATTTCGAGTTTTGCAAGTGAAATCCGCTTTCGGTTCACGGCTGGTTCGCGAGGATGAGAAAAATTGGGGGTTCGGAAGATCCACCAAAAAATTTGAGAAGGAACGACCACGTGAAGAATCGGACTCAGGCATTGGCTTGCGATTTGAGAACTGAGGAGTTTCATTTCGATTCATTCATTCCCTGCTTCACGAGTTTAGAGAGATTATTGACTACGAGTTTAAGGGCAGAGGCATGAGATGAGTTAATTTTACTTCTAAATTCAAATTTCTTGATTGTTTCAGTCTTTTGAATTCTCATCCCTTGAAGCTGCTTCATGTTTGGTCTGTTCAATTTTTCTTCAAACTGCTAGACTAAGTAACGAGGAAGAAAAGCAGTAAGCAATTCCATCAATTTAAGTTTCTCGATCATGAGCCTTCAGTCTGCTAACTTCACGGTTTGTGATTAAAAGAAGAGATTTAACGGATCTGCTATGTAGCCCTGCTTTTTGATTTAGAATTCAGAATCACGAGTCTGCTTTGTGGTTTGGCGAAAAGGATTGTGATGAAATTTGAAAAAGATGAAGCTATCAAAAAGTAAGTCTCAACCCCGTCTACACAAAGAATGAATCTGGGTATTTACTTCCGTAGGGGATTCATCACATCAGGTCACGAATTGATGAAGAGCCAGTCATCGTGAGTCAAGAACGAAAAACAGGAAAGCAAAGACATCGTTTCCTCTCCCTCGTCAGATACGAAAGTGGAAGAAAATCACCCTTGTATATCTCTCTACTACACATCCAATGAGGCCAAGAAAACGGAGCGGGTAGACGGGTTGAAGGTGTGCGGGTAGCCGGGCCGTAGGGGAAACGGGCGTGGATCACCAATATTTAAAAAAAAAAAAGGAAAATACAAAGCAGAGGCCTTCACTTATTTTTCTCTCTTTTCTTCGTTTTCCCCTTCTCACGATTCAATGCCTAGAGATCCCAAAGCTCATACCACCACCATTGAAGACCATTTCGAAGCAAATCAAAGCAACAATTTCATGGAACAAGATCTGAAATATTGAGGTTCACAAGAAGCTACGAGCCCGCCACTTAAGCTACAGTGAACAAGAAATTGGAACTGCCCCTCATTCGCTATCACGTCTAAATGGGCCAGCCAAGGAGATGGATACTCAATTCGCTCCCATGGAATCGTTGAACAGAGAACCAAGATCTCCAAATAAAAATTGAATCCACCCAAAAACACATATATTTAAGATCTGCTACGTCAAACTGTTTTGTGAAAAACAGGAAAGAAGTGTGCTATGAGCTTCATCGACACTTGCACTGCGCTAAACTGAAATGATTCATCGCAGCTGTGTCACGTTGATTTGTGAAAACAGGGCTGTTATGTGAAGATGTGAAGCTACATGCCACTTATGTAAAAATTATTGAAGTCAAAGAGGTTCAAATGTGCTCTGTGATTTCAAGGGAAAATATGTTCTCTCAAAATCAAAGGAGGGAAGCACCTCATGTGATAAGATTTTAGATGCAAAAGAGACTAAGGATGAGTGTAAACTCTCCCAGGTAGTATATGGTTTATTGCTATGCTAATCTCTACCTACGCTACCCCAAACAAAAAGTCACAAAGCTACACATCGTGGGAAATTTGAGATAGTAGAAAATTCGAAGCTACATACCACATGCGTAAAAATATCTTAAGACCAACAACATAAAAGTTCAAAGTAAAAAATAAAATAAAAATAAAAATAAATACTCACTCCTCTAGCCTTGTTTCCCCCCCGTGCACCGAGCTTCCCGACACTAGAATGGAGCTACAAGTCAAAGTGGAGATGAACAAAAAGTTAGTAAAAAAAAAAATATATATATATATATATAAATAAATAAATAAATAATGTGATTGGAAATTTCCTACAAAAGAAGAGAAAGAGAGGAGAAAACTCTCTGGAGGAGTCTTACAGTGTTATGGAGGCTTCTCCAAATTACCAAGTGTGAAAATGAGAAGTGTGAAATTCTCCTTTATTTATAGTGAGATCAACTCACCTCCTAGCCATTGGATCATGGTAAGTAAAATTAACGGCTTAGATCAGTGATGAAGGTACAATGGTAATAATTGTTCTACCAACCAAGTGCAATAGTAGACTTGAATTTAATGAAGGGTTGAGTAATGGAGGTGCATGGTAGTGGAGACCATCTAAGAGAATACTTAGAAAAATTTCACCCTTAAGAGCACTCCCAAGTGGTCATAAGCTACCCCAACCCGACTTGGGAGTAGGGGGCCACTGTTATGGGTGAAATATCGCTAAGGGTAAAACGACCACGTGTCGAGCATACGAACAGACACGAGGAAATTTCAAACTCTTTCGGCCTACGCACGTGAGCCTAGTTATTTGAGCATGCCACGCACAACGGCCCGACCTCCACCACTAGCGGAGAACATACCATCAAGAGAGGTGCGTATAGACGCGGACCCATCTCAAAGAAATATAGACTAAGTGTCCAAGAAAGAAGCTCCGCTATTGCGCTGCGCACACCTACCTACACACCTACACCCATTCAAGACCCAACACATGGACTAATCCGTGTGTGACACGTGGCTTGATGACATCATCCATTTCCACTCCTATAAATAGGAGATGAGAAATGGCCAAAAGGTAATTCATTTTCATTCCACATTTGCTCTAACCACTACCTCTGCTCTGCTCTAACTTAAGCATCGGAGGGTGTTAGGCCGGCACCACACCGGTGCTACTATCTCTACTTGCGCAGGTGATCACCTACGTAGCAGGACACCCATGCAAGTTACCTCCAACGCGGACCTTCGCCTCCGACTCAAAATAAATTTATTGTTCGTTGCACACGTGGAAGCAAGAGCGGTATTCGCGCGGAGCACGCCCGCGCGTCATACTTAGTACCATTTCCACGCAACAACAAAAAGCAAGAGTAAAAAGAAACTTTATTGTTTTCATATGCCTTCTTTATTTTATTTATTTAAAACAATTGTCATTTCATTACTATTTTTGGTTTTCTATTTTTTGAAACGTAGATAATTAAGCATGGATGATAATGATTTTTGTATTTTCTGTTTTGAAACAAAAAATAAAGAATAGTTATAAAACAAAAATATAAATCTGTTTTCAAAAACTACTAGCATGTTTAGGAATAATGTTTAAAAACTGCCTTTTGTTTTGAAAAGTTTAGAAAAAAAAAAAATTATGTAGAGAACTTGCTTGGCAGGATAGTTTTAAAAACGGGTTTTAAAACAAAAAAGCGTGAGAAAATGATTTTATGTGCTTTTTTATTTATTTACTCTTATATAATCATTAATTATATTTTATGTATAACTTAAATTAAATTTATTATATTCAATATTAAAAGTAAACGGAATTACCCACATAAATATCTATCCAAACAATACTTTTTTTAATTAAAAATAATAAATTTTTTTTTTAAAAAACAGTCTATAAAATAGTTTTTGAAAAATTCACTCAAACTTGGTTTTTTTTTCTTTAAATGTTTTTAAATCTTAAAACTGAAAAACTATAATTAAATTAGTTATCAAACAATCTCATGTTTGAGAGATAAAATCTAAAAATAAAAATAAAAACAATGAATGAAATGATTATGAAACAAAGCTTTAAAATAACTATTCTATGTTCGAAACCTCTCCCCCTAATTACCTTTATGAAAAAAATGGGAGAACTCTTTTGGTCCCAAAAGTCTATAGAGTCATTGATCAAAACACTACCTCTTTATAATATTCAAGCATCTTGTTCCTTGGCTGCAACACCAAAAAGAATCTACATGATGGAAAACGTTAACTTCCTTCTAAGAAAATATTGACCATTTTATAACCATTTTATTTTTTCAACAATGACTAACAATTTTTATATATTGTTTTGTATATTTTAATAATGTCTTTAAAAAATTTAGCTCAACTTTGAAAAAATAATGATAAATCAAACTTTCAGTTGTTTGTTTGATTTTTAGATGTGGTTTGAAAAATAGGTCTATATACTTTTGTAGTATGTAAATTTCGAAAATATACTCATCTACCATTTAATTTTAACAAAATTACGTGAGTTTGATTTTTAATTATCCCAATTTAAAATATTGAAAATTAACAAAGAATCATCAAATTATATTCGATAATATAAGGTTTTATTTGATAGTCAATATATTCTCCCCTTTAATCTTACTAGTTAAGAAAGAAAAAGTGTCAAATGATCTAACCACGGTCAAACGATGAATAAGATTCTTTTTCAGTGGGACACGAAACGACATGTCAGTCCAATATCATTTTATTATTGAACATAAAAAATAATAATCTTCTATACTGGTTTACTGGTAGGAAATTAATTAGTGTTATGTCATTGGTCTGCTTCCCTTTCTCAATAATTTTTACCTTTTGTTTTTTTTTACATTAAATTTAATACGAGTTTATTTCGTCTAATAAGCATTTAATGATGAAATTTTTATAAGCTTAAATCATTTTTTACTTGTTTTTATAATTATTCATTAGACAATACATCAAAGAATATATTTGTAAAACATTCGAGATTTAAAATATATAGTTCAAACTTCAAACTTTCGCGGATATAAATCTTGTTTACATTTAGAAATTTTTAAATATAGCTTTCTTCTTCGTATATATTGTATGTTGTGTAAAAAAATTTGAAGCTAACCGAGTTGATTCGCTCCACATACGTGACGAACTAATAAATAAGGTGAGCCGGAGGTGGTAACGTGCAGAAATAGAGAAGACCACCGATGTAGTGTCAACCTAACACCCTCTAATATTTAAAACATAAAATAGCATAACTGATATGCCAAGTTTAATGGGGAAGATTTTTAATTACCTTGATGTGACTCCCACTCCTACTATTTATAGGAATGGAAAATGATGACCTCACCTGCCCTATGTCTATTGTGAAATTCCAGGAGGTTTGATGTAACTCCCCATTTTGAGGTAATAATTTTTTTTTTTGGAAAATTTTATTAAAATAATATTGATTATTTTGGGTACTTCGAAAAGTTGTAGGAGGAGGACCTTCTAGAAATTTTAATTACTTAGAGGAACAAGGGGTAAAATAAGGAAAAGTGGTGTAGGCTTTTCACAGTTGTCTCAGTTGCTTCCTCTAGAAAGAAAAGGTAGAACATTTCATCTATTTTCCTCTCCTTCTTGTCGCAGCATCTAGTAGCCTCAAGATAGTGATTCTTTGTGACGACCCGTCACTGTAAAATAATTTAAATTAGAAAACACAGCGGAAGTCTTTTATTTTAAGAAAAATTGACGTGATTACGTTTGAAAATAGGCTAGTCAAAACCTGTTTACATCTTAAATTCAGACATCTAAAAACACAAGGAACATTAAATTCCTATCAGGAGTTCAAAATGATTTATAAACATAAAAGTAAAAACAAAAGCTCTTAAGAGCCATTTACAAATATACAACTCCAAAATTATATAAAATTCACAAAACTATGTACATGGATTTTTACATAACACCTAGTCCATCTCGAAATCATCATCATCATCTCGATCAAGCGCGCACCAGCTCCTCTTCCACGATCCCAAACATTACCTGAAATGTTTGTAATATCATGAGCTAACAAACTAAGCCCAGTGAGAATAATAAGAATAAAAAGTAAGGATAGACCTCAAATTCGTATTCCGATTTGTGTCCAATTTACCTGACACAATTCACTCCTAAAGTCCTCCAAACTCTAGGTAATTTCATTCTAAACTTTCCAAAGGATGATATTACTAACACTCGTAGTCAATCCTCATCCATTAACTTGTTATGACATAAAATAAGAAAAATAAATAACTTTGCATAGAATATAACATCTCGATTCTCTTTCTCATCGATCATAAGCATGAATGCATGAGGACATCCCGTAGGATTCGCATACGCCCTTATGCTTGAAGAAGGTAACGTGGTCTATCCCGTAGGGTCCATCGTTCTCCCTCCTTTTCTTTCTCACTTTCTCTTTTCTTTCTGTGAAGGTAATGTGGTCTATCCCGTAGGATCCATCATTCTCTCATTCACGTCTTTCTCATTCTCTCTTCTTTTTCTATGAAGGTAATGTGGTCTATCCCGTAGGATCCATCATTCTCCCATTCATATCTTTCTCATTCTCACTTTTTTTCCATGATGCGAGATGTTATGATGCAATATGATATGTTTTGGAGTAAACAAATAAAATGCGGAATTAAAGTAGCCGATACAAACATAAAGTAAAAGGCATAAAGTAAAGGACATAAAGTAAATAAATAGAAAACTCCGGACGAACGATATGTCAATCGAACTCCGCTAACAATAATAAGAGTAAAATCATAACTTAAACGATTAACTTATACCTTCCAGGATTCTAAACTTCCAACATAATCCGAGGTTCTATTAATCGTTCTAAATACAAGTGGATCTCTTAACTTCCAATGATCCAACCTATGCTTCGAAACGAATCTAACTTAGAATCTTCTAAGATTCAATAGTTTCCTCGAGAACTCCTAAGTTCTCACTTAAAGGATTTACTCTTCATCCTAAGGGCACTAAGTCACATCCCTCTAATCTTAGATTCGAATTCTAGTCTTAGTTTCAAATTCTACAAACCATCATACTCATTTGCTTTCTATAGTTACTTTAAATCCTAACTGTTCTCACCTTAAAAAGTGATGACTTCGCTCCTAAATCCGGAAGAGCGATCAAGCGAACGGTTCAAAAACACCTACAGTTGGAATTATATCTCAAAAATTAATAAATTACCAACTATTGATCAAACAACAACTAAACATACAAAACAACGAAAAATCCATCAAACCCCCCACAAAGAGGCTCTCGGCCTTCACATGGAAATTGGGCCTCAGGTTTGGTTTTCCGGCTTTTTAACAACCCAAAATTCCCAAACATGGAAATCAACTAAAAGCAGCGGAAACTTTAATAACAACAGCTCAAAATTCAAAACATTTCATTTAGGGTCAAAACAAAACATAACTTATTTTGTTCACTATAATTCTTTCATAAATCTAAAATCCTTCCATAAGGTTTTATGTGAGCTCGATTTAAAATAAAACAGTTTCAATCGATTATTCAAAGTATGGAAAACAAACTAAACGTGAAATCAACATAACCAAATAAAATAAAACCCCAAATATCCGTTAACACGAACAAAATAAAGTAGCCGGCTTGTAAACCCAAGTCCAACCAGTCACCATCCACGACCCCATCATTTGCCAGTTTTCTTCTTTTTATTACTTGAAAAAAAAAACATTGTAGCATCATGAGGCTACGCCCAGTGAGAATAAAGTTAAATTAAGAGCAACGCCATGAGAAACTTTCTAAATTCCTTAAGTCCATATTCGACCTCTCAACTTCCAAGGCATAATCTCAACTCTAGAGAAGATCCCATTCTTTTAAGTTTTATCATCCAATGCCTTAGCTCCACTTTATTCACAACTAAAGTGAGCCGCACACTCAAAGTATTGAACCCGTGTCACCACGATTCGACCTTTGAGTTATTCTTCTTATGAGTTTGCAAGACTCACAAGCAAACCTACAAGTTTATTCTCTCCCATTGATCAAATGGAATGAACCTATCCCGTTAAGTGTAATTAAGTTGTGCCCAACTCTAATTCACCCCTTAACGGTTTATTCTTCATTAAGTATGGCCCTACTTAATGCGAACCTACAACCACATTATCTAAGGCATCGAATAATGTGATTCTTAAGAAAGCATCACTTCCAGAATGCTTGACAAAGCCTAGGCCCAGTTTCTAGCTCAGAAAACCCGTTTCCTCCTAAAACTGACCTTAAATAGGCTAACTCTAAAAAATTCCAAATTCTGGAAAATCATTGTATTTACAGCGTTTAAAGGGTCTAAAAATGCCTAAAATCAGATCTCTAACTCACAAGATGATTCGCCGAAGAAAACCCACCCTAAAAAGCTAAACTAGCTTAACTACTGCAGTTTTGCTTCTTTTTCGGCGACAATTAGTAAGGGAATTTTATAAAAATTTCCAGCAGCTTTTTAGGCCTCTAATCAGTCCCAAAATCACCTAGACACACTCAAGAATCATCTAAAAATAATTCCCCACCTAAACTCCCAAGAAAAGGCCTTTGACTGAACTAATCTCCACCTAAGGCTCCATTGATCCTACTACATCAAGTCAAATTCCAGCAGCTTTTCTAAGTCTTAAAACACCCAAAAAGTGACTAAAAATCTTATAAACATCACTTTAAAACCAAACATTTAGAGAACACAATAGTAACATCAATTATATTGTCCAAAATCAAGCATGCCGATACAAACTCATATCCTTAACTCCAATTCACCCAAACATACAATTGTTCAATTCAATGCTTAAAATCAACACCCAAGTTACTCCAAACACACAAATCAGAATAATACATGCTTATAAAGAAAAAGAAAATTAAACTTGACCCTGATCAAAGTTTAACTAAATTCTCACCTTAAAGTTAAAAGCAATTCAAACACAAGTTGGTCTTCCTTTTCCAAAGGTTCAAGCACCTGAAAAGTGACCCAACTACAATCAAAACCTTTGCTAAAATTATTTAAAAGTGACGGGTCATCACAGTGGGATTCAACTGCGAGGTCATGGAAGCAATTTCAGGAGAAGTATATGAGCATGAAGGAATGCGAGTTCCTAGCATTGAAAAGGGAGATAAGATATCCTTAAGTATAAGAGAGAGAGTTTGATAGACTCTCTAGATTTGTTGAGTATCAGGTGATTACTTCTAAGTTAAGGATGCAGAGTTTCTTGATGGATTAGATGAGGACTTACTGGAGCAATTAAGCCTATAGACTATGCTTCAGCTTTGAAGATGGCTATTTCTCTTAATCCCAAGAGTAGGTGAAAGGCAGTTGTGAAAGAATCGACTAAGACAGTGTGGGACAGAAAAGAAAAGCCAAGAATGAACCGTATCAGAAACAATATAAGGGAAGTAATAGAGGACAGCCAGCACCACATAATAGGCTGTTTAATCAGAACAGGCAGGGTGCAATGCTAGAGTGTAAGAATTGTGGTAGAAGACACACTAGACCTTATAACTTACCTAGTAAGTGTTTTACTTGTCATCCAATATGGCATCTGGCCAAAAAAATACAAGCAGAATATGAATCCACCACAACGTGAGAGGCAAAACTGACAAACTAATCAGGGTCAACAAAAGTCGAATGTACAACAAGAAAAACTGTTTGCCAAAACTAAAAGAGAAGAAACGACTGTTGGGCATGTTGTTACAGGTACTTTACCTTTACTTGATCATTCTGTCTTTGTTTTATTCGATTCAAATGCCACACATTCTTTTATTTCTGAGGAATTTGCTAAGCATGCTGCTTTAGAGACTAAGCCTCTAGATTTTGAACTGTTTTTGAACACTAGTTGGTAGTACTGTTTCTATAGATAAGATGTTTAGAACAGATGATTTATGCTTGATTGATAGATGTTTGACTGCTACTTTGATTGAACTTGATATGTCTGATTTTGATATTATTTTAGGGATGGATTGGCTTACTGTAAATTTTATTGCGATTGACTGTAATAAGTGTGAAGTAAACTTTAGTAGACCAAATGGGACAAAGTTTAAATTTAAGGGGACATGTAGAAAAGTAGTTCTTGTAATTATTTTGACATTACAAGCTAAGAGGTAGTTAGATGATGGAGGTTGGGCATGTTGGGATTGAGGCCTCCAAAATAGAGTTCTCATGCGGAAATCACATGGACCTTTCCTTGCAATATAATATTAATAAAAAGTAAAATGCATAAACAAGAATACTAACCCTTGTAGAAAACTGTATGACGATTCCTCTTTCTCCTAGGTTACGATCCAGAGACCACCATAAAATCTTCCTCACTAAGTACAACAGAGAAACGGTGCGTGGGCACTTTTCCTTCTTGGAAAAATGAAGAAGGAAGAAAATTTGTCTTCCCTACACCACACTGACGGTGACGGCAAGAGGAGAAAAGAGAGAGGAATTTTCTAAGCCTCCTCTTAGTTGTGTGTGTTTGAGGTCACCCTAAGCCTCCTATTTATAGGAAAGCTAAGGCTTCATAAAATACTTGAATATCTTTTTAATTATCAAATAATTAATTAAAGATATTAAAAAAAATATTTTGAATAATTATAATATAATATCTTATTCCATAATAAGATATTCCATATTACAATTTTAAATTAATATCCATTAATTTAAATAATTATTCTCATATCTAAATATTTAAATTAATCATATTATTTAAATAAAGAATATCACAAATATATTTCAAATAAAATGCAAAAATTAATGGTAAATAAATTACCAAATGGGTCACACGCCCATATTATCATCTCCATGATATTATTGGACATTTTATTTTTCCTCTATTTATTTAATAGAATAATTCCATTAAATGTTTAATTAAATAAATAAACTCTTTTATTTATTTAATTCCTTTCTAATTTTTCAATTCTAATTGATTAATTAAATAGACTCCACTATTTAATTTCTCATTAATTTTGAACAACTTCAAAATTAATTAAATAGAACTCTTCTATTTTAATCCCCTCAATTAAATAGACTCCTCAATTTAGATTCCATTAATTAAATAATTAAATTGACTCATCTATTTAATTTCTTTTAATTAATCAAATAGACTCTTTTATTTATTTTTCCTCAATTTCTAAGGTGATTAATCATATTAATCATGTTCTCAATTACATGTGATAGCTCGGAGGACTTAATGGACCTATAGGACTAAGCTCCAATGATCTAGAACTACATTGATTTAACTCCTTTAATCAATGGACTCTTAGATAACTCTACTATATATCTAGAGTTGCACACTTACTACTATAGACATAGTTATGTCCATTGACTAAAATCATTTAAGTATACTTTTATCTTTAACAAATAGTTCGTATCCATGGCTGGGTAATTTACCATTTTAACCTCCATGATACATCTTGTTCCTTAAGCCTCAATTGATTTTTCTAATGAACAATCTTACATAATCTCCATTATGCGTCTTTGCTTTTTCTTTGATCATAGGAATATAGGGCCCTGCTGTTAAAGCACCTGAATCGGTCCATAAGAGAACTACTTATCTATTTTTCTAATGAGGAAAATAGTGAATTCCAATGTTGTGTAATTATGTTCCGAGTTATAAGCAACATGCAATCCCCAAAATGGGAGGCATATTGAGCGAACTATATCACTCTGACCCATGCAAATCAAGGTTTATCTCCTGCGAACAGGAGTTTGTAATCCACTCAAGATTAAGATCAATTGCACATCATCAACGCTTGATATACGAAGTGTCTTTTTGTAATGGCTTTACCAGAAGACAGTAAGTATATCTTAGTCGAGTCTACTACAATCTCTATTGCAGCTACACTCTCACTCACATGTCTCTACATGTGATGACCTGATCTTAATTCAACAATAAACATGCTAAAGCAGCGGAAGATCTGTTTTAAATATTTCATCCTTTAAATTCATTTTAATCGAATTCCAGAATTCATATAGTTAATTAAAAACATCCATCAAAATATAAATAGAAAAGTATCTCAAAGTTATAGGATGTTTACAAAACATGGTTGAAAAAAAAACTAAACATCTTAAAAAACATATGTTTCATAATAATCCCATCGACTCGCCATGCCGATGATCATCAAAGACCGGTTCCCCCATCAATACCTGAAATGTTTTTGGTGTAAACACCATTAGCTACACTAGCTAAGTGAGAAAATAATTAGAAAATGAGTAGTTATTCAAAAACAGACACAACAACTCACTTGAGAGTTTTAAAATGTTTTTTTTCTCATTTTTGAAATCAAGGGTATCATTTATTAGAGTCTTGTATCAAAACAAAACTACCTCACCATTGAGGTAGCTAACATAAAACAATTTTTAAAAAGTAGTCTTATGTGCCCTTTTCTTGCTTGGATCCAATAGAATAAGTACGCAAGTTAGACTATGGTCCAATTCTCAAGTAACAAGTACGACTAGGCTTACATAGCCTAAGTGCTTACTAGGTGATCACGGGTCGTAACCCTAAGCTATAGTACGCAAGTAAAGCCTTAACTTTATTCAGGGACCATTACTACGCCCTTCTATCGTAGTGACAGGATAAGGACACTAACGCTATATTCTCACAAACATGAAATGAATTCCTAATCTCTTTCCTTGTTTGGAGCCAATAGACTAAGTACGCAAGTTAGAATATGGTCCAATATCTCAAACATGTAAGGTGATCGTGGGTCGTAACCCTAAGCTATAGTACGCAAGTATAACCTCACATTTTCATATCGACAAGAAAGGGAAAAAGATTTCATTTCCACAATTACATGCAATACATCTCTCTTGGCAACACATGCTGAATCACCAATGAACAATAAACAGAAAAAGTTACACTATTGATAAATGATTCACAATTCAGAAACTCATAACGAACAATAAATTTATATTTCGAATTTATGATTAAAAATAGAAAACTAAATGACATTTAATATGTATGAGATGCTCTCCCCACAGATGGAAGCACGACCTAACTAGTATGACAATTATGAAGTGATGCACTTGAATATTGTCATGCTAGAAAATCTATAATGCAAATCCATACTTAATTTATAAAATAAAACTTGCAATTAAATAACATTTGCTAAATAAATTATATTGCAATTCCATGATTAGAACATATTTTATATTTAAGCAATCAATTGACCTTGAAGGTCCTTTCTCAAATACCCATCCATTTTCCATCTCTTAACTCACTTCTTTATAACAAGTTTCTGACTACCACGACTTTATCAAAATCACGACAATCGGAATTTGCTTAAACATCACCTACAAAAATTAGTTTTACAACCACAAATCAACTCATCTAATTTACCAATAATCGTTAAAATTGATATAACAAAAGATCTTGACTTGACGTGATGGGACATTAGGTCCAAAAGAAAAAAGGAAGGGTTTAATAGAAAATTTCAAATAAAAAATTGATATTATAATTTAAAATATATATTAAAGGACAGTAGCCCAAGTGTGGACAAACAATTAGTGGGAAATTAGAGTAAAATACATTGGTATAAGGTTTTATACATATTAAAGGCCAGCCCAGTATGAATGGTTATCAAAACCAATTTGTGATTATAAAGGCAAGGAATAGTCAAAACAAATTGAATTTATAAGATGATATATATAATATATATATATATAATCTTAAGACAAAAACTTTAGCATATTTAAATAGGCAAAATTGAGCAAAATGTTTAAATGTCAGTCCACGGATATTACGAAAAACTCAATAGCTACCAAGAAAAGGGAGGTCTCAACAATGGCTACCAAGAAAATTTTAAAGAAATTTGAAAAAAATGGGTTTTAATTCTCTCTTTACCTTGAAAGTTAAAAATTGGTGGCTTGTCGCCCTTTGTAGCCCCTGCTTTTAAAATCTCGCAACATCAACAGTACACTCACAGTTTGGCGCAAGAGGAGAGACCATGAAGAAGAAACTCAAGAAATTTCTTTGCCCATCAATGGTGGTTGTCGGTAGTCTTGAGAGAGATAGAGATGACTCTTCCTATGTGTAACTTTTATTTTTCAAGGAACCACAAACCCATGCAAAGACTCAACACCTACGAAAAAGGAAGGAGGAAGAGAAAAGGAAAACTTCTCATCTGCTTCATGTTTGGTGGCACACTTTGGAGAAGAAGAAGGAATAGTTCAATTTTATTTTTAGGTTACCAATATGGGTGTTCAAAAAACCCGACGAAACAACGAACCCGGCCTACCCAACCCAAACCGAGTGGGTTGGGTTGGGTTCATTTTTTTTGGGTCTCAGGTCCAAAATTTTAGGGTTCGGTTCAACCCAAACTGACCCAAACTTTAAATATTATATAATTTTTAGAATTGTTTTTTTACTTTGCTATTTTTCTTTTAATTTTTATTCAACAGGCCAACCTTCTTTTCTTTTTTACTTTTTTAGTTTTACTTTGCTTAAAAAATATAATTTTACAAGTTTTTGCTTTTTTTTTTTATAATGTTTTTGCAAAAAAAAAAAAAAAAAAAATTGTTCATAGGGCCAACCCGAAGACCCAACCCTACCTTCATAGGGTCGGGTTGGGTTGGGTTATCTCTTGAATTCAGGTTGTTCGGGTTAGGCATATGAACAACCCAAAAAATCGGGTTGGTCCAAAAATTAGATGAAAACCGACCCAAACCAGCTCGTGAACACCCCTAATTACCAATACTAATTACCCTAAAAAAAAAAAAAGAAAAGTGGATTTAAGGGCCCACTCTATTAAACACTTACCAAAAGCTTCCCAAATTTATTATTTTATAAAAAAAGAAGATTATATCAACCTTTAAGTTAATTTTAATAGTTCCAATTAAAATCCTTAAGTCTATCTCATCCATAGAGACTACATTTGATGTAAAAAAAAACAAAATATTTTTCTCCCTCCCAAAAATCATAATTAAATATTTTCTATTCAATAAAATAAATTTTCAATTTTAAATTAATATTAATTTAAAACTTTAATTTTACCTGAAAAGTCCGGGTCTAGTCTAACCACATAAAAAAACTTTTCGTCCTTGAAAAGTGAATCTAGTCATGCAATTAAGTGGGGATATCCAATTCTCATCTTGTGCATCTCATAATAATACATTCATCGTTGCCAAAACTAAGCATACCCCACTATATCATTTTCTTAAGATTCATTAACACATAAGGGTAAAAATGATCAACTCTCAACACCAAAAAACAATGTTCTCACTAGAAAATACAACATTTAATGACGTTCAATATCACTAAAACACCATCGTACTGTAAATACCGATCTTAATCACCCGAATCTCTTTTCTTGATTTCCTTATAAAATCTTCATTGACATCTTCTCCACCCAGGAATCTCGTTAACTCGATACTTCCCGATTAAACTTGTTCTCTTTTCCCAATATCAAAACCCCGTCAATCAAAACTACTCAAAATTTACAAGATCTTTCATCTCCACATGAACCCCAATTTAAACTTTATAATGATCACTCTAAGAAAATTTCACTGAATGCAACCAAGCATCACAACAACTTGGGAAACCTACAACACGATCTAGTTATGAATCTTTCACAACTTAGATGATCTTATCTACCCTATTAAATTTGTAGACTCTTCTTTTGAAGTAGCAACACTTAATCCATGATGTTATAGTCCATATTCTAAAACATCATGCTCAACGTATTTAGTATAAAAAGAAGAGGTGATACCAAAATCAAACTAGACAGGTTGTAACTGGGCAGAATCAACAAAAATGACAGGTATGAAAGAAAGACTAGCACTAGGATGAAAAGAATGTGAAAATGAAATGACTTAGTATTGGTAACTTACCCTTAGACGCTGAAGTCGAAACACCAACATCATCCTGAGTCACAGTAGCCAACTTCCCCTGCCTGTAAGCACTTTGTTGTGGGGTCTGCTAATACGGTCCTTGACTTTGTCTCTATTGTCCTCGCCTTGGAGGCGAAAACTGAGTACCTTGATGTAACGTCCCGTTACTTTTCGAGGTAAATTATTTATTTATTTATTTTCTTCTATTTAAAGTATTTAAGGTTAGTTTAAACTTAGTAATTTTGAATTTGGTAGTTATTTTCGTTCGAAAACCTTTTTAACCCTTTTACTACTTTAAATTAGTTTCGGTGACATTAATAATTATTAACGGGCCAATTAATAATTATTAATCACCTTTAGATTAATTTAAGATCTTCTGGTTTTGTTTTATAACCAAATCATTTAAAAGGGACGTAACCGTCATTTTCCGTTTTGTTAAAAATATCATTTTACTATTCATCTTCCTTCTTCTTTAAATAGTCAACTTTGGTCAACATTTTTTTCATTCTATCTCTTCTTCTTTTTCTTCAAGGCCGTAGCCCTCTTCCCTCCCTCTCTCTCTCTTGGCTTTTCTTCAACACTCAGTGGATCGCCATAATTTCAGTTCCGTTGAAAAGCCCTCGGTCCAAGGATCGTTTCTAACCTACCAATCGAGGTTTTCATCCGTTTTCTAAAAGCTTCAAGGTATGACGAAGTTTCTAAATTTAGTTATGAATAGTGTTTTAATGGAGTCTAAGATTGAAATCATCGATTTCTTGCTGAGAAACTCGAAGATTTCAATCGAGGAAGTCGTTTTAGGCAATTTTAGAAACTTCCCTAAACCCTAAAACAGGGTTTGAGTCGAAAACCCTTTCCGTGTGATTTTCTCTCACTTGGCCATGGGTAGGGTGTTTGTCTTGTTATGATTTTGTATTTTACTAATTTTTTGGGAATCGATTATTGTGTAAAACCCTAAAATGCAGCTACCCATTGATATAGTGAGCTTCCAAAGTATCTGAAACCAACCCGAAATGACTCTAAATTGCATAAAAGCTAGAAAATCGAAACCGAGTCCCTCTTTCCCTTGTATGGCCGAGAGCTTCATAGGGCTTATTTCCAGGTTTTTCATCGTTTTATGCATTTAGATGTCATTTGCTCGATTTTCAGTTAATTAATGATTGTTCGGTGTAATTGATTTGTAGGATTGTGATTGATTGCGTGGATTTGATCTCGTCATATTGGGAAGCTTGACTACAAATCCAAGGTGAGTTTAAAATGGAAGTTAGTAATTTTATGAATTAAGTTTCGTTACGATATTTTTTATCGAGGTTAAGAGGGAAACTAACTTCTGGAAGTTAATACTTGGTTGGTGACTTTAAACTCGGAAGTGAGTGGAGTGACTTTGGAGTTCTTATGAATTTGGTTGAAAAAGGTAAGATTTGAGTGGTTTGGAAGTCTTGTAAGATGAATTGAAGAGTTTTAGATGAAGTTGGAGAATTTAGTTGAAAGTGGAAGTTTAAGGTACTTTGAGTGGTTTGGGAGTCAAAGTGGTTTAGAATTACACTAGAGTGGTAGCTCATGTAATTCAAGTAGTTTAGGTTCTTTTGTACTTTAGTAGAATCTCATTTAAGTAATCTAACTTACTAGGGAACTTGATGACTTGTGATATGGTAAGATCGTACGGGGTAGCATGTTGATGTTGATCCATACGGTAACTCGTTACGATGACTTGTGTTATGGTAAGACCGTACAGGGTATTATGTTGATGTTGATCCATACGGTAACCCGTTACAATGACTTGTGTTATGGTAAGACCGTACGGGGTAGTATGTTGATGTTGATCCATACGGTAAACCGTTACGATGACTTGTGATATGGTAAAACCGTACGGGGTAGTATGTTGATGTTGATCCATACTATAACCCGTTACGATGACTTGTGTTATGGTAAGACCGTACGTGGTAGTATGTTGACGTTGATTCATACGGTAACATGTTACGATGAAAATTATTTGGTAACAAAGAAAGTTAGTATTACAATTACATATATTCATTAGAATGGGTAGTGAAGTGAAATTGTAGGCCTTTGGACACAATTTCCGGTATGATATTTGTTCATAGGATTACTTGTTTTCATTTTACTACCACTAGCATTTTTATGCTAATGTTGCTACATTTACAATTTTTCAGGTAAGACTTGTCGCAAGGGACATCCTAGAGGAGGTGGCGCAGTGTGACATATCGAGATGATGGATGGACAGGGACATGAACACTTTTGGTTTAGCATTCTTGGAAATGCTTGTACATATTTTATCATCTTTTATACTTTACATTTTGAGCTCAAAAGGGCATTTGTTTAAATTTTTTAAATGTCTTCTGGGTTTAAGCTCTTTTTGGAAGTTAGATCATAATCTGGAATGCTCATTCTATGTTTATTGTTTTCTCTGAAATTGGGTAAATGTAATCAGGTTTTGGATAATCCGATTTTTAAACGAACCCATGCCCTTTTTTTATAAAAAAAAAACCAAGTCTTCCGCTGTGACTTTGAAATTATAAAATTTAACAGGAATCGGGTCGTTACACCTGAGCTGGTGGTGTTTGAAGAGTAAGGCAACATGCCGAAATATGACCCTCCTGGCCACAAGTATAACACTTCCTCAGATGAAAACAATTACCCCGATGTGGCCTACCACAACTTTGACAATAAGGTGGTGTTGTACCTTGATTCCCTTCTTGAGAGGCATTTTGAACTAGGGGTCTATACTACTGGCCCTGAAACTTCTGAGTCCCTTAACCCTGGTGGTAGTCATCAGCTTTCCTCTTTTGAGAAGAGGGAACATGAGCTACTAGAGCCTTAGCGACCTTAGAAGGCCGCTTGATGTCAAGATCAATGGCGTAAGAAACTGCCTCAGAAAAACTGGTGGGTTTCGCTAGCTTTATCTTACCCCTCAGATCATCCCTCAAAGCCACCAAAAACCTTTGCATCTTTTTGTCATATGTGGCTATTGTATCAAGAGCGTAATGGGAAAAACCCTCAAATTATCTCTCAAAATCTGTGACCTTCATGTCGCCCTGCCTCAAGGATAAGAATTATGCCTCTAACTTGTCTCTGGTGTCAGCTGAATAATACTGTAGTAGAACTTTTTCTTAAACTCCCCCCATTGTAAAACCATTCCTACAGTCGAAGTCCTCCTCAACTGATCCCACCATACACGAGCATCATTAGTCAAAGCATAAGTCTCACAATGGGTCATCACCCAATCTGGGCATCTGATATACTCAAAAGTCCTCTCGATACCAGCAATCCATTTGTTAGCCACCATAGAATCAGTGGAGGTACCATCAAACATAGGTGGATCCATCTTCTTGAACTCCTTCAGATACACATACTCCTCTGTCAACTCAATAACAACCGGTCTTGCAGGTGCCAGCGGCGGAGGTGGAGGAGGGAGAATCTCATACTCCTCCCTCCAAACAGAAAATCAAAGTGTTCTGGGTGAGGAGGGAGAATCTCATACTCCTCATACAACTCATCATAAATCAGTGGAGGTGGAGGTACTTGTGATGACCCGACACTTTTAAATAAATTTAATTTATAAAACACAGCAGAAGTCTTTTATTTTAAGAAAAATTGGCGTGGTTTTGTTTGAAAATTGGCTAGCCAAAAACCTGTTTACATCCTAATTTTTCAAATCTAATAAAATCACATGGACTTTAAGTCCCAATCAGGAGTTCAAATATTTCATATCATAAAAACCACATCAAAAGCTCTTATGAGCTAAATACAACATATACATCACAAAAATCTTTGAAATTCACAAAATAATTACATAGACTTTACAACAACGAGTCCATCTCAAGGTCAACATCCCCCGATCACACAGCACCATCTCCCCTTCCACGGCCTCTAGCAAGGGCATTACCTGAAATTGGTTGTAATATCATGAGCTAACAACTTAAGCCCAATGAGAATAATAAGCATATTAAGTAAAGATAGACCTCAAACTCGCATTTCGATTTGTGTCCAATTAAACTGACACAAACTTTCTTAGAATTCACCAAAATCTAGGTAATTCTATTCCATATTCTCCAAAGTACGATAATATTAACTCTTAAGGTCAAAACCTCATCCATTAACTTGTTATGACATAAATAAGAAAAATAAATAACTTTGCATAGAATATAACATCTCGATTCTCTTTCTCATTAATCATAAACATGAATGCATGAGAGCATCCCATAGGATTCGCATACGCCCTTATGCATGAAGAAGGTAACGTGGTCTATCCCATAGGATCCATCGTTCTCCCTCCTTTTCTTTCTCACTTTCTTTTCTTTTTCTATGAAGGTGATGCGGACACTACCCGTAAGCTCCAACATTCTTCCCCCTTCATTTTCTTTCTCACTTTCTTTTATTTTTCTGAAAGTGATGCGGACACTACCCGTAGGCTCCAACATTCTTCCCCCTTCATTTTCTTTCTCACTTTCTCTGCCATGATTAGAGATGTTATGGTTCAATATGATATGTTTTGGAGTAAATAAATAAAATGCGGAATTAAAGTAGCCGACACAAACATAAAGTAAAAAGCATAAAATAAAGGACATAGAGTAAATAATATGAAACTCCGAACGAACGATATATCAATCGAACTCCGCTAACAATAATAAAAGTGAAACCATAACTTAAGCGATTAACCTACACCTTCAAGGATTCTAACTTCCGACATAATTCGAGGTTCTATTAACCTTTCTAAAATACAAGTTTGGATCTTTTAACTTCCAATGATCCAACCTAAGCTTTGAAACGAATCTGACTTAGAATCGTCTAAGATTCGATACTTTCCTCGAGAACTCCTAATTTCTCACTTAAAGGATCAACTTTTAATCCTAATGGCACTAACTCACATCCCTCTAATCTTAGATTCGGATTCTAGTCTTAGTTTCAATTCTACAAACATCACACTTATTTGATTTCTATAAATACTTTAAGTCCTAACTATTCTCACCTTAAATAAAAGATGACTTTGCTCCTAAGTCCGAAGGAGCGATCAAGCGAGTGGTTCAAAAACACCTACAATTAAATTTTATCACACAAATTTACCAACTATCGATCAAACAACAACCTAACATACAAAACGACGAAAATCCATCAAACCCCCATAAAGAGGATCTCGGCCTTCACAAGGAAATTGGGCCTCGGGTTTGGTTTTCCGGTTTTTAGGCAATTTAAAAGTGTTTCGAGTTGGTTTTAAGCAAATTCGATATTCCCGATTTCGATGGGTATCGATAATTAGGGTTTTTGAACATTAAGCCCTTTCCCGAATTGAATTTAAATAAACATTATTTCACTAATTTATAACCCATAATTAAACCTAAAAGGGTAAATTTCAAACGGGAAGGGTTTTGACTGAAACTCGGTTTTAGGGTTAAGGGATTGTTTCCAAAAACACTTAAAACAACTCCCGTATTTACAAACACCGAGTTCCACAACACGAAATCGAAGGAAATCAAAGAAAACTCCATTAAAATACTATTTGAAGCTTAGGGTTTGAAACTTTACTTACCGAGAACTCCGTATAACACGAGTGGCAAGTACGATGCTTCGTTGGAAATGAATCGTAGGACCGATACCTTTCCAATGGACCCGGAATCAAGTCGATCGGGCAGGAAATGAACGAAAATCAAATTTGGGAAATGGGAAGGTGAGACCCTCGGCCTTGGGAGGAAGAAAGGTAGAAGATGAAGATGAAGATTTGGACAAATGAAGCCAAATGGCATATTTAATATGAGGTGAATAGTGTTTGGATAGTTTTTTAAGAAATTGGAAATGACGGTTACATCCTTTTATGACTTTTGACTAATAACGAATCCCGAACTTCTTAAACTATCCCAATGGTGATTAATAATTATTAATTGGCCCGTTAATAATTATTAATACCATTAAAACGAAAATAAACTAAAAAGGTAATTAAAAGGACTTAAACCGAAATAAACTACTAAATTCTAATTTACCGATAAATAAATAAACTTTAACTATTTAAATTAAAATAAAATAAATAAATAAAAATTTATCACAAAATAACGGGACGTTACAGTACTACTCTACCACCTCGGGCTCCATGGCCTTGAGCTCCACGACCTTGGACTCTGCGGCCCTGCCTCACCTCTCCCCCCGCCTACAACAAGAGGTGGTACATCTCCCTCTCGGTAACATATCATCCATGCTGCACAATCATCACACAGAACATAAATTCCCCCCACTACTTAGCCTGACTAAATCAAAAAATCACTTTTAAAAGCAATTCATAACTTAAACATTTTAAAACGTACAAGGTTACCTGGATTGATGATTCTCGGCGGGCTTCTGTGACGACCCGTCACTTTAAAATAATTTAAATTAGAAAACACAGCGGAAGTCTTTTATTTTAATAAAAATTGGCGTGATTATGTTTGAAAATAGGCTAGCCAAAAACCTGTTTACATCTTAAATTCAAACATCTAAAAACACAAGGAACATTAAGTTCCTATCAGGAGTTCAAAATGTTTTATAATCATAAAAGAAAAGACAATAGCTCTTAAGAGCCATTTACAAATATACAACTCCAAAATTATATAAAGTTCACAAAACCATGTACATGGATTTTACAACAACCTAGTCCATCTCAAAGTCGTCATCCCTCGATCATACAACACCATCTCCTCTTCCTCGACCTCTAGCCAGGGCATTACCTGAAATTTTTGTAATATCATGAGCTAACAACTTAAGCCCAGTGAAAATAATAAGAATAAAAAGTAAAAATAGACCTCAAACTTGCATTCCGATTTGTGTCCAATTAATTTGACACCAATCACTCCTAAAGTCCTTCAACTCTAGGTAATTTCATTTTATAATCTCTAAAGGATGATATTTGTGACGACCCGACATTTTTAAATAATTTAAATTAGAATACACAGCGGAAGTCTTTTAATTTAAGAAAATTTGGCGTGATTATGTTTGAAAATTTGCTGGCCAAAACCTGTTTACATCTTAATTTCAAAATCTAAAATACACAAGGAACATTAAGTTCCTATCCAGGAGTTCAAAATGATTATAATCATAAAACAACGACAATAAGCTCTTATGAGCTAATTACAAAGTACAAATCATCAAAATGATATAAATTGCACAAGACCATGTACATGGATTTTACATAACACATAGTCCATCTCAAAGTCGTCATCCTCTCGATCAAGCGCGCACCAGCTCCTCTTCCACGATCCCAAACATTACCTGAAATGTTTGTAATATCATGAGCTAACAAACTAAGCCCAGTGAGAATAATAAGAATAAAAAGTAAGAATAGACCTCAAACTCGCATTTCGATTTGAGTCCAAGAACACACTTACTCTTTGCTATCCATCCATTCAAAGAGTTTATAATAAAGTGTTCCACTTTTTCTTACCAATTCTCCAATAATATTGTGGAACTACATTCCAAATATTCCCGGTATGGTTTCGTAAATGCATTTAGCATTTATATCTTATTTTCCATATATACCTTATACTATAAACAAGGTTTACTTCAAATTCTTATTCTCCCAAAGGATGATATTAATTAGCACACTTAGTCTAATTATTCATCCAAAAACTTGTTATGACATAAAAATAAGAAAAGTAAATAACTTTGCATAAAAATATAACATCTCGACTCTCTTTCTCATCTATCATATGCATAAAAGTAATGAGTACATCCCGTAGGATACGTATTCGCCATTTATGCATGAAATGAAGGTAATGTGGATTTTTACATACTATCCACCCTTATCCTTATGTATGAAGTAGTGTGGACAATTCTCGTATTCCACCAGTACTTATGCATGAAAGTAGTGTGGACAATTCTCGTATTCCACCAGTACTTATGCATGAAGGTAATGTGGACTTTCTCGTATTCCACCATTAACCTTTCGTTTTTCTTTCTCACTTTCTTTTCTCTTCAATAATGCGAGATGTTATGCATATGCTTGCAAAAGTAAATAATGTAAATGTAAATGATTAAGTAACCGAAACAAGCATAAAGTAAAGACATAAAGTAATGGGCATAAAGTAAAATAGATAGAATCCCGGACGAACGATATATCGATCGAACTCCGCTAATAAAGTAAAGAATCAAAACATAACGATTAACCTAAACCTTCAAGGATTCTAAACTTCTAATAATCCGAGGTTCTATCAATCGTTCTTTATCAAAGTCTTGGATCCTTTAACTTCCAATAATTCATCTTAAACTCCGAAACTAATCTAACTTAGAATCTTCTAAGATTTGAGGCTTTCATCGAGAAATCCTATGTTTCTCGCCTAAAGGATTAACTTCAAATCCTAAGGCACTAACTCACTCCCTCTAATCTTAGGTTGGATTCTAATCTTAGTTTCTAATTCTACAAATCAACATACTTATTCGTTTTCTATAATTACTTTAAATCCTACCTATTCTCACCTTTGCCAAATTAGTTTTGGTCCAAATCTCCGATTTCCCACAATTCAACAACCGAGCAATCGCACCTACAATTCATCAATTGCACAACATATTACAACTCATATCTAATATGAGAACAAGTTTGCATTTTCGGATGAATAGTGATTTCGGATGAATAGTAACTTCGGATGAATAGTGTTTTCGGGTGAATAGTATTTTTCGAAAAATTCGGGTTCAAAATCGTCAAATTCCATGATAACAATTCATGATTTCAACTTCAATACTCATTTACAATCAAAAACGAACAAAACCACCTAAAAAGTTGTGAAAACTTACTTTTTGGGATTTCCCTTAGAGAATGGGAAACTTCGAAAAGCTAGGTTGGATAGGTAGCCCTCGTCCCTACCAATCCAACGCAATCGAAAACACGACGATCCGCCGAGAAACGAATGAGAAACGAAGAAAAGAAACTTCTCATCCATGGCGGATGGAAGTTTACGGCAAATACAAAGGAGAAGGAAGAAGATGAAATGATTTTTGTCAACTTTGGTGATATTTAAAGATAAATGAATAGTAATTTTAGATATTTTGGTAATTTAGAAATTACGGTTTTGCCCTTTTATGACTTTTAGCTTATAAAACGAAACCCGAAGCTCTTAAATAAATCTAAAGGTGATTAATAATTATTAATTGGCCTATTAATAATTATTAATGTCACCGAAGCGAAAAATAAACATTAAAATGATAAAAATGAATTTCGGGCAAAATTAAGTACTAAAATCAAAATTACAAAATAATAATTAAACTAAATACTTGAATTGCAATAAATAAATAAATAAACAATAATAAATAAAATAAAATAAAATAAAAAATTCACTCCAAAATAACGGGACGTTACAATATTACTAATAATCATAGTCAATACTCATCCATTATCATTGTTATGACATAAGTAAGAAAAGTAAATATACTTTGCACATCATACAACTTCTCGAATTTCTCTTTCATCTATCATAAACATGAATGCATGAGAACATCCCGTAGGACTTCGCAATTGCCCTTTTGTGCGTGAATGAAGGGTAATGAGAACATCCCGTAGGATCCCATTCAGCCTTATGCATGAGGAAGTAATGCGTCAATCCTGCAGGATACCATTCAACTCCCTATGTATGAAGAAGTAATGCGTCAATCCCGTAGGATACCATTCACTCCTTTTTCATCTAGAGTAATGAGCAAATCCCGTAGGATCCCATTCGTCTCTTTCTCACTTAGAGTAATGATCAAATCCCGTAGGATCCCATTCGTCTCTTGTTCACTTACTTTCTCTTTTTCATTTCTTTTTCACTTTCGTTTCCTTTTCACTGAAGGTGATGTGAACTCCACGTAGGGTTCATCATTCTTCCTTCTTTTCTCTTTCACTTTCTTTTCTTTTTCGCTTTCATTTTTTTTCACTGAAGGTGATGTGAACTCCACGTAGGGTTCATCATTCTTCCTTCTTTTCTCTCCCTTTCTTTTCTTTTTCACTTTCATTTCCTTTTCACTTACGTTTCTTTTTCTGAAGGTGATGCGGACACTATCTGTAGGCTCCAACATTCTCCCCTTCATTTCTTTCTCACTTTCATTTCTTTTTCATGAATTGTGCGAGAATGGTATGATGCAATATGATATGCATATGCTTGCATATCCTTGTAAAAGTAAATAAGTAAAGTGGGGAATTAAAGTAGTCGATACAAGCATAAAGTAAAGGAGTATAAAGTAAATGACATAAAGTAAAATAGATAAGCATCTCGGACGAACGATACGTAAAACGAACTCCGGTATCAATAATAAAAGTAGAATCATAACTTAAACGATTAACCTATACCTTCAAGGATTCTAAACTTCCAATATAATCTGAGGTTCTATTAACCGTTCTTTATAAAAGTTGGACCTTTTAACCTCCAATGATCCAACCTAAGCTTCGAAACGAATCTAACTTAGAATCTTCTAAGATTCAATACTTTCCTTGAGAACTCCTAAGTTCTCACTTAAAGGATTAACTCCTAATCCTAAGGGCACTAACTCACATCCCTCTAATCTTAGATTCGGATTCTAATCTTAGTTTCAATTCTACAAACCATTATACTTATTTACTTTCTATAGTTACTTTAAATTCTAACTATTCTCACCTTAGCCAAATAACTCCAAATCTCCACTTTCCACGAAACAACAACCGAGCAATCGCACCTACAATTCACCAATTGCACAACATATTACAACTCATAACTAATATGCGAACAAGTGTGCATTTTTGGGTGAATAGTGATTTCGGATGAATAGTGTTTCGGGTGAATAGTGTTTTTCAAAAATCCGGGCTCAAAATCGTCAAATTTCATGATAGAAATTCATGATTTCAACTTCAAAACTCATTTATAATAAAAAACGAACAAAACCATCTAAAAAGTTTTGAAAACTTACCTTTTGGGACTTCCCTTAGAGAACGGGAAACTCCGAAAAGCTAGGTTGGATAGGTAGCCCTCGTCCCTACCAATCCAACGCAACCGAAATCAAGCCGATCCATCGAGAAACGAATGAGAAACGAAGAAAAGAAATTTTACATCCATGGTGGATGAAGGCTACGGCCAAGGAAGGAAAGGAAAGAAGAAATGTTGATTTTTGGTCAATTTTGTGGTTTTTAAAGATTAATGAATAGTAAATTTAGATATTTTAAGAAATTGGAAATGACAGTTGCGTCCTTTTATGACTTTTGACTTATAAAACGAAACCCGATGCTCTTAAATAAATCTAAGGGTGATTAATAATTATTAATTGGCTTATTAATAATTATTAATGTGACCGAAACGAATTTAAAATATTAAAAACGATTAAAAAGGATTTCGGGCGAAATTAACTACCAAAATCGAAATTACAAAAATAATAATTAATCTAAATACTTAAATTGAAATAAATAGATAAATAACATTAAATAAAATATAATAAAATAATAATAAAAAAAAGTTTCACTTCAAAATAACGGGACGTTACAGCTTCAATGGACTATTACTATGAAAACATGCATACGATGCATGAAATCTATAGAACCGAGAGGGCTCTAATACCAACTGTGACAACCCGACCCTAATTACAATAATAAACATGCTAATGCAGCGAAAGACCTGTTTTAAATATTTCATCCTTTAAATAAATTTCATACGAATTTCGTAATTCATATAGTTAATTAAAAATATCCATCAAAACATATATAGAAAAGTATCTCAAAGTTATAAGATGTTTACAAAACATGGTAGGAAAGAAAACTAAACATCTTCATCGACTCACCACATCGATAATCATCAAGGACCGGTCCCCAGCCAATACCTGAAATATTTTTGGTGTAAACACCATTAGCTACCTAGCTAAGTGAGAAAAGAATTAGAAAATGAGTAGTTATTCAAAAATAGACACAATAACACACTTGAGAGTTAGCGTCTTGTATCAAAACAAAACTACCTCATCATTGAGGTAGCAAACATCAAACAATTTTTATAATGTAGTCTTATGTGTCCTTTACTTGGTTGGATCCAATAGACTACTTACGCAAGTTAGACTATGGTTCAATTCTCAAGTAACAAGTAAGACTAGGCTTACATAGCCTAAGTGAGGTGATCACGGGTCATAACCCTAAGCTATAGTGCAAGTATAGCCCCACCTTTATTCAGAGACCATAACTACGCCCTTCTATTGTAATGATAGGATAAGGACACTGACGCTACATTCTCACAAACATGAAATGAAATCCTAATCTCTTTCCTTGTTTGGAGCCAATAGACTAAGTACGCAAGTTAGAATATGGTTCAATTGAAGGGAGTGATTTACTAAACTAGCGGAATTTGATTTAGTAAACTAATTAACATTTAATTACGGATCTGTTAACATCATGAAATTTTTTACAAAACATGTAAATTCATGCTAGTTTATTGAAAATTAAAACCGATTTACTTACATTGAGTAATAAAATGAGAATTGGTTGGAAGTTTCTTTACATCATCAATCCTCAGCAATACCAGATCTTTTATGCTATATCTTGATCGATCAAACGAAATCCGATTGTGGGATCGAACTTTAGAAGAAATTAGGAAGAAGAAAAATATTTTTCTTCCTAAAATATGATGCCAAAATCGGCAAGGCTATAGGGAGGAGAGGAAGAGAGAATTTCAATTTCTACGAATTGAGTTGTGTGATTTATGAATGACCCAAGCCTCCTATTTATAGGAAAATAAGAATCCTAATCACATTAAGATTAATCCATGGAGATAAATACAAAAAGAAAAAAGATTATCTCTTTCCTTTATCTTGGTATTTCCAAAATGTCATAGATAAATAAGATGATATTTTCTTTTCATAATTTTATTTATCTTGGATAAATAAATAAATATAATTATTATTGGATATAATTAAAACAACTATCTCCTACAAATTATCTATTATGGCTAAAAATTGTATAGTAAATAATTAATAAATCAAATTTATTTATTCAATTATTTTGGGCCAATTTCAATTGGGTTCATTAATCCAATTGGGCTTGAAACTCTCTCTTAAATTTATTAATTACCATTTAAATACAATACTTTATTTTAAAAATTAATAATATTAATATTTTCTCTCGACTAAATATTATCAAATGATATTTAATTATTAATTTATATTTAAATAATTTTCATTATTTAAACAATTAATAATATTTTAATTGATAATACTTTATTATTAATTAATGATGTTAATTTAATTATTAATTTCTATTTAAATAAAATTAATTATTTAAACAATTAATAATCACCAATTAATTTCAAATTATTAATTACCATTTAAATATACTCAATATTTAAATAATTAATAATGTCTGATTAATAATATTTCATTATTAATTTTATGTTTAAATAAACTCATTACTTAAACAATTAATAATGTTTATACTAATTACCGTTTGAATATACTCAATATTTAAACAATTAATATTGCCTATTTAAGTAGTTCACTTTACTTAAGATTTCTATTTCTTCTACTTGATTTCGCGACTACGATATTTGGGCTAGCATAGGGACCCGATGGACCTATAGATGGTCTTAATAATTAGTCAATTAAATGATTAACTCATAATCGGTTAATTACTTATTATCTAACTATGAATAATTCCACTATAGATTCATAGCTGAACTCCCCTCACTATAGATGAGTTATGTCCATTTAGTTTATCTTTATTTATATCTATAACATATCCTTCACGTGGAACCCTCATAATTACAGGAGGATTAAATTTACCGTTTTTCCCCTATAATTACTGCTTTATCCTTGTGTTCCCGCTGATTCTCCAATGAACTTTATCTTTAGTCGAACTAGAGATAATGTACTTCTGTGATCAATAGAAGTCGTGACGTCACTTGTTCATGTCTCGAATCAGTACATCAAGGGACACTACAAGAAAAAAGGCTTTTGATAGCCTTGAAAAAACACTATCGTAGGTATACGATAGCGTTTTACAAAACGCCGTGACAGCCCCTGCAATTAAAAGTCTTTTACTTTTTATAGCGTTGTTTCAATGCTATGCTAAACACTATTATAAAAGATGTATTATAGGCTTTCCAAAAGGCTACAAAGGATGTTTAATAGCATTTATGAAACGCTATTATTAAACTTACTATGAGACTTAAAAAGGCTACGGTAGGATTTATTATAGCATTTAGCATAACTATGACAAACGCTATTATAAACATTATTATAGGCTTTCCAAAAGGCAACCGTATGACTTTTAATAGCGTTTATTAAACATATTATGAGACCTAATAAAGCTATTGCAAAACATTTTATAGGATTTATATCATATTTGTTTTCACTCTCTTTGCTTACTCAGACACAATGATAATATATTTTTTCCCTTCAACCTGTTTATAACTACAAAATATATGTAAACATATACATACTTAGACACAATAATATGCCAACTTGAGTTTCTAATAATAATGTAATGATAAAATATACATCATTTAACTCGTTACAATTTAACCTTCATCAATCAAATTATAGTTGTTTCCAAAAAATAACATATAAAGTTCAATAATAAAAAGAATACTAAATTAATCAATCTACTATTTTTACATATTCAAAGTTATTAAATTCGAAAACAAAAAGTCATTGAACCCAATTGTTGGCAGACCTCTTTACTCCATCTCTTGTTCATGGACCTATAAAAAGTACCATGAAAAAAATAATATTCAGTGCACCATCCATATATCTTCATGTATACACAATCTATAAATACTACCGATTAGGTTAATAATTTTAGTGGAAAGATACATAAGCCCATAGTTTTCAATTTTTTTCATTCCAGTATAAAAGAGCTTGAAAATAATAAACATTAAAAGGAAAGAGAAAATATTGAAATCAATCACATGTTCCTAAAAGAAAAAGTTTATCAAACTCCATATTATCAAATTTCAAATGTTATGGGTTCGTGGATCCAGAGGATAGAAAATTCATGCCACAAACTATGAGATAGTGATGAAAGGGTGAAAGTCTTACCTTTTAGTAGAGCCCAGGGAGATCAATAATGAAATTTACTAGGTGTCCTTACTATGGGATAAACAAACATCCTTCTTAATGAGGTGAACAGAAAGAGCTTTTACTTATTGCTTCATGGACTTCTCTAAACATGGAAAAAAAAGTTAAAGCCACGAGACAGTGAATAATTTGCAAGAGGTGATGTAAACAACTCAAAGCAATCAACAACTTCAAATCAGTCCACCTGTGTAAATATAAAAAATATAAAATAAAATTCAAAGAACAAACCTCTATCTTCCATACTAAACATAGGACACAAGAACAACTTGTGTAGATGCATACAAGGTGAGGATTTTTCTCAATAAGTAATGAGCAGACTTGCAAGAGCTAAAACCTAAAACATAATGAAGTGTATATATCCATAATGGAATGTATTAAAACTTCTCGATCACCTCCAATTCAGTTTCAACAATTTACAAAGAACACTATATAAAAGAAATCATAAATTTACCAGCATGCATTGTGTAATAAATCAATAGCTGAGAAAATCAAAAAGTAAAGCACTAAAGTATATAGAAGCAGACTACTTCTACTAACATGATTAAAAAAAGTTTAGGTTTAGTAAGGTTACCATGTAGTGTAATGAGATACTATGATAAAGCCAAAAATTAACTAGTTTTGACAGTGTAGGGTCCACAACCTAAAAACAGAAACATGTGAAAAAAAATTAGCATATTAAATGTACAACATCAATGAGAAATGAGCATAACATCTAACAAATAAACCAAATAAGCATAACACAAGCGGCCAATATTTCATTTCTTACCTTTACAAACTCCAGTAGTTGAGAACCACGTGTCCCTTGAAAGTGGAAATATCTTTATTATGTTGAGCCAGAAACAAGTAGTATTAAAATAAAGAACATATTAAAAGAACATGTTATTTGGATTTCGTTTGGGTTTGAGCGATCGACCATTTGAGTTTGAGATAGAGAAGGAGGTGTTCTAATTTTTTTTGTAAGCGGAGAGGTGTTCTGATTGAAAGCACGATGTAGAGATTATGTTTTAGAATTTTTTTAAAGAACTAACAAATATACTAATGTGACATCTGTAATATTTATCAATCAATTGTGATGGCAAAAGGTGTAATCCAAGGGCCAATGGACCATGATATAAAGTGTGGGATATAAGGTTCCAAGGACGAGGGGGAGAAGCTTTTCAAGTTTCACACAATAAAGATGTCTTGTGACAACTCTGTAAATTCCAATAGTTTCAGCAAAACTATCAGAGATGAGGAGGGTGTGGAATATTTTTTTTGATAAGAAGAATAAGTAGAAAAAGGTGTTCCATTAATTGAAAATCAACTATAAATAAGTGACTACAGCTGACAAAGTCAAATGAAAATTAGTTTTGGGAACAAACATATCTTCTCCTCACAGCAACAGTAGAAGAGGATGTGAGATTGTGCCCTAGAAGGAGGGTATGGAATATTAAAAAAATATGGAAGGTTTATGTAACATCCCGTTATTTTGAAGTGAATTTTATTTTATTTTATTGTATGTTATTTATTTATTTAAATTTAAGTATTTAGTGTAATTATTATTTTTGTAATTTAGAATTTAGTAGTTTATTTCGCCCGAAATACTTTTTAATCATTTTAATACTTTAAATTCGCTTCGGTGACATTAATAATAATTAATAGGCCAATTAATAATTATTAATCACCTTTAGATTTATTTAAGAGTTTCGGGTTTCGATTTATAAGTCAAAAGTAATAAAAGGATGCAACCGCCATTTCCAATTTCTTAAAAATATCCAAATTACTATTCATTCATCTTTAAATATACCCATTTGACCAAAAGTTGACCAAACCTCTCATATTTTCTTCTCCATTGTCGTGAGTCCAAGGGGGGAAGAGGGAGATTTGGGTTTTGCTCGTTTCTCGGCGGATCGACTCGATTTCAGTTGCATCGGAAAGCCCTCGGGTCTAGGATTCTTTTCCAACCAACGATCGTGCCTTTCTCCCGTGATCCATAGAGTTCTCGTTAAGTTTATCTTCAAACCCTAAAGCTCATATACCCATTGAGATCGGGAACATCGAAATGGCTTGAAACCAACTCGAAACACATCTAAATTGCCTAAAAGCCGGAAAACCAAAACCGAAACCCATTTTCTGGGGGGGGCGGGGAGGCCGAGAGCCTCAATGTGAGAATTATATGGTTTTTTGTCATTTTGTACGCTTAGATGTTTTTTGATTGATATTTGGTTAATTATTGATTGTTAGGTATAATTCTAATTGTAGGTGTTTTTGGACCGCTTGCTTGATCTCTCTAACGGTTTTAGGAGCGAAGTCTTCTTTTACAAAGCTGAGAATAGTTAGGATTTAAAGTAACTTTAGAAATCGAATAAGTATATATATTTGTAGAATTGGAAACTAAGACTAAGATTCGAATCTAGGAATAGAGGAAAGTGAGCTAGTGCCCTTAGGATTAGGAGCTAGTTCTTTAAGTGAGAACTTAGGAGTTCTCGAGGGAAACTTTGAATCTTAGAATATTCTAAGTTAGATTCGTTTTGAAGCTTAGGATGGATCATTGGAAGTTAAAAGATCCAAACTTTTAGATAGAACGGTTAATAGAACCTCGGATTTTATTGGAAGTTTAGAATCCTTGAAGGAATAGATTAATCATTTAAGATAAGATTTACTTTTATTATTGTGGCGGAGTTCGATTTACATATTGTTGTTCCGGAATTTCCTATCTATTTACTTTATGTCTTTTACTTTATGCCCCTTTACTTTATGCTTGTTTCGGCTACTCTAATATTCGCACTTTACGTTTATTTACTTTTGCGAGTATACCATAACATATTACACCATAACATCTCGCATCATTGAAAGAAGGGGAAAATGTTGGACCCTACGGGGAATGTCCGCATCACCTTCAGAGAAAAAGAAAAGAAATGAAGGGGAGAATGATGGATCCTACGGGGAAAGTCCACATCACCTTCATAGAAAAAGAAGAGAAAGTGAGAAAGAAAATAAGGGGAGAATGTTGGACGCTACGGGGAATGTCCGCATCACCTTCAGAGAAAAAGAAAAGAAAGTGAGAAAGAAAATGAGGGAGAATGTTGGACCCTACGGGGATTGTCCGCATCACCTTCTTCATTCATAAGGTTGAATGGTGGATACTACGGGAAATGTCCACGTTACCTTCATTCATGCATAAAGGGCGAATGCGAATCCTACGGGATGTCCTCATTACCTTCATGCATATGATCGATGGAAATATATATCATGGATAGAGAATCGAGATGTTATATTTATGCAAAGTTTATTTACTTTTCTTGTTTATGTTATAACAAGTTAATGGATGAGAGTTAGACTACGTGTATTAGTAATATCATCTTTTGGAGATTATAGAATGAAATTACCTAGAGTTTGGAGAACTTTAGGATTGCTTGTGTCAAATTAATTGGACACAAATCGGAATACGGGTTTGAGGTCTAACTTTACTTCTTATTCTTATTATTCTCACTGGGCCTAAGTTGTTAGCTCATGATATTACAAAAATTTCAGGTAATGCCCTGGCTAGAGGTCGTGGGAGAGGAGATGGTGCTACATGATCGAGGGATGATGACCTCGAGATGGACTAGGTTGATTTAAAGTCCATGGACTATGTTTTGTGAATTTTACACATATTTTGGATTTGTATATTTGTAAATGGTTCATAAGAACTTATTGTCTTTTATTATTATAAGTCTTTTGAACTCCTGATTTGGAACTTGAAGTTCCTTATGTTTTTCTTTATATTTTGAAATTAAGATGTAAACAGGTTTTGGCTAGCCAATTTTCAAAAAAGGCGTTAACTAAACACTCTACCTCTTTACCTCTGGCCATGGGTTATTTAACCGGAAATCATCCAAAAAATGATCAAGTTTTGTCTCTTTGATTCAATGACAGTATGCTCCTGATACGCAAGGATAAAAAAATGTTATTTTGGAAGCTTTGACTCCAAAAAATAAATTCACTATAGAAAAAGAAGAAACAACTTTAAAAACACCAAAACAAAAAACATAACATGTTTATAGTCAAGTTCAGTTTTTAGTCACTTAAAGCCACTATAGCAAAAGAAGATATAACTTTAAGAACACCAAATAACTTGTAAGATCCAATTAAAACAATTAAAGAAGTAATAAATTAAATAAGAAAAGAGAGGTCAAATGCCCAAATCTTAAGATCTTCATAAGGGGCCAAATTATTCATATATAAAGAATGTAAAAAAAAAATTGGAAGAGGAGGGTGAGTGAATGTCTAATGCAATGTCAAAAGTATATGAGATTCCTTCTTTTAGGCACTAAATAACTTATTACCTCCAGCCATAAAAGACCCAACATGATTTGTAAAAATATTAAACCTATTTATAACAGCAAGTTTTTTTTATACAAGATACGTTTCTTAATCAATCCAAAAAACATCCAAGATTACAGAACTAACACAATTGTTAAAATTAAGATAAATAAATTAAACAAACGCACCACAACTCTTCTAAAAAAAAACTAATTTATTAAATACATATTCAGGACCAACACTTGGAATTGGAACTCGTATTTATAAGCTTCCAAACCCGATGTACTTCAATACAATTCAACAACATCATCTACAGAATTTGAGGAAATACACACAAAGTTAGATTGTGACTTAAAAGGTTGTAAATATGTATTCAAGTGAGCCCTTCCCTATACTGTCTCTCTACTCAACAACTGGTTGAGTTTCACATGAGTTCTCTTTTGTAAAATAGGAAGTGGTGAAGCAGCTCACTAAGGCTCTTTTTTATTTTAAATTTTTCCTGTTTATGAAACAAAATCAGGTTCCAAATTTATATTTTTTTTCAAATTGATGAGTGGCATTAAGAAATTTTACACACAAAGCCTTTTTTTTGGTAATTTATTTCAATTGTTCATTTAATCAGATTTTTTGTACCATCTTTCTCTGCTGATAAAACACCTCTCTCTTTTTTTGTTTAATTTTGTTCATCAATTATTAGTTCATTTTAACAATGATGAAAGTCTTCACTTTTATTGCCTTAGCATCTGTGAGTTTTTAATTTTTTATACGTATCATTTGGTTTTAGCTTTAAGCCTTTAAGTAATGAAGAAAAAAATAACGTAATTTCATATCCAAATGATCCATAGCATGAATACAATGATTTAGAAAAAAAAATTATCATTGTATTTTTTCAAAGATTCTGACATAACTAACACAAATTCTTCCATAAAAAAAAACTAAGACAAACTCAGTAAAGAAAATTAATCTTGAAAAGATTTCTACAGGCAACTATCTCTTGTAACAAAGAGTCACATTTCAACTAAAAAAGTAAAGTAAAATAAAAAAACTCAAAATCTAGCAACAAAAAGAACTCAATAGCTAGACTAGCAGTAGTTCATTAGATACACAAACAAACAATTGGAACTCTTTACACAACAAATTAACAGCCCACAAGAAAAAACAAACAAATTGAAATGAAAAAAGTAAAACCAATTACCAGGAAAAACATAACCCTTACACCCCGCTAATTCTTCGACTCTTGTTCATCTTATTCCTTTTTTTTTTTAATTTTCCGAAACTAACTCTTAAAAAACCATAAATTCAATATAATTAAAAAAAACCACAAAACCTGTAATGTAAATAAAAAGTCGATTGAATACCTCTTTTTGCTTTGTGAGAGAGAAATCTTGATGTAAATTTTCGAAGCTGCTTCATTAGGATAACAACAAGAGAAGAAAAATCAAGAAAAGAAGAGAAGAGTCTAGCGATTTTCAATTTGAAATCAGAACCATAATAAAAAATTCTAGAGAAGAGATGAAATTGCACTTCTTCGTTTCTCGTTGGAGGGTGGGAGAAGATTTGGGCGTCGTTCTTTTTCGTTTGAGAGGTAGCGTGTTTTGCTTGAAAAAGAAAAGGAAAATAATAGCCAAAATAAAAAACCTATTAATTAAAAAAATAGGCTTATGAAGCGTTTTTTAAAGCCCATTTTTTAATCTTTATTTTGTTTACTTGTTTTTTTTTAAATAATAATAGCCTTTTATAAATTTCATATAAATAAAACCTATTAATGGCCTAATTTGTTGTAGTGAGAGTTTCCTAAAGTTCCTAAAATATTTAGGTATCGCACTGATACCGTTAATTTATAGGAAAGTTATGAATTCCATCTCGTGAAAATGTGTTCCCAGCTACTTATCTAGTTATGTTCCCAAAGCAGAAGTGTATTGAGCGTTCTTAGAGATCGCTCTCAACCATGTGAATCAAAGAACATAACTCCACAAATAGGAGTCCACATTTCACTCAGGATTGAGATCTATCACGGTTGATAAACTTAGTTTGATATTCGATCATTTCTCATAAACGGTACTAATGAGAAATTTGATCAAACATCGTCGTCCTGTCTTATACAATCAACATTGCATATTATACTTCCATTTCATGTCACCCACATAAATGATCAGGATTAGATCATTTGTCCACAAACAAAATGCGAAGCCATCAACAGTGTTATCAGGATAAGTTTCCCAAAAGTTATCCATTTACTGTAAACACTTTTAAGTTACTCATCTCGACTTTATTCCTCTCGTATGACTCACATACTAAGTCGTGATTTCATAAGAGTGACTTAGTGTAACGACCTGATTTTTCGTAAAATCCATTAAAACAATTGCACAGCGGAAAACTTGATTTTACAGAAAAATGGCATGGGTCCATTTAAAATTCGAATAATCCAAAACCTGTTTACAACCCAGTTTTCAGGAAAAGCAATAAAATTGGAATGCACAATCCAAAATATGATGAAAGTTCTAGAGAAAGTTTATAGTTCAAAAACATATACAAATTATACAAATGCTCCATCGAGCTCAAAATGAAACGAAATAAAAGTAATGAAATGTTCCAAAGCATTCAAGGATGCTTCACCCAAAACCACAAACATTCTTGTCCATTCATCGTCCTGAAAGGTCACGCGGCGCCACCTCCTCTACCTCGTCCTCTACCACGAGTCTTACCTGAAAAATTGTAATTGTAGCAACATTAGCATAAAAATGCTAGTGAGAGTAAAATGAAAGCAAGTAATCCTATGAACAACATTCCATATCAGAAATTGTGTCCAAAGGCCTAGATTTCACTTTTACTACCCATTCCACATTCCAAAGTCCACATATAATCAACATACATAATAAACTTTCTCAACTTCGTGGCTCAACGAATTTTATGAATCATGGGTTTCCTCGAAAACATTCTATCATCATAAAATAAAACTCATACCAAGATATAAGTAAAATAATGTGATATACTAAGTGCTAATAAAGTGGCAACCACACATGCTCAAATTTTCGAGTGCCATCCGTATCACCGCATGTGTAGTACTATATAATGATAACAATAATAACACATCCATCCACGCTCAAATCTTCGAATGCCACCCTTACCACAGCGTGTATAGTAACATAATAATGATAACAATAATAGCACATCCATACACGCTCAAATCTTCGAATGCCACCCTTACCACAGCGTGTATAGTAACATAATAATGATAACAATTATAACACATCCATACACGCTCAAATCTTCGAATGCCACCCTTACCACAGCGTGTATAGTAACATAATAATGATAACAATAATAGCACATCCATACACGCTCAAATCTTCGAATGCCACCCTTACCACAGCGTGTATAGTGCTATATCACAAATCATCGCACCATGATACCGTACGGAGCGTATCACATACTATCATGTGCCATATCACATAACCTCGCACCATGATACCGTACGGAGCGTATCACATACTATCATGTGCCATATCACATAACCTCGCACCATGATACCGTACGGAGCGTATCACATACTATCATGTGCCATATCACATAACCTCGCACCATGATACCGTACGGAGCGTATCACATACTATCATGTGCCATATCACATAACCTCGCACCATGATACCGTATGGAGCCTATCACATACTATCATGTGCCATATCACATAACCTCGCACCATATATACCGTATGGAGCGTATCACATACTATCATGTGCCATATCACATAACCTCGCACCATGATACCGTATGGAGCGTATCACATACTATCATGTGCCATATCACATAACCTCGCACCATGATACCGTATGGAGCGTATCACATACTATCATGTGCCATATCACATAACCTCGCACCATGATACCGTATGGAGCCTATCACATACTATCATGTGCCATATCACATAACCTCGCACCATGATACCGTACGGAGCGTATCACATACTATCATGTGCCATATCACATAACCTCGCACCATGATACCGTACGGAGCGTATCACATACTATCATGTGCCATATCACATAACCTCGCACCATGATACCGTACGGAGCGTATCACATACTATCATGTGCCATATCACATAACCTCGCACCATGATACCGCACGGAGCGTATCACATACTATCATGTGCCATATCACATAACCTCGCACCATGATACCGCACTTGAGCGTATCACATACTATCATGTGCCATATCACATAACCTCGCACCATGATACCGCACTGGAGCGTATCACATACTATCATGTGCCATATCACATAACCTCGCACCATGATACCGTACGGAGCGTATCACATACTATCATGTGCCATATCACATAACCTCGCACCATGATACCGTACGGAGCGTATCACATACTATCATGTGCCATATCACATAACCTCGCACCATGATACCGTGCAGGAGCGTATCACATACTATCATGTGCCATATCACATAACCTCGCACCATGATACCGCACGGAGCGTATCACATACTATCATGTGCCATATCACATAACCTCGCACCATGATACCGCACTGAGCGTATCACATACTATCATGTGCCATATCACATAACCTCGCACCATGATACCGTACGGAGCGTATCACATACTATCATGTGCCATATCACATAACCTCGCACCATGATACCGTACGGAGCGTATCACATACTATCATGTGCCATATCACATAACCTCGCACCATGAGACCGTATGGAGAGTATCACATACTATCATGTGCCATATCACATAACCTCGCACCATGATACCGTATGGAGCGTATCACATACTATCATGTGCCATATCACATAACCTCCTAGAATCCATCAAGCTCCCTAGTAAGTTAGATAAAGTTCCACTAAACTACTAAAGAACATAAACCGTTTGAATTACACGAGTCAATACTCAAGTGTAATTTCTAAGCCACTTTGACTCTCGAATCACTTAAAGTTCCTTAGTCATTCACTTTCATCTAAAGTCTCCAAATCACCTTACAAGACTTCCAAACCACTCATAATTCCTCTTTTACTTCCAAAACCATAAATACATCAAAATCACTCCACTCACATCCGAGTTAAAGTCTCCAACCAAGTATAACTTCCGGAAGTTAGTTCCCCTCTTAACCTCGATAAACAATAAAGTAATGAAATATAATTCATAAAATTACTAACTTCCATTTTAAACTCACCTTAGATATGAAATCCAAGCTTCCAAAGTGCCGGAGTCAAAGTCAAGAAATCGATCACAAACCTACAAATCAATCACACCTGGCCATCAATAATCATTCGAAAACCGATCAAACGGCAAGTAAACACATAAAACGACGAAAACCCCGGATTTAATCCCTAAGGGACCCACGGCCCAACAAGAAAGGGAGGGTTCGGGTTCGGTTTTCCGTCTTTTATGCAATTTAGAGGCATTTTGGGTTGTTTTCGAATACTTTGGAAACCGGGATAGCAATGGGTCAACGTAATTTAGGGTTTTACATAATAATCTATTTCCGAAAAATCAAGTAAAACGTAAAATCATAGTTAACTAAACAACCTAATCATAGCCCAAAGAGGGAAAATCACAAGGGACGGGTTTCCGGCTCAAACTCGATTTTAGGGTTTAGGGGAAGTTTCTAAAATCGACCATAACAACTTTCCCGATGGAAATCTTCAAGCTTCGGTGAACGAATTTGAAGATTTCAATCCAAAACCACCATTAAAATACTATTCACATCAAAATTTAGAAACTTTGTCATACCTTAAGGCCTCGAGAAAACGAGCGAAAACCTCGATTGATAGGATGGGTAGAAAGGTCTCGGCGAGAGCTTTCCAACGCATCCGAAATCACGTAAAACGGACGAGAAACGGCCGGGCGACGATTTCTTTCTCTCCCCTTTTCCTCCTCTCTAAGCTACGGGTTTGGAGGAAAAATATGAGATGAATTTGATGTTTTTTGACCAAAGATTGACTTTTAAAGATGAGGAAGATGAATAGTGATTTTTAAGAAATTGGAAAATGACGATATCGTCCCTTTTAAATGATTCGATTTAAAATACGAAACCCGATGATCTTAAAATAATCTAAAGGTGATTAATAATTATTAATTGTCCCGTTAATATTTATTAATGTCACCGAAACGATTTTAAAATATTAAAACGATTAAAAAGAAATTCGGACTAAAATAACTACTAAAATCGAAATTACTAAATTTAAACTAATCTTAAAAACTTTAATTAAAATTAAATTGATTAATTATTTAAAATAATAAAATGTAAATAAATAATAAAAAAAAATTTCACTTCAAAATAACGGGACGTTACACTTAGGGTTTTACTATTTGAATGTTTGATATTTATATGTTTCCATATATTCCTAATATCGTCAATTGAATCAATATAGATTGTAACGTCCCGTGATTTTGAGGTGATTTTTTTTTATTATTTTATTTTATTTTATTTATTATTGAATTAAAGTATTAAAGTTAATTTTAGAATTAGTCATTTAGATTTAAATAGTTAATTTCGTTCGGAAACCTTTATAACTGTTTAATTAGCCTAAACGAGTTTCGATGGTATTAATAATTATTAATAGGCCAATTAATAATTATTAATCACCATTGGGCTAGTTTAAGTGGTTCGGGTTTCGTTTTAAAAGCTTGAGGCAAGAAAAGGACGTATGCGTCATTTCCAAAATTCTTAATATCTAAACACTATTCATCCATCTCCTTTATTAAGCCAAAATTAGACAAAAACATCACATTTTTCTCTTCATTTTTCCCCAAACCCGTAGCTTAGAGAGAAAAAAAGGAGGAGAGAAAGAAATTATCACCCCGGCTTCGTTTCTCGACCGTTTTCATCGTGCCTTAGCTCGTTGGAAAGCTCTCGAGACGTACTTTCTACCCATACCATCAATCGAGGTTTTTGTCCATTCTCTCAAGGCTTTAAGATATGTTTAAGTTCAAAACCTAAAACTTCAAATAGTGTTTTAATGGTGATTTTGGTTTTAATCTTCTAATTCTTGCTCGGGAACTCGGAGATTTAGATCGAGGGAGTTGTTTTATGCATATTTAGAACTTTCCCTAAACCCTAGAATTGGGTTTGAGCCAAAAACCATTTCCTTGAGTTTTTTTCATTTTTCATGATGGTTAGGGTTTTGAATTTGATATGTTTTATGATTTTACTAAATTGTTCGGGATTGAACTTTTGACCTAAACCCTAAATCATGTTTACCCATTGATATTACCAACCTCCAAAGTTCCCAAAACCATCTCGAAACCCTTTTAAAGTGCTTAAAAATCCGGAAAACCAACTTCCCCTTGAACTTCCCTAGGGCCGTGGGCTTCATGGGTGAATTCCCGGGTTGTTTTGTCTTTTATTTCACTATCGTGACGATCGTGGTTCAATTCGTTAAATTAATATACTTTAGGTGTATTTAATTATAGGTTTTGTGCATCGATCGTGATTTTGGTCAATCGGCGATTAGAAGTTGACTTCATCATTAACGTGAGTTTAAAATGGTTGTGATTACTCTTATGCTTTCAAATTACTTGACGATTTTGTTCGATCGAAGTTAAGAGGGTTATTAGATTTTAGAACTTTTACAAGAATGCTTATTATTTGGGAGTTAAGGAAATTGCATAAGGAAAGAATTAGTTAAGTTTGTGAGATATATATTAGTGGATTAAGTTAAATTCTTGAGGAGAATTAGATTCAGAAATTGGAGAAGAATATTAGATACTCCGATGAATTGAGTGGCCATAAGATTGTTAAAAAGGAATTTGGAGAGAATTCTCGTATTGGGTGACAATGTAGTCACATTGGCTTTCGGGTCATACTATGGTTCGTATTGGGTGACAATGTAGTCACATTGGCTTTCAGGTCACACTATGGTTCGTATTGGGTGACAATGTAGTCACATTGGCTTTCGGGTCACACTATGGTTCGTATTGGGTGACAATGTAGTCACATTGGCTTTCGGGTCACACTATGGTTCGTATTGGGTGACAATGTAGTCACATTGGCTTTCGGGTCATACTATGGTTCGCATTGGGTGACAATGTGGTCACAATGGCTTTCAGGTCATACTATGGTTCGTATTGGGTGACAATGTGGTCACAATGGCTTTCGGGTCATACTATAGTTCGTATTGGGTGACAATGTGGTCACAATGGCTTTCGGGTCATACTATGGTTCGTATTGGGTGACAATGTGGTCACAATGGCTTTAGGGTCATACTATGGTTTGTATATGGTGACAATGTGGTCACAATGGCTTTAAGGTCATATTATGGTTGTGTATGGTGACAATGTGGTCACAAATGGGAAATTTACTTTGTTATTTACTTTGTTAATTACTTTGTTATGCACTAGTACTTTATTTTACGAGCTTGAATGTTTACTCTTTCGAAATTTCGATATGGTAGAATGGGATTGATTTCTTATGCAAAGTACTTGGGAATATCGAATGGGTAGTGAAAGAGCACATTAGGATTTTTGGACACATTTTCCGATATGGGATTTGGTCCATAGAAGTGCTTGCATCCATCTTATTCTCACTATCATTTTTATGCTAATGTTGCTACACTTAAACTTTTTTAGGTAATACTCTTGGTAGAGGGCGAGGTCGTGGAGGTGGTGTTGTTTGATCGCGAGCAGATGGCTTTGTGGACACGGACTTATATGTATAATTTGGGGGCATTTCATGAATGCTAGTTGAGACATTATATGTTATTGTCTTTAAACTTATATTTTGTGGCTCACGAGAGCCTAAGAACTATTGAATATATTTTTCGAGTTTATTTTCTCTGATTTGGGTATAATCTGGAGTAGGAATTTCTGTTGTTTTAAATTCTCTGATTTGAGCCCATGTAAACAGGTTTAGAGAGTTCGTATTTTAAACGGATCCACGCCAAATTTTTATAAAATCTAGTCTTCCGCTGTTTGTTTCTGATTTAAAGATTTGAGAAAATTCGAGTCTTTACATAGATAATAGAAAGAACTTATGTTTTTTATTTAATTTATTCCAAATAAATTATCTTTATTAAATAATTACCAGTTCTAGGACACCATTCTTAACAATCTCCCACTTGTCCTAGATCTTTGGAGATTTGACTTGTAATTCCAGTCAAACTGGATGACTATCAACTACTTAGCCATGGTAGTCATTTTAATACTTTGTCAGTAACGTTTTTCATTTGTTTAGTATGTATTTCTTTTGTCTGATATTAGTTTCATTAAGTGTAATAGATTCCATATTTTATCTCCATAAAATAAACTCTATTAACTATTGATTTGAAGCTATCATGTTCAAACACCTTTTCATTTACTAACAACTTTGTAATTTAAGCGAATTTAGAAATTAGTTAGTAAAAACTCATTTTACTTATACATAACTCATTCAATGATTAATTCGCAAAGGTCTTTTGTCAAATTCTTACATGGAAGTAAATCCATGTTCGAATTTGATCCCGTGCAACTCATAAAATCTTCCATTTTATCTATGTGCACTAACATACTATTTGCAATTATTATTTTAGTCACATTGGTTCTAGGATTCTCGAAATTCTTAAGCTCCCACTACAAAGTAATTCTCCATTACTTTCATTCGTTTAATGATTCAATTTTATACTTGTTATTATTTAAAATAATATATAAGTATAAATGACATTTTTCAACTCCACTATTGAAAATTCGTGTCGGTTGTATTTCACTTAATTTTGAACTTTATTCATTGATTTTGAAGTCAATGAGTTTCAATTGGACTTCTAAAAGTCCGTTTGGTTCATACTATGACGCTCCCACTCAAATAAAGTTCTACAAGTAGTTTAACTATTTAAACTTTTAAATAACTACTTGTTTTATTGTGAAATAAAATTATTGTAATTCTTTTCTATCTTAAGTAAGGTTTAAAGTTTTCAGTATCACTGATTTACTGAACTTATTTTTAATAATTTGTGAATTCAATTAATCCCTAATTATTACTTTCTGATTTCTATTTTATTTATTCCATATCAGTTAGTACTCTTTTAAAACATCCTTTTAAATAACTGAATATTTGGAATATAAGAAATCGATTCTATGTTTGCTAATCACTTAAGTTCTAACATCTAAATGTCTAACTTTAGTGATTTTTAAGTCTAATTATCTTTGATAAATCAAAGATATTCGATTTTACTTATCCCATAAGTTCGTGGATTAATATGGTTATCATCTCAAATTCCTTGAGAACCATCTTTAAGAGATTAATCCTTCTAACTTATTTAAGTAATTTTAGACTTAAGTATTTAAACATTTTTAAACCTTATAACTCATTTTATTATTCCGGAGTTTAGAATTTGGATTTGGAATTTATTTGTTTTATACTAAGTATTTTGAATAACCATCCAATCACACTTTGGAACTTTATAATATAATTGTAAAGGAATATCTACCTAAATAACTCTTATTTAAAATATTCCCAAACTTGGTTCATACAAAATGAGAACCAATAGCTATTACATAATTCAAAACAAATTGATAATTAAACTAAACTAGAAAACTATGGTTTTTTGGAAAGAATATTTTCTTCCCTTTTAGACTATTGTAAAATCGGTTACAAGGAAAATAGGAAGAAGAAGAGCTTTCACTTTCGAAAATTGAAATTAGAAGCTTTTGAATGAATAACCAAGATGTTTGTATTTGTAATGACCCGACTCCAATAAAGACTGGCTGCGAGTACTCTCAGCGGAAGCGCGGAAATAAGAAATTTAAATTTCATTTAAACGTCGCGTAACCGAAAACAACAACTTCTACGGAAAATTTGTGAGGGTCCATCTAAAAATCAAATAAACCAAAACCTGTTTACATCAATTTCCTAAGCAGAAAAACCTAAATAACGTTTCAAAGGTGTAACAATTTAAAACAACTTTATACATGGACTATAACAATGACATTAAACTAATGATTACATAAGACACTTCCTATGCAATCTACACAACTCGAGCTCGAGATGCAGTCCACTAGTCTCTTCCAAACTCGACATCCAAGCTTCAACGTATACCATCTTCCTTGTCACATCCTCGACCGCAGTAAAACCTGAAAGGTGATATGAAGCACCTTTGAGCATGGTGCTCAGTGAGAATAACAAGAAAATAAAGCAATTTATAATAGAAGTTCATAAAATAAATTAAGGCCAAGAACTCGGATCTCTCGGTATTCTCTCATTTTTCCCTTTTACCAAAGAATCCACTTCCTCTAGTAAACCCTACCACCAACTAGAAACTTTTCCTTTCTTGGTATAGACTAATCATAAACGAATAATTCTACTACTAAACCCCTCAAAGTAGATTACCTATGTTCGCCTCTCACATTCTCATCCCGTGTCTTCCTATCTCAGAACCCATTACACTTTGCGTTACTACTCCGTGAACATCAACGATACTAGGCTACCCACTTACTTCTTCATCCTTCATTTCTCTTCAACCCGCTTCACCCTGCTCTTAATCTTAAGGCCAAAACAATCTACAACACTTAAAAGCACGTTTTGCAAGTGGCTCACACTACCACTTGTTTTATACGCACACCCTAGAATGAGCTATTAACATAAGCAAGGATGAGGGTGTAGTGGCTAAAATGCTTAGAAATGTGCTATGGAATATAAACGTGCATGTTTAGCCAAATATGATCATTTCAACTCATAACTAAGCCAAATAAACATTAACCATATCATTGACTCTTTCCACCATTGTCCCAATTTTCGCATCTCACTACGCACATTTCACATTCCATCATAATTAACTCGAGCCGTAGCTCATTTCACAATCGTTCAAATATTGTTATGCTTGTACATAAATAACCACAATTTCTCAAGGGCCAACTTTCCGTTTCACAATTTCCATTTCACATTCACTGCATCTCGCTACGCGTTTCTCACAAACTATCTCAACAATCACTCGAGCCGCAGCTCATTTATTCTTCCAGTGTAACGTCCCGTTATTTTTGGAGTGAAATTTTTTTTATTTAATATTTCATTTATTTATTCATTTACTTTAATCAAAGTATTTAGTTTAATTTTAGAATTAGTAATTTAGAATTTAGTAGTTAATTTCGTTCGAAAGCTTTTTTAATCTTTTTATTAGCTTAAATTAGATTTGGACGTATAAAAAATTATTCGCGGGCCCATTATTTATTGTTAAATACTTTTAAGATAGATTAGAAGTAGTGAAGTTGTATTGGAATTAGAAACGTGAAATAACGAGCACACGGAATAAGTTTTCTTAAGGAAATAAGAGGAGGGGCAATATGGTCTTTTACCAAACTTTCTTTATATATATCTATTTCATATATTTCAAGGATAATGACAAGAAAAAAAGAAAGAAGAAGTGAAAAAAAGAAGCCAAACCCGTAGCTAGAGAGGAGGAAAAGAGAAGAGAAAGAAATTGTCGCCCCGGCTTCGTTTCTCGACCGTTTTCATCGTGCCTTAGCTCGTTGGAAAGCTCTCGAGACTATCTTTCTACCCATCCCATCAATCGGGCTAATCCATTAAGGATACAGGAGATACAAGGTGAGGAAGAAAAGGGTTTTTGTGTTTTCTTTATTTCCAATCTTGTATGTAAGCCTTGATTTGTTTTTCCCGAGTGTTGTTTGTGAATTCTAGTTAGGAAAAATCACTTTAGATGAGGTTTTTGTCTTGGACCTAAACCCGAGTCGATTGGAAAACCCGTTCCATTTGTTTTCTCTCACTTGGTGATGGTTAGGGTGTTTAGTTTGTTATTGTTTTGTATTTTACTTAATTTTTCGGGAACCATGTATTGTGTAAAACCTTAAATCACGGTTACCCACTGATAATTCGAACCTCCAAAGTACCTAAAACCAACCCGGAACACCTCTAAAATGCCTAAAAGTCGAAAAACCAAACACGAACCTCATTTTCTCTCCTATGGCCGAGAGCACCATAAGGCTAAAAACCGGGTTTTTCGTCGTTTTACGCGTTTAGACGTCGATGGTTCAATTTCTGGTTAATTAATATTTATTGGATTTAACTTATTTGTAGGTTGGTAATTGCTCTCATGGGATCTATCTCGACACTTTCGAAGTTCGATTTCAATCTAAGGTGAGTTTAAAATGGAAGTTAGTAATTTTATGAGTTATGTTTCATTACGTTCTTGTTTATCGAGGTTAAGAGAGGAACTAACTTCCGGAAGTTATACTTGGTATAAACTTTAAACTCGGATGTGAGTGGAGTGGTTTTGGTGTACTTATGGTTTTAGAAGTAAAAGAGGAAACATGAGTGGTTTGGAAGTCTTGTAAGGTGATTTGGAGACTTTAGATGAAAGTGATTGAATAAGGAACTTTAAGAGATTTGGGAGTCAAAGTGGCTTAGAATTTACACTTGAGTATTGACTCGTGTAATTCAAGCAGTTTATGTTCTTCAGTAGTTTAGTAGTTTTCTAACTAGCTTACTAGGGAACTTGATGAGTACTATACGTTACTTGTGATACGGCACATGATGGTATGTTGATTCGCTCCATACGTTATCATGATGCGATGATATGTGATACGACACATGATAGTATATTGATTCGCTCCATACGATATCATGGTGGGATGATTTGTTACATGGTGAAATTCTTGATATCTATACGGTGAAATTCCTGATATCTATACGGTGAAATTCTTGATATCTATACGGTGAAATTTCTGATATCTATATGGTGAAATTCCTGATATCTATACGGTGAAATTCCTAATATCTATAGGGTTAAATTCCTGATATCTATACGGTGAAATTCCTGATATCTATAAGGTGAAATTCCTGATATCTATATGGTGAAATTCCTGATATCTATACGGTGAAATTCCTGATATCTATAAGGTGAAATTCCTGATATCTATACGGTGAAATTCCTGATATCTATACGGTGAAATTCCTGATATCTATAAGGTGAAATTCCTGATATCTATACGGTGAAATTCCTGATATCTATACGGTGAAATTCCTGATATCTATACGGTGAAATTCCTGATATCTATATGGTGAAATTCCTGATATCCGATATGATGAGAGTTACGATGGTTTGTGATATGGTACATGATGGTATGTTGACTTCGGTCCGTACAGTTTTATGATACGATGAAACTTGTTTAGTAACAAAGATAGTTAGTATACCATTACATAACCTTTAGAATTCAGTAGTAAGACTTAGTAATAACGGGTACTTTTACTTTAAGTCTTGATATCGTTACTTTTCAGGAAGCATACTATGCATGTTGATTATATGCGGAATTTGGAATGTGGAATGGATAGTAAAATTGAAATCTAGGCCTTTGGACACAATTTCCGACATGGAATGTGATTCATAGGATTACTTGCTTTCATTTTACTCTCACTAGCATTTTTATGCTAATGTTGCTACAATTACTTTTTTTTTTAGGTAAGACTCGAGGTAGAGGAGGTGGCGCCGCGTTACTACTCGAGACAATGAATGGACAAGAACATATATGGTTTTGGGTGAAGCATCCTTGAATGTTCATGACCATTTTACTACTTTTATTATGTTTCATTTTGAGCTCGATGGAGCAATTGTATAATTTGTGTTTATATTTTTGGACTTTAAACTTTCTTTAGAAGTTTTATCACGATATGGAATGCGCATTCCAGGTATAATGCTTTTTCTGATTTGAGCCAATGTAAAACAGGTTTTGGTTTATCCGAATTTTAAACGAACCCACGCCGTTTTTCTGTAAAATCAAGTTTTCCGCTGCGTAATTGTTTTAAAGGATTTTACGAAAAATCAGGTCGTTACATCCAGGCTATTATAATAGCCACTCTAGCATCCAGGCCATCCACCACACAACGCCTCGGAGCTTTACCAATCCGCCACGGTAACCACGTGTAACGTCCAACATCCATACACCGATACACGGGTTATGACCCCATGGCCATAAGCAAGCATAATATGTAGATATGGTATGATATGAAATGAGATGCAAGTGGGATGCTGGCTAACGGTAATAATAGACATCATAGCTCAATCACCATATGCTTTAACTTAAAATCACATAATCCCTTGCACACTTTCAAGACTCCATATTACTAGTTTTTTTTTTATATCATTCTTGCGCGTTTCTCGTGATCACACACATAATTAACATACATAAAACTCAATCAAGTATGTGGCTCAATCTTAACCACAAGGTAAATCGAAAAGAGGTATGCACAAGTAGAGAAACAAAAGAAAACAATATCCGAACTAGCAAAACTATCTTATCATTTATGCTTGTCCATACGTTAACGAATTTTTTTTCTCGTAACTCCTACTCCCCATTGGGTTCTAGGTTTCACAACACACATTTTCATTTCAAACCTTCATCATTACTCTTCATTCAAACCCACGTTACTACCGGGCATTACACCATTACGTAAAAGTCTAATTCTCATTTTTCTAGTTAAGACATTGCTTGATCTTGTCTTTCGTTCCTCATTGTAACGTCCCGTTACTTTTGGAGGTAAATTTTTTTTTATTTTAAATAAAGTATTTAAGTTAGTTTAAACTTAGTAATTTCGATTTTAGTAGTTATTTTCGTTAGAAAGCCTTTTCAAACCTTTTACTACTTTAAATTAGTTTCGGTGACATTAATAATTATTAACGGGCCAATTAATAATTATTAATCACCTTTATATTATTTTAAGATCATCGGGTCTCGTATTTTAATCGAATCTTTTAAAAGGAACGTATACGTCATTTTCCAATTTCTTAAAAATATCACAAATCACTATTCACTTTCTTTCTCATTAAATAGTCAACTTTGGTCAAAGAAAATTCATTTTCATTTTCTCTTCTTCCTTGCTTGGGCCGAGACACCCTCCCCTCCTCCCTCTCTCTTTGGCTTTTCATATTTACTCGGTAGATCGCCGTAATTCAGTTACCGTTGAAAAGCTCTCATCCCAAGGATCATTTCTAACCTAGAAATCGAGGTTTTCGCTCGTTTTCTCGAGGCCTTAAGGTATGACAAAGCTTCTAAAATTTGATGTGAATAGTATTTTAATGGAGGTTTTGAGTTGAAATCTTCAAATTCACACACCGAAGCTTGAAGATTTCAATCGAGGAAGTCGTTTTATGCAGTTTTAGAAACTTTCCTAAACCCTAAAATCAAGTTTTAGTTGAAAACCCGTCCCGTGTTAATTTCTCTCACTTGACCAAGTTTAGGGTGTTTAGTTTGTTATGATTTTACATTTTACTTAATTTCTCGGAAATCGAATATTATGTAAAACCCTAAAATATGATGACCTATTGATATCTCGACTTTCAAAGTGTCTTAAATCAACCCCAATCATCTATAAAAGTGCATAAAAGACGGAAAACCGAACCCGAACCCTCTCTTCCTTGTTGGGCCGTGGGTCCCTTAGGGTTTAAATCCGGGGTTTTCGTCGTTTTACGTGTTTAGATGTCGTTGCTCGATTTTTGGATAATTAATGGTTGTTAGGTGTATTTGATATGTAGGTTTGTGATCGATTGCGTGACTTTGGCTCCGGCACCTTGGAAGCTTGGATTTCACGTCTAAGGTGAGTTTAAAATGGAAGTTAGTAATTTTATGAATTATGTTTCATTCCGTTATTGTTTATCTAGGTTAAGAGGGGGACTAACTTCTGGAAGTTATACTTGGTTGGAGACTTTAACTCGGATGTGAGTGGAGTGGCTTTGGTGTACTTATGGTTTTGGAAGAAAAAGAGGATTTATGAGTGGTTTGGAAGTCTTATAAGATGAATTGGAGATTTTAGATGAAGGTGGATGAATGAGAAACTTTAAGTGATTTGGGAGTCAAAGTAGCTTAGAAATTACACTTGAGTATTGACTCGTGTAATTCAAGCGATTTATGTTCTTTAGTAGTTTAGTGGAACTTTACCTAACTTACTAGGGAGTTTGATGGATTCTATACGGTACTATGTGATATCGCACATGATAGTATGTGATACACTCCATACGGTATCATGGTGCGACGATATGTGATATGGCACATGATAGTATGTGATACGCTCCATACGGTATCATGGTGCGACGATATGTGATATGGCACATGATAGTATGTGATACGCTCCATACGGTATCATGGTGCGAGTTTATGTGATATGGCACATGATAGTATGTGATACGCTCCATACGGTATAATGGTGCGAGGATTTGTGATATGGCACGTGGTATGTCGACTTCGGTCCATACGGTATTATGATACGATGAAAGATAGTTAGTAATACAATTACATAATCTTTAGATTTGTATAGTAAGACTTAGTAATAACGGGTACTTTTACTTTAAGTCTTGATATCGTTACTTTTAGAAAGTATATTATGTATGTTGACTATATTTGGAATGAGGAATGGGTAGTAAAAGTGAAATCTAGGCCTTTGGACACGATTTCTTACATGAAATGTTGTTCATAGGATTACTTGCTTTCATTTTACTCTCACTAGCATTTTTATGCTAATGTTGCTACAATTACATTTTTTTTTCAGGTAAGACTCGTGGTAGAGGACGAGGTAGAAGAGGTGGCGCCGCGTGACCTGGTAAAACAATGAATGGACAAGAACATATGTGGTTTTTGGTTTGGAGCATTCCTGAATGCTCTTAAATATTTCATTACTTTTATTATGTTTCATTTTGGGCTCGATGGAGCGTTTGTATAATTTATATATGTTTTTCGAACTTTTAACTTCCTTTAGCATTTTCATCATATTATGGAATGCGCATTCCAGGTTTATTGCTTTTTCTGAAAATTGGGTTGTAAACAGGTTTTGGTTTATCCGAGTTTTAAACGAACCCATGCCATTTTTCTGTAAAATCAAGTTTTTCCGCTACGCATTTATTTTAAAGGATTTTACGAAAGATCGGGTCGTTACATTAAACAAAGCATTTAACCTTCAATTGTAAACTTCATATATCATATACACTATTGTGAGAATAGTGAACTACACCCCATAACTCAATTCGTTTCGAAAATCTCTAATCTAGCTAAAGAGAAAGTAGCAGTTTCGACAATTTAAAGGGTTCTTGGTAACGCATTAATCGGACTTTCCAGCATTGTTTTCATTCATCAAATATGTAGATAATCACCCAATTAAACCACAATTAACAAATACTAAGGGAAGTCTAAGAGCACTCCGAGATTAGGAACCAGGAAATCTTCAAATGGCCAACAATCGGATTTTAAATTTAAGTTCCATTCGAGGCTTCCTATATTTATTCGATGGCTCAAATGTCTAAGTGTCACTCTTGGATCTACTACACCTCTCTAGGATTACTTGCGTACCATCCTATAAGGTTTCGTTTCAACTTACGATTCCATAAACCGAGGCAACCTACCACCTATTCTCTTTTAACTTTGAACACTACCCTCCAAGGAGTTAACTTCTATTTCCAACAATGCAAAACCTAAACATCAAATCCTATCTCATGTTCATGATCAAACTAGCTTGGTCAAAACACAGCTCCTAAACGTCTCTTCACTCAAACTCTTATCTAATTCATTGTTTCTAAACTAAAACACCCAACAACATAGCAATTCATATTACGAAAATCAAACATAAATACATTTTACGTTCTTAGAGATTCCCACCTTGCTATAAAGGAATTAGCTTGCATAACTTTGACTTGTTTGATCCCTTACCTACACAAAACAACATTTATATACAATACCTTATTTTCCATTCATTACACATTTATGACATATGAAGCAACAATAACAGCAAGGTTCTCCAAAAAAGCCTCGTTATAAACAACTACTCTTTAATACCGATAATACTTCATTTTAAAACATATTAACACCATCACGTGCCCCAAAACAACCCTTATACAAACTAATACAAAATAACACTTATTCCATGGAAATTCAAAAACAGTGGGGTGAAGAATCTCTCTTAAATGAAGTTTTGCCAAATCTATTTCCATTTTTTCTTCCTATGGTAAATTTATAAAACACATAAATTCAAACTCAATAATGAAAGTATCCATTCAAATTCTTAAAAGTCAAAAGAGATTAAGAAACAATTCAAATACATGTCTATAATTCTATACAACCATTGAATTTTAAAATTCCAAATTCAAAACGAAGTTTAATCTTTTCCTTTTTGTTTGAGTAGGCTCTATTAACATACTAAAACATAGTTTCCCATTGATTTCTTCCATTACAAAATAGGATCTCTTCAATTTAACCAAAAGCTTTCAATTTTCGAATTCTAGGGTTGAAGAAAACTTACTTAAATCTCTTGATTTCTTGAGGAAACTTGTTTCAATCTTCCTTATTTTGAAAACCCTTCATGAATCCAGCTTTTCCCTCATGAAATCAAGCAAGAAAGAAGAAAAAAATGTTGAGAAAATCGTTCCCCCTCATGGCAGCTGCTGTTCGGCTGAAGCAAGGGAAGAAAAAGGAGTCTAAAAGCTCAGTTTTGACTTAGTTAGGAGAAAAGAAAGGAGGAGATGACACCTCATTTAATGATTAATCATTTTAATGCTTTTTAACCCTTTTCTTATTAAAAAAACTAAGACTAACCACATTATCTTTCAAACTTTGTCTCCTATTCATATTTTATTTAAAACTGACCCCAAAATCATTTAACCTTAGTTAAATGTTATTTTTCCCAACTAACCATAGTTAGTTTCTATCCAAACCTAATTTAAAAAATTTAAAATTAATTAATTAGCTCAAAATAAATATCTAGCTTCAAATATGCCATAGAATATTTTCAATTTACCAAATATTAAATTAAAATATCGGTTTATGATAATTTTTCCAAAAACTTGAACCACCTCACGAACTATGGTTATTAATTTACCAAACCTTTAATATCCATTCACAACAATTAATTTAATAAGTTTAAAATATAAATATCAAAGTAAAACCATTTAACCAATTTTTAAATTTTTTAAAAAAATAGATAAACTCTATTATTATTCTAAAACTCGGGCCATTACAGTATTTATACGCAAAATAGTTTTCCAATTGAATTAGGAAATACTATCAAAATAAATACAAGATAAATGCCAAGAATAAAATCAAATTTTATTTCTTATTTCTCTTACGTGCCGATTTTATGTGCATAAAATCAATAAGAAAAACTAATTTTTTCTTTGTTTAATTTGTCTTTGGGTAAACATTCTTTTATATATTTATTTGAGACAAAATAATTCAACAATTATTTCCTAAAATATTATATATGAGCTGATTTTGGTATTTAATAATTCAAATAATTTGAACCAAAATCCATTGAATTCATTAATTCAATTATAGATTCTTCCTTATTAATAAATGAGAAAATTAAGAAACTAGCCATATTTGATACACCCTAAACAAAAAATAGCCACATACTTTGATAAAACATTTTTTAGCCACATTATGAAAAGTTAATTTGTATTATGCCATGAATACCCTTTTAGTAATCATTTGCTAGTTCCTACCTCTTCTTTCCTTGTACCTTCCTGACACTATGCTCCAACTGGATTTCAAGGAAAATTCAACTTCCCATGCAAGCTTTTGAGATCTTATCACCTTTTTTCCAAAATTTGAGTTTCCTCTTTTTTTTTTTTACTATTCATAACAGGTATGGTCATATCCCAAACAGCCACAAATTAGAGCAAGACTCCATTTTTAGTTTTTTCATAATCATTTTTTCTTCTCCTCTGATTTCCTCTAGACGAAAATGGCAGATTGTTGATGGTAGTTTCTATTTTCATTTTCCATCCTTTTCAAGTATGTGTTGTTACAATGAGTTTTTTTTTTTTTTTTTGCATTTTATGGTTTTGGGGTGAATGATTTCATAGTGTAAATGTGTAGTAACGAAGTCTTGAACAACACTTATAAGTATGGTTAGTATAGTCGGTAAATATATATTTAAGATACCCACTGTACAAGCATTTTTTATCTAAGCTATTCTAACTATGTCACAAATATAATATATAAAAACAACCAGTATATGTTGTATAAACAAATACATATACCTGCAATACTGATACCACGAACAACTAGTTGATAAAAGTAAAACGTGTTGTATAATTTATTAAAAAGAAGCAATATATATTGAGTGTAAATCATACTTATGGGTATGGTTAGTATTGTCGGTAAATATATCTTTACGATACCCACTGTACGAGCATTTTTGATCTTGAGTCCTCGATTCATATATATTGAGTGTAAACCATACTTATGGTATGGTTAGTATTGTCAGTAAATATATATTTACGATACCCACTGTACGAGCATTTTTTATCTAAGCTATTCTAACTATGTCACGGATAATATATAAAAACAATCAGTACATGTCGTATAAATAAATACATATACCTACGATACTGATACCATGAACAACTATTGGATAAAAGTAAAACTTGTTGTATAATTTGTTAAAAAGAAGCAATATATATTGAGTGTAAACCATATTTATGGGTATGGTTAGTATTGTCGGTAAATATATATTTACGATACCCACTGTACGAGTATTTTTTTTTTATCTTGAGTCCTCGATTCATATATATTTGAGTGTAAACCATACTTATGGGTATGGTTAGTATTGTTGGTAAATATATATTTACAATACCCACTGTACGGGCATTTTTTTATCTAAGCTAGATCTATGTTTTTTCATGAATTAAAAAAAACATACATTTCATCAATTTTAGTCACATTTTGCTTTGAATCTTCAAGCCATTTTTCAGAAAAATGGAAGAGAGAGAGAGAGAGAGCCACATTTGTGGTGAAGGAGAGGGAGAAGAAAATGAAAAATGGGAGAGAAAATAAAGAATAAATTAAATGTGAGGAGAGAGATTTTTTTGAAAACAAAAATCTGATTTGATGGCATAGAAATTCGTGAGAGGGCTTTTTAGTAAATCAATTGACTCTTGATGGCTATTTATTGTCATTTTCATACATGTGGCTATAAAGTGTTATTTCATTGAAAATTTGGCTAGTTTGTTAGTTAACCCTTAATAAATCTTATTAACTATTGATATTTATTTCAATAAATCAATTATTCAAATAAAATATCATATTCCGATTTTGCATTTTATTATTAATAAATATTTATTATTTTCTATTTAAATAATTGTGACGACCCGACACTTTTAAATAATTTAAATTAGAAAACACAGCGGAATTAGTCTTTATATTTTAAGAAAATTTGCGTGGTTATGTTTGAAAATTGGCTAGCCAAAACTTATTTACATCATAAATTTTGAAATCTAAAAACACAAGGAACATTAAGTTCCTATTCAGGAGTTCAAAAGAGTTATAATCATAAAAGTAAAGACGAAAAGCTCTTAAGAGCCATTTACAAATGTACAAACCCAAAATATGTATAAAATTCACAAAACATAGTCCATGGACTTTCTATAAACCTAGTCCATCTCGAGGTCATCATCCCTCAATCACGCAGCACCATCTCCTCTCCCACGACCTCTAGCCAGGGCATTACCTGAAATTTTTGTAATATCATGAGCTAACAACTTAAGCCCAGTGAGAATAATAAGAATAAAAAGTAAAGTTAGTCCTCAAACCCGTATTCCGATTTGTGTCCAATTAATCTGACACAAGCAATCCTAAAGTTCTCCAAACTCTAGGTAATTTCATTCTATAATCTCTAAAAGATGATATTATTAACACACGTAGTCTAACTCTCATCTATTAACTTGTTATAACATAAACAAGAAAAGTAAATAAACTTTGCATAAATATAACATCTCGATTCTCTATCCATGATATATATTTCCATCGATCATATGCATGAAGGTAATGAGGACATCCCGTAGGATTCGCATTCGCCCTTTATGCATGAATGAATGTAACGTGGACATTTCCCATAGTATCCACCATTCAACCTTATGAATGAAGAAGGTGATGTGGAGAATCCTCGTACGGTTCAACATTCTCTCCTCCTTTTCTTTCTCACTTTCTTTTCTTTTTCTCTGAAGGTGATGCGGACATTCCCCGTAGGGTCCAACATTCTGCCCTTCTTTTCTTTCTCACTTTCTCTTCTTTTTCTATGAAGGTGATGTGGACTTTCCCCATAGGATCCATCATTCTCCCCTTCATTTCTTTCTCATTTTCTTTTCTTTTTCTTTGAAGGTGATGCGGACATTCCCTGTAGGGTCCAATATTCTCCCCTTCTTTTCAATGATGCGAGATGTTATGATATACTCGCAAAAGTAAATAAACGTAAAGTGTGAATATTAAAGTAGCCGAAACAAGCATAAAGTAAGGGGGCATAAAGTAAAAGACATAAAGTAAATAGATAGGAAATCTCGGAAGAACAATATGTAAATCAAACTCTGCCACAATAATAAAAGTAAATCCTATCTTAAACGATTAATCTATTCCTTCAAGGATTCTAAACTTCCAATAAAATCCGAGGTTCTATTAACCGTTCTATCTAAAAGTTTGGATCTTTTAACTTCCAATGATCCATCCTAAGCTTTGAAACGAATCTAACTTAGAATATTCTAAGATTCAAAGTTTCCCTCGAGAACTCCTAAGTTCTCACTTAAAGAACTAGCTCCTAATCCTAAGGGCACTAGCTCGTTTTCCTCTAATCTTATATTCTAATCTTAGTCTTAGTTTCCAATTCTACAAATCATTATACTTATTCGCTTTCTAAAATGAAACGACCCAAAACTCATAAAATCCTTTTTATTAAAATGCACAACGGAAGACTTGATTTTACAAAAAAATGGCATGGGTCCATTTAAAAATCGGATTATCAAAACTTGTTTACAACCCAATTTTCAAAAAAAAGCAATAAACCTGGATTTCACATTCCTTACTATGATAAAACTCCTAAAGAAAGTTTTAAAGTCCCAAAAACATATACAAATGCTCCATCGAGCTCAAAATGAAACATAAGAAAAATGTAATAATATGTCTGTAAGCATTTCAAGAATGCTACATCAAAACCAGTCGTGTGCCTGTCCATTCATCATCTCGATAAGTCACGCGACGACACCTCCTCTACCTCGTCCTCTACCACGAGTCTTACCTGAAAAAATTGTAAATGTAGCAACATTAGCATAAACATGCTAGTGAGAGTAAAATGAAGGCAAGTAATCCTATGAACCAAATTCCATACCAGAAATTGTGTCCAAATGCCTATATTTCACTTTTACTACCCATTCCACATTCCAAATTCCACACAATCGACAATGCATAACATACTTCTTGTAAAGTAACGATAAGTACCGGTTATTACTAATCTTTCTATCCATTCTAATGAGTATATGTAGCTGTAATACTAGCATTCTTTGTTACCAACCCAGTTTCATCGTATCGGGTTTACCATATGGATCAATATCACATACTAAGCCCGTACGGTATTACCATATCACAATCATCGTATCGGGTATACCATATGGATCAAAATCAAATATTAAGCCCGTACGGTATTACAATATCACAATCATCATATCGGGTATACCATATGGATCAATATCACATACTAAGCCCGTACGGTATTACCATATCACAATCATCGTATCGGGTATACCATATGGATCAAAATCACATACTAAGCTCGTACGGTATTACCATATCACAATCATCGTATCAGGTATACCATATGGATCAAAATCACATACTAAGCTCGTACGGTATTTGTAACGACCTGAACCCGTTAAATTCTTTAAATTCAAATGCACAGCGGAAGACTCAATTTTTTAAAGAAAAACGGCATGGATTCGTTTAAAAATCGAATAACCAAAACCTGTTTACAACCCAAATTTCCAGAGAAAGCTATAAATCGGGAATGCGCATTCCAAAAGAGAGTTTAGTCATAAAACATCGAAATACTTTATACAAACACCCTTCGCGGGCTCAAAAGACACAAGTATGTAAAAAGTATATGATTTACAAGCATTTTTACGAATGCTTAACCAAAAGAGTTTTAACATTGTCCTTACACCATCTCGTCAAGTCACGCGACACCACTTCCTCTACCACGCTTCTTGGCACGGGGTTTACCTGAAAGTATTGTGGTGTAGCACCATTAGCAAACAATGCTAGTGAGAGTAAAATGAAAGCAAGTAATCCTATGAACAAAATTTCATAACTGAAATCGTGTCCAAAGGCCTATAATGCTCAATAGTACACACATCCACACTTCCAATTTCCATACAATAATACGATAGTCATATACTACCCATAATCGTCATTCAATACCATGAGATAGAAATAAAGACTTAAAGTAAAGTAACATTCACTACTAAGTCTTACTACACAATTCAAAAGAATATGTAAATGTAACATTAACTATCTTTATTACCAAACAAGTTCATCGTATCGTGCTATTGTATGGATCGAAATCAACATACCACGTACGGTCGTACCATATCTCAAATCATCGGATATCAGGACTTTCACCACATCGGATATCAGGACTTTCACCATATCAGGTCTCAGGAATTTCACCATATAAGTCTCAGGAATTTCACCATATCAGGTCTCAGGAATTTCACCATATAGGTCTCAGGAATTTCACCATATAGGTCTCAGGAATTTCACCATATCAGGTCTCAGGAATTTCACCATATCACAAATCACCGCACCATGATACGTATGGATCCGAATCAACATACTATCATGTGCCATATCACAAACCATAGTACCATAGTACCGTATGGATCCGAATCAACATACTACTATGTACTATTTACACCCTCGCAACATGATACGTATGGACCGAAGTCAACATACTATCATGAGCCATATCACAAACTCTCGCAACATGATACGTATGGACCGAAGTCAACATACTATCATGAGCCATATTACAAACGGTTAAGCTTCCTAATAAGTTAGTTAAACTCCAAAGAATTCTACTAAGTTAATTAGAAACCTAACCAACTAGATTACACGAGTTACTACTCAAGTGCATCTTCTAATTACTTTAACTTCCAAATCCATTAAAGTAACTTCCATTCTCACTTTCATCTAACATCTCCAAATCTCATTACCATACTTCCAAACCACTCCGATGTTCCCTATTCATCGAACTATCCATAAATCCAAACTTTCTCCACACACACTTGCAAATTAAAGTCTCCAACCAAAACTTAATCCTAAGAAGTTATCACCCTCTTTACATCGATAAACAATTACATAACGAAACTAAATTCATAAAACCACTAACTTTCACATTAAACTCACCTTAGCTTGAAGACAAGCTCCGAATAATCCGAGGTTGTAAATTCACGATCAATTCACAATCCTGCAAACGAATTATTCCTAAATTACATTAATTAACCGAAAAGCAAACAAACAACATCTAAACACATAAAACCACGAAAATCCCGGATTCTACCCTTATGGTGCTCTCGGCCAAACAAGGGAAAGTAGGGTTCGGGTTTGGTTTTCCGGCTTTTATGCATTTTAGAGGTGTTTTGGGTTGGTTTCGAATACTTTGGAGGTTCGCCACTACAATGGGTAACCGTAATTTAGGGTTTTGCACATTAAATGATTTCCGAAAAATTAAGTAAATAGTAAAAACACAATAAATCTAACATCATAAACATAGCCAAAAGAGGGAAAAATCACAAGGGACGGTTTTCCGGCTCAAACTCGGTTTTAGGGTTCAAGGAAACTCAAGAAAAAGTTACTCAAAGTGTTTCCCAACATGGATTTAACAAGTTTTGAAAATGGATGAAGGTTTGGCCACGGAAAACACAAGTTTGAATCAAAACTCATATAAAATGTTTGAAATTTCGAAATCTAGGGCTTACCTTAGAGAGGTGAAAACGTTCCAATGGTAGAATGGATAGAAAGGTCTCGGCGAGAGCTTTCCAACGCATCCGAAATCAAGTAAAACGGATGAGAAACGAAGCCGGGGCGACGATTTCTTTCTCTCCTCTTTTTTTCTCTCTAAGCTACGGGTTTCGGATTGAAAAATGAGAAGAAAATGATATTTTTTTCTAATTTTGGCATAATAAAGGAGATGGATGAATAGTGTTAGGATATTTTAAGAAATTGGAAATGACGTCTACGTCCCTCTTTTACTTTTGCTTTAAAAACGAAACCCGAAGCTCTTAAACTAATCTAAAGGTGATTAATAATTATTAATTGGCCCATTAATAATTATTAATGTCACCGAAACAATTTTAAAGTATTAAAACGATTTAAATGAATTTCGGACGAAAATAGCTACTAAAATCGTAATCACTATTTTTAAAGTAACCTTTAATACTTAAATTAAAATAAATAAATAAAATAAAATAAAATTACCCCCAAAAGTAACGGGACGTTACAGTATTACCATATCACAATCATCGTATCGGGTATACCATATGGATCAAAATCACATACTAAGCCCGTACGGTATTACCATATCACAATCATCGTATCGGGTATACCATATGGATCAATATCACATACTAAGCCCGTACGGTATTACCATATCACAATCATCGTATCGGGTATACAATATGGATCAAAATCACATACTAAGCCCGTACGGTATTACCATATCACAATCATCGTATCGGGTATACCATATGGATCAAAATCACATACTATGCCCGTACGGTATTACCATATCACAATCATCGTATCGGGTATACCATATGGATCAAAATCACATACTAAGCCCGTACGGTATTACCATATCACAATCATCAAGTCCCTTAGTAAGTTAGATTACTTAAATGAGATATACTAAAGTACTAATGAACACAAACTATTGAATTACACGAGTTAACACTCAAATGTAACTTCTAAGCCACTTTCTCTAAAATCTCCAATTTCATCTAAAACTCTTCAATTCATCTTACAAGACTTCCAAACCACTCAAAGTTCCTTAAACTTCCAATTTCATAAGAATTCCAAAGTCAGTCCACTCACTTCCGAGTTTAAAGTCACCAACCAAGATAATAACTTTCAGAAGTTAGTTTCCCTCTTAACCTCGATAAACAATATCGTAATGAAACATAATTCATAAAATCACTAATTTCCATTTTAAACTCACCTTAAGAAGAAGTCGTCATCTTACGAGCCGGAGGATAAATCCCGCGAATGGTTTCCAAGACCTACAATTTAATTACATCTAACATACATTAATTTAACAAAAAGAACAACATTCGACATGTAACCAAATAAAAGACGAAAATAGCTCGAGATGGGGACTTGATGCTCACGGCCCTAAGGGTGATTTGGAGAAGAGAGCATTTCCGGTTTTTGGCACTTTAGATGTAATCCGGGTTCGTTTTAGGCACTTTTGAGGTGGATTCAAATAATGGGTAACATTAATTAGGGGTTTAGGGGCTAGAATTAACCACACAAATTTAAAGGAAAACGAAAATAAAGCACTTCTACACTACACATAACAGTCCACGCAAAAGGGGTGAATCGACGGTGTTGGGTTTTTCACTCAATCCAAAATTAGGGCAAAGGATAAACATGCATCAACCCTAGGTAGGATCCTTTAGCTAACAACTACCAAAACCCAAAGGAAAAGGATGAATTCAAGCATAAACCAAAGATAGAATTTCAAAATCAACAATACCCATATTTTAAAGAATTTCCCTCACCTTTTCGTTCCTTGGAAGTGGATGGAAAGGCTTCAAATGTAGGATGGGTAGAAAGCTTATTGCGAGAGCTTTCCAACGAGTTAAGGCAAAACGAAATCGGCCAAGAAACGAGGGAGATCCGACACTTTCTTTCTCCTCTTCCTACTCGGGTTTGGGGGGTTTTGGGAGAGAAAAAGATGAGAAAATTTCTCTATATTTGGCTAAGGATGGGTTTTTAAAGAGTTGATGAATAGTAACTTGATATTTTTATGAAATTGGAAATTACGCCTACGTCCTTCTTTTACTTTTTGCTCTTAAAACGAAACCCGAAGCTCTTAAACTAATCTAAAGGTGATTAATAATTATTAATTGGTCCGTTAATAATTATTAATGTCACCGAAACTAATTTTAAGTCATAAAAGGATTGAAAAGACTTTCGAACGAAAATAACTACTAAACTCGAAATTACTAAGTTTAAACTAAACTTAAATATTTTATTTAAAATAATTAAAAAAAAATTTACCTCCAAAAGTAACGGGACGTTACATAAAGTTACTTTAAATCCTAACTATTCTCACCTTTGTAAAAGAAGACTTCGCTCCTAAAACCGTTAGAGCGATCAAGCAAGCGGTCCAAAATCACCTACAATTAGAATTACATCTAACAATCAATAATTAACCAAATAATGGTCAAACAACATCTACGCGTACAAAACGACAAAAAAACTCAACAAACCCCACTATGAGGCTCTCGGCCCCCCATGAAAAGTGGGTCTCGAGTTTGGTTTTCCGGATTTTAGGCAATTTAGATGTATTTTGAGTTGGTTTCAAACAATTTCGATCTTCCCGATTTCAATGGGTATCGATAAATACGATTTTTGGACAATATGTAATTTCCCGAATTGAATAATAAATAACATTATATCAATAATAAATAACCCATAATCAAACCCCGAGAAGTAAATTTCAAACAGAAAGGGTTTCGACTGAAACTCGGTTTTAGGGTTATGGGATTGTTTCCAAAAACACTTAAAACAACTCTCGTATTTACAAACATCGAGTTTTCCGACAAGAAATCGTTGAATCAAAGAGAAAACTCCATTAAAACACTATTTGGAGCTTAGGGTTTGAAAATAAACTTACCGAGAACTCCGTAGATCACGGGAGAAAAGCACGATGGTTGGGTGGAAATGAATCCTAGACCCGAGATCTTTCCAACGCACCCGGAATCAAGTCGATCGGTTGAGAATTAAACAAAAGCCAAATTTTTCTTTCCTCCCTTTGGAACCCACGACAATGAGGAGAGAAATGGAGGAGAGAAATGGAGGAGAGTTTTGGTCAATTTTTGGTCAAAGGCAATTTAAAGAGATGAAGTGAATAATAAATAGATTTTTAGGAATTTTGGATTTGACGGTTGCGTCCTTTTTATGACTTTTGATTTATAATTTGAAACCCGATGTTCTTAAACTATCCCAAAGGTGATTAATAATTATTAATTGGCTCGTTAATAATTATTAATACCACCAAAACTTATTTAAACTAATAAAGCAATTAAAATGACTTAAATCGAAATAAACTACTAAATTCTAATTTACCGATTAATAAATATACTTTATATACTTAAATTAAAATAAAATAAATAAATTTTTTTTATCACAAATTAACAGGACGTTACAATAATTGACATTATTTAAATTAATAATAAATATTTTATTTACTATTATCCTTTTAAATAATCACTATTATTTGTAGACACCCATTTTCGTCCGGTAATATTTAAAATTAACAATTTTTACATATTTAAAAAAAAGACTTTGGTTTGAAATGTGGTGTTTTCTTTGACATGATTTGTTTAATTTGGATTTGAAAATAAAAATAAAAATTTAAATTAGCATGTTTAAAATTGATTTGAATTGAAATTTAATTTAAAAAGATTTGAAAAATAATTTTTAAATGAAAATCAACTTAAATATGGAAAACATGAGTAGGAAAATTATTTTTATGAGTTGTCAAATAAAATAAGATATTTTTTATAATTATGGGAAAGAATAAAAGATTTTATTTTATTTTGATTTTCATTAATTAAATTTTTCTTGTTTATTTTTCCATCTTGGCTATAAAAAGGACCCTCCTACAACCCTAAACACACACAATATTCACAAGAGCAAAAACCTTGAAGTTTTCTCTACATCTCTCTTTTTCACGGTCATAACCTTTCTTCGCTTGCTTTTTAAAAACCCAAAATCATTCACAAGAGCCTCCCTCCCTTCATCATTTTTGCTCTCCTCATCATCTTCTTGATTCGCTCATTGGAACTCGGGGCTACACATTTGTAAGGTTCTATCGAACCAAGGTAAAATCCTTTTCCATTAAAAATGGTCATTCATATGTTGCTGTTTTGTTTTATTTGATTTCGTGATTTTTATATACTGATTTATATTTTTTTTAAATTTTTATTCAAAAATATACTTAAATATAAACCCATAGGAAGAAGAATCAATCGATTTGGATTTGTAGTTTAAAAGTTATGATTTTTTGAAGTTTGATGTTCATATAAATTCACTGTTACGAAAATTTCTGAGCACTTACTATTTCTTGATTTTTTCGACACTGTTTCTTTGAAAATAATGATTTATGGTTATTTTTATATGAAACTAGACTCGAAAATAAAGATTTAGAAATAAGAATCACCCCGTTTCGATAAGTATTAAAAAAGATATAATTTTTTAAAGTTGGTGTAAATTCTGCAGAAATTTATATACAAAACCGTGGCTGAAAACTTTTGACATGAAAATCTGATTTTTTTTCTTACAAAGAGTGTAAACTTTTCGATATTAGAATTCAATCTTGGATGAACCTAGAATATTTAGAAGAAAGAATCGAGTCAAAATATATTTTTCTTATAAAGTTATGAATTTCTAAAGTTGAGGTGTTATATTTGGGATGATTGTGCTGAATTTATTTGTTTGCATATTTGTGAATTTGATTGCCATATTTTATGTTTTCTATTTATTGTCCCCAAATTAAGGTAAATCTTGAATTGATTTGTTAATATTATATTGATGTATATTGGATTTTCAATAAAAAGAAAGGAGTTTGAATTTATTAGGATACTAATTTTCCAACTTCCTAAAAACATCATTTGATTATATTACCAAACTTTTAAATATCAAAATTGGAATTAATTAGAATACTGATTTTCCAAAGCATAAAAAAAATAACAATTAATTTTAAAGATAAAATTGGAATTAATTAGAATACTGATTTTCCAAATCATAAAAATTAATAGTGAAATTTTAAATATAGAAATTAGAATTTATTAGGGTTTTAATTTACCAAACTTTCTAAAAAAAATGAGCCTTAAATAAAAATTGAAATTTATTAGGATATTAATTATCCATTTATACCATAAATAAAATATTTGTCAAATAAAACTTTCCCATTTTAAATCTAGGGGATAAAAGAGAAATCTACCCTAAACCTAATATTGACCTTAAAAAATCATTATTTTTATAACAAAGATAAAAATTATAATTAACTAAAATGTCATATTTAAAACTTGAACAACAAACAAATCATTTTCAAAAACTTCGACGACGGAATATGGGGCGTTGGAATACCATGCTCCTAAACATTCTTGAGGTAAGGAATTTTTTCTCGGAATACTGAGTTAAAATTCCCGACAATATTTTTTCTAATGGCTTTACGCCACTCATACTTATTTAATCTTGCCTTATTACTAAATTATTGATTAATAAAACATGAGACATTTAAAAAAACCAAAAAATAATTTTTGTTTTATAGATAAAGGCTTTCTTCAATAATACACCAAATAAAAAAAAAAAACAACAATCGTTTTAAAACGAACATAATAGGGTGCTAATACCTTCCCTATGTGTGAATAAACTCTCGAACCCATGATCAAAAGTTAGTAGACCATCCTTAGTTAATGAAAAGGTGACTAATCACACCCAATAAAAAACCAATGATTAGTGGCGACTCCCTTTTATTTTTCCGCTCGCGTTTACGTAGCGACATTATTTAAAATTAATAATAAATATTTAATTATTAATTTCCATTCAGGCAAATACATTACCTAAATAATTAATAATATTTTATTATTAATTACCATTTAAATAAACACATTATTTAAATAATTAATAATAATGATATTAATTTCCATTTAAATAAACTCATTATTTAAATAATTAATATTTTCAGTTATTAAAGTAAATCGCTTTACTTAAGTTATTCATTTATTTTTCTAGGAAACATAATTCTCATTGTTCAGTTTGTTCTTTCCAAGTATAGTGACTAAAGTAAATGTTATATTACTAAAATTTAAATAAATTTTATCTTATTAATCTAACATGCATTCAACATTAAATCAAAATTTCGACATATAATTAAATATGATGCATGAATGCGAACATATTAATGAACAGACAAGCCCTAAAACATGTTACTATGTCACGATATTTTAATGATACCAGTGAATGGTCGTCGAATGATAGGTCAGTTACCATCATTAAAACGAGATGTCAATCGAACAATTTACAACTCAAGAATAACTCATATTCCTATGTCATTGTTTACCGTGTGTTTGGTCAAGAATTTTGATAACGGACTTTATCAAATTTCTTTTTAAGTGTAACCCACTAATTTAGTCTTTTAAATAAAAATTAAAGAGTGTCCACGAAGTGTAGATTCAGTCTTCAATCGCATTTAAAATTCTTTATCTTTTCGGGAGACTCACTTTGATATTGACTTATACAAAATAACCTTCCTATGGGAATGAACACCTGCAGCATTGTTTTAGAGGCCTCGTATAAATCTCACATTTTGAGCCCATTAGTAGAGACTATAGGATACGTGAAATGTTTCCTTCTCCCACTTAATATTTTAAGTTAGGGTTTCATAACTTAGACTAATTCAGGCTAATTCATTAATCCAAGTTTTAATTAACCTAATCAACTTTAAGTCTTAAATTGGTTAGATTAATTTTATAAAAGTGATTGTTCAAGTTTTTCTAATTAAAACTAATCACATTATGAGTCGTCTTAAAATTTTTTATTTATTAATTTGAACTTTTCACCCAGATCGCTCCCAGTTAGAGGCGCTCCGTGTTAGGAAAACTTTATGAAACCTCATCGTTTGGGCAGAGCTTTCTTGCAAGAAATCCGTTTAATTTAATTAATCTCAATTATTAATTTTTAATTAACCCTTAATTAAAAGTTTCTATTTGTTTACCCTATATGGATTTTGGCCCAATTGTTTAAACAATAATTCCATATTACAAATAAATCATTTAGTTTCTATTCAACATTTAAACTAGATTTAACTCCTGAATTTTAACTAAATAAGCATGCTTTTAATTCTTAAAACAATTAGAATAAAATTATATTATTTTTGATAATAACATTTATATAATAAAATTATAGCATGCTTCACATACATTAACTGTAACGTTCCGTTATTTTTTTAAATGAATTTTTTTATTTATTTGATATTTTATTTATTTATTTTAATTAAAGTATTTAGTTTAATTTTAGTTTTAGTAATTTAGAATTTAGTAGTTAATTTCCTCGTAAACCTTTTTAATCGTTTTATTAGCTTAAATTAGTTTTGGTTGTATTAATAATTATTAATGGGCCAATTGATAATTATTAATCACCATTTGGCTAGTTTAAGAACTTCGGGTTACAATTTATGAGTTAAAAATCATTAAAGGGATGTAACTGTAATATCTGATTTTTTAAAAATATCCAAACACTATTCATCTCTCTTTAAAATCATCAAAGTTGACTAAAAGTCATAATTTTTCTTTTCCTTTTTTGCTCAGAGACGTAGCTCTCTTCCTCCATGGATGTTTGAAGCTTGTCATTTTGGGCTCATGAGTTTTCATCATTTCTTGACCGTTTTCGATGATTTCGGTTACGTTGGATTTCTCGGGACGAGGGCTACCTATCCAACCTACCCTTTCAGTGTTTCTCGTTCTCTAAGGGAAGCCCTTTTGATATGGATTTGTTTTTCTTTGTTTATAAATGAGTTTTGAAGTTGAAATCATGAATTTCTATCAAGGAATTTTGAAATCATGAATTTCTATCAAGGAAACACTATCTTCTCAAAGATGGATTTGAGATCCAATTAAATTAGTTGGCAATTCGGGATGAGGATATTCTCAAGACTATTTTAAGATGTGTTATGGACATTACGTGTAACACCCCGTTACTTTTTAAAGCGAATTTTATTTATTTATTTATTTTACTTTAAATAGTTTAATTTTATATGTTTGATTTGCTTGGTATATATTATTTCACTTTAGCTAGTTTAAGAGTAATTGAGCTATCTCTTATTTAGAAACGTAATTTAGCGAGCACGGGATGGTTTTCCTTAAGAAAGTAGCGTAGGGGGGCAATTTGGTCTTTTCATTTGTCTCATTTAAGTCTTTCCCCCTTCATTTAGCAACCAAAATCAAAACAAAAAGGCAAAAAAAAAAAAAAAAGGAATCGGAGCAGCTCCCACCCGCGGCCAAGGAAGTGGAAGAGAGATCCGGAGTTTCCGACTTCGTTTCTTGATCGTTTCAGTTGATTCCGGTCCCGTTAGAAAGAGCTCGCCAATGACTTCCTTTTCCGACCATCAATCGAGCCAAACCATCCAAGATCCGTGAGTTACGAGGTGAGGAAGAATTTCGTAAAAATGGGTTTTAGAGTTTTCCCTTTCTTCCAATCTTTGATTCAAGTTTATACCTCTTCTTTCCTTGTGTTTGTTACAATTTCTAGCTTAATTAGACCCTTGAAACAGAGTTTGTTCCTTTAGTCTCGACCCCGAGTTTCCCAAAAACTCGAGCCTTCGTCTCTGTCTCGAATTGTGACTGTTTTGGGTATTGTCCTTCTTATTTAAATTATGTTTTTACATTGAGTTTTGATGAGGGGTTTTGCATGGGATTTTCTAAGTGTTACCCATTAGAATTGGCCAATCTTAGATTACTTTAAACCAACCCGGATTGATTGTAAAACGTTCAAAAAGCCGATAAATCCTTATACTAAAACAGGGGCTGTTTTGTCGGAATTGTTGTGGGGTATTTAGCGGGCTGTTTTGATGTTTTAATTAATTAGTATTAGTTCGTTCGTTGTGTGGTAAATTAATACTTTTAGATATAGATTTTAAATGTAGGTTTTGGCTCACAAGCAACCGTTAACCCATCCGGCGAGTGGTGGAATTCTACGCGTGTAAAAGGTGAGATTAGAATGAATTGTAAATAATATTTTGTGCTCACGTCGCAGCAGTTAATGTTAGCTCGAAGTTGAGCGTTACACTCTTTTCTATGTGGTTGGAGGTCGGAACTTCTTGAGAGTTAAAGTTACTAAGGGTAGTCTAATTATCGGTTTGTGACGAGACTTTGAGAGTGGATACAATTCTCATAAGGATTAGTCCTTCGGGAGAATATGAGGAGTAGGAAGCGGAATTGCTCAAGTGAACGTTTACCTAGTTTAGAAAGAGTTGATGGTTGGATGTGAGGTGAAAAGAGGAAGTCGAGGGATTTTCCGAGTTAAAGAATAAGGTTGAGTATTCATTTTTGGTTTGTGAAAATACTTAAGTGTTACATGTTTTATAGTTTTCTCTGTTGTGAAACATGTAAACAGGATCGGTTTATTCAAGTTACAAACGGACCCACGCGAATTTTTTCGTAAAATTATTGTTTTTCCGCTGCGAGTTGTCTCATGTGTTTTAATTGGAGTCGGGTCGTCACATTACGAGTTTGTGGTTATGTCTTTGGTTTGACCAACGCCCCTATAGCTTTTATGGACCATATGCATATTGTATTCAGAAGGTTCATTGATTCATATGTGACTGCGTTCATTGATGATATCTTGGTTTATTCCAAGACCGAGGAGATGCATGTTATGCATTTGAAGAAGGTCTTGACGATGTGACAAAATCAGAAATTGTATGCCAAGTTCTCAAAGTGCTAGTTTTGGCTGAAAGAAGTGGCATTTTTAGGCCATGTAGTATCGAGTAGAGGAGTATCTGTTGATCCCTCTAAGATTGAGGCAGTTAGGAACTAGCCTAGACCGACTAGTGTGGCTGAGATTCTAAGTTTTCTAAGGCGTACAAGCTCGTTTTCGAGAGGAAGAATAAGACATGCCTATCTTTTATACGGATAGTGCATTGATAAATTGAAAGAGGCTTTGTGTGCCTTAAAGATCAACTTTTGAAAAGAACTGTTGGAGTAGGCTCACAGTTCTATCTGTTCTGTTCATCCAGGTAGTATAAGATGTACGAGAACTCGAGACAGTATTATTGGTGGCCTGGGATGAAACATGAGATTGCAAAGTATGTGAGTAGGTGCTTGATTTGTTAGCAAGTCAAGGACTTAAGAAAGAGTCCACCGGGTTATCTTAAGCTTTGAGAGTACTTGAATGGAAATGAGGGGAGATTTCCAAGGATTTTATTAGGAGTTTGCCGAAGATGGCAAAGAGTTATGATACCATTTGGGTAATTGTAGACCGTTTGATGAAAACCGCACACTTTACTCTTGGAAGGATCACCTATCCAGTTAAGACTAGGGTACAGTTGTACCTAAGAAAGATTGTTAGATTGCATGGTGTGCCGATGAAGATTGTATCAAATCGGACGTATATTTTTTCTCAAAACTTTGGCACTATTTAGGCACTTTATGGTAGAAATAGTTGTTCTCCCGCTCATTGGGATGAGGTTGGAGAAAAGAGACTTTTAGAACCCAAATTGTTGCAAATGACTAGCGAGTCTATCGTTTTTTTAGAGAGGGGTTAAGGGTTGCCCAAAGTTGACAACAGACTTGGCGTAATTCGTTCGAGTTGTAGTGGTGGATCTCGTATTCTTCAAAGTGACACCTACGAAGGGTGTTATGAGAGTTAGGAATAAGGGTTAGTTGAGCCCTAGATTTATTGGCCTATCGAGATACTCGATCGATTTGGAGTGGTAGCTTACTGTTTAGCTTTACTTTTCCAGGTATTGATAATTCAGTAATACATGGTAGATCCGTCCCACGTGATTGGTTAAGAACCAGTAGTTTTGGATGCTAATATGTTTTATGAGGAGACATCAGTTGAGATCCTAGCATTCAAAAAAAAGATATTGAGAAATAAAAAGCATCCACGTGGTTAAGGTTTTGTGGAGGAACCAAGTGTCAGAGAAAGCAACGTGGGGACATGAGGATAAGATACAGTCTAAGTACCCTCGCTTTTTCATCTAGTGAGCGCACTTTTCGAGGACAAAAAGTCTTTTAAGGAGGGTAAACTGTAACGTTCCGTTATTTTTTGTAGTGAATTTTTTTTATTTATTTGATATTTTTTTTTTATTTTAATTAAAGTAATTAGTTTAATTTTAGTTTAAGTAATTCAGAATTTAGTAGTTAATTTCCTCTTATACCTTTTTAATCGTTTTATTAGCTTAAATTAGTTTTGGTCGTATTAATAATTATTAATGGGCCAATTAATAATTATTAATCACCATTTGGCTAGTTTAAGAACTTCGGGTTTCGATTTATAAGTTAAAAATCATTAAAGGGACGTAACCGTAATTTCCGATTTCTTAAAAATATCCAAACACTATTCATCTCTCTTTAAAATCATCAAAGTTGACTAAAAGTCATAATTTTTCTTCTCCCTTTTTGCTCAAAGCCGTAGCTCTCTTCCTCCATGGATGTTTGAAGCTTGTCATTTTGAGCTCATGGGTTTTCATCATTTCTCGACCATTTTCGATGATTTCGGTTGCGTTGGATTTCTCAGGACGAGGGCTACCTATCCAACCTACCCTTTCGGTGTTTCTCGTTCTCTAAGAGAAGCCCTAAAAAGTGAGTTTTCAAAACTTTTGATATGGATTTGTTTGTTTTTGCTTATAAATGAGTTTTGAAGTTGAAATCATGAATTTCTATCAAGGAATTTGACGATTTTGAGCCCGGATTTTCGAAAAATACTATTCACCCAAAAACACTATTCATCCGAAATGACTATTCACCCAAAAATCACACTTTTTCTCTTAATAGATATGTATTGTAATCCGTTGATCGATTGATGAATTGTAGGTGTGATTGCTCGTTTGTTGGTTCGTGGGAACTTGGTTTTCACGGAAGCATTCGAGGTGAGAATAAATAAATTTTAAAGTAGCTTTAGAAACCGAATAAGTTGAATGATTTGTAGAATCGGAAGTTGAGATTAAGGTTTAAATCGAAAGGATTAAAGTAAGTGAGCTAAAATGCTTAGGCTTGGAGTTAGTTATAATTGACTAAGAGAACTCATGGATTTCTCGAGGGACACATTTAACTCTTGGAAGTTTTAAGTTTAGATTCATTCTGGAGTTTAAGAATGATTATCTAAAGTTGAAGGTTTCAAGTATAATAGAATGAATAAGAAACTTGATTATGGAACTTCAAATAATTTTTGGAAGCAATAGAATCATTTGAATTGGAGACTTTATGATTAAGTTAGTAATTCAAGTTTAACTAAAGGCCGTTTGGCTTAATCTATTTATTGTTTTCTTATTAGAAGTTCCTAATTTTTTGTTTTATGTATAAGAGTATTGTGATCCATTTACCTTTATGTTCTTTCGATTACTTTGAATAATTATATTATTTACTTGCACTTGAAAGCATATTCATATCATATCATATTATATTGCACAATCAATTATTGGCAAGAATAATGAGGCAATGCATAGGCTGAGTGAGCTTGCATTGTCTAGTATTATTCGTTTTATGTTTATGTATATGTACATGAGGAATGCTAAAGGACTGCGGGACCTTGCATGATCGGAGGAGATGGATAATGAGATAATGATGGAACTATGCGAGTTCACATTATCTAGTACTATCCATAATTACTATGATATATATACGAGGATACTGAGGTGCATTGAACCTTGTATTCAGTGGGTGAGATAATGAGGTGAATGAGCTTAGCCTACGGGAGCATTCATTACCTGTCATTATTTACTAGAGGTGAGAAGATATTATTGAAAAGACTTTGTATATTTTTATTTTGGAAAGTGAGTTTAATGAGGTGAATGAACTTAGCCTACAGGAGCTTCATTACCTGTCATTATTCACTAGAGATGGAAAGATATTATTGAAAGGACTTTGTATATTTTATTTTTGAAAAGCGCGATAATGAGGTGAATAAACTTAGCCTACGGGAGTTTCATTACCTGACATTATTCGCATGTGATGGTTATATTAATATAAAGGTTGTGTGCTTTTTACACTTGTTTAGTGAGTTAAGGAATAATTAAATATGTTAAAACCGAGTGAGCTTAGCATTATTTCTTAAAGAAAAGGAATGTAAACTTTATAGCTTGAGTTACTATAGAGAATGAAATGAAACATTATGTATATTATACATTTCCATAGAGAAAAAGAATGGAATATGATGATAGCCGAGTACTATAAGAAAGAGGAATGAAGTTGAGTTGTATAATGAGAGCATACACAGGGTGTATTGAACCTTTTATAATTATTATGATATATATATATATATATATATATATATATATATATATATGTATGTATGTATATATATATATGTATATATATGTATGTATATATATATGTATGTATATATATATGTATGTATATATATATGTATATATATGAACTAGATTCTTAATTAATTGGAAGATCTTGAAATTGGAGATTAAGACTTGAATGTAAACCTTATGTATAGTATAAGGTATCAAGGGAATAAAATACAATATTATGTGTGTTATGAAACACATTCTCTTAAATTCTTGGAAGTTAGATCCTCAATCATTTGGGAGACTTGGTAAGTAAAAGTGGAATACTTGATGTAAATCTCTTTGAATTGATGGATAACAAAGAGTAAGGAAGTTCTTGGACACAAATCCGGATGCGGGTTTGGAGTTTAATGTTACTTTATTTTCTGTTTATTTTCACTGGCCTTCTTTTTAGCCCATGATATTACAAACATTTTCAGGTAATGCTCGAGGTCGTGGGAGAGGAGCTGGTGCAGTCTGATCTGGATGATTATGATGCCGAGAGGGACTAGAGATACTTTTAAAATTCATGGACTCACTTTGTCTTATATTTTGTCTTTTGAGATGTATATTTGTATATAAGCTCATAAGAGCTTTTCGTTTTAACTTTATCACTCATAAACTCTTTTAAACTTTACAAAAGGAATTGTAATTCCTTGTCTTTTAAATTCTCTGCTTGTGAAAAGTGTAAACAGGTAGTGGATAGTCCAAGTTTTAAACATATCCACGCAAATTTTTATTAAATATTAAGTCTTCCGCTGTAATTCTATTTTAAATGATTTAAAAGGAGTCGGGTCGTCACATTGGCATACAATAACACATATTATATCATGATGCAATGTATGTATAATTAATTAAAATCATACAACCTATGGTGGGATTTTCTACATGACATACTCTTATGCATGAACAATATTTAAAAATTATATCATACATATAAAACAATTTAAATAATAAATAACTAAATTGACCGATATTCTTGGCACTATTTCTAAAATGGAAAATTAAAATTACAACTTAATTTAAATCTTCCATTGTAGTCCTTGAGGCTTCAACTTTCTCTCTCCTTCATGGTGTAGGCGTGGGAATGGGCATTTATGGGGCAAATATTATCTCCTTAATATTTCCATAAATGCTTATTTTTAAAATAATTATCTTTTTATTATATGGAAAAATAAAATAAAATAAATATATAATTTTCCATATAATCATATATCAATTTGAAATTCATAATTTAAAATATTGAGATAATCTTTTTGAAAAAGATTATTTCTTTATCTTAAATCTTTGATTTTTAAATTGATATGACAAGATGATATTTTAAAAATACCTTACCATATCTCATCTTTTCTCCTTCTTTGGGCGTGACCATCATGGAATGTTTGGAAAAAAATTTCTTTCTTCCCCCTTTGATGTAGCTGATTTTACCATCATTGGTATGGGAAAATTACAAATTTTTCCTATACCCTAAAATTAGGGTTTACAAATTTTCTACTAAAATTTAAAATCCTAAGTACCTCAAGAATACCTAAACAGTCAATTAGCAAAGCTCTACAATTTATATAACACAATTTACATACATAAAACAATTTTCATGCAACCCACCAAATTTTCGAAAAAACACAAATTTGCATGATAATTAAAATTACATCTTATACCAATTGAAGGGATTGATTTACTAAACTAGCGGAATTTGATTTAGTAAACTAATTAACATTTAATTACGGATCTATTAAGGTCATGAAATTTGTGATAAAACATGTAAATTCATGCTAGTTTTTCAAAAATTAAAACCGATTTACTTACATTGAGTAATAAATGTGGATTGGTTGAAGGTTTCTTTACAGCATCAATCCTCAGGAACACCAGATCTTCTACGCTATCAAACGAAATCTGATTGTGGGATCAAACTTTAGAAGAAATTAGGAAGAAGAAAAATATTTTTCTTCCTAAAATATGATGCCAAAATCGACAAGGCTATAGGGAGAAGAGGAAGAGAGAATTACAATTTCTACGAATTGAGTTGTGTGATTTATGAATGACCCAAGCCTCCTATTTATAGGAAAATAGGAATCCTAATCACATTAAGATTAATTTATGGAGATAAATACAAAAAGAAAAAAAGATTTTCTTTTATCTTGGTATTTCGAAAATGCTATAGATAAATAAGATGATATTTTCTTTTCTTTATTTTATTTATCTTGGGTAAATAAATCTATGTAATCATTATAGGATATAATTCAAAGAATTATCTCCTACAAATTATCTATTATGGCCGAAAATTGTATAGTAAATATATAATAAATCAAATTTATTTATTTAATTATTTTGGGCCAATTTCAATTGGGTTCATTAATCCAATTGGGCTTGAAACTCTCTCTTAAATTAATAAGTCCAAGTTAATTAATTTATTTATTAATTACCATTTAAATAAAATTGTAACGTCCCGTTATTTTGAAGTGAATTTTATTTATTTATTTTATTTATTTAATGTTATTTATTTATTTATTTATTTCAATTTAAGTATTTAGTTTAATTATTATTTTGTAATTTCGATTTTAGTAGTTAATTTCGACCGAAATTCGTTTTAATCGTTTTAATGCTCTAAATTCGTTTCGGTGACATTAATAATTATTAATAGGCCAATTAATAATTATTAATCACCTTTAGATTTATTTAAGAGCATCGGGTTTCGATTCATAAGTCAAAAGTCATAAAAGGACGTAACCGTCATTTCCAAATTTCTTAAAAATATCCAAATACTATTCATTTGTCTTTAAAAATGCATTTTTGACCAAAATTGACCAAACTTGTCATTTTTTTCCTTGCCATTGCCGTGAGCTTCTCATCCATGGATGAGAAGAAAATCTTCTTGGCTTTTCTTCGTTTCTCGGCGGATCGTCGTGTTTTTCGGTTGCGTTGGATTGGTAGGGACGAGGGCTACCTATCCAACCTAGCTTTTCGAAGTTTCCCGTTCTCTAAGGGAAGTCCCAAAAAGTAAGTTTTCAAAACTTTTTAGGTGGTTTTGTTCGTTTTTTATTATAAATGAGATTTGAAGTTGAAATCATGAATTTCTATTATGAAAAATGACGATTTTGAGCCCGGATTTCCGAAAAACACTATTCACCCGAAAACACTATTCACCCGAGACACTATTCATCCGAAATCACTATTCACCCGAAATTGCACATTTGTTCGCATATTAGTTATGAATTGTAATATGTTGTACAATCGGTGAATTGTAGGTGCAATTGCTCGGTGGTTGTTTTGTGGAAATTGGAGATTTGGAATTATTTGGCTAAGGTGAGAATGATTAGTATGTAAAGTAACTATAGAAAGCAAATGAGTGTATTGGTTTGAAGAGTTTGAAACTAAGATTAGAATCCGAATCTAAGATTAGAGGGTTGTGAGTTAGTGCCCTTAGGATTAGAAGTTAATCCTTCAAGTGAGAACTTAGAAGTTCTCGAGAAAGACTTGAATCTTAGAAGATTCTAAGTTAGATTCGATCTGAAACTAAGGTTGGATCATTGGAAGTTAAGAATCCAACTTGTAATTAGAACGATTAATAGAACCTCGATTTATTGAAAGTTTAGAATCCTGGAAGGTATAGTTAATCGTTTAAGTATTGATTGTACTTTTATTATTGATATTGGAGTTTGATCGACATATCGTTCATCCGAGGATACAATCTATTTCTTTCTTTTTACTTAATGTCATTTACTTTATGTATTTTACTTTATGTTTATTTCAGTTACTTTATTATTCGCACTCTATTTTATTTACTTTGTAAGTATGTGCGAGCATATCATTGCATCTCGCACCATGGCATATTGCACCATGACATCTCGCATAAAAGAAGTACGAGAATGTTGGAGCCTACGGGTATTGTCCGCATTTCCTTCGAGAATAAGAATGAAAATGAGAAAGAAAAGAAGTACGAATGTTGGAGCCTACGGGTATTGTCCGCATTTTCTTCTGAGAAAAAGAATGAAAATGAGAAAGAAAAGAAGTACAGAATGTTGGACCCTTCGGGGATTGTCCGCATTTCCTTCTTCATGCATTTCATGCATATGATTGATGAAAATATATATATCCTGGATAGAGGATCGAGATGTTATATTGTTATGAGAGGTTATTTACTTTTCCTGTTTATGTCATAACAAGAATTTGGATGAGATTAAGACTACGAGAGTTAGTAGTATCATCCTTTAGAGAATGTAAAAATGAATTTACCTAGAGTTTGGATGACTTTAGGAGTTAATTGTGCTATACTTTGGAAAATATGGAATAGAATTACCTAGACTTTGGTGAATTCTAGGAAAGAAAGTGTCGGATTTATTTGGACACAAATCGGAATACGAGTTTGAGGTCTATCCTTACTTTTTATTCTTATTATTCTCACCTGGGCTTAAGTTGTTAGCTCATGATATTACAAACATTTCGGGTAATGTTTGGGATCGTGGAAGAGGAGCAGGGCGCGCTTGATCGAGAGGATGATGATGATCGAGATGGACTATGTGTTATGTAAAATCCATGTACATGGTTTTGTGAACTTTATATCACTTTGATGATTTGTACTTTGTAATTAGCTCATAAGAGCTTATTGTCGTTGATTTATGATTATAATCATTTTGAACTCCTGGATAGGAACTTAATGTTCCTTGTGTATTTTAGATTTTGAAATTAAGATGTAAACAGGTTTTTGGCCAACAAATTTTCAAACATAACCACGCCAAATTTTCTTAAAATAAAAGACTTCCGCTGTTTTCTCTGATTTAAATTATTTAAAAGTGACGGGTCGTCACAAAAATACTTTATTTAAACAATTAATAATATTAATATTTTCTCCCGACTAAATTGTAACGTCCCGTTATTTTGAAGTGAAATTTTTTATTTTATTTTATTTTATTTATTTATTTATTTATTTTATTCTATTATTTATTTATTTATTTATTTCAATTTAAGTATTTAGATTAACTATTATTTTGTAATTTCGATTTTAGTAGTTAATTTAGCCCGAAACCCTTTTTAATCGTTTTAATGCTCTAAATTCGTTTCGGTGACATTAATAATTATTAATAGGCCAATTAATAATTATTAATGACCTTTAGATTAATTTAAGAGCATCGGGTTTCGATTCTTAAGTCAAAAGTCATAAAAGGACGCAACCGGCATTTCCAATTTCTTAAAAAATATCTAAACACTATTCTCCTTTCTTCTTTAAATCACCATTGACCAAAAGTTGACATTTTACTCATCCAAAACTCTCCCAAAACCGTGGCTCTCAAGGGGGGAAAGGATTTTTTTGGTTTTTGCTTGTTTCTCGGCGGATCGACTCGATTTCGATTGCATCGGAAAGCCCTCGAGTCTAGGATTCATTTCCACCTAACCATCGTGCTTTTTTCTCGAGATCCACGGACTTCTCGGTAAGTTAAACTTCAAACCCTAAGCTCCAAATAGTGTTTTAATGTAGTTTTCTTTGATTTCCTTCGATTTCGTGTTGTGAAACTCGGTGTTTGTAATTACGGGAGTTGTTTTTACTAATTTTGAAACTTTCCCTAAACCCTAGAACTGAGTTTCAGTCGAAACCCTTCCCGTTTGAAATTTACTTTTTTGGGTTCAATTATGGGTTATAAATTAATGAAATAATGTTTATTGAAGTTCGATTCAGGAAAGGGCTTAATGTTCAAAAACCCTAATTATCGATACCCATTGAATTCGGGAATATCGAATTTGTTTAAAACCAACTCAAAACACTTTTAAATTGCTTAAAAGTCTGAAACCAAGGCCCAATTTCCATGTGAAAGCCGAGAGCCTCTTTATGGAGGGTATGATGGATTTTTCATCGTTTTGTATGTTTAGTTGTTGTTTGATCAATAGTTGGTAATTTATTAATTTTTGAGATGTAATTCCAATTGTAGGTGTTTTTGAACCGTTCGCTTGATCGCTCTTCCGGATTTAGGAGCGAAGTCATCACTTTTTAAGCTGAGAATAGTTAGGATTTAAAGTAACTATAGAAAGCAAATGAGTATGATGGTTTGTAGAATTTGAAACTAAGACTAGAATCCGAATATAAGATTAGAGGGATGTGAGTTAGTGCCCTTAGGATGAAGAGTAAATCCTTTAAGTGAGAACTTAGGAGTTCTCGAGGAAACTATTGAATCTTAGAAGATTCTAAGTTAGATTTGTTTCGAAGCTTAGGTTGGATCATTGGAAGTTAAAAGATCCACTTGTATTTAGAACGATTAATAGAACCTCAGATTATGTTGGAAGTTTAGAATCCTGGAAGGTATAGGTTAATCGTTTAAGTTATGATTTTACTCTTATTATTGTTAGCGGAGTTCGATTGACATATCGTTCGTCCGGAGTTTTCTATTTATTTACTTTATGTCCCTTACTTTATGCCTTTTACTTTATGTTTGTATCGGCTACTTTAATTCCGCATTTTATTTATTTACTCCAAAACATATCATATTGCATCATAACATCTCGCATCATGGACAAAAAGTGAGAATGAGAAAGACATGAATGAGAGAATGATGGATCCTACGGGATAGACCACATTACCTTCACAGAAAGAAAAGAGAAAGTGAGAAAGAAAAGGAGGGAGAACGATGGATCCTACGGGATAGACCACATTACCTTCTTCATGCATAAGGGTGTATGCGAATCCTACGGGATGTCCTCATGCATTCATGCTTATGATCGATGAGAAAGAGAATCGAGATGTTATATTCTATGCAAAGTTATTTATTTTTCTTATTTTATGTCATAACAAGTTAATGGATGATGATTGACTACGAGTGTTAGTAATAACAACCTTTGGAAAGTTTAGAATGAAATTACCTAGAGTTTGGAGGACTTTAGGAGTGAATTGTGTCAGGTAAATTGGACACAAATCGGAATACGAATTTGAGGTCTATCCTTACTTTTTATTCTTATTATTCTCACTGGGCTTAGTTTGTTAGCTCATGATATTACAAACTGTAACGACCCGAACCCGTTAAATTCTTTACATTCAAATGCACAGCGGAAGACTCAATTTTTAAAGAAAAACGGCATGGGTTCGTTTAAAAATCGAATAACCAAAACCTGTTTACAACCCAAATTTTCAGAGAAAGCTATAAATCGGGAATGCGCATTCCAAAAGATATTTAAATCATAAAACATAGACATATTTTACACAAATACCCTTTCAGGCTCAAAAAGACATAAGTATGTAAAGATGGAAATAATTTACAAGCATTTCAATGAATGCTAAACCAAAATGACTCTTAATATTGTCCATACACCATCTCGAACAGTCACGCGACACCACTTCCTCTACCACGCTTCTTAGGATGGGGTTTACCTGAAAATAATGTGGTGTAGCACCATTAGCAAACAATGCTAGTGAGAGTAAAATGAAAGCAAGTAATCCTATGAACAAAATCTCATAACCGAAATCGTGTCCAAAGGCCTAAATGTTCATTACTACCCATATCCACACTTCCAATTTCCATATAAACATACGATAGTAACATACTACCCGTAATCGTCATTCAAAACCAAGAGATAGATATAAAGACTTAAAGTAAAGTAACATTCACTACTAAGTCTTACTACACAATTCTAAAGAATATGTAAAGGTAACATTAACTATCTTTATTACCAAACAAGTTTCATCGTATCGTGCTATTGTATGGATCGAAATCAACATACCACATACGGTTGTACCATGTCTCAAGTTACCGTACCATGATACCGTATGGACCGAAGTCAACATACTATCATGTACCATATCACAAATCATCGTGACTCTCATCACATTGGATATCAGGAATTTCACCATATAGATATCAGGAATTTCACCATATAGGTATCAGGAATTTCACCATATAGGTATCAGGAATTTCACCATATAGATATCAGGAATTTCACCATATAGGTATCAGGAATTTCACCATATAACAAATCATCGCACCATGATACCGTATGGAGCGTATCACATACTATCATGTGCCGTATCACAAACTCTCGCAACATGATACGTATGGACCGAAGTCAACATACTATCATGAGCCATAGTGCCATCATCACACCATGATTACATATGGATCAAAATCACATACTATCATGTGCTAGTTACAAACCATAGTACCATGGTTACATATGGATCAAAATCACATACTACCATATACTATCCCACTAATCATCTCACCATGATTACATATGGATCAAAATCACATACTATCACGTGCAGAATCAAAGTGCTCAAGGTACCCACAAATCATCACACCATGATACATATGGACCAAAATCAACATATTACCATGTGTAAATCAATGTGCCTAAGGTCACCACAAATCATCTCACCATGATTACATATGGAACAAAATCACATACTATCACGTGCAGAATCAATGTGCCGTAGGTCCCCAAAAAGTTAGCTAAACTCCAAAGAATTCTACTAAGTTAATTAGAAACCTAACCAACTAGATTACACGAGCTATCACTCAAGTGCATCTTCTAATTACCTTAACTTCCAAATCCATCAAAGTAACTTCCAAAACCATCAAAGTAACTTCCATTCCACTTTCATCTAACATCTCCAAATCACATTACCATACTTCCAAACCTCTCCGATGTTCTATAAACATCTAACTATCCATAACCAAACATTCTCCATACACACTTCCGAATTAAAGTCTCCAACAAAACTATAATCCTAAGAAGTTATCTCCCTCTTAACATCGATAAACAATTACATAATGAAACTAAATTCATAAAACCACTAACTTTCACATTAAACTCACCTTAGCTTGAAGACAAGCTCCGAATAATCCGAAGTTGCGAATTCACGAACAATTCACAATCCTACAATCGAATTAATCCTAAACAACATTAATTAACCGAAAAACATTCAAACAACATCTAAACACATAAAACCACGAAAATCCCGGATTTTACCCTTATGGAGCTCTCGGCCAAGCTAGGGAAAAAGGGGTTCGGGTTTGATTTTCCGGCTTTTATGCAATTTAGAGGTGTTTTGGGTTGGTTTCGAATACTTTGGAGGTTGCAAAATCTATGGGTAACCGAAAAATTAGGGTTTTTCATATTAATTCATTTTCGAAAAATTAACTAAAAAGCAAAAACACAAAGAACCTAACATCCTAAACAAAGCCCAAAGAGGGAAAATCACAAGGGACGGGTTTTCCGGCTCAAACTCGGTTTTAGGGTTTAGAGAAAGTTTCTAAAATTGACCATAAAGACTTCCCCGAATGAAACCTTCAAGCTTCGGTGAACGAATTCGAAGATTACAACTCAAAACCTCCATTAAAACACTATTCACATCAAAATTAAGAAACTTTAACATACCTTTAAGCCTCGAGAAAACAAGCAAAAACCTCGATTGTTAGGATGGGTAGAAAGGTCTCGGCGAGAGCTTTCCAACGCATCTGAAATCACGCAAAACGGTCGAGAAACGAAGCCGGGGCGACGATTTCTTTCTCTCCTCTTTTTTTCTCTCTAAGCTACGGATTTGGGATGAAAAATGAGAAGAAAATTTCATATTTTGTCTAATTTTGGCTTATTTAAAGAGAAGGAGGAATAGTGTTTAGATATTTAACAATTTGGAAAATGACGCCTACGTCCCTCTTTTACTTTTGCTTTAAAAACGAAACCCGAAGCTCGTAAATAAACCTAAAGGTGATTAATAATTATTAATTGGTCCATTAATAATTATTAATGCCACCAAAACAAATTTTAATTATTAAAACGATTAAAAACAATTTCGGACATAAGTAACTATTAAAATTGAAATTTCTAAAATTAAACTAATCTTAAAAGCTTTATTTTTAAAATAAATAAAATAAAGTAAAAATAAATAAAATAAAATAATTTTTATTTTTTTATTTTTTACCCCTAAAAGTCACGGGACGTTACACAAACATTTCAGGTAATGTTTGGGATCGTGGAAGAGGAGCTGGTGCGCGCTTGATCGAGATGGACTAGGTGTTATGTAAAAATCCATGTACATGGTTTTGTGAATTTTATATAATTTTGGAGTTGTATATTTGTAAATGGCTCTTAAGAGCTTTTGTCTTTACTTTTATGTTTATAAATCATTTTGAACTCCTGATAGGAACTTAATGTTCCTTGTGTTTTTAGATGTCTGAATTTAAGATGTAAACAGGTTTTGGCTAGCCTATTTTCAAACGTAATCACGCCAATTTTTCTTAAAATAAAATACTTCCGCTGTGTTTTCTAATTTAAATTATTTTACAGTGACGGGTCGTCACATAAATATTACCAAATGATATTTAATTATTAATTTCTATTTAAATAATTTTCATTATTTAAACAATTAATAATATTTTAATTGATAATACTTTATTATTAATAAATGATATTAATTTAATTATTAATTTCCATTTAAATAAAATTAATTATTTAAACAATTAATAATCACCAATTAATTTCAAATTATTAATTACCATTTAAATATATTCAATATTTAAATAATTAATAATGTCTGATTTATAATATTTCATTATTAATTTCCTGTTTAAATAAACTCATTACTTAAACAATTAATAATGTTTATATTAATTACCGTTTAAATATACTCAATATTTAAACAATTAATATTGCCTATTTAAGTAATTCACTTTACTTAAGATTTCTATTTCTTTTACTTGATTTTACGATTACGATATTTGGGCTAGCATAGGGACCCGATGGACCTATAGATCATGGGCTTAATAATTAGTAAATTAAGTGATTAACTCATGATCAGTTAATTACTTATTATCTAACTATGAATAATTCCACTATAGATTCTTAGTTGAACTCCCCTCACTATAGATGAGTTATGTCCATTTAGTTTATCTTTATTTATATCTGTAACATATCTTTCACGTGGAACCCTCATAATTACAGACGGATTAAATTTACCGTTTTGCCCCTGTAATTACTGCTTTATCCTTGTGTTCTCGCAGATTCTCTAATGAACTTTATCTTTAGTCGAACTAGGATAATGTACTTCTGTGATCAATAGAAGTCATGACGTCACTTGTTCATGTCTCGAATCAACACATCAAGTGAGTTTCCTAAAGTTCCTAAAATGTTTAGGTATCGCACTGATACCATTAATTTATAGGAAAGTTATGAATTCCATCTCGTGAAAATGTGTTCCCAGCTACTTATCTAGTTATGTTCCCAAAGCAGGAGGGTATTGAGCGTTCTTGCAGATCGTTCTCAACCATGTGAATCAAAGAACATAACTCCATAAATAGTAGTCCACATTTCACTCAGGATTGAGATCTATCACGATTGATAAACTTAGTTTGATATTCGATTATTTCTCATAAACGGTACTAATGAGAAATTTGATCAAACATCGTGGTCCTGTCTTATACAATCAACATTGCATATGATACTTCCATTTCATGTCACCCACATGAATGATCAGGATTAGATCATTTGTCTATAAACAAAATGTGAAGCCATCAACAGTGTTACCAGAATAAGGTTCCCAAACGTTATCCATTTACTGTAGACACTTTTAAATTACTCATCTCGACTTTAATCCTCTCGTATGACTCACATACTAAGTCATGATTTCATAAGCGGGACTTAGGGTTTTACTATTTGAATGTTTGATATTTATATATTTCCATATATTCCTAATATCGTCAATTGAATCAATATAGATAATATAAAGAACTTATGTTTATTTATTTAATTTATTCAAAATAAATTATCTTTATTAAATAATTAAAAGTTCTAGGACACCATTCCTAACACCAATCTCTCAAACATGTAAGGTAATCGCGGGTCGTAACCCTAAGCTATAGTACGCAAGTATAGCTTCACCTTCTCATATCGACAAGAAAGGGAAAAATATTTCATTTCCACAATCACATGCACTACATCTCTCTTGGCAACATATGACGGATCACCAATAAAAAATAAACAGAAAAAGTTACACTATTCATAAATCATTTACAATTCAGAAACTCATAACGAAAAATAAATTTATATTTCGAATTTATGATTAAAAATAGAAAACTAAATGATATTTAATATGTATGAGATGCTCTCCCTACAGATGGAAACATGACCTAACTAGTATGACAATTATGAAGAGATGCACTTGAATATCGTCATGCTAGAAAATCTATAAAGCAAATCCATATTTAATTTATAAAATAAAACTTGAAATTAATAAACATTTGCTAGATAAGTTATGTTGCAATTCCATGATTTGAACATATTTTATATTTAAGCAATCAATTGACCTTGAAGGTCCTTTCTCAAATACCCATCCATTTTCCATCTCTTAACTGACCTCTTCATAACAATTTTCTGACTACCACGACTTTAACAAAATCACGACAATCCGAATTTGCTTAAACACCACCTACAAAAATTAGTTTTATAACCACAAATCAACTCATCTAATTTACCAATTATCGTTAAAATTTATATAACGAAAGATTGTGACTCGACGTGACGGGGCCCGAGCCCAAAAGAAAAATGGAAGGGTTTAATAGAAAATTTCAAATCAAAAATTGATATTATAGTTTAAAATATATATTAAAGGACAATAGCCCAGGCGTGGACAAATATTGGTGGATTGTCCCCCTTGGAGTCCCTGCTTTCAAAATCTCACAACATCAACAGTACACTCACGGTTTGGCACAAGAGGGGAGACCACGAAGAAGAAACTCAAGAAATTTCTTTGTCCATCAATGGTGGTTGGCGGTAGTCTTGAGAAAGATAGGGATGACTCTTCCTTTGTGTAACTGTTACTTTTCAAGGAACCACAAACCCATGCAAAGACTCAACATCAAGGAAAAAGGAAGGAGGAAGAGAAAAGGAAAACGTCTCCTTGGCTTCACGTTCGGTGGCACACTTTGGAGAAGAAGAAGGAATAGTTCAATTTTATTTTTAGGTTACCAATACTAATGACCCTAAAAAAAGGAAAGTGGATTTAAGGGCCCACTTTCTTTAAACAATTACCGAAAGCTTCCCAAATTTATTATTTTATGAAAAAAAAAAAAGAAGATTATATCCAACTTTAAGTTAATTTTAATGGTTCCAATTAAAATCCTCAAGTCTATCTCATCCATAAGACTACACTTGATGTAAAAAAACAAAATATTTTTCTCACTCCCAAAAATCATAATTAAATATTATCTATTCAATAAAATAAATTTTCAATTGTAAATTGATATTAATTTTAAACTTCAATTTTACCTGAAAAGTCTGGGTCGTTACACTACATGAGTGATCCAGATGAAATCACTTGTACCAATTCACAAGTGGGCCGTGTTGGTGATGTTACCAGAAATAAGGGACCCAACCTTTATTCATGACCACAGACTTTTCAAGTTACAACGTAAGTAAATCTTCCCGCATCACATGCTCACTTTAGTTTAGCATAAGTAACTCTGGATCTTATAATGAATAACATTTATTAAACTATTATATATGATGATGTAAATATTACTAATTAAATAATCCTTTATTTATTTATAATTTAATTGGATTACAAAGATTTAGGGCACAAATCTCAACAATCTCCCACTTGCACTAAAGCTTTTCAGAGATTTATCTAGTAATCCTAAACTACCCATATGATGCTGAAACACTTTAGTCAGGATCGTCTTCATAAATGGATCACAATGTTATACTTAGAAACTATCTTTGTCACTATAACATCTCCTCTTTGGACTATCTCCCTTATCAGGTGATACTTTCTCTCTATGTGATTTCCTCGTTTGTGGCGTCTAGGCTCTTTGGAGTTCGCTATAGCACCATTGTTATCACAAGATTTGTGCTATGGGTTTGTCCATATCTGGTACTACCTCCAGATCGATTAAGAACTTCCTAAGCCAGCCACCCTCTTTAATAGCTTAGCAAGCAGCTACATACTTAGCCTCCGTTATGGAGTTAGCAATACAAATTTACTAAATACTCCTCCAAGCAATGGCTCCACCACAATATGTGAAAATTGATCCAGATGTGGATTTCCTAGAATCCTTGTCTCTTTGGAAATCATAATAGTGTACCCCTTGAGAATAAAATCCTCTTTTCCATACATAAGCACAAATTCTCTCGTTTTCTGAAGATACCTGAGAATATTCTTGACTGAAACCTAATGTTTTGGTCGGTCTAGTGCACAACATGACAAACATTCGACTTCCAACTGCTAATGCATAGGGATATTGTCTCATACTCTCAATTTTTTTAGGAGTTTTAGGACATTGATTCTTAGTCAAATAAATCCCACGTCTGAAAGATAACGCTTCTTTCTTGGATTTATCCATCCTATAATTGGAAACTATCTTGTCAATATAGGATTTCTAAGACAACGCTAACTTCTTGTTCTTGTGATCCCTAAAAAATTGGATACCAAGAACATATTGAGCCTCTTCTAAATCTTTCATTTAGAATTCATTAGCTAGCCATTTCTTAACGTCTGACAATGCCCTTACATTATTCCCAATAAGTAAGATGTCGTCTACGTATAGAATGAGAAACACCACATCTTTGTTGAGTATCATCTTATAGACACAAGCTAACACTTTGTTCAAAGCCATATGATTTGACCACAGTGTCATAGGACCACAAACATAGGAGTATACCAAATATAGTACATTAGAATTTCTATATGAAGGGGTATTGAAAGATACTATATGTTGTTTACAAGCTAAACAATGAGCACAATCTTTTAGAGACGTATCTTTCGTTAGTGGTATAAGATTTTTCTTTGCCAAAATGTCTAATCTTTTCTGACTCATTTGACCGAGCTTCTTATGTCACAACTCCATGACCGATTCATCTTCTACTGCATTTACTAAACTTCTTGCAAGCTTTGTCGTCGTAACATAAAGTGTAGAAGTTTTCTTACCTTTTACAACCACCATTAAGCCTCTAGTGAGTTTCCACTACTTATTCCCAAACTTACTAAAAAAATCCATCATCATCAAGCTGACCCGTAGTGTAACGCCCCGTCATGAGAAAAGTAAAATGCATATTTTTTTAATAATATTAATCAGGTTTGATTGATTAATTAGAACAGAAATACTGTGTTATTTCAAAAGGGTATTATGGTAATTTTTCCTGAAAAATCTCAAAATTTTAACCTCGTGATTTGACTAATATTTTGACATGAAATTGATCGTCTCGATGTCAAGATTCCAACGCAACTGACGGTTTGTCATTCTGAGACCCGTGATCAAGTTATAGACGTTTTAAGGCAAGTGACAGTTTCGTAAATATTCAACTCAAGATTTTAACATAAGATGATATCTCATTTGTAATATTCAGATTTTTTTACTCTCTCAAGACGCCGCCCCTCCTCCCATTAGAAACTTCCGAATTTCCATTCGTTTGGTTGTCGGTTGATCGTCGTTTACTTTCCGGTTTGTGGATTAGAGAGTTTGGGAATCATCTTTCCGATCAAGAAGGTAAAAAATTCTCTTCCTTTTGAATACCTAATGCCGCCGCCCCTCTTTGGGTTTGATGGTGATGATTTTCCATCATATCTTGTTGTTGGGTGCTCATCTTGATCGTAGTTGGTTGATAGACGAAGTTCGTGATTCATTTCCGTGTTTTCCTATCATTGGGTGAGTGTTTGGAATCGATTTAGAGTCTTTTTATGTAACGTCCCGTTATTTTGTGATAAAAAAAATTTTATTTATTTTATTTTATTTAAGTAATTAAAGTTTATTTATTAATTGTTAATTTAGAATTTGCAGTTTATTTCGGTTTTAATCTTTTAATTGATCTTTTTAGTTTATTTTTGTTTTAATGGTATTAATAATTATTAACGGGCCAATTAATAATTATTAATCACCATTGGGTTAGTTTGAGAAGTTCGGGATTCGTTTTTAAGCTAAAAGTCCTAAAAAGGGCAAAATCATAATTTCCCAATTTGCAAAATATCTAAAAACACTATTGACTATCTTCTTTAAATATCCCATTTGACCAAAAGTTGACCAAAAATCTCTCCATTTCTTCTCTTCTACCCGTGAGCTCCAAGGAAGGAAAAGCAAAAATTGATTTTTGTTCGTTTCTTGCCGGATCGACTTGATTCTCGTTCCTTTGGAAAGGTATCGATCCTACGATCCTTTTCCACCTAGCCTTCGTACTTGCCACTCGTGTTTTGCGGAGTTCTCGGTAAGTAAAGTTTCAAACCCTAAGCTCCAAATAGTGTTTTAATGGAGTTTTCATTGATTTCCTTCGATTTCGTGTTGTAGAACTCGGTGTTTGTAAACTCGGGAGTAGTTTTACGTGTTTTTGGAAACTATTTCATAACCCTAAAACCGAGTTTCAGTCGAAACCCTTTCCGTTTGAAATTTACCCTTTTGGGTTTGATTTTGGGTTAGAAATTAATGAATGAATGTTTATTTAAATTCAATTCGGGAAAGGGCTTAATGTTCAAAAACCCTAATTATCGATACCTATTGAAAACGAGATTATCGAATTTGCTTAAAACCAACTCGAAACGTATTTAAATTGCCAAAAAGCGGGAAAACCAAACCCGAAACCCATTTTATTGGGGGGGCGAGAGCCCTAAGGGAGGGTTTGATGAGTTTTCGTTGTTTTGAACGTTTAGTTGGTGTTTGATCGATAGTTGGTAAAGTTATTGATTGTATGATATAATTCGTTTGTAGGTGTTTTTGAACCGCGTGGTTGATCGCTCCTTCGAACTTAGGAGCAAAGTCATCTTTTAATAAAGGTGAGAATAGTTAGGATTTAAAGTAATTATAGAAATCGAATAAGTGTAATGGTTTGTAGAATTGGGAACTAAGATTAGAATCCAAATCTAAGATTAGAGGGATGTGAGTTAGTGCCCTTAGGATTAAGAGTTAATCCTTTAAGGAGAACTTAGGAGTTCTCAAAGAAAATGTTGAACCTTAGAAGTTCTAAGTTAGATTCGTTTCGAAGCTTAGGTTGGACCATTTGAAGTTAAAAGATCCAACTTGTTTTTAGAACGGTTAATAGAACCTCGGATTATTGGAAGTTTAGAATCCTTGAAGGTTTAGGTTAATCGTTATGTTATGTTCTTACTTTTATTATTATTGATACCGGAGTTCGATTTATAAATCGTTCGTTCGAGAATTCTTATCTGTTTCTTTATCTTATGTCTTTACTTTATTGCTCCTTTTCTTTACGTTGGTTGTGATTTCTTTAATATTCGTGCTTTACTTTAATTACTTTGCAAGCATATGCAAGCATGTGCATAACATTTTGCACCATTATTTATTATACCGTAACATCTCGCATCATTGAAAAGAGAAAAAGAAAAGAATGAAAGGAACGGTGGATGAGTTGGATACCCACGTTACCTTCATGCATAAGGAATGGTGGATGAGTTGGATACCCACGTTACCTTCATACATAAGGTTGAATGGTGGATGAAATGTGAAAATCCACATTACCTTCATTTCATGCATAAATGGCGAATGCGTATTCTATGGGATGTACTCATTACTTTATGCATATGAAAGATGGAATCGAGAATCGAGATGTTATAATTATACAAGTTTATTTTATTTTTCTTATTTATGCAAAGTATATTTACTTTTCTTACTTATATCATATCATTGATAATGGATGAGTATTGACTACGAGAGTTAGTAATATCATCCTTGGAAATTTTAGAATGAATTACCTAGAGTTTGGAGGACTTTAGGAGTGAATTTTGTAAGATTAATTGGACACAAATCGAAATGCGAGTTTGAGGTCTATTATTACTTTTTATGCTTATTATTCTCACTGGGTTTAGTTTGTTAGCTCATGATATTACAACCAATTTCAGGTAATGCCCTGGTCAGAGGTCGAGGGAGAGGAGGTGGTGCTGCGTGATCGTGGGATCCTGACCTCGAGATGGACACTTTTGTTTGTAAAGTTTATGTCTTATTTTGATGAACTTTAAGAACTTAAATGAATTGTATTTTTTATTTGGCTCATAAGAGCTTAAATGTTGATGTTTATATGATATATATCTTTGAACTCCTGAAATGGGACTTGATGTTTCCTTGTGAATTTATTAGATTGAAAAATTAGGATGTAAACAGGTTTTCGGCATGCCAACTTTCAAACAAAACCACGCAAAGTTTTCTAAAAATAAAAGATTTCCACTGTTTTCTCTGAATTTTATTTATTTAAAAGTGACGGGTCGTCACATTTTAAATTCTGGAATTTATGGTTAATTAGTAAATTATGATGTTCTTGAACCATGCCCAAAAACCCATTCCATAATGCCTCTTGTTACTTAATCCTTAGCCTAAACCTTAATTGGTATTGATTTCCTTTGCCTAAAACCAAAACCCATCAAGACCGATCATCTGGAACCCGAAACCGAGACCAAACCATGACCTGAAGGCCACGGTTCAGCCACGGCAAAGACAGCAGCGCCGTAGCCGCTGTCTTCTTCAAACGGCGATTTGGAATGTCCTGTTATTTTGAAGTGAATTTTTTTTTTATTATTTAATATTTTACTTATTTATTTTAAATAAAGTATTTGGTTTAATTTTAGAATTTAGTAGTTAATTTCGTCTAAACACCTTTTAATCGTTTAATTAGCCTAAATTGGTTTCGGTGGTATTAATAATTATTAATAGGTCAATTAATAATTATTAATCACCTTTAGATTAATTTAAGAGCTTCGGGTTTCAATTTATAAGTCAAAAGTCATTAAAGGACGTAACTGTCATTTCCAAATTTCTTAAAAATATCAAAATACTATTCATTCATCTTTAAATATACCATTTTGACCAAAGTTGACCATTCTTCTCATCCTTTCTCTCCCATTTCCGTGGGTTCAAAGGGGATTGGGGGGATTTTTGGTTTTTCTTCGTTTCTCGACGGATCGGCTCAATTTCGGTTGCATCGGAAAGCCTTCGGTCCTAGGATTCTTCTACACCTAGCAATTGTGCTTTCCATCCGTGTTCTAAGGACTTCTCGGTAAGTTAAAGTTCAAACCTTAAGCTCCATCCGTGTTTTAAGTGTTTTTGGAAACTTTCCCTAAACCCTAAAACCGAGTTTCAGTCGAAACCCTTCCTGTTTGAATTTTACATCGTGGGGGTTGTTTTGTGGTTTACTTTTATTGATATATTGTTTATTGTAATTAAATTCGAGAAATCGATTATTGTCCAAAAACTCGAATCATCGATACCCATTGAAATTGAGAACTACTTAAAACCAACTCGAAACACCTCTAAAGTGCCTAAAAGCCGGAAAATCGAACCCGAAACCCATTTTCAATTGAGGGGTCGAGAGCACCCTTGGAATTTTCCGGGGTTGTTCGTTGTTTTGAGCTTTTAGATGTTAATTGATCGATGTTTGGTTTATTAATGATCATTAGTTATACTTTTAATTGTAGGTGTTTTGGGATCGTTGATTGATCATGCTTTCGGAGACTTGGAGCAAAACTAATTTGGATAAGGTGAGAATAAATAGGATTTAAAGTAGCTTTAGAAACCGAATAAGTTGAACGGTTTGTAGGATCGGAAGTGGAGATTAAGATTTGAATCTAAGAGGAAAGAAAAGTGAGCTAGTGACCTTAGGATTAGTAAATAGTTCTTTGAGTGAAAACTTTGGAGTTTCTCTAAGGAACATTGAACTTTTGAAAGTTCTAAGCTAGAATCGTTCTGGAGATTAGTAATGGATCATTGGAAGTTAAAGGATCCAAACTTTTAGATAGAATGGTTAAAGGCTTTCGAAAATAGAACCTTGGATTTTATTTGGAAGTTTAGAATCCTTGGAAGTGTAGATTACTTATTTAAGATAAGATCTACTTTATTTAAAGTATCGGAAGTTCGATCTACTTAATGTTCTTCCGGAATTCCTATTTATTTACTTTATGCATAAGGACATCTATGATCTATTTACCTTATGCACTTTACTTTATGTCCTTTACTTTATGCCCTTTCGATTATGTTGAATGTTTATATTTACTTTACTTGCATTCGAAAGCATAATTCATATCATATCATATTGTATAATCGAAATTGGGAGGAATAATGAGACGTGTAAAGGTTGCAGTACTTTGCATTGTCTTGTATTATTCGTTTTATGTTTATGTATATGTATCATGAGGAATGTAAAGGTTGCAGTACTTTACATGATCAGAGGAGATGGATAATGAGATAATGATGGAACTAGGCAAGTTCACATTATCTAGAATTATCCATAATTACTATGATACATATACGAGGATACAGAGTATGACTTAGCCTACGGGAGTTCATGACCTGTATCGGTGGGTGAGTTAATGAGGTGAATGAACTTAGCCTATGGGAGCTTCATTACTTGTCATTAATCACTAGAGGTGGGAAGATATTATTGAAAAGACTTTATATATTTTATTATGAAAAGCTAGTTAATGAGGTGAATGAACTTAGCCTACGGGAGATTCATTACCTGTCATTAATCACTAGAGATGGAAGGATATTATTAAAAGGACTTGTATATTTTATTTATGAAAGCGAGATAATGAGGTGAATGAACTTAGCCTACGGGAGTTTCATTGCCTATCATTATTCGCATGTGATGGTTATATTGATGTAAAGGTTATATGCCCTTTACACTTGTTTAGAGAATTAATGAATAATGATTAGACTACGTGTACTAATATTATCGTCATTAATCGCAAATTGTGATTGTTGAATATGTTAAGTCCGAGTGAGCTTAACATTATTATATTAAAAATAACGGAAAGTAAACTTTTGATAGCCGAATGCTATAGGAAAAGAAATGGGATTCAATTGATAATGAGAGAATACAAGATTGTATTGAACCTTGTATATCTATTAAGTGATATATGTAAGAGAACTAGTTTCTCAACAAATTGGAAGATCTTGAAATTGGAGATTAAACTTTTGAATATAAACCTTGTATGTAGTATAAGGTATATAAAGAAAATGAGATACAAATGCTATATGCATTACGAAATCATACCCAGAAATGCTTGGAATGTAGTTCCACAATTATATTGGAGAATTGGTAAGTAAAAGTGGAACACTTGATATAAAACTCTTTGAATGGATTGATAGCAAAGAGTAAGTAAGTTCTTGGACACGAATCTGGATACGGGTTTGGGGTCTAACTTTACTTTTTATTTTGTTTATTCTCACTGGGCTTTGTTGTTAGCTCATGATATTACAAACATTTTCAGGTGTTCGAGTCATGAGAGAGGAGCTGGTGCGGCTTGATTGAAAGGATGATGATGAGGAGATGGACTAGATGTCATTTAAAAGTCTCGGGGCTAAGCTTATCTTATTTTGTTTTGATTTCAGTCTTTGAGAAGTAAATTTGTTTATAAGCTCTTAAGAGCTTTTCGTCTTAAGTTTTATGGTTATAATCGTCTTTTAATTTTGGAAAAGGAATTGTATTTCCTTACTTTTAATTTTTCTGATTGTGAAAAATGTATACAGGTTGTGGATAGTTCAAGTTTTAAACATATCCACGCCAAATTTTAAATAATAAGTCTTCCGCTGTCAATCTTATTTTAAATTATTTAAAAAGAGTCGGGTCGTCACACGATCCGTTCGTCGTTTTCTTTTTCCCGTTCTTCGAGTCGATGAACCCCAAACTTTTTGTACCTTTTTGGGACTATTTTAACATGTAGATTAATTGTTTAGGACCTTCGTTTCAGGTCTGATTGGTGGTGGAAAGTAACTTGAGAATTAGAAAAAAATATGCTACTTTAGGTGTTGGGGGCTAAAAATATGCTACTCAAGTTTTGGAAAAAAAAAATAGAAAGGAATGTCTAAAAAATGAATGTTTAGCATTTCAAGTTTCTTTCACATTTTTCAAGTTTCTTCAAATTGACCAACATGTATTAGAGATGAAATCCTCAAGGAAATAGAACCTTCTAATCCAGCTCCCTTGATGCCAAAACTTGGTCCTAAAAACAAAGAATAATTGGACAGAAAAATGAGAATAAAAACAAAGAATTGATTTCAAAAAGCTTTGCAACTATGGAGTTTATTTCCTTGTCAAATTTGTGCAGTGGGTTTTCTATGTGTAGTTCATTTCTTTGTCAAATATGGAGTTTGTATTGCAAAAAAAAAATAGCAAAAAAAAAAATTTCAAGTCTGCATAACAATGAGAATTGAACAAAAAATATAGCAAAATAGACACCTTAATAGCCTATATAGAAGTGAAAACTCAGAAAAACTGCAATAAAAATATATTCTTAACACCCAAAGTAGTGAAAATGCAAAAAAAAAAAAAAAAAAAAAAAAAAGCTTATTAACTTCGAAATTAGTGAAAATGCATTAAAAAAAGATTTCACTACATATTAGTGAGAACTGGAGAAAAAACTGTGAAAAATGCCAAAACCGGTAAAAATACTAAAAAATAGCTACTAAACATCCAAAGGAGTGAAAATCTTTAAAAAAAAAAAATACAACAGTGAAAAGAATGAAAGAGCTAGTACAAAACAAAAATAATTATTTGAGAAAATAGATATGATCTGATAAAACACAAAGAGCTAGTACAAAACAAAAACAAATGTAATTTAATATTTATTTCGTGACATAGTAACATGTTTTAGGGCTTTTCTGTTCATTAATATGTTCGCATTCATGCATCATATTTAATTATATGTCAAAACTTTGAGTATTTGAATGTTGAATGCATGTTAGATTACTAAGATAAGGTTTATTTAAATTTCAGTAATACAACATCTGCTTTAGTCACTATACTTGGAAATAACAAACTGAACGATGAGAACTATGTTTCCTAGAAAAGGAAATGAATAATTTAAGTAAAATAGTTTACTTAAATAAACTGACAATATTAATTATTTAAATAATGAGTTTATTTAAATGGAAATTAATATCATTGTTATTAATTATTTAAATAATGTGTTTATTTAAATGGTAATTAATAATAAAATATTATTGATAAATAATTATTAATTATTTAGGTAATGTGTTTATCTGAATGGAAATTAATAATTAACATTTATTATTAATTTTAAATAACAGTGATTATTTAAAAGGATAATAGTAAATAACATATTTAATATTAATTTAAAATAATGTCGATTATTTAAATAGAAAATAATAAATATTTATTAATAATATACAAAATCGGTATATGATATTTTATTTGAATAATTGATTTATTGAAATAAATATCAAGAGTTAATAAATAAGATTTATTAATAAGGAAGAATCTAGAATTGAATTAGTGAATTCAATAGAATTTTGGTTCAAATTATTTGATTACCAAAATCAACACATATATGATATTTTAGGAAATAATTATTGAATTATTTTGTCTAAAATAAATATATAAAAGAATGTTTAACCAAAGACAAATTAAAACAAAGAAAAATTAGTTTTTCTTATTGATTTTATACACATAATGTAACGTCCCGTTACTTTTAGAGGTAAAATTTTTATTTTATTTTATTAATTTATTATTTTTTTATTTATTTAAAGCTTTTAAAATTAGTTAAAATTAGTAATTTCAGTTTTATTAGTTATTTCCGTCCGAAAATCCTTTTTATCTTTTTAATTCGTTTCGGTGACTCTAATAATTATTAACGGGCCAATTAATAATTATTAGACACCTTTAAATTTATTTAAGACCGTCGGTTTTCATTTTATAAGCAAAAGGTCGAAAAGGGCAAAACCGTAATTTCGCAAACCCTAAAATATCTAGATATTTCTTTTGTAAATATCTTCTTTATCTTAACACTTAAGCAAAATTCATCATCATCTTCTTCTCCTTCTCCTTCCTTTTCTTCCACACATGGGCATCCATGGATGAGAAGAAAAATTCTTGCTTTTCTTCGTTTCTCATTCGTTTCTCGATGGATCGGCTTTATTTTGGTTGCGTTGGATTGTTTGGGATGAGGCCTATCTACCCCACCTAACCTTTTGGCGTTTCCCGTTCTCTAAACAAAACCCTAAAAAGTAAGTTTTCAAGACTTTTTATATGGTTTTGTTCGTTTTTGATTGTAAATGAGTTTTGAAGTTGAAATCATGAATGGTTATCATGGAATTTGACGATTTTGAACCCGGATTTTCGAAAAACACTATTCACGTGAAATCACTATTCATCCGAAAATGCAAACTTGTTCTCATATTAGATATGAGTTGTAATATGTTGTGCAATTGATGAATTGTAGGTGCGATTGCTCGGTTGTTGAATTGTGGGAAATCGGAGTTTTGGACCAAAACTAATTTGGCTAAGGTGAGTTTAAAATGGTTGTGATTACTTTTATGCTTTCAATTTACTTGACGATTATGTTCGATCGAAGTTAAGAGGGTTATTAGATTTTAGAACTTTTCCAAGAATGCTTGTTATTTGGGAGTTAAGGAAAGTGCATAAGGAATTTAGTTAAGTTTGGTTGTTGTTTAAAGTAAGATGTTAATGGTGAAATTCCTGATAACCGATATGGTGAAATTCCTGATAACCGATATGGTGAAATTCCTGATAACCGATATGGTGAAATTCCTGATAACCGATATGGTGAAATTCCTGATAACCGATATGGTGAAATTCCTGATAACCGATATGGTGAAAGTCCTGATAACCGATGTGGTGAAAGTTACGAGATTAGACTACTTGAAAGAAATGGAATGGTTTGTGATTGGTGACTTGCATATTATCGTTATGCACGGATGTCACGGTGACTTGCATATTATCGTTATGCACGGATGTCACGGAATGATTATGATTGGTGACAAGTGGTCACGGATGAAATGAGAAATTTACTTTGTCATTTACTTTGTTATTTACTTTGTTATTTACTTTGTTATTTACTTTGTTATTTACTTTGTTATTTACTTTGTCATTTACTTTGTCATTTACTTTGTTATTTACTTTGTTAATTACTTTGTTATTTACTTTGTTATTTACTTTGTTATTTACTTTGTTATTTACTTTGTTATTTACTTTGTTATTTACTTTGTCATTTACTTTGTTAAGCACTAGTACCTACTTTATTTTACGAGCTTGAATATTTACTTTCCGAATTTACGAGTTAGTAGAATGGTTTGATCTATTTATGAAAAGTACTTCGGAATATTGAATGGTTAGTGCAAGAGTACTTAGATTTATTTGGACACATTCTCCGATATGGAATTTGGTTCATAAAAGTGCTTGCATCCATCTTATTCTCACTAGCATTGTTTGCTAATGGTGCTACACCACTTTATTTTCAGGTAATACTCGTGGTAGAGACGAGGTCGTGGAGGTGGTCTTGCGTGATCTCGAGTGAATGCTTATGGACATTTGGATTAGTAAATCTAAGTTTGGAGCATTTTGGGAATGCTATATATACATATAAACTTGAAATAAAGTCTTAAAACTTGTATTTTGTGGCTCATGAGAGCCTAAAGTCGGTTGTATGTATATTTTGAGTTTACTTTCTCTGATTTGAGTATATTCTGGAGTAGGAATATATGTGATTAAAATTCTCTGAGATGTGTTCTTAAAAACAGGTTTAGGGAGTTCGTATTTTAAACGGATCCACGCCGATTTTTTTGTAAAAAAAATAAGTCTTCCGCTGTTTTACTTCTGATTTAAAGATTTGTGAAAATTCGAGTCTTTACACATAAAATCGGCACGTAAGATAAATAAGAAATAAAATTTGATTTTATTCTTGGCATTTATCTTGTATTTATTTTAATAGTATTTCCTAATTCGATTGGAAAACTGTTTTGCTATAAATACAAACGTCTTGGTTGTTCATTCAAAAGCTTCTAATTTCAATTTTCGAAATTGAAAACTCTTCTTCTTCCTATTCTCCTCGCAACCGATTTTACAATCGTCTAAAAGGGAAGAAAATATTTCTCTTCCCAAACCATAGTTTTCTAGTTTAGTTTAATTATCAATTTGTTTTTATTTTGAATTACGTAATAGCTATTGGTTCTCATTTCGTATGAACCAAGTTTGGGAATATTTTAAATAAGAGTTATTTAGGTAGATATTCCTTCACAATTATATTACAAAGTTCCAAAGTGTGATTGGATGGTTATTCAAAATACTTAGTATAAAACAAATAAATTCCAAAACCAAATTCTAAACTCCGAAATATCTAAATAAGTTATAAGGTTTAAAAATGTTTAAATACTTAAGTCTAGAATTACTTAAATAAGTTAAAAGGATTAACCTCTTAAAGATGGTTCTCAAGAATTTGAGATGATAACCATATTAATCCACGAACTTATGGGATAAGTAAAATCGAATATCTTTTGATTTATCAAAGATAACTAGACTTAAATATCACTAAAGTTGGACATTTAGATGTTAGAACTTAAGTGATAAGTAAACATTAAATCGATTTCTTATATTCCAAACATTCAGTTATTTAAAAGGATGTTTTAAAGGTAATAACTGATATGGAATAAACAAAACAGAAATCAGAAAGTAATAATTAGTGAGTAATTGAATTCATAAATTATTAAAGAAAAGCTCGAGAAATCGATGGTCATGAAGGCTTTAAACCTTACTTAAGATATAAAAGAATTACAATGATTTTATTTCACAATAAAAACAAGTAGTTATTTAAAAGTTTAAATTGTTAAACTACTTGTAGAACTTTATTTGAGTGGGAGCGTCATAATACGAACCAAAGGACTTTCGAAGTCCAAGTGAAACTCATTGACTTCAAAATCAATGAATAAAGTTCAAAATAAGTGAAATAAAAATGACACGAATTTTCAATAGTGGAGTTGAAAAATGGTCACTTATACTTATACATTATTTTTGAAATAATAACAAGTATAAAATTGTAATCATTAAACAAATGAAAGTAATGGAGAATTACTTTGTAGTGGGAGCTTAAGAATTTCGAGAATCCTGGAACCAATGTGACTAAAATAAAATTTACAAATAGTATGTTAGTGCACATAGATAAAATGAGAGATTTTATGAGTTGCACGAGCTCAAATTCGAACATGAATTTATTTCCATGTAAGAATTCGACAAAAGACCTTTGCGAATTAAACATCAAATGAGTTAAGTATAAGTAAAATAAGTTTTTACTAACTAAACTCTAGATTCGCGTGATTACTAAGTTGTTAGTAAATGAAAGGTGGTTGAACATGATGGTTTCAAATCAATAATAGAGTTTATTTTATGGCGATAAAATATGGAATCTATTACATTTAATGAAACTAACATCAGACAAAAGAAATACATACTAAACAGATGAAAAACGTTACTGATAAAGTATTAAAATGACTACCATGGCTAAGTAGTTGATAGTCATCCAGTTTGACTGGAATTACAAGTCAAAATCCCCAAATATCTAGGACAAGTGGGAGATTGTTAGGAATGGTGTCCTAGAACTTGTAATTATTTAATAATAATAATTTATTAAGAATAAATTAAATAAATAAACATAAGTTCTTTATATTATCTAGATTGATTCAATTAATGATATTAGGAATATATGGAAATATATAAATATCAAACATTCAAATAGTAAACCCTAAGTTACTCTTATGAAATCACGACTTAGTATGTGAGTCATACGAGAGGATTAAAGTCGAGATGAGTAACTTAAAAGTGTCTACAGTAAATGGATAACGTTTGGGAACCTTATCCTGGTAACACTGTTGATAGCTTCGCATTTTGTTTATAGACAAATGATCTAATCCTGATCATTCATGTGGGAGACATGAAATGGAAGTATCATATGCAATGTTGATTGTATAAGACAGGACCACGATGTTCGATCAAATTTCTCATTAGTACCGTTTACGAGAAATGATCGAATATCAAACTAAGTTTATCAACCGTGATAGATCTCAATCCTGAGTGAAATGCGGACTCCTATTTATGGAGTTATGTTCTTTGATTCACATGGTTGAGAGCGATCTGTAAGAACGCTCAATACACTTCTGTTTTGGGAACATGACTAGATAAGTAGCTGGGAACTCATTTTCACAAGATGGAATTCATAACTTTCCTATAAATTAACGGTATCAGTGCGATACCTAAATATTTTAGGAACTTTAGGAAACTCCCTTGATGTACTGATTCGAGACATGAACAAGTGGCGCCACGACTTCTATTGATCACAGAAGTATATTATCTCTAGTTCGACTAAAGATAATGTTCATTGGAGAATCAGCGGGAACACAAGGATAAAGCGGTAATTACAGGGGCAAAACGGTAAATTTATCCGCCTGTAATTATGAGGGTTCCACGTGAAGGATTATATCACAGATATAAATAATGATAAACTAAATGGACATAACTCATCTATAGTGAGGGGAGTTCAGCTATGAATCTATAGTGGAATCATTCATAGTTAGATAATATGTAATTAACTGATTATGTGTTAATCACTTAATTGACTAATTATTAAGCCCATGATCTATAGGTCCATCGGGTCCCTATGTTAGCCCAAATATAGTAGTCGCGAAATCAAGTAGAAGAAATGGAAATTTTTAAGTAAAGTGAATTACTTAAAATAGGCAATATTAATTGTTTAAATATTGAGTATATTTAAACGGTAATTAATATGAACATTATTAATTGTTTAAATAATGAGTTTATTTAATGGAAATTAATAATTAAAATAATTATTATTAATTATTTAAATAATGAAAATTATTTAAATGGAAATTAATAATTAAATATAATTTGATAATATTTAGTCGGGAGAAAATATTAATATTATTAATTGTTTAAATAAAATATTTTATTTAAATGGTAATTAATAAATTAATTAATTAATTAAGTTGGACTTATTAATTTAAGAGAGAGTTTCAAGCCCAATTGGATTAATGAACCCAATTGAAATTGGCCCAAAATAATTAATTAAATAAATTTGATTTATTAATTATTTATTATTAATTTTGGCCTTCATAGATAATTTGTAGGAGATAATTATTTGAATTATATCCTATAATAATTATATAGATTTATTTACCCAAGATAAATAAAATAAAGAAAAGAAAATAATCTCCTATTTATCTATGGCATTTTCGAAATTGCAAGATAAAGGAAAGAGATAATCTTTTTTCTTTTTGTATTTATCTCTATAGATTAATCCTAATGGGATTAGGATTCCTATTTTTCTATAAATAGGAGGGTTGGGTCATTCATAAATCACACAATTAAATTCCTTAGAAATTCGGAATTCTCTCTTTCTCCTCTCCCCCCTTGAGTGCCGATTTTCCCTATTCAAAATTGGGAAGAAAATATTTTTCTTCTTCCCAATTTCTTCTAAAGTTCGATCCCAAAATCGGGTTTCGTTTGATCGATCGGGATATAGCGTAGAAGATCCGGTGTTGCTGAGGATTTGATGCTGTAAAGAAACCTCCAACCGATTCTCCATTTATTACTCAATGTAAGTTTTGATTTTAATTTTCGAAATTTAAAGCATGAATCTACATGTTTTTCACAAATTGCATGATATTAATAGATCCATAATTAAATGTTAATTAGTTTACTAAATCAAATTCCGCTAGTTTAGTAATTGTGAAAATGCATTAAAAAAAGATTTGACGTCTATATATTAGTTAGAACTAGAGAAAAAACAATGAAAATGCCAAAAAAAAACAATAAAAATGCGAAAAAAAAAACAGCTACTAAACATCCAAATCAATGAAAATCTTAAAAAAAATACAACAATGACAATAGTGAAAGAGCTAATATAAAACAAAAACAATTGTTTGATAAAATAGATATGATACGATAAAACACAAAGAGCTAATACAAAAAAAAAAAAAACAATTGTTTAACAAAATAGATAATGTAGTTCGATAAGTACTAGGCTCTGTAAAACATTGAGGAGCATACACAAAATAAGCTTCTTAATAATTAGATTTATGTTCTATCCTAAACCTAAAAAGGAGTCCATGTGATCATCAGGCATTATCATGAAAACGTGTCTAATATCGGCAGATACAAACTCTCGTGCCGTCTTTGCAAACACGACACTGGGGATCCCGGGAATTTGGGATAATTTGATCATATAGTCCTTGATTGAATACTCCTCTGAGATACCAATGATTGTCTCTACCTTCGATCTATTACTAGCTACGTATTCAAATTTCTTATTAAGTGTTCTAGTCAATGCCAATACACATGTGTCCAGGTTTGTTTTTCTAATAGATCGACGAGTATGTTCATCAACAGGTGGCTCAATTGCATGACGTTGACTTGAAGGACGTGTGGGGATCTCATAAACGTTTTCATCATATTGTGTTTCATCATCAAATTCTGATTGTTCTACATGAGCCCCAGTATGCATAAAATCTTTTTCCAAATTTCTCTCTTCTGAAGAGTTGGGTGGATTCATTGTCGATACGAAGTGCATTTGTCTAGTGGCAGTGATATTGTTAAAAATTTCCCCTAAGACCTCTTAGTGGGCACAACTTTTTTTTTTAAATCGACTAGCATATGGTTCCTCTGTATGGGACAAATATAAGTTCAATTTTAGATATCAACAAGAGATACATGTACACATCAATGGTAAATTATACCTTAATATATGATTTCCACGTATCTTCATCTGTTGTGATCGTATCAGTCACAGAGTCTTATCCCATCTCAGTGTGCTCTAACATATTTGAAAATTCACGATGGTTTTTCCTAAACCTAGTGTATTTGGTCTTCAACTTGGTTATAGTGAATCGTTTGCCAAATTTAGAAAATATTGCATTATCAATATTTTTCCACGTGTTCTTATCCAAAGTAGTTGTTTGCAAGCCCTTTTTTGCTTCTTCGTGCAAGAGGTGGACAAAGTACGACTTAATGTGAGATGGCCATTGGGCCACATCATCCATCTCCACGTTATTATTGGACATTATCTTAGGAAAAAAATAACACAAAAAAACACATAAAAAAAGCTTCAAGTTTAACCCAAAAAAATAAGTTTTTGAACATGTCAATTAGCACCTTTATACAAACAGAAAGTACATAGTTAAAAAAAATCAGGTTTAGCATTAGGAAATTGTAATGCATTGAACAACCCATGCTCCGAAAAAGCCAATTTTTCTTTTAATTTAACCTTACTACAATGCAAGGAACATGCTTGGTAAAATACATCAAGAAACACATCCAAAAAGCTTTAAGTTTAACCCATAAACAAATTTTTGAACATGTAATTAGGCACCATTATACAAAAAAAATAATATGGAGCAACACATGCTTCACAAAATGTGAGGACCCGACTCTTTTAAATTCATTTAAATATAAAACACAGCGGAAGTCTTTATATTTTAAGAAAAATGGTGTGGTTATGTTTGAAAGTTGGCTAGCCAAAACCTGTTTACATCTTAAATTCTGAAATCTAAAAAAAACACAAGGAATATTAAGTTCCTAATCAGGAGTTCAAAAAGGTCTAATAACCATAAAAGTAAGATGTGTAGCTCTTAAGAGCTATATACAATTTACATCTCAAAAGACACAACATAAACAAAATGAGACCATGGTCTTTTAAAAGTATCTAGTCCATCTCTGTGTCATCATCCTCTCGATCAAGCGCGCACCAGCTCCTCTCCTACGACCCTAAACATTACCTGAAATGTTTGTAATATCATGAGCTAACAACTTAAGCCCAGTGAGAATAAACAGAATAAAAAGTAAAGTTAGACCCCAAACCCGTATCTAGATTCGTGTCCAAGAACATACTTACTCTTTGCTATCAATACATTCAAAGAGTTTTATATCAAAAAGTCTCACTTTTACTTACCAATTCTCCAATATAATTGTAGAACTGCATTCAAAGCATTTCTGGGTATGGTTTCGTAAATGCATATAGTATTTACATCTCATTTTCTTTATATACCTTATACTATATACAAGTTTTATATCAAATCTTATTCTCCCAAATATGAGAACTTCCAATTTATTGAGAAACTAGTTCTCTTACATATGTAATTTATTGAGAAACTAATTCTCTTACATATGTATCACATAATAATTATACAAGATTCAATACACCCTTGTATTCTCTCATTATCCAATTCATTCTCATTCTTTTTTTTTCTATAACACTCGGCTATACATCAATTTCATTTCTTTACTCTCTAGAAATGTACGTTTTATATAATCTTTTCTATAGTTCACTAAACTCTAGAAAACTAACTTTCATAATCAAAATCTCTATAGGATGATAATACTAGCACACGTAGTCTAATTCTCATCCAATAAATCGTTAAGACAAATATAAGCAAGAATAAATAAACTTTGCATGAGCATAACATCTTAATTCTTCTTATTATCTTGCTTTCCATTATGAAATATACAATTCTTGCTCTATGATGTAATTCCACTGATAATATGCATGAAGATAGTGAAGACATCCCGTAGGATTCGCATTCACCTTTATGAATGAAGGTAATGGGGACTCCCGTCGGATCCACATTCACCTTTTTGTTTCTTTCTCACTTTCTTTTCTTTTTCTCTGATGGTAATGTGAACTTCGCGTAGGATTCATCATTCTCCCTTCTTTTCTTTTCTTTTTCTCTGAAGGCGATACGGACATTCCCCGTAGGGTCCAACATTCTCCCTTCTTTTCTTTCTTTTCTTTTTCTCTGAAGGCGATGCGGACATTCCCCGTAGGGTCTAACATTCTCCCTTCTTTTCTTTCTCAATGATGCGAGATGTTATGGTGCAATATGTTATGGTATGCTCGCAAAAGTAAATAAACATAAAGATTAATGGAGCATAAAGTAAAGGGTATAAAGTAAAGGACATAAGTAAAAGGATCATAGATGTCCATAAACATAAAGTAAATAGATAGGAATTCTGGAAGAACAATAAGTAGATCTTATCTTAAATAAGTAATCTACACTTCCAAGGATTCTAAACTTCCAACTAAAATCCAAAGTTCTATTTTCGAATTCCTTTAACCATTCTATCTAAAAGTTTGGATCTTTTAACTTCCAATGATCCATTTTAATCTCTGAAACGATTCTAACTTAGAACTTCCTAAATTTCAATGTTTCCCTCGAGAAAATCCAAAGTTTTCACTCAAAGAACTAGTTCCTAATCCTAAGGGCACTAGCTCCTTTCTTTTACTCTTAGATTCGAATCCTATTCTTAACCTCCGATTTTACAAACCGTTCTACTTATTCGGTTTCTAAATCTACTTTAAATCCTATTTATTCTCACCTTAGCCAATAGTTTTGCTCCAAATCTCCGAAAGCATGATCAATCAACAATCCGAAACACCTACAATTTAAAAGTATATCTAACGATCATTAATAAATCAAACATCGATCAATTAACATCTAAAAGCTCAAAACGACGAAAAACCCTATAAACCCCACTATGAGGCTCTCGGCCCCCCCATGAAAAGTGGGTCTCGGGTTTGGTTTTCCGGCTTTTAGGTACTTTAGAGGTGTTTCGAGTTGGTTTTAAGCAATTTCGAAGTTCCCGATTTCATTGGGTATGGATGATTCGGGTTTTTAAACAATAAACGATTCCCCGAATTTAATTTCAATAAACATCATATCAATAAAAGTAAACCCCAAAACAACCCCCACGATGAAAAATTTAAACGGGAAGGGCTTCGACTGAAACTCGGTTTTAGGGTTTAGGGAAAGTTTCCAAAATCACTAAAAACAACTCCTGTAATAAAAGTCATCGAGTTTAATGGCAAGAAATCAAAGATTCAAAAGGAAAACTCCATTAAAACACTATTTGGAGCTTAGGGTTTGAACTTTAACTTACCGAGAAGTCCGTAGAACACGGATGGAAGTCATGATTGTTAGGTGGAAAGGAATCCTAGAATCGAGGGCTTTCCGATGCAACCGAAATCGAGCCGATCCGTCGAGAAACGAATGAAACCCGAAAATCTCCCTCCCATGGATGAAGCCCACGGTTTTGTAGGAGGAAAAATGACAAGTTTTGGTCAATTTTGGTCAAAGTGGTGATTTTAATGATGAGTGAATAGTGAATTGATATTTTTTAAGAAATTGGAAAGGACGGTTGCGTCCTTTTATGACTTTTTACTGATAAACCGAAACCCAAAGTTCTTAAATAAATCTAAAGGTGATTAATAATTATTAATTGGCCTATTAATAATTATTAATGTCACAGAAGCGAAATTTAAAGTATTAAAACGATTAAAAAGAATTTCGGGCGAAATTAACTACTAAAATCGAAATTACTACTTTTAAATTAACCTTAAATACATAATTAAAATAAATAAATAAAAAAAGAAAAAAATTCACTTCAAAATAACGGGACGTTACACAAAAATACCAAAAGTTAATAGCAAAAACAAGACTAATATGTTAATCAAAACTCCATTTTCTACTGCAATTTGTTGATCAAATTTCTATTTTATTCTATAAAAACTAAATAAATATGAATAATAGAACACAAACTAGTAAAATACAAAAATCATGCTTATGAACATACCTTGAATGAGTTTCCCACTGTCTTCCACACTCTTTCCTCCAAGTCCTAGTTTGAAACAAAAATTGCTTTAAAAAGGGGATTTCATAAACAAAATTTTCTAATCATACAGATTGAAAGGAGAGAAAAAAAGCATGTCAATGTTGAGAAGCATAACTAACCTGTCTACTATGATGAAGAGGCAAGATTTATGGGACATGGCTTGTAACGTCCTGTTATTTTGTGATAAAAAAAAAATTTATTTAATTTATTTTAATTTAAGTAATTAAAGTTTATTTATTTATCGGTAAATTAGAATTTAGTAGTTTATTTCATTTTAAGTCATTTTAATGGCTTTATTTATTTAAATACGTTTTAATGGTATTAATAATTATTAACGGACCAATTAATAATTATTAATCACCATCGGGATAGTTTGAGAAGTTCGGGATTCGTTTTTAAGCCAAAAGTCATAAAAGGACGCAACCGTCATTTCCAAATTTGTAAAATATCTAAACACTATTTGGTCATCTTCTTTAAAACACCTTTGACTTCAAAAAATGACCAAAAAACTTATCATTTTCTTCCTCCATACCCGTGGGTCTCAAAGAAGAAAAAGGAGAAATTGATTTTTGTTCATTTCTTGCCGGATCGCTTCGATTCTCGATCCATTGGAAAGGTATCGGTCCTACGATCCTTTTGCACCTAGCTATTGTCCGTTTCTCTCGAGATCCAAGGAGTTCTCGATAAGTAAAGCTTGAAACCCTAAGCTCCAAATAGTGTTTTAATGGAGTTTTCTTTGATTTCTTTCGATTTCTTGCCGTGAAACTCGGTGTTTGTAAATACGGGAGTAGTTTTATGAGTTTTTGGAAACTATCCCTTAACCCTAGAACCGAGTTTCAGTCGAAACCCTTCCCGTTTGAAATTTACCCTTTTGGGTTTGATTTTGGGTTAGAATTTAATGAAATAATGTTTATTTAAATTCAATTCGGGAAAGGGCTTAATGTTCGAAAACCCTAATTATTGATACCCATTGAAATCGGGAATATCGAATTTCCTTAAAACCAACTCGAAACACTTTTAAATTGCCTAAAAGCCGGAAAACCAAACCCAAAGCCCATTTTCTTGCTAGGGTCGTGGGCCTCTTGTGGGGTTTTGTTGGGTTTTTTGTCGTTTTGTATGTTTAGTTGTTGTTTGATCGATAGTTGGTAATTTATTGATTATGTGATATAATTCAATTGTAGGTGTTTTTGAACCACTCGCTTGATCGCTCCTTCGGACTTAGGAGCAAAGTCATCTTTTATTAAAGGTGAGAATAGTTAGGATTTAAAGTAATTATAGAAAGCAAATAAGTGTGATGGTTTGTAGAATTGGGAACTAAGACTAGAATCTGAATCTAAGATTAGAGGGATGTGAGTTAGTGCCCTTAGGATTAGAAGTTAATCCTTTAAGTGAGAACTTAGGAGTTCTCGTGGAAAGTATTGAATCTTAGAAGATTCTAAGTTAGATTCGTTTCGAAGCTTAGGTTGGATCATTGGAAGTTAAAAGATCCAACTTGTATTTTAGAACGATTAATAGAACCTCGGATTATATTGGATGTTTAGAATCCTTGAAGGCATAGGTTAATCGTTTGAGTTATGTTTTCACTTTTATTATTGTTAGTGGAGTTCGATTGACATATCGTTCGTCCAGAGTTTCCTAATTATTTACTTTATGTCTTTTACTTTATGCCCCTTTACTTTATGTTTGTTTCGGTTACTTTATTATTCGCACTTTACTTTATTTACTTTTTGCAAGCATATGCAAGCATAACCATAACATCTCGCATCATTGAAAAGAGAAAAAGAAAAGAAAGTGAGAAAGAAAGGAAGGGAAGAATGTTGGAGCCTACGGGTAGTGTCCGCATCACCTTCAGAAAAAGAAAAGAAAGTAAAACTAAGAAAGAAGGTTGAATGGGTATCCTACGGGATGTACCTGTTACTTCTTCACGCATAGGGTTGAATGGGTATCCTACGGGATGTACCTGTTACCTCATTCATGCATAAGGGTAAATGCGAACCCTACATTGCATATGATCGATGGAATATAGAATCGAGATGTTATAATTTATGCAAGGTCATTACTTTTCTTATTTTATGTCATAACAAGTTAATGGATGAGGATTGACTACGAGTGTTAGTAATATCATCCCTTGGAAATTATAAAACGAGATTACCTAGAGTTTGGAGAATTTTAGGAGTGAATTGTGTCAGATTAAATGGACACAAATCGAAATGCGAGTTTGAGGTCTATTTTTACTTTTTATGCTTATTATTCTCACTGGGCTTAAGTTGTTAGCTCATGATATTACAAAATTTCAGGTAATGCCCTGGTTAGAGGCCGTGGAAGGGGAGATGGTGCTGCGTGATCGAGGGATGCTGACCTCGAGATGGACTCGTTGTTGTAAAGTCTATGTAATTATTTTTGTGAAATTCAAAGACTTTGATGATGTAGATGTTGTATTTAGCTCATAAGAGCTTTTGATGTGGTTTTTATGATATGAAATATTTGAACTCCTGATTTGGGACTTAAAAGTCCATGAGATTTTATTAGATTTGAAAAATTAGGATGTAAACAGGTTTTGGCTAGCCAACTTTCAAACAAAACCACGCAAATTTTTCTTAAAATAAAAGACTTCCGCTGTTTTCTCTGATTTAATTTATTTAAAAGTGTCGGGTCGTCACATGGCTTCTTTATTAAATACTCAATTTAAAGCTCCCAAGTTTGAATGTCAACAACTACTGAAAACATTGAATTGAAATCCTCTCAGAAGTGACAATACACGTTGAGATTTTCAGAAATCATGGATGACTTGGAAGAATTTGAGAGACAATAGATCAATTGTCTTTGAGAATTTATGAGGAGAGAAGAAGACAGAGAAGATAGATTAGTAGATTTGAAAATAAATGCATCAACTACCACCAAAAATTCAGACGAATTGAATGAAGAGAGTTGCTTTACTCAGAGGAATTGAATGAAGAAGAAGAACTATATGAACAATTTTTGTATGAATAGTGTCTAGTCAAATTGAAGCCCTGACAAAAGGAAGATGGAAAAAGTCGTTTATGATTTCGTAGAGAGTAGAGTCGAAGGTTGACGAACACTAATTTGAATGCAAAAATTAGAGAGAAAGAGATTATGAAGGAAGGTGACAGATAGAGAGAGTGGTTGAGAGAATTTGTAAAGTAGCCCTGGCATTTTCTTTACGAAGGAGACAACCTTCATTTTTTGCGAAACGTACAAGTTTGACGGGATTGCACGAGTAAATTTTGCAATGCCGTGTTTTCATTTATTTGAGTTGAGTGGGTAGGGTAGTTAGAATTCTTATTTTTATTGAATTTATAAATTAGGCAAAAAAATGAGTAGTATTTAAATTTTATGGATTTAAATTGCAAACCAAACTTCTATAAAATTCAATTCTTTTGATTCCTGCAATTCAAATTCATAAAACTGAATCTAAATCGCAAACCAAACGAGCAATACTTTTTCATTTAAAGTTTTATAAGCCCTAATGGGCTTAATTAGTTGGGCCCAAATGGGAATAGGCGTGGACCCACCAACATATTATGAAACAACCTATCGTCCTCCAATCACACAAAACCACTCCCTCGCTTTCCATTTTCCATTCCCTTCCCCTTTCTTCTATTTCTACCATAATCGATAAAACGCGTAAAAGAAACAACCTATCGTCCTCCAATCTCTCTCTCTCTCTCTCTCTCTCTCTCTCTCTCTGCCAAAATAAATATCACATTTTCAGGCTCTCTAGATCTGTGACGATGGCTTCTTCTTCTCCTTCTCCTTCTCCACCGACACTTCCAATTTCAAACCCTCAATCATCTAATGGAACTCAAACTCAATCACCCCTCACAACCCCTGCCTTTCGTCTTTTTCTCTCTCGTTTATCTTCTTCAATCCGTCATGGTTTCTCTCAACGCCGCCCTTGGTCTGAACTTTTTGATCGCACTTCTTTAGCTCGTCCTGATTCCTTGTCTGAAGCTTATTCCAGAATCCGTAAAAACTTCCCTTACTTTCGTGTTAATTACATTTCCCTTTTATCTCTTGTTCTTGCTCTTTCCCTTCTCTCTCATCCCTTCTCTCTCTTTGTTCTTCTCTGCCTTCTCGCTTCTTGGAGTTTCCTCTATATTTTCCGACCCTCTGATCAGCCTCTGGTTATTCGTGGCCGTACTTTTTCTGATTTTGAAACCCTTGTTGGTTTGGGGGTTTTGACTGTTATTGTTGTCTTCTTGACTAATGTTGGATCGCTTTTGATTTCTGCTTCGTTGATTGGATTTGCTATTGTTTGTTTACACGGGGCGTTTAGGGTTCCTGAGGATTTGTTTCTTGATGATCAAGAGCCTGTTAATTCTGGCCTTTTGTCGTTCCTTGGCGGTGCTGCTTCTGCTGCGGGTCCCGCAATTTCGACTCGTGTATGATCGGATCTGGATTAAGGACGGTTATTTTATTTTATTTTTTATTTTTTTTTGCTACGAGGAAGATTCAGTTTCTTCTGATCTTCAAGGATCGGATTAGGGTTTGTTCTATTGTAATGTAGATTTAGATCTGATGAATTTGAAAAAAGTATCAAATTTTTAGTTGAGGTCGCGTTGCGTTATATACAATCATGAAGCGGATTCTGTATTTCTTATCGTGATTTGTAAGGCAATTCTTTTACTATTGATAGTTTTTTCTTTTTCTTTTTTTGCCATTTTTTTCCCTATAGATACTAGTTATTTACTACTTGCCCTTTACTTCTTTACATCAATTGCTGGAATGCTATTATTTGGATAATTTTGTATTTAAGAAATTTCCTTTCCCTTTATGCATTTCTATGTAAGTTGATGTTTTCTTTGGCATGGTGTTGGTTACTTCTTTCTTCCTCTTATTTTGTTGCTGTGTCTTATGTTTCCTAGGATGTATGGATCTGGATTTTGGGCAACAGAACAATTTGCCCCAATAGATTTGACTTATTATCATTGGTATCTTCTATCTGGATTTTGGGGCAACGGGAGAATTTGCAAGGATGTATGTATTTTTGGTGTTGGGTGTTGAGTTTCAATTGTCTTTCATATCTGTAGCCTTCTTAGAGAGACTGAACATGGCCTTCGATTAATTAATACCCTTTTTACTCTCTGTTTGGAATCTTCTACTAATTGTTTCATAGTTTCATTATCAGGTTTTCTTCCCTTCATTTCTCCTTTATAATACAATACTCTTACCATTGTTCTTAAAGTTAATGATTTGTTGTAGGTTTACATAAGCTTTAGAATGTTGAATCTAAGCTTACCTTATTTGTGTGTGTGTTTTTCAGAAACTGTGAGCTTCCTTTGATTTCCACCAAGTGGAGGCATTACTCCTTTGGTTTTGTAGGCCTTTTGCTTTCCTCATTTCATTTATCAATGAAATCCTTTTTAATGAAAGGATAAAGATATCCATTTAAATAGTGTTAGATATTTTCACTTTGTTTTTCTTTTAAAAATAGATGGCAGTATAGATATGAGTAAAAATGACATAAGACGTCAAATGCAGTGAATGAGAAAAGGGAAGGTGGTTACAAAGGATTGAATTTTCTCAGGATTTTGATTTTTCTAACGGAATTTCCAGATGATTTTGATTTTCTAATTGAATTTCAGAGGATTTTGTTCAATTCTTAGCTCTAGACCTTATGAGATGTTTTCCTTAATTTAGATGATTTGTTAGGTTTAGTAATCTCAGTGTACTAATAGTACCTGACTTGGTTTTAATGATGACAACAAAATCTAGACTATCAATTCTGTTGGGGGTGCTCTGTTCAGTGATAGTTTGATTTTCTCGCCCCTCTATGTTCGAAAATGCTTGTGTAAATGAACACAGATGAAAGTGAAAAAGCATGGAGCAAAGATTAAAAAAAAGATGAAAGTGAAAATACTATGGGTGTTAGTCACTCGAGGCTATGCAAACTTTTAACTCCACGGAAAGGTTCTATGGATGGGTGTTTGTTTGCATCAGAGGGAATGGCATCAGATATTATGCCTATGTTTGGTTTGCAAAAACTTTACTACTAAATCCATGAGTTTGCTCGAGACCTAGCCCTCTTATGAGTTATAAGTCGTGGAATTTGAGGTGGCAGGAAGTATTATTCTTGGCCACATTCCACATAGCTAGTTAAGAGTGCATTATCTAACATCTTTTGTATTTTTAGAGAAAGAGTTCATTATCTAATCTTTAGGTAGCCAATTTAATGCGTAAGATTTTTTGTAATCTTTTTTGGAGGCAACCGGGCATTTTCGTACAACTTGATTAAATAGCGGTCACACATTTTAATATTTTATTGTAACTTCTCACCCATGAATGAAGAGTTTGTTTCCTTGGGGAGAAAAAGGCAAAAAGAAATAGTAAGCCCTCGTCAAGTTAGACCTTTAAGTTTAAAGAATATTTACTTGAATTTTTTTTTAACTTTTTAAATATTTCAATATGAAACCATATTTTAGTGTTTTTAGCCTTCAATCTTGCATCTTGCAGTCTTAAGTTTATGGAATTTCGAGATGGATCATCTTTATCCATACCGTTTCAATCCCAATAGTATTGAAACATAGGTTCTATCTTTCATATTATCGAGTGAAGATAGGGTAAGATTTGAATTTGATATATGATCTGTTTGCTAGTTTTTAACTTTTCATTTAATATATTAAAACTATCCTTCTTCAGCTGTCATTGCGGTAGCGTCCTACTTGTGTCAGAGTAGTGTGAAGTGGCTGCCTTTATTCAAAAACTATTATAGAAACACCAATTTTTTAGGGGTGAGTTGCTTCAAAACTTCCTCAGAATGAATATTTGTCCATCGGTCCATTGGTGGACTAAAAATTAAGGTCAATAGTAAAATAGATTACTAAATACTACTGTCCATTAGTGGATTAAAGCATACATCAATATCTTGTTACATCAATATTGATGTTGTGATCAAAACACATGACTTTGAATAAAAGTTAAAATTGACTCACATAAAAGATTTGAAATGAGTTTAGTTATGTTCATGATAAAAAGAACATGAAACTAGAAATGTCTAGGTGGTGTATTATAAAATCATATCATGTACTATTAAAAAGAATTTTAAGAAAGTATTTTTTATAAACTATAAATGTCTCAGGAAGACAACCATTATGTACTCCGAAGAGTCAATAAATTCCATTTCAAGCCCTAGAAATAGAATACTAAGTTGTAACGAAAATAATTCTCAATTATCTTTCGATAAAGAGAAGTATATGCTTGTGTATATGGGATAAGAATGAGATTCTTGTATGATACACATGATCTGATTCTAAAAAGAAAACAATTTGGGAATTCTATGTTGGAATCAGAAATTACTCATGGAGGAGTAACCAAAGAATGGATGAAGTCAATCAAATTTTGTTTGCTAACTCAACCATAAAAACCTATAGTGTCTTCAGTAGCAATAAAGTGGGCAGCTGTGTTATATAAGTTCCTACTAATTTTGAAAGTTGTTTCAATTTCGTAGTTGACAAGCATATTGTTTAGTGATAACAATGGTGATGAGTCGAAACGTAAGGAATCTACATTACTAAAGAGGATCTGTTCATTGTCATATATGTTCTGTTAATTTTGTCATTTCACTTGACTATAGTTAGGTTAATTGTTAACCATGTTAGTTTGTGGTTAGTTAGAGTGAGCTGTCAGTTAATAGCTAGCTGTTACGTTTTGTTGAAGTGGTTAAGACTAGCTGTTGACTATTATTCATTTTTACTTTACTTTCTACATTTCTCAAATAATGAAAGTTCTTCTCTTCTTCTTTCACCCCTTTTCTTGTCATTCTTGTGTGAATCCATGACTGTCAAAAATAACAATTGGTATCAGAGCAGAGAATCTATGAAGGTGCATGCGAAGAAAGTTTCTGGAAATTTGGTCAAGATTTGAGTTCTTGAAAAACCATCCATGGCAGCTCGTTATGAATTGGAAAGATATGATGGTAAGGGTGACTTTGGGATCTGGAGGAAGAAGATGAAAGCTTTGCTGGTTCATCAAAAGGTGGCTAAAGCCATTGAAGATTCAAAGAAGATACCAGATACGATTAAGCCAGAGCAATTGATTGAAATGGATGAGATTGCCTTCAGCTTGATGATCCTCTATCTTTCAGATACAGTTCTTAGGCGTGTCAATGAAGAATCAACTGCGATTGGAATCTGGAACAAGCTTGAAGCGTTGTTTATGAAGAAATCCCTCTCGAATAAGATTCTTCTTAAAGAAAAATTCTTCGGATTCAAGATGAATTCTTCGAAAAGTCTGGAAGAAAACCTAGATGATTTCAACAGAATCTGTCTAGATTTGAGAAATACTGGGGAAACCGTGGATGAAGAGAATCAAGCTGTGATTCTTTTAAACGCATTGCCAGATTCGTTTAAAGAAGTTAAAGCTGCTATCAAGTATGGCAGAGATACTTTAACCATGGATATGGTAATGGATTCTCTGAGATCAAAAGAATTAGAAATAAATGATACAGAAAGAAGGGATGTTATTGCACTGTCTGTGAAGGGAAAACCTGAATTCAAGAACACTGGTAAGAACCAGTGGGGAAACAAATCCAAATTCAAGACAAAAGGAAAGAGGTGTTATCTTTGTAATAAGGAGGGGCACTTCAAGAATAACTGTCCTAAAATTTATCAAAGACAGAAATCAAGAAACACTGAAGTGGGAAACAACTCAAATGCTTATATGGGATATGAATCTGCAGAGCTTTTGGTGGTCTCTAATGAGAAAGGAGTTCAAGACTGGATATTGGACTCTGGGTGTTCCTTTCATATGACTCCAAATAAGGAGTATTTTCTTGAGTTTAAGGCATTTGAAGGAGGAAAAGTTAGGATGGGAAATAATCATCCTTGTCAAGTAAAGGGGAGTGGAAAAGTAAAACTCAGATTAGAAGGTGGGTCCTTGAAGGTTCTACAGGAAGTCAGATATGTGCCTGACATATCAAGGAATCTTATATCCCTGAGCACCTTTGACAAGGCTGGCTACAATTTCAACTCGTTTGGAGGTATTCTCAAGATTTGCAAGGGGTCAAATGTTGTGATGAGAGGAATCTTGAAAGACACCTTGTATCATCTTCAAGCCAAAAGGCATGATAGGTGAAGTTTGTCTTGCCTCCTCTCGAAGGGGTTGAGAGATCCTGAGATCCTGGCACGAAGGCTTGCTCATGTGAGTCAACAGGGTCTGGAAGCTTTAGCAAAACAGGGATTACTTGGTAAGACTAAATCTGTAGACATTTCTTTCTGTGAATACTGTGTTCTTGGTAAATCTATAAGGACAAGATTCAGTAAGGGGATTCACACCACTACCAAGAAGCTGGAATATTTGCATTCGGATTTATGGGGGCCTGCTAGGACTGCTACACATGGAGGTGGAAAATACATCTTGACCATAGTGGATAACCATTCTAGGAAGCTATGGTCTTTCATACTCAAACAGAAGAGTGATACCTTCAGTACCTTCCAAGAATGGAAAGTGTTACTTGAAAATCAGACTGGAAACTCAATTAAAGTCATCAGAACAGACAATGGCTTGGAATTCTTGAGTCAAGAGTTTGATAATATGTGTAAGAAGGCTGGGATCAGTAGACACTTGATAGTAGAAGGCACACTCCTCAACAGAATGGTCTGGCTGAGAGATATAACAGAACTCTATTAGAAAGGGTAAGGTGTATGTTGTTTAATGCTAACCTTCCTAAGGTATTTTGGGGGGAGGCAGCTCAAACAGCAACTTATCTAATTAATAGAAGTCCATCAATGGCACTTGACAAGAGAACACCACAGGAGGTGTGGACTGGGAAACCACCAAATTTGTCCTATCTGAAGGTATTTGGTTGTGCAGCATACCCTCTTGTCAAGACTGATAAACTTGAGCCAAGGGCCAAGAAGTGTATCTTCTTGGGATACCCTAAAGGGGTTAAGGGCTATAAATTGTGGTCCTTGGAAGCTAGTGGTCCTAGATGTATCATCAGCAGAGATGTGACTTTTAATGAGCAGGAGATGCCTTGGAAATCAGATATTAAAGATAATTCTTCTGTTTCTGGAGGAGAATTTGAAATTGAGCTTCAGTCTTCTGAACCAGTTTTGCAGGGAGATGGAGCTCAGTCACATGAAGAGGCTGCTGTGAGTGATGAAGTAATTACAGCACCTATGGAAAGCACTGATGATGATAGTACTTTAGTGGATTATCAGCTGACTAGAGACAGAGATAAAAGAACAGTGAAACCTTCTTATAAGTTCAGTGAGTCAGATTATGTGGCATATGCATTGAGTTGTGTGAATGATGCTTATCTTGAACCAAGTACCTATAGTGAAGCTATGAAGTCAGTTGAGAGTAAGCAATGGCAATTAGCCATGGAATCCGAATTGAACTCTCTGCATAAAAATGGCACTTGGTATTTGACAGAAAAGGCAGAAGGAAGGAAACTTATAGACTGTAAATGGGTTTATAAGTTGAAACCAGGAATTGAGGGGGTTGAAAAGCCTAGGTATAAGGCTAGGCTTTTGGCTAAAGGCTTTACACAGGAAGAAGGGGTGGATTACAATGAAATCTTCAGTCTAGTGGTAAGACATTCCTCTATTAGGCTGTTGTTATCTGTTGTAAATCAGTTTGATTATGAGTCGGAACAATTGGATGTTACCACTGCCTTTCTTTATGGTGAATTGGAGGAGGAAATCTACATGAAACAGCCAGTGGGGTTTGTTGAAAAAGGAAAGGAACACTTGACATGTAGATTGGTAAAGTCAATTTATGGCTTGAAGCAATCTCCTAGGCAGTGGAACAAAAGGTTCAATGACTTTATGATTTCAAGGAATTTTGTGAGGAGCAATCATGACTATTGTGTTTATGTAAAAGAAGTAAGCAAGTCAGTGATGGTGTATCTTCTCCTGTATGTGGATGATATGTTACTTGCATCTCAAAGCAAATCTGAAATCAGGAAGTTGAAGGCTGATCTATCATCAGAATTTGAGATGAAGGATCTGGGGTGTGCTAGAAGAATCCTTGGCATGAATATTCAGAGGAATAGAGCTGAAGGTATGCTTTTCTTACATCAATCTGATTACTTTGATAAAGTGTTGAGAAAGTTTGGTTTTGAGGGTGCAAAACAAGCTCTCATTCCCTTAGCTCAACACTTTAGATTGTCTAAAAGTCAGTCTCCTGAATCTGTTGAATAAGAGGCAGAAATGGTGAATGTTCCTTATTGTAATGCTGTAGGAAGTTTAATGTATGGCATGATATGTACTAGGCCTGATTTGGCTTATGCTTTAAGTGTGGTTAGTAGGTTTATGAGTAAACCAGGGAAGCCACATTGGGAGGCAATCAAATGGATTTTTAGATACTTAAATGTGTCTAAAGAAGTGGGAATTCTGTATAAAAGGTGTGATGACAGTGTTGCTAATCTTAAAGGTTATGTTGATGCTGATTATGCATCAGATGTGGATAGGAGGAGATCAACTACTGGCTTTCTTTTTACTTTGTTTGATAATTGTATAAGCTGGAAATCATCTCTTCAAACTGTTGTAGGATCACAACAACCGAATCGAGTACATAGCCTTGGCGGTTCTGTAAAAAAGCAGCGTTTGGTTGTCTAGCTTGATGAAAGATATGAGATTAGAGGGTGGTATACCTTTGATCAGTTGTGATAGTCAAAGTGCCCTAGCATTATCCAAAAATCATGTTTATCATGATAGAACAAAGCACATAGATGTGCGTTTTCATTACTTGAGAGACGTGGTTATGAGTAATGGTGTGGTTTTGGAGAAAATATGCTCTCAACATAATCCAGCTGATATGTTGACTAAAGTTGTTCCAAAGGCCAGGTTTGTTTATCTTTGTTCCTTGTTGAAGGTAATGAAAATGGAAGACTAGTGTTAGTCTTATATATTACTTGTTTTTTAGGTGATTTCTGCTGGAAATTTGAAGTCTGCAAGTTCATTGTTTTTGGAAGTTGCTGCTGATATGGTTCTTGCTGGCTTGAAACAAATAGTATCTTTGTTTTGATATATAGTTCTTTGTTCATGTATGTAGTTCATGACAAAGAGGGTGATTTGTTAATTTTGTCATTTCACTTGACTATAGTTAGGTTAATTGTTAACCATGTTAGTTTGTGGTTAGTTAGAGTGAGCTGTCAGTTAATAGCTAGCTGTTACGTTTTGTTGAAGTAGTTAAGACTAGCTGTTGACTATTATTCATTTTTACTTTACTTTCTACATTTCTCAAATAATGAAAGTTCTTCTCTTCTTCTTTCATCCCTTTTCTTGTCATTCTTGTGTGAATCCATGACTGTCAAAAATAACATGTTCGATATAATGTATTCAAGTTACATAAATGCCCCTGAGTAACCAAGATGTAATCTTGACAAGGTATGTGAGACATACACGAGAATCCAACTTAAGATAGTAGCTTGAGATAGTAAATTTCCATTAACACTACTTTCAAACTTTCCAATTTTATTAACCAAAATGATTTTCTTGTTCTTTTTATTTTTAAACTTATTTATCCATGAAAAAGAACCTAATAAAAGCTTGGAAATAAAAAACAATCATTCTTTCCTTTTCACCTAGCCAAAGCCGAACACCCCTCCCCCTAATTTGATTTTCTGCCTTAATGTTAGTTTCGGGTCTCAGGTTTGTATTCTAATGTCATTTGATGATTATGATTAAATTTTTTTTATGGTTAATGAAGTATGTGAATTGAATTACTTGTAGGTGGTGAACTCAAACAACCAAGGGCATCAAGCTTGGTTGGTCAAAAGGTGAGGATAAAACGTGGATTGAGTAAACTTACGAAATGATTGTGATGAACAAATTGTATGAGTTAGTAGATGAGATTGTTTTAGCTTGGTTAGGATTGGGGTAGGTATGCTAGGATGTAGTATTGTTACTTGATTGACACTACAAGAAAAGACCAGATTAGCGACAAAATATATTGTGTCACTGCTTAGCGATGAAATGTGTCGTTAGTATGAATGCTGACTATTACTGACGTATTGTGTCACTTAATTGGTCACCATCGTTAACGCAAGAATCATCAACGGAATGTGTCGCTAAAGTTGGCGCAAAAAATTCCTGAGAAAATAATTAACCAGAATGTTGTTATAATTGGTGCGAAGGTTCCAGCCCTTTCTACCGACGGATTCCATCGTTGAATAATAAGGCACCATAATTTCTTGTGAAAATGTTGACGACCTTATGCAACATTACGATGAATTGCGTCGCTAATATTTGCGAGGAAAATTTTTCCGCTAATATTTTGACAGATTCCTTCACGACAACTATTGGCGGGAACATTCCCGCCAACATTAGAGACGCATTTCGTCACTAGGTCTGCAGTTTACTACCTATAAATAGATGTGCCAAGTAATGAGGTATCACCATCACAAAAAATATTTGCATACTTAAATTTGATGAGGGTTTTTAGTTCGAGAGATTGTGAGTTGTGTTTGTTATTTTGTATGTCTTAAAAGAAATGCATGAATGGATGTATCTTCGTTTGTTAGAAGGTTATTTGAACGACTAGTTCGTAGCAGGGGTGAAATAGTTCGTAGAGTTTTGTGAAGGTATTGAATTTTTTATCGCTATGGAAAGAAGATACGATGTCCATGCAGGAAATGCCGAAATAAAAAGATATTTTCGCATGTTGATGTGAAGAAACACCTGTATAGTCGTGGTTTTGTGTAAAATTATTACCAGTGGATGTATCAAGGGGAAACTGACGATCAATACAATGCGGTGTTGGAGGAGTCTTTGTGTAACGACCCAACTTAATAAATAAGCCTAAGTCGTTAGTACACAAAGCGGAAGCGTAGAATCTCAATAATTCATTTATAAAATTCCTTATTTCAAAAGACATTTAAGACAAAATTGATATTAAACCGTCACAATCACTTGTTTAATAAACGTTAGGCACGTCTGCCTCTTTTATTCAACAAACAAATTCATAAATCAGGAGAACATTTTTGGATAACAACCAAGTTTATGGATAAGTTTCAAAGACGTTTATAAGTGACATGATAAAACATCTTAGAACACACATTTAAGTTAATAATTAAAAAACACAAACTATTCTCAAAATATCCTAGGCCTTGGAGTACTCTAGCCCATCCAAAAGTCTCGCCTCGAAGCCTCAACGAGCATCAGCCGCCTTGCCTCGCCCCCGACTTCTACCATTACCTGAAAGGTGATATGTAACACCTCTAAGATAACTCAGTGAAAATAAAACGAAACTGAAGTAATGTATGATGCATTTGGAATGAGCTAAATGGCTAAAATATGAAGGCTAAACAATGCGATATAATTAAAGTGTTATAACAAAAATGTCATCAATCTTTTACAAACCGAGCACCCACCCATCTTACCCATGCACCGATTGTCTTGGAGGTTATCGTGATAGCTCACTCCACAAATCAAAGTTACATTAATCATCTTACTTCACAATGAATCTAGGCAATCACACAAAGTCACTTAGAAACATTTGAGCTTCCGGGCCATCACCACACAGCGCCTCGGAACTTGCTCACTCCACCACGATAACCACATGTAACATTGACCGCCTCACACCGTTACATAGGCTACAACCTCATGGCGCTTTAACATAATGTATAAAATACAAATTTTCATGCTAAACATACACACAATTAAACTTTCACTTGAACTCATCAAAACGGAATAAACAAGTATACCCAATCAGTATATGACTCGATCTTTCACTTGAAATAAATTATAAACACAATAAAGCATAAAATAACATCTCAAGATTAGATCAAAAGCATGGTTATAATATTTTCAATCCTCTTTCAATTCGCTTCCTTGCACTAGTCACCATTTGCTCGGTTATTTAACCTTTCTCTCAACAAAAACCACCTTTCTCTCTTACATTCAAGAGTATGTTTATGATCTAAAATCAGCTCCTAAATTTCCAAATTTAACTCTACATTCACCATGATCCAAACGAAGTCCAAACATCTTGTACCGTTACTCCGCTTTATTCTCACCTTTTTTGTAAAAAACAAGGCTTTACTTTAGCTTTGCTTCCTCCTACAAATCACAACCATTTTACAACTTACTTTAAGTTCAAATTATCATAAAATATCTCATCAATTAACATTTAAATAAAACCTGGAACCCGGTTTAACCAAAAAGTCACAAAACTAGCTAAAATTGGAGATGGTGTTTTCGGCCACTTGAGTTATTTTTGAGAAATAATTTGCTAACTTTATAACATGTTTTTCCTATGTAAAATACATATTTAGGCACTCAAAATTTTCAGAATTGAAAGAAATTAAATAAAAGCTAAAAAAACCTCAAAATTGGAAAAACTAGAAAGCTTAAAAATGGTCATCAATTAAGGTTTTGAGCTTGGATTCATCCATGGTTTCCTATTTTCAAGAGAACTTTTGAAATGAAAATCTTAGGGTTTGGAGTTTTTATTTGAAAGTGATTTTACAGAATTTAGAAGAGTTAAAAACTCAAAGCAAAGTTGTCTTATATTCATGAAAAAGAAGGAACTCAAAACCCACAAAATCCTAAGTGAAAAACTTGAAGTTCCATGAATGGATTATTACCCTGGGTTGTCTTAAACTTTAAAATTTTCTTCCAATCTTCCTTAAACCACTTTTCCCTTACAAATCTTGAAGAACCTCCTTGAATCCAAGCAAAGAGATAGAAATTGGAGCAAGAAAAATCCGCAACCCCTTCCTTCTTCTTGTGTTTGATTGTGAGGAGAGAGTTGAGAGAGATTTTTTTTCTTTTTTCACTCTAAGTGTCTAAAAATGAAATGATAAATATGGCTGAAACTAATTAGTTCCTAATTGCTAATAGATCCTTCTTCTCTTATTAATACAAACAAGAATCACACACCTTGCTTTCATGCCCTTGAAATGAGTTTAATAACTAACCAACCCTTCACTCTTAATTAACCATGGTTAGTTACTCTTTTATCATAAATTTCCACCTCTAGCTAACTTTAACCTTAGTTAACTATTAAAAACAACAAAATAGAGGTAGAAATCAATTCTAAAATAATTGACATTTAAACATAAAATCAATCAATTTCTAGAAATTTTAAATAAACATTCTAAATCCAAAACCGGGGCCTTACAATCTTCCAACCTAAAAGATTTTGTGTCCCGTAAAAGCTATCTACTAGGGAACAAGAATGGTTATCTCTCTCATCTTATTCTCTAATTCCTATGTAGCCTCTTTCGATAAGAGATTCCTCCACAAAATCTTAACTAGATTAATCATTTTATATCAAAGAATCTTTTGCTCAGCTGCTAAGATTTCCACTGGTGTTTCTTTGTAAGTCAAATTTGCATCAAAGACAACCGATTGAAAGTCAATTATATGCGACGGATCTGCTGTATATTTCCGAAGCATAGACATGTGGAATACGTTATGAAAAGCTGATAGAGCATGTGACAATACTAAACGATAAGCTAACCTTCAAACTTGACCTAGGATCTCAAAAGGCCCTATGAATCGTGGTCTAAGTTTCCCATTTATATCAAACTGCATTACACCCTTCATAGGGGGCAACTTTTAGAAACATGTGATCACCTAAAGTGAACTCTAAAGTACTACGTCGTGTATCATCGTAGTTCTTTTGTCAACTCTGAGCAACCCGCATTTGTTCTCTAATAAAACTAATTACATTGAGTAAATATGGAGATTTGGTGGAGGGTTCCATCACCCGATCTTCTAGACTATATCTGTGAACAACAAAACCCAATTATGAGATCGAACTAGAAGAAATTTTGTTTGGGAAGAAAAAGTTTTCCTCCCTTATGACAATGGGAAATTGACCAAGAGAATACAAGAAGAAAGAAGAAGAATTTCAATTTCAAGAAATTTAGTTGAAGTTAAGAATGAAGAGTCAAGACCTTGTATTTATAGGCAAAATAATCATCTAATTAAATTGGATTACTAACAAGATAAATACAAACTAATTACAAAGAATAAAATCCGATCTTATTCCTTATCTATCTTCCCTGTTGTCGATTTTATATGTATAAAATCAATAAGAAAAACTAATTTTTTCTATATATATATTATTTAAATAAATATTTATTTATTTAATCAATAATTTCAGTTAAATACCTATTGAATTCATTACTTCAATTATTAATTCTTCCTTATTAATAAATCTTATTTATTAATTATTGATATTTATTATTTAAATACAATATAATTTTTTGATTTTTTGAATGAATAATTATTTATTAATTTCTATTTAAATAATCAATATTATTTAAATTAATAATTAATATAATATTTACTCTAATCCTTTTAAATAATCGTTTTTATTTAAAATTAATAATAAATGTTTAATTATTAATTTCTATTTAAGTAAACACATTAAATAAATAATAAATAATTATTTATTAATAATATTTTATTATTAATTACCATTTAAATAAACACATTATTAAATAATTAAGAATAATATTAATATTAATTTTCATTTAAATAAACTCATTATTTAAATAATTAGTATCGTTAGTTATTTAAGTAAATTACTTTACTTAGATTATTCATTTCTTCAAAAGTCAAACAGATTACTTGTTTTGCTACAACGTTATTTGGACTAGTTCAGCGACCCGATGGACCTATAGATCATGAGCTTAATAATCAGTCAATTAAGTGATTAACTTATAATCATTTAATTACTTATTATCTAATTATGAATGATTCTACTATGAATTCATATAGCTGAACTCACCTTATTATAGATGAGTTATGTCCATTTAGTTTATCTTAATAATTATGTTTGTGATATATCCTTCACGTGAAAAAGTCATAATTACATATGGGTGAAATTTTCCCTTTTACCACTGTAATTACAACTTTATTCTTGTGTTCTCGCTGATTCTCCAATGAACGTTATCTGTAGTTAAACTAGAGATAAAGTTTTTCTGTGATAAATAGAAGTTGTGGCGCCACTTGTTAAAGTCTCAAATCAGTACATCAAGAGAGTTTCCTAAAGTTCTTAAAATGACTAGGTATCTCACTGATACCGTCACTCTTCAGAAGGTTATGACCTACAGTGGTTATTTTTTTTCTAGAAATTTTTTCAGATTTTTCTTCTTATCAAAATTTAGTATTTTTGGTGTTAACTTCTTCACCCAGATTCCGTTTTGCGCAAATAAGATATCTATTCTATTCATTTTTTTCGATCTATCAATTGAATCTAAATTCGTGGCGATCCCAATTTTGTAGAAAAAGTTATGAGCAAAATACTCTTTTGAACCTTTTGTTACTCAATGATCTGATCAGTAATTGCTTATAATCGGTCAAATCTTTGCTTATGATAGTCAGATTTTTTTTAAAAAAAATCCAGAATTTTTTTCTTCAACATTTTAGTACTTTAACCATAATTTCTTCATCCGAACTCTTTTTCACGCAAGTAAGATCAATTTCATTCATTTTTTCAATATCTATATATTGAATCTAAGTTCGGAGCAATCTCAATTTTGTAGAAAAAATTATGAGCAAAATACTCTTTCAAACCTTTTGGTTTTTTCACCAAGTAGTGACACCAACAAAGAGTTTTAAATATAAAAATTTGAAATAGAAGTCAAGTTTTATTTGGGCCCTATTTTTTAGGTCATTCTAACAAATTTCCGCAGTTATTTTCCGTCATTTCCCCACTTTCCCTTTCAATTAAAAGTTTCTCCAACTTTATCAAGTAAAGGGGACCACTGTGTTAAAAAGAGAAATTTAAATCAGTAGCCTCAATTTCTTAAAATATTTATAAATTTAACAAATCAAATAACTAATTAATTATCAGGAGAGATGATGATAATAAACATTCTATTTTATTTTTTAAGATAATATATCAATCTACATAAATCAACGATTAATTTTTTTCTATACATTTCAGGAGTGGAAGATCGATCACTTAATTAATCTCAATTAGTGTATAATTTTTTTAAAATCATTATAATATTTTAAATCAATATTTAAATATTTATTGTTTGTATCAATTAGTTTAAAAAAATACGCCACAACAATTTTTTATTTAAAAATTTAAAGATAAAGATTAGAATTGAAATAAACTGAACATGAGAGATTAAATTAGAACTTTAAAAATAGTGAAGAATTTAATTTGAATTTTTAAAAGATGTGAGGAATCAAATTAAAAAAATTTAGAACATTTCACGACTAAATTAAAATTGGGGCAAATGCGAGGGAGAGAAAAATACTAGAAATAAAATATGTGCAATTTTTTTTATAGATTTAATTATTGAAATACAATTTTATCAAAAAGTAACCAACTAGAAAAAGCCTTGAGACTAAAGAAACCGTAAATCCATGATAATGAGAATCACGGTTAAACCTAGATTTAAATAAAAGCCATGTCTAATTGAATAAAATATCTAGTACCTAAATATTCAAATATGAAAAAAAATATAATTTGATTAATAAAGTAGCAAAAATGGAATAGTAACATGCGTCAGATATTATTTGGCAGTCCTTCCACACTATTGTAATGTTTAGACAATTTTCTTGTCATTTTCATTGTCCTAAAACCTTTTTTTTTTTCTCGCTCCACCTTTTTTTACCCTTCCATAATTTAAATTTAATTCTTATTAAACAATATTAATGAACTTTTTACTATTTTAAAACAATTTCTTATGACTGCAGTTTTAAATTTATTTCTCATTTTGATAAATGGGACCACACTATCAAAAAAAGAGAAATTTAAATGAGTAGCCTCAATTTTTTTAAAAATATTTATTTAAATTCAAAATGAACTCATTAATTACATACCCTAATAATAATAATATAATAATAATATATTTCCTTTTATAACAATCATCAATTTATAGAAAAATAATTATTATTTATCTAGGACCAATTTTTAAAAGTTTACCAAAATAATATTTTTTTTTTCTAATTTTATTTTTAGTTTTTATTATTTTTAGTTAATAAATTTTAAAAAACTAATCTCTCATTTTATCATAAATTAATTATCAAATTAGATTTTGATCATTTATGTTGAAAATAATTATTTATCTAAGGGGTTTATTTCGACACCTTTCAAAGGTTGAATTTACCTTCGAAAAAAGAAATATCGAAATTTTTTAAAATATTTTTCAAAGGTTCCGACCTTTGAAAAAAGTCAAGTGTCTTGCAGTGAATTTTTCATACCCCATTTACCCTCCCTTGATTCACTCTATTTGATTTGCTAACTATTCGGTTTTTTTTTTCAATTCTCAATTATATATTTAACTTTGATTTTATTTCCTTAATATCTGTTATGATTCTTTTTTTTTTTTGTTATTATTACTTATTTTTTAAAAGGAAAAATTTACTACACTATAGTGTTTTATTCTATGTTTATAAAGTACAGTATAGTGTTTATTATTATTGCTTACTTTTTAAGAGAAAATTTACTATATTGTATTTTTTTTTCCTAATGTACAATACAATGTTTAGTATTATTACTTACTTTCCTCTTCCTTGTACCTTCATCTTCTTCGTTGAGATCTCGTTATTAACTTCTTTTTCTTCTTATATTTCTGAGTTTTTTGTCTCTAAAATTCTGAGATCTATTTTTTTTATGCGTCTTAGTTTTTTTTTCCTTTTTTTCTTTTTGGAGATTTGCAATCAATGGTAGATTTTTATCTTCCCAAAAAATCATCCCAAATTTTCTAGTCTTTTTACTCCTCCCCTTTTCAAATCCCTTCGTCTTCTCTTTCCATTTCAAATGTTTTAAAACTTTAAATTTTTTCCCGTAACATGAAAATTTTCGTAAAAGCTATACAGAAATTGCTAATGAAGGGTTTTTTTTTTAAATAGATAAAAATATTTAGGGTAGAATTGAAACTTTTAAAACGTTAGAGGCAAAATTGAAATAAACCCTGAAGGCTAGAGATATTTTGTGGTTATTTGTGATATTAATCGAGATGCTTATAAACTAGCCGGAGCTTTCAAGACTGCCTCTCATATAAATGCAATCCCTAATCAAATTAACAAATCTACCTTGTTCCAAAATGAATCTCAAAACCATAAGATCTGATCAAATTAAAATTCATAATAACTAACTATTTTTTATTATATAAATAAATCAGATAAAATGAAATTAAGATATTAAGTTTTGGACCTTTTGGTTTTGCCCTTGTGATTTCAATAATGGCATCTTCACATTTTATTTATTTTAATTTTGCACAAGACACAAAGACATTTTATTTAAATTTTAACAAAACTTTTGAAGGAGAATCAAGAAAACCTTCTCTCAAAACACAATATGAAGAAAGCTTCAGAACTACAAGAGGAGATCAAAAGGTTGGGAGTATGGGACTGTGGCAGCCCATTATATGACTCCTACGAGCTAGCTTCTCTCAGCCATGTAATCGAATGACATCTCACGTCGTTGTCGCCGCCCTATCACGGTGGATCGCGACGGTTCCTCTTCAACAAAGTCTCCCATTCCTACAATGTCAATTCATCGACATCGACATCAGTTACAATGAGATCCACATCCATTGGACGGCGTGGTGGATCAGCTTCTTCTTTCTCCTCTTCCTCCTTCATGGCCGTTGCCGTTATGAAAGGATCTATGAAGAAGAAGTTCGTAGGCGGAATGAAGAACACTTTTTCTGCTATTTTTAACTGTAAGTATGGGAAGCATGAAGCTGGTAATTCAAACTACTTTATATCACTTTTCTTAAATCTTATGCAATAAATTTACTTATATTATTTTTTTCAAAATATTTATTATAAAGTGTTGTGGGGTGAAATTGGATTACACGTGGAATTTTACAACTTGACAAAATTTGTCTACGCACCTCGTCTGACCGCAGTACCAGGGCACCTAGTCGACCGTGGTACTTAGGCACCTGGTCCAAAGCACCTCTACTTAGTCTAAAGCACCTCTACCTGGTCTAAAGCACCTGGTCCAAAGCACCTGGTTCGAAGCATCTTGTGACGACCCGTCACTTTTAAATAAATTAAAATCAGAGAAAACAGCGGAAGTCTTTTAATTTACGAAAAATTGGCGTGGTTTTGTTTGAAAATTGGCATGCCGAAAACCTGTTTACATCCTAATTTTCAAATCTAACAAAATCTCATGGACTTTAAGTCCAAATCAGGAGTTCAAATATATTATATCATAAAACATCAACATTAGGCTCTTAGGAGCCAAATACAAAATACAATTTCTTAAAGTTCATCAAAATAAGACAAACTTTACAAATCCATTAGTCCATCTCGAGGTCAGCATCCCTCGATCACGCAGCACCACCTCCTCCTCCTCGACCTCTAGCCAAGGCATTACCTGAAATTGGTTGTAATATCATGAGCTAACAAACTAAGCCCAGTGAGAATAATAAGCATAAAAAGTAAAGATAGACCTCAAACTCGCATTCCGATTTGTGTCCAATTAAACCGACACAATCCTTCCTAGAATTCTCCAAAGTCTAGGTCATTCTATTTCATATTTTCCAATTGATGATACAATTAGCACACTTAGTCTAATTATTCATCCTTTTACTTTTTATAACACAAATGACTCCTAAAGTCATTCAAACTCTAGGCAATTTCATTTATACTTTTAAGGATGATTTTGATAATAATCGTAGTCAATACTCATCCATCACCATCATTATGACATAAGTAATAAAAGTAAATGAGTTTTTCCATCATATTTAACATTTCATTTCTCTTTTCATCAATCGTATGCATAAAAGTAATGTGTACATCCCGTAGGAAACGCATTCGCCATTTATGCATGAAATGAAGGCAACGTGGATATTCACATTCATCCACCATTCCTTGTGCATGAGGAACATGGATATTCACATTCATCCACCATTCCTTGTGCATGAGGAACATGGATATTCACATTCATCCATCATCCCTTATGCATGAGGAACATGGATATTCACATTCATCCATCATTCCTTACATTTCCATTCTCACTTTTTTTTCCTTTTTCACTTTCTTTCTTTTTCATTTTCTTTTCTTTTTCACTATCTTTCAATGATGCAAAGTGTTATAGTACAATAAATGATGATGCAATGTTGTTATGCATATGCTTTGCAAAAGTAAATAAAGTAAAGTGCGAATATTAAAGAGATCGAATTCAACATAAAGTACAGAGCATAAAGTAAATTACATAATGATAAATATAGATAAGAATCTCGGACGAACGATATGTCGATCGAACTCCGGTATCAATAATAAGATTAGAAACATAACTTAAACGATTAACCTAAATCTTCAAGGATTCTAAACTTCCAATAATCCAAGGTTCTATCAACCGTTCTTATCAAAGTCTTAGATCCTTTAACTTCCAAATGATCCATTCTAAACTCCGAAACTAATCTAACTTAGAATCTTCTAAGATTCGAGGCTTTCCATCGAGAAATCCTAAGTTTCTCGCCTAAAGGATTAACTACAAATCCTAAGTCACTAACTCACTCCCTCTAATCTTAGTTTGGATTCTAATCTTAGTTTCCGATTCTACAAACCATTACACTTATTTGATTTCTATAATTACTTTAAATCCTAACTATTCTCACCTTAATAAAAGTGAAGACTTTGCTTCTAAACACCGGAAGAGCAATCAACCACGCGGTTCGAAAACACCTACAATTAAGTTATATCGCAAAATCAATAACTTTACCAACTATCGATCAAACAACTACTAAACATACAAAGCGATGAAAAACCCAACAATTCCCACAAAGAGGCCCACGGCCTTATCATCAAAATGGGGTCTCGGGTTTGGTTTTCCGGCTTTTTGGTAATTTAAATACGTTTTGAGTTGGTTTTGAGCAAATTCGATAATCCCGATTTCAATGGGTATCGATATTTAGGGTTTTCGAACATTAATCTCTTTCCCGAAACGAATTTAAATAAACATTCATTCATTAATTTCTAACCCATTTTCAATCCCAAAAGGGTAAATTTCAAACGGGAAGGGTTTCGACTGAAACTCGGTTTTAGGGTTATGGGATAGTTTCCAAAAACACTTAAAACTACTCCCGAATTGACAAACACCGAGTTTCACGGCAAGAAATCGAAAGATGAAAACTCCATTAAAACACTATTTGGAGCTTAGGGTTTCAAGAGAAACTTACCGAGAACTCCGTGGATCTCGAGAGAAACGTGCGATGGGTAGGTGGAAAAGATTCGTATGATCGATACCTTTCCAACGGACCCGGAATCAAGTCGATCGGTTGAGAAATGAGCAAAAACCAAAATTGAAATAAAATGGGAAAATGGGGGAAGGAGGCTACGGCTTGGAGGAGAAAAAGGAAGAAGAAAATGACATTTTTGCTTGGTCAAATCCAATTTAAAGTGATAAATGAATAGTGATTTGACTTTTTAAGAATTTTGGAAATGACCAGGATACGTCCTTTTTATGACTTTTGACTTAAAAACGAATCCCGAACATCTCAAACTATCCCAATGGTGATTAATAATTATTAATTGGCCCGTTAATAATTATTAATACCATTTAAACGTATTTAAATAAATAAAGCCATTAAAATGAATTAAAATGAAACAAATTACTAAATTCTAATTTAATAATAAATAAATGAATTCTAATTACTCAATTAAAATAAAATAAATAAAAGTTTTTTTTTTATCACAAAATAACGGGACGTTACACATCTGGTCTAAAGCACCTGGTCCGAAGCACCTGGTCTAAAGCACCTCGTCTGACCATGGTACCTAGGTATAAAGTCCATGCACCTGAAAAGACCTAGCTACGCAGTCTTCGACATAGGCCTAATACTTAAGATTGAATACAAGTATCCACTTGGGAAATGACACGTGGCGCAACCCACAAGCGACACGTAATTGAGAAGCAACACATGACCCAATCCTGAAGCGACATGTGGCACAATGATGTCATCAACCTAATCTCCTATAAATAGGAGAAGAAATTCATTCATTAGGTAACTAATCTCTACTACGACTCTCTAGCACACTAGCTCTGCTTGCTCTGACTTTAGCATCGGAGGGTGTTAGGCCGGCACCACACTGGTGCACTTTTCCTTTCCTGTGCAGATACCTACGTAGCACGCCATCGAAGCAGCGCACTATCTCCGACTCATCCCATAAATTAAGTTCATTGCCTACGTGGAAGCTATCCATTTTCAGGTAACAACATTTGGCGCCGTCTGTGGGGAGAGTATATAACTAAGTGCTCTACCATCAAGGATGGGTCGTAGAGGTCAGCAACACGGTGATGATACTGAAGACGGTGAAAACCGTAACGCTCGTAATACGAAACATCAAACTCGTAGCACTAGGGAGCTACAACAAGTTGATGAAAATCAAGAAGTGGAAAGAGTTGTGTTAATGCCTGACGGAAGGGTTGATGCTTTAGAAGAACAAGTCCGAGGTGTGAATCGAGATCTTGCTAAAGTACTCGAAATCCTTACACAGAGAAATGACCATCAATCCCCTACTGACAATCAAGAAGTCCAATCCAAGAAAGATAAAGAATCTATAGAACGCATAGTAGAATCGCTGAATCATGAGAAAGGTGGTTCAAAGAGGAAGTCAAATCTAAATATCCAGGACAATTCCTCCTTCTCTCATAACTCTCCACGCAACCAGCATCTTAGTAAGAAACGAAAGTCAGACCTCAGAGAAGTTCTCAATCAAAAGACAAAAGAATATTCAGATGTTGTGAAGTCTACTGCAGAAAGTGCCCAGCCTTGGGCGCCAGAGTTGAAAAAACTCCAAGATCAACTTGGTCATATGAAGAAAGAGTGTAGAGGAAAGATTACTCTTGCACTAGAAGATCTACTTAAGCAAACTGAGCCGCCATTCACAGATGATATAATGGAGGTGGAACTTCCCACCAAATTCAAAATGCCAACTATGACCACGTATGACGGTTCAAAGGATCCACTCGAGCATGTCGATACGTTTCAGACCTGGATGGAGCTCCAAGGAGTCCGATATGCTATCAAGTGTAGGGCGTTCCCCCTTACATTAGGAGGCCCTGCTCGCGGGTGGTATAGACAGCTCAAGCCAAGGTCCATATCTTCATTTAAAGATCTTACTCGGTCTTTTGTAACTCAGTTTCTTGGAGGAAGAGATCATAAGAAACCAGCCACGCACCTTCTGACTGTGCGTCAAAAGTCAGAGGAGAGTCTCCGCGACTATGTAATGAGATTTAACAATGAGGCACTGAAGGTGGAAGGTTACAGTGATGACATTGCTCTGACTGCCGTGATGGCTGGCTTGAAAGACGAAAAGTTCTTGTGGTCACTAGGAAAGAAAACGCCTGCTACATACATAGAGCTACTTGCTCGAGCATAAAAATATATGAGCTCCGGAGAATTACTTAATGCAAGAAATACTTTAGATGAAGGAGGTAGTAGTAAACAATCAGACCACAAGAAAGGAAACAGAACAGAAGATTTTTCCTGGAAGATTGATCGTCATGAGGATGACAAAAGAAGGAGATCAGATGACCGACTTGACAAGCAAAGTCTTCCTTCTAGCAAGTTTAAAAAATACACTCCTACCACGGTCCCGATTGAACAATTACTCTTGGAGATCAAAGACAAAAACTTGGTAAAGTGGCCGCCTAGGATGATAATGAGGTCAAACAAGAGGAACAAAGACAAGTATTGCCTCTTCCACAAAGACCACGGGCATACCACCTCTCATTGCTTCGATCTCAAGGAATAAATTGAGACCATAATTCAAAAAGGGTACTTGAAAGAATTTGTAAGAAGTAAAAGAGATGAGGAAGATCAGGACCGTGATGATCAAAATTTTCAATTGGAGAAGTAAGAACCATATTCGGGGGCCCGACTATTGAAAAGGAGTCCAAGCTCTAGAAAGGACCATGCTGGGTCACTAAGGTATTGGCCTCATCTAAAAGACTCTACAATACCTATGAAGATGTCAAGCAACATAGATTTTATTTCAACAATTTAATTTATTGCAATTTTCATTTCCAATAAAGTCTTCTATTGTAAGAGTTCGAAAATAAAATGAATAAAATTATATTTTTTCTACTTATTGCATTCATGAGAGTTAGATCATTCGAGAAAAATGAGACTCGAGTTAGACTTCAAGACATAAAACTCTACTCGAGTGGGGGCCAACTATGCGATTCTACTGCAACAAAATTAAAAATGTTCTAAGTCCATCAAGGTGGAAGAGCAAAAAGTTTTAAGTCCGCCTAGGTGGAAGAACAAAAAGAAAATGTTCTAAGTCCACCAAGGTGGAAGAGCAAAATAAAAATGTTCTGAGTCCATCAAGGTGGAAGAGCAAAAAGTTCTAAGTCCGCCTAGGTGGAAGAACAAAAAGAAAATGTTCTAAGTCCACCAAGGTGGAAGAGCAAAATAAAAATGTTCTGAGTCCATCAAGGTGGAAGAGCAAAAAGTTCTAAGTCCGCCTAGGTGGAAGAATAAAAAGAAAATGTTCTTAGTCTATCAAGGTGGAAGAGCAAAAAGTTCTAAGTCCGCCTAGGTGGAAGAACAAAAAGAAAAAGTTCTAAGTCCGCCACGGTGGAAGAGCTAAATAAAAAAAATTCTAAGTCTACCAGGGAGTGTAGGGCTCGCACGAGCCGCACCTGGTAGAAGAATTTAAAACGACTAAAAAATTTCAAGTCTACCAGGGAGTGCAGGGCTCGCACGAGCCGCACCTGGTAGAAGAATTTAAAACGACTAAAAAATTCCAAGTCTACCAGGGAGTGCAGGGCTCGCACGAGCCGCACCTGGTAGAAGAATTTAAAACGACTAAAAAATTCCAAGTCTACCAGGAGTGCAGGCCTACACGAGCCGCACCTGGTAGAAGAATTTAAAACGACTAAAAAATTCCAAGTCTACCAGGGAGTGCAGCGCTCGCACGAGCCGCACCTGGTAGAAGAATTTAAAACGACTAAAAAATTCTAAGTCTACCAGGGAGTGCAGGGCTCCCACGAGCCGCACCTGGTAGAAGAATTTAAAACGACTAAAAAATTCTAAGTCTACCAGGGAGTGCAGGGCTCCCACGAGCCGCACCTGGTAGAAGAATTTAAAACGACTAAAAAGTTCTAAGTCTGCCACGATGGAAGAGCTAAATAAAAAAAAATTCCAAGTCTACCAGGGAGTGCAGGGCTCGCACGAGCCGCACCTGGTAGAAGAATTTAAAACGACTAAAAAGTTCTAAGTCCGCCACGGTGGAAGAGCTAAATAAAAAAATTCCAAGTCTACCAGGGAGTGCAGGGCTCGCACGAGCCGCACCTGGTAGAAGAATTTAAAACGACTAAAAAATTCTAAGTCTACCAGGAAGTGCAGGGTTCGCAAGAGCCGCACCTGGTAGAAGAATTTGAAACGACATAAAATTCTAAGTCTATTAAGGAATGCAGGGCTCACAAAAGACGCACCTAGTAGAATAATTTGAAACGACTTAAAATTCTAAGTTTACTTGGGAGTGCATGGCTCTTACAAGCACCATCTCGTAGAAGTTACACCTACGAAGAACGCTTAGAAAATTGGAAGTTAAATCAATCAAGGCTCAACAAGAAATCAACTGTCGGAAAACCAATTTAAAGAGTTGGTTATTATTATAAAAAAAAAAGGAAAAAAAAATAAGAAGAAAAAAAAGGGGGGGGGGGGAAAAGCAAAAAGCTGCTGTAGCAGTTTTTTTTTTAATAAAAAATTAAAATTAAAAAAAAAAAATTAAAGGGGCGCGGGTCAGGTTTTGACCCGAGGGCAAACCACTATCAGTGGTTTAAAAAAAAAATTAAGAGGGTCGCGGGTCAAAACCTAACCCGCGACCTCCCCGCGGGTTAGGTTTTTACCCGCGAGTCTGTGAACCCCTCCCCATTATTATTTTTTTCCCTTTTTCTTACTCCTTCCTCTCTACACTTGTGATTAATTCAATTTTCTTTCAAATTTTGTAATCTTTTCTTCAATAAAAGATAGAAAATTTTAATATATTTGATTTCAAGAGAATTTTTACTCTTAAAATCAAAGGGGGCGAAGTATGTGATGATTAAATGTGACGACTTGGACATACAACCCAACTCCAAAATGACCAGAGACAGAAAATTCAACCTACCAAGCTTCAACACTTAGTATTTTCTCAAAAAAAAAATATGACAGAAAATTTAATTACAAAGGAGAAATACAAGCTACAAACTATCAAAATTTTGACGAGTGCAACGGTAGAAAATTCAAGCTACAAAATTCAACACTTAGAATATTTTCAGAAATATCACCGAAGAAAAATTCTACTTTGAAAGAATACTCCCAAGTAGCATTGAACTCGCATCTCAACTCAACTCGGGAGTAGGGGGCCTCTGTTGTGGGGTGAAATTGGATTACACGTGGAATTTTACAACTTGACAAAATTTGTCTACGCACCTCATCTGACCGCAGTACCAGGGCACCTAGTCTACCATGGTACTTAGGCACCTGGTCCAAGGCACCTCTACCTAGTCTAAAGCACCTCTACCTGGTCTAAAGCACCTGGTCCAAAGCACATGGTCTAAAGCACCTGGTCCGAAGCACTTGGTCTAAAGCACCTGGTCCGAAGCACCTGGTCTAAAGCACCTCGTCTGACCGTGGTACCTAGGCATAAAGTCCATGCACCTGAAAAGACCTAGCTACGCAGTCTTCGACATAGGCCTAATACTTAAGATTGAATACAAGTATCCACTTGGGAAACGACACGTGGCGCAACCCACAAGCAACACGTAATTGAGAAGCAACACATGGCCCAATCCTGAAGCAACACGTGGCACAATGATGTCATCAACCTAATCTTCTATAAATAGGAGAAGAAATTCATTCATTAGGTAACTAATCTCTACTACGACTCTCTGGCACACTAGCTCTGCTTGCTCTGACTTTAGCATCGGAGGGTGTTAGATCGGCACCACACTGGTGCACTTTTCCTTTCCTGTGCAGGTACCTACGTAGCACGCCGTCGAAGCAGCGCACTATCTCCGACTCATCCCATAAATTAAGTTCGTTGCCTACGTGGAAGCTATCCATTTTCAGGTAACAACATAAAGTAATGTGTATATATATAAAGTGGGACTCAAAACACATCGACCTTATGAGAGAATGCACCGATAGCTATCCGGTCTGAGAAATATCATTTGTCAAAAAAGAATAAAACTTTTGCCATTTTTGAAAGTGTCAAATTTTAAAATGGCATTTTAGAAAAACCCCTTTATATAATTGTATTTTTTAATATTGTATGCATATTGAAGTTTATTTAATTGTAAAGTAATAAAAATAGATTTGCTTTATTTTAGATATTACATCAAATTAGGAGAGTGGATGTTCATCTTCAACCTTATGAGAGGGGGCAATGACATATAATGTAAAGACCCGAGACTTTTAAATCATTAAATCATAGAAAACACACTGGAAGACTAAAAAATCGTGAATATAACCTATCAAATTCATTTAATAAACGTGAGGTTCCAAATTCTTTTGATCATTTCAAAACGAAACTGGATAAAAAAAAAGTTTCAATAGTCCAAAGAAAAGGAAAATACTTAAATACTCTTCATAGAGTAGGTATTCATACTTCCTCAATCACAAACATAAAAATATTTTAAAAATAAGAGATTAAAAAAATTATCACAAATCAAGATGTGGATAAATTACAGCCATGAAATTTAGGGAGAGGAGTACATCGGTTTTTATGCCAAAGAAAAATCTTAAAATTAACAACGTAATAGAAAACCCAACAATATCCAAATATCCATGAAAATAACTAAACTCTTCTTTTAAATCAAGAAAAGACTCTTCAATTTAGTCCACAGTCACCGCCACCAAGAGTCAACACCATGGTCCATGAGTGAAAAATAAATGCGAGACAAATTACAATCTAAAATAACTTTTAAAGTCCGTAGTACTACCCAATCACCTTATTTGAGTGTAAACCCCGAGTTATCCTAAACTTGCTTGTAGTCTCAAAACATGTATATCCCACTAGATATACCTTTATTCGCTATAAAGCATACCCTCAATAGATACGTCTTACATATTTTCATCAAACACGACTCATGAACACATAATGGATGTTATGTGATACTCATACCCATTCTTCTATGATCATATCCACACTCGATATATGATCAATAGAAGACGGTTACCTGACAACTTCTATAACCTAAACAACATCTCGATAACTGAGTCCTGCAAGCCCTCCTAGTTATTACACAAATATAAGGTCGGTCCATTACATGGTCCCTCCCTTACACAGTCTTTTTGTTTCACACCCACCCGTCACAACACAAATGACAAACCGAAAACATAGTCAATCCATAAAAAATTGATTATTTATACCTCCTCACAGATGGGAATCTCTCCTAGGCGCTCATAATCAAATAATTTCATCAATTAACAACTTCCTAGTACCTCCCCTTGGGAGTCTAATAACAATTAATCACAACATCTTATCAAGTAATAACATCCTATGTACCTCCCACATTTGGGAGTCTCTAATATCATTAATTCATCAAACAAAAAGTATTTTAATGCTAAGAATCAACAAGATTAATGATGTGTTCCCTAACTTATCATTTCACAGATACTTTCCTTGAAGTTGCCCCAATTCAAATAATTCTTTGGGATTAAATTCTCAGATAATTATCAAAATTGCAATTTGTCCCTCACCGTATCTTTCAATGATTATTTTCAAGGTGAGCTCCTTCGGTATCAACAAAATTATTCATAGACCACCTAATCAAAACAATTCAAAGCTAAATTACAAAATAAAATTACAAAACCCTAATCCTTTAAATAAAATTTAGGAACTAATTATCGCCTTTTGGAGTTTGAAATCATAAGGTAATATTATGGGTTTTAATTAATTAAAATTTTGCATCTAGGATAAACATTGAAGGAATATGGTCACTATTTCTAACTTATTGGGTTCTCCTAAAATTAAAACATTTAGGTTTGGAAAATACAAATAAGTAATTTGAGCTCAGAATTGAAAACGGTCTGTTGATGACGAGACAATCTCAACAGATTATTCAAAATTTAGAAATAATATAAAAATAAAATAAATCTAAAATCACTAAAATACCCTTACCTTTGAAACAAGTGGTTAGATAATATTAATTAAATATATTTTTTTACCTTACATCTAACTACTTTGGCTATTTTTCTGGTTGGCAAATAAAATCTAAATTTTCAACCGTGTACTAGTTTAGTGTAGTTATTATAGAGTAGCGAAGGTGGGATAATTAATCTTTCATAATAACACTAGTTTACCCGGTATAATAGGAAGAACGAGTGGAGTGAATGTTTGCAAGGTGAGTCAAATAAAACCCTTCATCAGCAATATACCAATTGCAAGTGAAATCTGTGCATTTTCTTTTAAGCCATTCTTCATTTGGAGTTGGAAATATTTGAAACGAAAATTGCACCAAAACAAAGTACTTCCCAATATATTCATTTCGAAAACTAAAACTGTATGCTTGTTTAATCCTCGGAACATGCTCGCCTAGATCGTCGTCTTTTCATTTGCAATGCACATTCACTAAAGCTCCATCCATATCCAAGAAATTAATAAATGTTAGCGTCCATTTAACTCCCGGGACTAGCCACTTCGCTGCATCTTCGTTCCCTTTCGTCGTTGGCGTTGGCACATTACCTTACCATATCATTATTGATTGATGCCATTGCAAGAGCTAGTACTAAAACTAATGACATTGAATTTAAAGCTCTCATTTTTTTATTTTTATTTTTTGTGTTTCTTTTTCTTTCAAGTTAATATTGAATAGGGTTGTAACTTTTCCATCCCTTATATATTATATATAGTCAAGTGAAGGGACGTTGTCATTGTTCTTTGTATATGGAACATAAAAAGCAAATTATTGTTGGCTAATTGGTTTAGAATATTACCTTTTAAAGGTGGATATTTTTTTTTTCCAATTGTTTTTCCATATATAGTCCTTAATAAATCAGTTATCTTCTTATCTCTTCGTTTTAAAAATTGGTTATTAAAAAAACTAAAGTCCTAAGATTATGATCGAATATAGCTTTATATAAGTACTTAATTAGTTAATTAAGGTTTATTTATTTTAACAATTTAAGTTTTTTTAATACTATTTTAAAAAAAACAGTTTTCTCCTTTTTTTAAATATAAATAAATAAAGATTCAATGTAAATGTTTAAATTCCCATTGTTTGAAGGGTTTTTTTTTTCCCTTTTAGTATGTTTTAACAAACCTATTTTCTTAGAATATTGAATTTATTATCTTTTCAAAATCATATATTATAGTGATTTTAAATATACAATTAAGGCTCCATAAAAAATATACAATTAAGGCTATTTGATGATGAGCTTATATTAACAATAAAAAATTGAATTCTATTTGATGAAAAATACTTGTCTATAGTTTATCGACTAATTTTGGGATAATTTATACATAATAATCCTAACTCTAACTTATGAGTGGTTAGTTTCCTCTTTGTTACATTTAAATGGTGTTTAATAGGGGAGCTCATCTCCTTGAAAAAATACAACAGGAATGCGTTTAAGAAAACTATGATGTTGGCGTGGAATTGTACTGAAAGTCTACGGTTTACTGAGATTGAGGAGAATATTTTTCAGATCATTTTTCCTAATGCACAAGGCATGCTCTCTGTGCTGAACAAGGGACCATGGCTTTTCGAAGATAACCTTTTCGTTCTGGCTCAATGGGATGGTAAGTTTAAATCAAGAGTGGACCTTCTGGGGGTGTGTCAATTCTGGATTCAAATACATGGCCTGCCATTTGACTGTCGAGGGCGTGCTGTTACTTCTTTAATAGGTGCAAGAGTAGGTAAAGTCATAAGGGAGGAAGTATCCTTTGCTACCGATGGAGTTACTCAGAGACGTTTCATTCGTCTCAAGGTTGAGGTTAATATAAAAAAACCTCTTATTCGAGGTTTAATCATTGAAAATGAAGGCTGCAAGAAGTGGATATGGATTAAATATGAGAGACTCCCCAAATTCTGCTCATATTGTGGAATCATTGGGCATGAAGCTTCGATTTGTGAAGCAAAGTTAAAAGTGGAAATCAATGGAGAAAGAAGCAGTGGAGATGTGTATGGAGATTGGATTCGTGCTGATCTACATAAACCATCATCACATTCCCAAACTTCCAATCCTCCATATCAGGGACGTCCAAACTCTGGTGGTGTCGGTCGCCGGATGGAGGCGGATTCAGATCTCGTTGGTGAGGCAGTGAGACCTAATCCATCTAAGGAAAAGGAGGGAATTGTGGCAATTTCAATTAATGCGAAGGAGAGAATGGTGGAAAATTCAGTTAAGGAAATGGAGGGATCTGTGGCTGTTCTGGCGAAGAGCAATTTAATTGATCAAACGGCTATTCTAGCGAAGAACAATTTAATAGCTCAAACGGCTATCTCAGGAGGAAAATCAGGGATTGGACAGTCAATCATTATTGATACGATGGAGGTAGAGGATTTGGAGGAAATTTTAAGGAAAGAATCTCAGCATGAGAAATTGAGAGATCTGGTAGATATCCCCATTGGGCAGGCTTTGGTGGATGATATTGTAGACAAACCTCACACTTTTGCAGCTAATGGGCCCTCAGCCCAAAAGCGAAATCCTGTTACAAGAAGTAAAAAACTTAATTTACTGAGAGGTAAAAGTACAAATATTAAAAAGCCTTCACCGTCTAAGATGAGAAGTATTACTGCTCATGGGAAGCGCAACTTGGAAGATTATGATCTCCCTGCTTCTTTGGGTTTATCACAGCAATCTGGGAAGAAACACAAAACGACCTTTGCAGCAAATGAGGGGTCTGATAATCAGGCACAAGAGACCATGGTTGAAGGGTCTCTTGTGCAGCAGCCATGAAAATCTTAAGTTGGAATTGTCAAGGGATTGGGGGTCCTTTGACAATTCGTAGCCTTCGGGAGCAAATTCAGCTCTTCTCCCCTGAACTGGTGTTTCTCTCTGAAACAAAAAACAGACAGAACATCATTCAAAATTTGAAAAGGAATTTACATTATGATTCTTGCTACATTGTTGATCCCCAAGGTATTGGTGGGGGTCTTTGCCTTCTTTGGAGGGCTCCTATTATTGTTACTATTGTAAAAAGTGCTTCCTTTTTTATAGAAGCCTTGATTGAAGACCCAGATTCTGATCTCTGTACTCCTTGGAGATTTTGTGGAATCTATGCAAATTCAGTTGATAGTGTTCGTGAAAAACAATTTGTTGAGTTACATAAGAGAATTGAGATTGGTGGAGCTTCGGTGTTGCTATTGGGAGATTTTAACGACCTTTTACATAGAGAGGAAAAAAATGGTGGCATTCCTCGGTCTGTTCAAAGCTTGAGAGCTTTTAGAAATTTTGTCTCCGAAAATCAGCTTGTTGATATAGGCTTTCATGGATTCCCTTTCACTTGGACAAATAGACGTGACCCGGATGTATTTGTCCAGGAACGAATTGACAGGGGTTTAGGTACTGAAGGATGGCTTTCTCTCTTCCCAAAGACTATTATCAATCATCTTGATTCGTATGGTTCGGATCATCGTATGTTATTACTAGATACAGACCCTCATCCTTATAAAAAGAACACATATTTTAAGTATGATCAGAGGTGGAGCAAAGAGGAAGATTGCATTATTGCTATAAAAAAGGCTTGGGCTTTATCTTTTCAAGGTAGCCCTTCCTTTAGAATAATGGAAAAGTTGAAGGCGTCTAAAGGTAATATTCTGGCCTGGAGGAAGAAATCTAAATGGAATGCAAGCAAAAGCTTGGTGGAAACGAAGGAGGCTCTATACCGAGAGCAAAATTTGATTATTCCGGATATGAGAGAAATTCGAAGATTAGAGGAAAAAATGAAAGTTGCAATAAATGCAGAGGAGCATTTCTGGCGTATCAAAGCCCGAAATCTTTGGCTAAAAGATGGAGATAAGAATACTAAATTCTTCCATTCTAAAGTCAAAGGTAGAAGACGTCTTAATGCTTTACGAGGGCTTGAGGATGATAATGGAGTTTGGCAAGATGGAGAAGAGCAGGTGGCAGCAATTGGAATATCCTATTTTTCCAATCTTTTTGCTTCTTCTCCCCCTGGTGATTTCGATGATTGTCTCAATGCTATTGTGCCTAAAGTTACTCAGCAAGATAATTTGAGACTCACTGAGGCAGTATCTGAGGCTGAGATTAAGAAGGCAGTGTTCCAAATTCATCCGAATAAATCGCCAGGGCCTGATGGGATGACAGCGGGTTTTTTCCATGATCATTGGGATATTGTGAAGGGGGAGGTGTTCCAAATGGTGAAAGATTTTTTTTCTAGAGGACGTATGCTCCGCAAACTGAATCATACTTTCATTACTTTGATTCCTAAGACCAAATGTCCTCGATCCATGAAACATTTGAGGCCTATATCTCTTTGTAATGTCATTTATAAAGTTATATCAAAGGTTCTCTGTAATAGGCTGAAGATCCTCCTTCCCCGGTTGATAAGTGATTGCCAGACTGCCTTTGTAAGTGGTAGACATATCACGGATAATATTATGATAGCTCACGAGGTGATGCACTCTCTAAAGCTTAAAAAGAAGGGTAAAGAGTTCCATTTGGCAGTCAAGCTTGACATGGCTAAGGCATATGACAGATTAGAATGGCATTTTATAGAGGCAATTATGATCAAGATGGGCTTTGCTGCGCAATGGGTAGGATGGATCAAAGAATGTATCTCGACTACTTCATTTAGTTTATTGATTAATGGCTCCCCTCATGGACTTTTTCAGCCTAGTCGTGGACTCAGACAAGGGGACCCTTTGTCTCCTTATTTATTTGTCATTTGTACTGAGTGTTTAACGAGTTTACTTGAGAAGGAAGCTCGTATGGGTAGTCTTCATGGATACAGATTCAGCAAACAGGAACTTCCAATTACAAATCTGTTTTTTGCAGATGACTCTCTTCTCTTTTGCAGGGCGTGTCCTTCGGAAGTCCAGGTCTTGTTAAAGGTGCTTAATCTTTATGGTGAGAACTCTGGACAAGAAGTCAATTTTGATAAAAGTAGCATTGTGTTTAGCAGCAATACTCCTCCTGATCTTAGAACGGAAATTTCGCATAAGCTGGGAATCTCGGCACAAGGCTTGGGTAAATATTTGGGTTTGCAAGTAGAGTTTGGTAGTTCTAAAACTCATATATTTCAGGAGATTAGAGACAGAGTTGAAAGGAAGGCGCGAGGATGGGCGGAGAACTTTCTTTCTCAAGCTGGTAAGGAGGTTCTTATTAAAGCCATTGCTATGGCAATGCCAATCTACGCAATGAACTGCTTTAAGATTCCTATCTCAATTTGCAAAGAGATAAATTCTATCATTGCTAGATTCTGGTGGCAATCAAGTAAAGATCGAAAGGGTATTCATTGGGGCTCCTGGAAAGAATTATGCAAACCCAAATCAGAGGGAGGTCTCAATTTTAAGGATCTTCAATGTTTCAATCAGGCTTTATTAGCAAAGCAGGGATGGAGTCTTCTTAACAACCCTCATTCCATTTTGTTTAAAGTGTTAAAGGCTAAATACTTTAGCCATTGCTCTTTTTTGGAGGCTTCAATTGGTCCTAAGGCTTCTTGGGGATGGAGAAGTATCATGGAAGGTAGAAAAATTCTATCTTCTGGTTTGCGTTGGCAAGTGGGGAATGGGCATTCGATCCGGGTTTGGGATGACCCTTGGCTTCCAAGACCTTTTTCGTTTAAACCAATCTCAAGAAGACATGAAGAGTATAAGTTGGTGTCTGACCTATTACTAAGCTCTCCTCAAAGATGGAATGTTTCGCAAATCCTTCTCCATTTCTCTCCGGCTGATTCCAATTTGATACTAGCTACTCCTGTCAGTTGCTTCAATAGCCCAGATAAATTAATTTGGCATTTCAATACCTCTGGGTTGTATACGGTTCGGTCAGGTTATCGATCGGCCCTTCTTGAAGCTAGCATCTCGATTCCCCCAACTTCAGACGGAAGCAGTAGTTCCTCAAATGTGGTGGCTAAAGATTGGAATAAAATCTGGAAGCTGCCTACAACTCAGAAGATCAAGAATTTCATTTGGAGATCTACCCATAACTATCTTGCCACTAACGCCAACCTGAATCGGAGAGGTTTGAATATAAATCCCTGTTGTGGGGTTTGCGAAAATCAGAATGAGACTATAAATCATATACTTCTCACCTGTGAAGTTGCGAAACGATTCTGGTTTGCTAGTCCTCTCAATCTAAATACGGAGATTTTTGTGGGTGGATCGTTCAAAGATAGCTGGATTTGTTTGATGAGTCTCTTCTCTAAAAATCTAGCTGTTGACTCCAATTCCCTGAGTTTGCTGTGTTTCGGTTTGTGGAGATTATGGAAGATGAGGAATTCTAGAGTTTTGAGGGGAGACGAGAGAGAGATCATTCAAGGAATTCAATTCGCTTCTCAGGATGTCATTGATTTCCAAGCTGCTTCCGATTCAATTGAAGTCCGTAACCCTTCCCCCCTGATGCACATCCCTGCTCCTGATGACCCTGGCTTTCTTTTGTTCTGTGATGCGGCATGGATAGAAGCAGATTTTTCAACGGGGATTGGATGCATCTTTGTCAATCCTGATGGCTCGAGATGTTCATCCTTGGTCTGTAACGGAGGGAAAAGCATGTCGCCTCTTCACGCAGAGAGTAAGGCTTTGGTAGCTGGTCTATCTGAAGCGCTTCGCCTAAAAATCACGTCCATCTCCGTTTTCTCGGATGCAAAATGGCTGATGGATATTGTTAAGGGTTCTGGCCCTTGCCCAAGTAATTTGTTTTGTTTCTGGGAATTTCTTCAAAGCTTGAAGCCCCTGTTTACTTTTCTGTCTTTTAATTTTATCAGTAGGAGTCTAAATACTGAGGCTCATTTGTTGTCCAAACAGGGTTTACTGATTAATTCAGCCCCTTTTAATCTTTTTTGAATAAAGAATGTCTGTTGGAAAAAAAAAAAAAACTATACCCCTAAACCCTAAAAAATTTAGGGCTCAACTGACCCTTATACCCAAATCTCATAACATCCTTCATAGGTGCCACTTTGAAGAATATGAGATCCACCACTACAACTAGAATAGACTACGGCGAACTCTACTGTCGACTTTAGGCAACCCTTAACCTCTCTCTAATCAAAGTGATAGACTCGCTAGTCATTGTAACAAGTTGGGTCCCAAATATCAAATTTTTTCAGATTTTTCTTTTTACCCGAATTTAGTATTTTGGCGTTGATTTCTTCATCTATATTCCATTTTATGCAAATAAGATATATATTTCATTCATTTTTTCGATATCTATCAATTGAATCTAAATTCGTGGCAATCCCAATTTTATAGAAAAAGTTATGAACAAAATACTCTTTCAAACCTTTTGTTACTCAATGATCTGATCGATCATTGCCTATGATCGGTCAAATCTTTCCTTATGATCGATTGGTCAGATTTTTCAAAAAAAAAAAGAAAATTTTCCAGATTTTTTTTTCCAACATTTTAGTATTTTGACTGTAACTTCTTCATCTGAACTCTGTTTCGCGCAGGTAAGCTATCAATTCCATTCGTTTTTTTTTCAATATCTATCTATTGAATCTAAGTACGTAACAATCTCAATTTTGTGGAAAAAATTATTTCCAAAACATACTCTTTTAGTTTTTTGATTTTTTTCACTCAATAATGACATCAACAAAGGGTTTAAATATAAAAATTAGAAATAAAGGTCATGTTTCATTTGGGCCCTATTTTCGAGGTCATATTAACAAATTTCCCAACTTCTTTTTCGTCCTTTCCCCACTTTCCCTTTCAATTTAAAAGTTTCTCCAACTTTATCAAGTGAAGGGGACCACTGTATTAAAAAGAAAAATTTAAATCGGTAGCCTCTATTTCTTAAAATATTTATAAATTTAACAACTCAAATAACTAATTAATTACCAAGGGAGATAATGATAATAAACATTTTAGTTTATTTTTTATCATAATATATCAATCTACATAAATCAACGATTAATTTTTTTCTATACATTTCATGAGTTGAGAATCAATCTCTTAATTAATCTCAAGTAGTGTATAATCTTTCTTTTAAATCAATATTTAGATATTTAATGTTTGTATCAGTTAGTTTAAAAAAATACGCCCCAACAATTTTTATTTAAAAATTTAAAGATAAAGATTAGAATTGAAATAAACCCAACATGAGAGACTAAATTAGAACTTCAAAAAAAGTGAAGAATTTAATTTGAATTTTTAAAAGATGTGAGGAATTAAATTAAAAAAATTTAGAACATTTCATTAAAATTGGAGTAAATGCGAGGGAGAGAAAAATACTAGAAATAAAATAGGGTTAATTTCATATTAGGCCATAATAAATAGGTATAATGGCATTAATACTTATATGTTTTATATAAATTAGCAAACTTACCAACTTTAACTCCACGCGCCGTTTAAGGGAACAATGAAAAGACGTTTTCTGCCCTCTATTTATTATGGTCTACAACATTTAAGGAAAGAGCATGATAGTAATTGTTCAAAACGGAAAACATGGATCACCGCCATTTATGGTGTTTTTTGGGCAAAATTGATATTAAAAAAACACAACTGGTATTAGTGAATAAATGTGGATATTCTTGATAATATTTCAATAAAATATGTACAATTTTTTTTTATAGATTTAATTATTTAAGGGAAATTTCATTGGGTAACAGAATTTTCTGCAATATTTATAAATATAGCATTTTAAAAAAGTATTTGTAAATATAGCAGATTTTTTAAAAACCCTGAATTAGAGATATCTGTGATAACTTATAAGATAATCAGTGATAACTATTAGGTAATCAGTGATTCATGCACAAAATATCAGTAAAACCAGTGATTACTTGTGAGAAAATCACTGATTACTCATATAAACCTGGTGACAATTTTTGAGTTTTTTACTATTTTTGCAAGAGCCCATTATTTAAACACAATTTTATCAAAACGTAACCAACTAGAACATGTAAAAAAAAAACGTAACTAACTAGAAAAAGACTCCTATAAAAAAAAGAAAAAAAAAGAAAACTAGAAAAAGCCTTCAGACTAAAGAAACAGTAAATCCATGATAATAGGAATCACTGTAAACCTGGATTTAAATAAAAGCCATGTCTAATTTAAAAAATATCTAGTACCTAAATATTCAAATCTGAAAAAAATGTAATTTGATTAATAAAGTAGCAAAAATAGAATAGTAACATGCGTCAGATATTATTTGACAGTCCTTCCACACTATTGTAAAAGACAATTTTCTTGTCATTTTCATTGTCTTAAAACCAATTTTATTTTTTCTCACTCTACCTTTTTTTTACCCTTCCATAATTTAAATTTAATTCTTATTAAACAATATTAATGAACTTTTTACTATTTTAAAACAATTTCTTATAACAACAGTTTTAAATTTATTTTTCATTTTTATAAATGGGACCACACTATAAAAAAAAAAGAGAAATTTAAGTGAGTAGCCTCAATTTTTTTAAAAATATTTATTAAAATTCAAAATGAACTCATTAATTACATATCCTAATAATAATAATAATAATAATATAATATATTTCGTTTTATAACAATCATCAATTTATTGAAAAATAATAATGATTTATCTAGGACCAATTTTTAAAATTTTACCAAAATAATACATTTTTTTCTAATTTTATTTTTTGTTTTTATTAGTTTTAGTTAAATAATTATCATCTAAATTAATTTTGAAAAATTAATCTCTCATTTTATCATAAGTTAATTATTAAAGTTGATTTTGATAATTTATTGCTTTTAATAGTAAATATTTTTTTTAAATAAAAATAAAAATAATAACAAAAAAAATAAAAAATAAATCATATTTTTTTTTGAGATTACATCAAAGTGGGGGAGGGGGGACTCGAATCTTCTACCTCAAGGGGAAAAGAGTATATGCCAAACCAATTGAGCTATGCTCATGTTGGCAATAAATCATTTATTTAATCTTAGTATACGCACAAATTAGTTTTTTAAAGGGTAAAATGCAAATGAGACCCCTATGGTTTTTTCGAAATGTATGAACACCCCCTCTGGTTTGAAAATGACAAATCACACCCTTGTGGTTCCAATTTTTTCACCCTTTCCTTTCAATGTCAATAATTTTCTTTTAGCCATAACTTCTTCGTTTGAACTATGATTTGGATGATTCAAGATGTTTTGGAATCTTCATTTCAGGCTCTATGTAATAGTCATTTCAAAACTTTTAAATGATTAATAAATAAAAGAGTTTATTAACATCAAAATACTAGGTATGATTTACACTGTTAACTCTTAAGGTTATTGATGATTTACAAGTTTTGAAGTGACCACAGCGTAGAGGCTGAAATGAAGATTTCAAAACATTTTGAATCATCTAAATCAAAGTTCAAACGAAAAAGTTATGGCTAAAAGAAAATTATTGACATTGAAGAGAAGAGGTCTAATTGAAAAAAATTGAAACCACGTGGGTGTAATTTGTTATTTTCAAACCACAGAGGGTATTCATTCATTTGAAAAAAACTACAGGGTCTCATTTGTATTTGACCATTTTTTAAATGATCATTTGATAATACTATTATATTATATCTTATTCTACGGTCATAAATAAGGTAAGGGACCAAAACTCGAATCAAAGGCAGAGATGAAATCACAGGCAAGGCAACAGAAACGAGCGGAGCGGCTTAAAGTCTCCCATAAGGGTTACATATTCAAATAATGATGAATTTTTTTTGACTCAAACTTCAAAAAAAGTGAATAATAATAATAATAAAAAATGGACAAATTTATTGGTTGTTTCCAGTTTAATTCCAAGTATAGAGCTGGATTGCTTGAAATAATCACACGTGCTCACTCCTACGCGTAGATCATCAAATTCATCACCCCTCCTCCCTCTGATCTGATTAACTTTCCCATCACATCAATCAACATAATCATAGCCCTTTGATTCCATTTTTATTTTCCATTTTACCCAAATTAACCTCCCCTCTCTCTCTTGCCCCTTTTCCATTTCCTTTTGCAATTCATGCAAACCAATGGAACGGATTCCGAGGAACTTTATTGCACTTTTTTTTGGACTTTTTCTTTCTCTCTCTCTTTTCTTCACTTTTTTTTCTCTGTTCACTTTCTCCTTCCCGTTTTCATTTCGGGTAAAAAAGAAAAGGAGCTTTTTCTACTTCCGCCGTCCTTTTGAGGTTTTGTTGCCGGTAGAAATGGTCTCCGGCAGATGACTTGACTTGTTCAGATTTCTATTTGGTCAGCTTTAATTATTGATCTCTCTCTCTCTTTCTCTTGGTTGGTTTTTATTGCGGTTTTGAGGATGATGTTTAAACAGTACTTTTTCTCAATGACTGTGATTCTTTGCCATAACTGGAATATGATTCATATTTTATTTATTTTTACAACTCCAATTTCAACGCTTCTTATTCTGTTTGGTTTTTGTTCTGTGTTTATAAATCTAATTTTTTACTATTGTTTTGTTTCAGCTCAATAGCAATAGTATTCCTCATTAATTCTCACTGACACCATATTTATTATGATTACTCAGAGAGTGAAGTAGTGAATCTGTAACATGACCTTACTTTCCATGTCGTTTTTTTTAAAAAAAAATAAATTTTCTACTCGAGTTTTGTAAGTATAAATGGAAGTAATGTACGCAATAATAATGGAAAATGATAGTGACTGTTTTTTTACATTTCAGTAATTTGAAGCTTCACATATATATTATGTATTTATCAGTGACTGTTTTTGAGCTATGCTATGAGAGATATGGGTTTAATAATTATGTATTATAATTTTTGCAGATTACTTGTAAACTTTTCTTAGAGGAGATTGGCTCAGCTTTTGAGTAGTAAAAAAGATGGTTAAGAAACGACGTTTATATGAATCCAAGCATTTATTCAATGATTATCGTAAGATTTCCCTCGCCCCTCTGCTTTATATTTCTCTCTCTCTTTTTTTTTTTTTTTTTTAAAATGGTATGAAGAAAAAGGAAAATAATTATATTTTACCATATGTTAGTGGTTGATTGGCTGTTGCTGAAGTTTGATAATCTTTGTTTTTAATTCTCTGATTTATTTCTGAAGCATTTGAGGCAATGTGCTGTGGCTCTTGGCAAGCTGTAGAGAGAATAAGAATTAAGAATGGTTCTGTAACACTTCATTTAGTGGATGATCAGTTTATGATTCTTGAAAGAGGTCCGTACTCAGACTTCCGCATTAGGTCGAGACGGGCGACTTTGTCCGACTGCACCTGTTTTTTACGACCTGGTGTTGATGTTTGTGTTCTCTCATCCGCACAGAGCATCGGCAATTCTGATGTGCAAGATACAGAGCCTGTAAGTGACTTACTAATTTTATACTTTGATAACTTAATCCACTTGCTATATTTTTCAGACTTCATCAACTGCTTGGATGCTATTTCACACCTTTTTCTATTACAGCGTTCGCCTTTTATTGTGCTTTGATAGATGAAATATTATAAGTTTAATAAAAGGATATACTATGCCAAATCGATCTTGTTATTTTGTTCGTTAGGTGGCAGTCCAATATCCATTTTCTTTTTCAGGGAGAATCTCTTATACTCTTAGAATTTACTATCACACATATATATATATATATATATATTTAATTATTGATAGTACTATGTTTCATTAGGAACAGAAATATAACTTCAGATTGTATAATTTGGAATTCTGTTTCATCAACAGGTGGTCCAGGTCTAAGGAAAGAAATGACAACAATAGACTTATTAAAGTAATAAATTTGCTATAAACTTATGTTTTTTTGTTCTTTGTCTGGAGCTTAACCAACAGGATTACTTTCTTAGGTGTGGATAGATGCTAAAATAAGCTCAATTGAGCGGAAGCCTCACGAAACTAGATGTTCATGCCTGTTTTATGTCCAATTATATGTTGATGAAAAACCGCTTGGTTCAGAGAAAGGAACACCTGGTAAAGAAATCAAAGAACTAGGAATCGATCAGATATCCGTACTCCAAAAGCTCAGAAAGGATTTTTGTGAAGGTCAGTACTACCGATGGGATTTCTCTGAGGACTGCCCTATGTTGCCAAAAACAAAACTGCTTTTGGGAAAATTTTTGTCCGACCTTTCATGGTTAGTAGTTACATCCGCATTGAAACATGTCAATTTTGATGTAAGATCAGTGGATAACAAGATCTCGTATCAAATTTTGGAAAGTAGTCAAAACAGAACTTCATTAACTTCTGAAAGAATTTTAAATGCTGTAAATTTTAAAGTTAATGATGGTAAGTATATTCCAGTAATACATCAGCTAGATTCATCTGATAAGGTTGGGATGCATATTGCATTAGACAATCAACCATGTATCCTTTCTGATGTTATGGCACTGCGGCGTTCTGAACGCCGTAATGTCCAGCCTGATCGTTTCCTTGGCTGTGATAATCTTGGTGAATTTGAAATCGACAACAGTGGAACCAGGGTATACAAAACAGAGCAATGGAGTGATGATGAGATGTCATTGCCGCTTGCTTGCCTGTTTAGTACACATGCAGGTTCTTCGAAAGAGAAGATTGAGAATGAAAGCGACGTCCATTTTATCAAAATGGGTATGCGTCATGAGAACTTTGATGTCAAGAGCAAAAAGGGGTCAAAGGTAATGAAATCAGGGATGAATGATGAAGTCGAATATCAAAATCAACTTGCTATTGTTCCTATTCTTGATGAACAGCCAATAGCAACTGAGCCATATTCCATTGAGGCCAACAGTTCAGGGAGTTATACAAAACAGATAAATGATATCTCGTCCAGGTATTATTACATTAACAATAAACATAAAGGGCGAAAACAAAACTTCTTAGATTTTGAAGATACAAAGTTAGAGAATAGTAGCTGGGGAAAAGCTTCCAGTAGTAAAGGTCGGAGGCCAAAGTATCATTCCATATGTTACAAAGAGGATGGCCACGTGGGAGAAAGAACATACCAGAAAAGGTCCCTTAGTGCGGGTGCATACAAGGATTTGATTAATTCCTTCTTGAAGAACATTGATTCCACAGTACAAAAGGAGGAGCCGCAGATAATTGATCAGTGGAAAGAATTTAAGTCAAAAAGCTGCTTGAACCAACAGATTGAGATCGAACCATCTTCTAATGAGAACGAGGAAGAATGCTCCGAGATTGATATGTTGTGGAGAGAAATGGAAATATCCCTTGCCTCAAGTTACCTTCTTGAGGCTAACCAGGTAAACTAGTTAAGCATCAATGCATATTGTATTCTTTATAATTAAATAAATAAATATTCATGATAATACTCATTTAGAGTGGAAAGAGTTGATTTTCCAGGATCTAAATAATGGAGCTTTTGTGGAGCATGAAAAAAAAGAAGATCATTGGTGCCAGCATGAGTACAAGCTCGATGAAGAAATCGGGATGATATGTAATAAATGCGGCTTTGTGAGCACTGAAATAAAAGATGTTTCAGCACCATTTGTAAGCCAAATTCAAACCTCTTGTAGGATGAAATATTTTGTTGTATCATTCCATATCCTTAATATTTTGATATCTTAGTATTGATCCATGTGCTTACTCCTAGGAAAGAAATAATGTGCTGTAGGATCTGTTTTACCGATAACACCTAGAGTGTCAGAAACTGTATCCTAATTCCTATATAAATACATCTTTTCTCTCCTTTTATACAATCTGTATACATTTGTTCATGGTTTCAACACAATCAACTAGTTATTAATCCTACCCTTATACTTATGTTCCAAAATATTGTAAAATTATTTTGGAAATCATGCTTGGTTGTTTCCCGATGGTGCTTCTTTTCGACAGATTCTGACAGCTTGTTTCTTTTTCTAGATGCAACATATGAGCTTTAATGCAGAAGATAAATGGATTGACGAAAAAGATTCAGAGCACAATGCTGACGAAGAAGAGGAGATTGATATTTTCTGTGGCCACCCCACTTCTGATGGTCCTTTATCAGAAGAAAGTGACAATGTTTGGGCCTTGATCCCTGAATTCAGAAGGAAACTACATATCCACCAGAAAAAAGCATTCGAGTTTTTATGGAAAAATGTTGCAGGTTCTCTGGTTCCAGCTCTCATGGACCAAGCATCTCGGAAAATAGGTGGTTGTGTGATATCTCATACACCGGGTGCTGGAAAGACCTTTCTAATCATCACATTCCTCGTTAGTTACTTGAAACTATTCCCAGGAAAACGGCCCCTGGTCCTTGCTCCAAAGACAACTCTTTACACATGGTATAAAGAATTTATCAAGTGGGAAGTTCCTGTACCAATTCATCTGATACATGGTCGTAGAACGTATCAAGTGTTCCGAAAAAACTCAAAACCAGTGATATTTCCAGGGGCTCCAAGACCGACGGATGATGTCATGCATATCTTGGACTGCTTAGAAAAGATTAAGAAGTGGCACGCACAACCAAGTGTTCTTGTTATGGGTTATACATCATTTCTTACGTTAATGAGGGAAGACTCGAAGTTTGCACACAGAAAATACATGGCCAAAGTTTTACGCCAAAGCCCAGGTATTCTTATATTAGATGAAGGGCATAATCCCAGAAGTACTAAGTCCAGGTTGAGGAAGGTTTTGATGAAAGTCGAAACAGACCTGAGAATACTCCTCTCAGGTACATTGTTTCAAAATAATTTCTGTGAATATTTCAATACTCTTTGCTTGGCAAGACCTAAGTTTGTGGATGAAGTGTTGAAGGAACTAGATCCAAAATTCAAGAGAAAAAAGAAAAAAGCTAGGCATTTGCAAGAAGCTCGGGCAAGGAAATTCTTTTTGGATAAGATAGCTAGGAAAATTGACGCCGGTGATGGAGGAGAAGAGAGGAAGGAAGGTCTAAACATGTTAAGAAATTTGACAAGCGGGTTTATCGATGTTTATGAAGGTGGAAGTAAGGATGGCCTTCCTGGTTTACAAATTTACACCTTATTAATGAATACAACAGACATACAGCAACAAATATTGGATAGACTGCACAATATAATGGCTAAATTCCCAGGATATCCACTTGAATTAGAACTCCTGATAACCCTTGGTTCAATACATCCTTGGTTAGTAAAAACTGCAGTTTGTGCCGGAAAATTTTTCAATGACAGGGAATTGATGCAGCTGGAAAGTTACAAACATGATTTGAAGAAAGGGTCAAAGGTGATGTTTGTTCTCAATCTTGTCTATCGTGTTGTCAAGAATGAAAAAATTCTGATATTCTGCCACAACATTGCACCTGTTAGACTATTTGTCGAGTTGTTTGAGAACGTTTTTAGGTGGAAAAGGGGCCGAGAAATTTTGGTCCTCACAGGGGACCTCGAGCTATTTGAACGAGGAAAAGTGATGGATAAATTTGAAGATCCAAGTGGACCGTCTAAAATCCTGCTCGCTTCAATTACTGCTTGTGCAGAAGGAATTAGTTTAACAGCAGCTTCAAGGGTCATCTTACTAGACTCAGAGTGGAACCCTTCAAAGACAAAGCAGGCTATAGCACGGGCTTTTCGTCCCGGACAGCTTAAGGTAGTCTATGTCTATCAACTACTGGTAACTGGTACATTGGAAGAAGACAAACACAAGAGGACTACATGGAAGGAGTGGGTTTCAAGTATGATTTTTAGTGAGGCGTTTGTTGAGGATCCTTCTAAATGGCAAGCAGAAAAAATTGAAGATGAAGTTTTGAGGGAAATAGTCGAGGAAGATCGGGTCAAATCGTTCCATATGATTATGAAAAACGAAAAAGCTTCTACTGTGATCAGAGAAAAGGATTAACATCTAGATGATGATAAATACTGTAACGTCTTGAACCTTTATATACTCTCGCTCTCTCTTTCAAATCATATGTATTATGTATGAATACTAACACCAAAATCCTTCTCCCTGTTTATTAACTAGATGTTTGTACAATAAGATAAATATTGTGTTATTCTTTACAAAGTCATTTATTTTATTGCAATCCTGAATTTTAAATTAATCAAATTGCATAAATTTCGTTAATATTGATTTGCTAAGTGCATTTACAAGATTCAGTTTGGTTTTTTTTACTCCTGCTTTTTCCCAGTAGTTTGAAGGCATTACATAAAACAAGTATGGGTTGGTCTAATGGTCAATAGGTTTTACTTATAGTCTTGAAGTCATGAGTTCAAATTATATGTGACCATCTACAATATTATTCTATGAGTTTTACGATGTCAAGTGTTGTGGGGTCATATGAATTTGTCTCGTGAAATTAGTTGAGGTGACATGAACTGGCCCGAACAACCCCGGATATAAAAAAGAAAAAACGTTACATGGAGCTGTTAAATAATGTGTTTTCCATTTAGTGATTTATCTGCTTTATTTCCTTGCAGATTTTTTAATCATTAGTTTTGAAGTTAAAGTAGTGTTTTCAAGTGTAAGCTGCAGGGTGCTGAGAACTAAGTAGGCCTTTTTGATTACCTCATTGAGGCAGTCCATGAGATTAGTTAAAGCAAATTGTCTTCCCTATATCTCTATCATACAGCTTTGACAATTCTTCTACTAGGTTCCATCACTTCTTTGTGGGGTCATGCTATAGTATAGGTAACAAAAACTCCGGGGTATGACTAAGAAGTATTATAACTGTCAGATCTAACATTTTAAATCTTAGTCATCCATTTTTAACAAAACAATTTAAACTTTTAAAATCAAATGCTTTAAATTTGATAAGTTGTAAATAAAGCATTTAGATGTAGAAATTTACTCATGATTTTGATATTTAAAATTCTTAAATGTTGAATATCTTATTATGTTCTTATGTATACGTGCTAGGTTGAACTTATGGTTGATAAAAAACTTAAATCTGTGAGGTTTGAGGGTAAAATAAGAACTTTACATGTATGTGACTTTGGAGACGACATTTGAATAAGGAGCAAACATATAGATCTTCAAAGAAAGTGTTCAGAAACATTCATTGATTGTCGTGCAGGCGTGGTAGATTCTTTAAGAAAATGGACTTGGGCACTGAGAACATTTCTACACCAGATGAAATTCACATCATGACAGTGTTACTGCGATACTTCATCATTATAGGATATTTAAATAACTCCCTTATTGTACTCATTCAAAAATTAAATAAGATACTCATCATCTTCATCTGATCACGAAAGTATTTCTCTATATTAGACTATAGAAGTTATTGATTAGAGAGAATAAGCGGAAACATAAAAAATAAGATATAATTACAAGGGTAAAATGGTAATTTTAACCTAACTGTGTGATGACCCGTCACTTTAAAATAATTTAAATTAGAAAACACAGCGGAAGTCTTTATATTTTAAGAAAAATGGCGTGGTTATGTTTGAAAATTGGCTAGCCAAAACCTGTTTACATCTTAATTTCAAAATCTAAAATACACAAGGAATATTAAGTTTCTATCCAGGAGTTCAAAATGATTTATAATCATAAAAGTAAAGACAAAAGCTCTTAAGAGCTATATACAATTGTACAAATCTCAAAATTATATAAAATTCACAAAACCATGTACATGGACTTTTACATAACACCTAGTCCATCTCGAAATCATCATTCCTCGATCAGGCAGCACCATCTCCTTTCCCACGACCTCTAGTCAGGGCATTACCTGAAATTTTTGTAATATCATGAGCTAACAACTTAAGCCCAGTGAGAATAATAAGAATAAAAAGTAAAGATAGACCTCAAACTCGTATTCCGATTTGTGTCCAATTAATCTGACACAATCAATCCTAAAGTTCTCTAAACTTTAGGTAATTTCATTCTAAACTCTCCAAAGGATGATATTACTAACACTCGTAGTCAAATTCTCATCCATTAACTTGTTACGACATAAATAAGAAAAGTAAATAAACTTTGCATAAATAGAACATCTCGATTCTCTATTCCATCGATCATATGCATGAAGGTAATGTAGGGTTTGCATCACCCTTATGCATGAATGAAGGTAATGCGAACACTCCCCGTAGGGTCCAACATTCAACCTTATGAATGAAGAAGGTGATGCAGACACTACCCGTAGGCTCCAACATTCTCCCCTTCCTTTCTTTCTCACTTTCGTTTCTTTTTCTCTGAAGGTGATACAGACACTACTCGTAGGCTCCAACATTCTCCCCTTCCTTTCTTTTCACTTTCGTTTCTTTTTCTCTGAAGGTGATGCGGACACTACCCGTAGGCTCCAACATTCTCCCCTTCCTTTATTTCTCACTTTCTTTTCAATGATGCGAGATGTTATGGTGCAATATGTTATGGTTATGCTTGCACATGCTTGTAAAAGTAAATAAAAGTAAAGTATGAATATTAAAGTAACAAAAAAAACATAAAGTAAAGGGCATAAAGTAAAGACACAAAGTAAAATAGATAGGAATCTCGGCAGAACGATATGTAAATCGAATTCCGCTACATTAATAAAAGTAAATCATATCTTAAACGATTAACCTATACCTTCAAAGATTCTAAACTTCCAACATAATCCGAGGTTCTATTAATCGTTCTATATAAAAGTTTGGATCTTTTAACTTCCAATGATCCATCCTAAGCTTCGAAATGAATCTAACTTAGAATTTTTCTAAGATTCAATACTTTCCTCGAGAACTCCTAAGTTCTCACTTAAAGGATTAACTTCTAATCCTAAGGGCACTAACTCACTACCCTCTATCTTAGATTCGAATCCTAGTCTTAGTTTCCAATTCTACAAACCATTATACTTATTTGCTTTCTATAGTTACTTTCAATCCTAACTATTCTCACATTAGCCAAATAAGATTTCGCTCCCAACCTCCGTTAGAGCGATCAAGCAAACAGTCCAAAATCACCTACAATTAGAATTATATCTAACAATCAATAATTAACCAAATATCAATCAAACGACATCTAAGTACACAAAACAACGAAAAACCCTTTAATTCTCACATGAGGCTCTCGGCCTCCCTTCATAAAAAGGGTTTCAGTTTTGGTTTTCCGGCTTTTAGGAAATTTAGATGTGTTTCGAGTTGGTTTCAAACAATTTTGATATTCCCAATTTCAATGGGTATCGATAATTAGGGTTTTTGAACAATATGCAATTTCCCGAATTAAATTACAATAAACATTATTTCACTAATTAGTAACCCATATTCAAATCCCAAAAGGTAAATTTCAAAAGGGAAGGGTTTCGACTGAAACTCGGTTTTAGGGTTATGGGAAATTTTTCAAAAACTCTTAAAACAACTCCCGTATTTACAAACATCGAGTTTCACGACAAGAAATCGAAGGAATCAAGAGAAAACTCCATTAAAACATTATTTGGAGCTTAGGTTTTGAAAATAAACTTACCGAGAACTCCGTGGATCACGAGAGAAAGGCACGATCGATGGGTGGAAAAGAATCCTTGACCCAATGGCTTTCCGATGCAACCAAAATCGAGCCGATCCATCGAGAAACGAGGAAAAGCCAAAATTTTCCCTTAACCCTCATGAGACCCACGGCCTTAGGAGAAGAAAAATAAGTTTGGTGGTCAACTTTGGTCAAATGGGCAATTTAAAGAAGAATATGAATAGTGTTTTGGATATTTTTAAGAAATTAGAAATGACGGTTGCGTCCTTTTATGACTTTTGACTTATGAATCGAAACCCGAAGCTCTTAAATAAATCTAAAGGTGATTAATAATTATTAATTGGCCTATTAATAATTATTAATGTCACTGAAACGAATTTAAAGTATTAAAACAATTAAAAAGAATTTCAGGCGAAATTAACTACTAAAATCGAAATTACAAAAATAATAATTAAACTAAATACTTAAATTTGAATAAATAAATAACATAAAATAAAATAAAATAAAATAATAATAATAAAAAAATTTCACTTCAAAATAACGGGACGTTACAGTCTACCCTCCTTAAAAGACTTTTCGTCCTCGAAAAGTTCGCTCACTAAGTGAAAAAACGAGGGTGCTTAGACTGTAACTCATCTTCACATTTCCACGTTGCTTCCTTTACAGTCTACCCACCTTAAAAGACCCCGATTGGCTGAGTGGATCTGGGAGATGCACAACTCCTCAGGAGTCTGATTATTCTCAATCAGCCTCTAACGATCACGCTCACCCAACCACAATGTTTTGTCGGGGTCTTTGTGTAACGTCCCGTTAATTTGTGATAAAAAAAAACTTTTATTTATTTTATTTCAATTTAAGTAATTAGATTTTATTTATTTTTCGGTAATTTAGAATTAATTTCGGTTTTAATCTTTTAATTGACCTTTTTAGTTTATTTTCGTTTTAATGGTATTAATAATTATTAACGGGCCCGTTAATAATAATTAATCACCATTGGGATAGTTTGAGAAGTTCGGGATTCGTTTTTAAGCTAAAAGTCATAAAAGGACGCAACCGTCATTTCCAATTTCTTAAAAACTATCCAAACACTATTCATCTCATATTAAAATGCCTTTGACTTCATTTGACCAAGCAAAATTCACTTCATCTTCTTCATTTCTCTCCTCCAAGCCGTGGGCCTCCTTCCCCCTTTTCCCAAATTTGGTTTTTGTTCGTTTCTTGCCCGATCGACTTGATTCCGGGTCCTTTGGAAAGGTATTGGTCATACGAATCTTTTCCACCTAACCTTCGTACTTGCCACTCGTGTTTTGCGGAGATCTCGGTAAGTAAAGTTTCAAACCCTAAGCTCCAAATAGTGTTTTAATGGAGTTTTCTTTGATTTCCTTCGATTTTGTGTTGTGGAACTCGGTGTTTGTAAACTCGGGAGTAGTTTTAAGTGTTTTTGGAAACCATCCCTTAACCCTAAAACCGAGTTTTAGTCGAAACCCTTTCCGTTTGAAATTTACCCTTTTGGGTTTGAAAATGGGTTAGAAATTAATGAATAAATGTTTATTTAAATTCGTTTCGGGAAAGGGATTAATGTTCAAAAACCCTAATTATCGATACCCATTGAAATCGGGAATATCGAATTTGCTTAAAACCAACTCAAAACACTTTTAGATTGCCAAAAAGCTGGAAAACCAAACCCGAGGCCTATTTTCCTTGTGATGGCTGAGAGCCTCTTGTGGGGTTTTGTTGGGTTTTTCGTCGTTTTGTACGTTTGGTTGATGTTTGATTGATAGTTGGTTAATTATTGATTTTATGATATAATTCATTTGTAGGTGTTTTTGAACCGCTCGTTTGATCGATCCTTCGGACTTAGGAGCAAAGTCATCTTTTAATTAAGGTGAGAATAGTTAGGATTTAAAGTAATTATAGAAATCGAATAAGTGTGAAGGTTTGTAGAGTTTGAAACTAAGGTTAGAATCCGAACCTAAGATTAGAGGGTTGTGAGTTAGTGCCCTTAAGACTAAGAGTTAATCCTTTAAGTGAGAACTTAGGAGTTCTCAAGGAAAGTATTGAATCTTAGAAGATTCTAAGTTAGAGTCGATTCGAAACTAAGATTGGACTTTTGGAAGTTAAAAGATCCAACTTGTAATTAGAACGGTTAATAGAACCTCGGATTATATTGGAAGTTAGAATTCCTTGAAGGTATAGGTTAATCGTTTAAGTTATGATTCTACTTTTATTATTGTTACCGGAGTTCGATCGACATATCGTTCATCCGAAGTTTACTATTTATTTACTTATTGCCCTTTTACTTCATGCTTGTTTCAGCTACTTTAATATTGTACTTTACGTTTATTTACTTTTGCGAGCATATCACAACATCTCGCACCATAACATATTGCACCATAACATCTCGCATCATTGAAAGAAGGAAAGAATGTTGGACCCTTCGGGGAATGTCCGCATCGCCTTCAGAGAGAGAAAGAAAAGAAGGAAAGAATGTTGGACCCTTCGGGGAATGTCCGCATCGCCTTCTGAGAAAAAGAAAGGAAGAATGAGAAAGAAAAGAAGGAAAGAATGTTGGACCCTTCGGGGAATGTCCGCATCGCCTTCCGAGAAAAAGAAATGAAGAATGAGAAAGAAAAGAAGGAAAGAATGTTGGACCCTTCGGGGAATGTCCGCATCGCCTTCAGAGAAAAAGAAAATAAAGAGAGAAAAGGAAAGGAGGGAGAAGAATGTTGGACCCTTCGGGGATGTCCGCATCACCTTCTTCATTCATTCATTCATGCATAAAGGGCGAATGCGTATCCTACGGGATGTACTCATTACTTTTATGCATATGATAGATGAGAAAGAGAATCGAGATGTTTAATTGATGCAAAGTTTATTTACTTTTATTACTTATGTCATAAAAATGTTAATGGATGAGTATTGACTACGATTATTAGCAATATCATCCTTAGAAAGTATAAAATGAAATTACTTAGAGTTTGGAAGACTTTAGGAGTTAATTATGTCAGTTTACTTGGACACAAATCGAAATGCGAGTTTGAGGTCTATCTTTACTTTTTATGCTTATTATTCTCACTGGGCTTAGTTTGTTAGCTCATGATATTACAACCAATTTCAGGTAATGCCCTGGCTAGAGGCCGTGGAAGGGGAGATGGTGCTGCGTGATCGAGGGATGCTGACCTCGAGATGGACTTGTTTTTGTAAAGTATATGTAAATATTTTTGTGAATTTCAAGACTTTGTTGTTGTATTTAGCTCATAAGAGCTTTTGATGTGGTTTTTATGATATGAATTATTTGAACTCCTGATTTGGGACTTAAAGTCCATGTGAATTTATTAGATTGAAAAATTAGGATGTAAACAGGTTTTTGGCATGCCAACTTTCAAACAAAACCATGCAAAATTTTCTTAAAATAAAATATTTCCGCTGTTTTCTCTGATTATAATTTATTTAAAAGTGACGGGTCGTCACACTTTGATCTTGGCTTTGGGGATGTTGTCCCTATAACGCTTCGCCGCTTATTTGCTCCACATAGGGTAAATGATCTCATCAGTGAGTGTAACGTCCCGTTATTTTACACAGATTTTATTTATTTATTATTTAATTAATTTATTATTATTTGATGTAAAGCACATAATTTAATTTTAGAATTTATTAATTTAAATTTTAGATTTAATTTAGAATTTACTAGTTTATTTCATTCGTAAATTCTATTAATTGTTTTATTAGCTTAAATTAGTTTTGGTCATATTAACAATTATTAACAGGCCAATTAATAATTATTAATCACCATTTGGATAGTTTAAGAACTTCGGATTTCGATATATGAGTTAAAAGTCATTAAAGGGACGTAATCGTAATTTCCGATTTCTTAAAAATATCCAAACACTATTCATCTCTCTTTAAAATCTCAAAAATGACCAAAAATCCTTTCTTTTCTTCTCCTTCTTTGCCATGGACGTGGGAGCCATTGATGAGAAGAAAATTATTGGGTTTTCTTTGTTTCTCAACCGTTTTTGATGATGTCAGTTGCGTTGGATTGCTCGGGACGAGGGCTACCTATCCAACCTAGCTTTTTGATGTTTGTCATTCTCTAAGGGAAACCCTAAAAAGTAAGTTTTCAAAACTTTTTACATGGTTTTGTTCGTTTTTTTTTATTATAAATCAGTTTTGAATTTGAAATCATGAATTTCTATCAAAGAATTTGACGATTTTGAGCTCGGATTTTTGAAAAACTCTATTCATAAGAAAACACTATTCATCCGAAAACACTATTAATCCGAAATCACTATTCACCCGAAAATCACACTTTTTCTCATATTAGATATGAGTTGTAAATTGTTGTTCAATTGATGAATTGTAGGTACAATTGCTCATTTGTTGATTCGTGGGAACTTGGTTGTCACAGAAGCATTCGATGTGAGAGTATAGAATTTAAAGTAGCTTTAGAAACCGAATATGTTGAACAATTTGTAGAATCAGAAGTTGAGATTAAGGTTTAAATCGATAGGATAAAAGAAAGTGAGCTAACATGCTTAGGCTTGGAGTTAGTTCTAATTTGAGTTGAGAGAACTCATAGGTGTTTCAAAGGAAACGAATAACTCTTGGAAGTTCTAAGTTTAGATTCACTTCGGCGTTTACTAATGTTTATCGGAAGTTGAAAGTTCCAAGTAAAATAAGGTGAATAAGGAATTTGGATAAGGAACTTCGGATATTTATTGAAAGAAATATAATCATTTCTGAATTTGAGACTTTATGATAAAGTTAGTAATTAAGTTTAACTGAAGGCCGTTTGGCTTGCTTTATTTATTGTTTTCTTATCAGAAGTTCCTAATTTCTTATTTTATGTATACGAGAAATACGTGAACCATTTACCTTTATGTCCTTTTGATTACTTTGAATGTTTATATTTATTTTACTCGCACTTGAAAGCATATTCATATCATATCATATTGCATAAACGAAATTAGGAGGAATAATGAGACATGCTAAAGGACTGCGGGACTTTACATTGTCTGATATTATTCGTTTTATGTTTATGTATATGTATCATGAGGAATGCTAAATGACTGCGGGACTTTGCATGATCAGAGGAGATGGATAATGAGATAATGATGGAACTATGCGAGTTCACATTATCTAGTATTATCCATAATTACTATGATACATATACGAGTATACAGGGGGTGCATTGAACCTTGTATTTGGTGAGTGAGATAATGAGGTAATGATGGACTACGGGACTTCATTACCTGACATTATTCACTAGAGGTGGGAAGATATTATTGATGTAAAGGTTGAGTGCCTTTTACACTTGTTGAGCGAGATAATGAAGTATTGATGGACTGCGAGACTTCAATACTGTCATTATAAGCATTTGATGATATTATATTGATGTAAAGGTTGAGTGCCCTTTACACTTGTTGAGCGAGATAATGAAGTATTGATGGACTGCGAGACTTCAATACTGTCATTATAAGCATTTGATGATATTATATTAATGTAAAGGTTGAGTGCCTTTTACATTTGTTTAGCGAGTTAATGAATAATGATTAGACTGCGTATGCTCATATTATAGTCATTAATCGCTAATTGTGATTGTTGAATATGTTAAGTCCGAGTGAGCTTAACATTATTTTATTAAACATAAAGGAAAGGTAACCTTTATTTTATAGTCCGAGTCGCTATAAAGAAAAAGAAACGAAACATTATGTATGACATATATTTCTATAGAGAAAAGAAATGAAATATAATGTATAGCCGAGTGCTATAAGAAAGAGAAATGAGATTGAATTGTATAATGAGAAAATACAAGGGTGTATTGAACCTTGTTTAACTATCATGATATATATGTAAGAGAACTAGATTCTCATAAATTGGAAGATCTTGAAATTGGAGATTAATACTTGATACAAACCTTATGTATAGTATAAGGTATTAAAGAGAATGAAATAAGATTACTATGTGTGTTATGAAACACATTCTCCTAAATGCTTGGAAGTTAGATCCTCAAATTGTATGGGAGATTTGGTAAGTAAAAGTGGAATATTTGATTCAAAACCCTTTTGGTGGATGAAAGGTAAGGGTATGAGAGTTTTACTTGGACACAAATCCGAATGCGGGTTTGGAGTTTAATGTTACTTTTCTTTCTATTTATTTTCACTGGGCTTGCTTTTAGCTCATGATATTACAAACATTTTCAGGTAATGCTCAAGGTCATGGGAGAGGAGCTGGTGCGGTCTGATCTAGTTGATGATGATGGCAGGATGGACTAGAGATACTTTTAAGTCCATGGACACACATTTATTTCATGTTTTATCTTTTGAGTTGTATATAAGCTCATAAGAGCTTTTGTTTTAACTTTTATCGCCTTGAACTCCTTTAATCTTTACACAGGAATTGCATTTCCTGTCGTTTAAATTCTCTGATTGTGAAAAATGTAAACAGGTTGTGGATAGTCCAAGTTTTAAACATATGCACGCCAAATTTTTGTTAAATATTAAGTCTTCCGCTGCAATTTGATTTTAAATGATTTAAAAGGAGTCGAGTCGTCACAGTGAGATATGTAGGATCGTAAAGTGTGTCTATAAAGCAGTAAAAATCTAAAATATGTTAGAAATTAAAAAAATGAAAATAAACAAAATTTTAAAAATATTTAAATTTTACCTTCCAATGCACAAACCACCGTAACTTGGTGATTTTGAAAATCCTCTTCCATTTCTCAAACGCAGAATTCTTGTTGTATACATCCATGATCAATCGAGAAACTTTACCCGATGGATGTAATCTGAAAAAACACACACACACACACACACATATATATATATATAGGTTAAAAAATTATTTATAAATAAAAAATTAATAATTTAAAAAATAGGTAAGTAAACTCATTTCTTTCTCGTCATCCTCAAGACGACCTCGGTGATAGGCAACTGATCGGAGGAAGGGTCGGATGTGCTTAGCGTTGTGGGGGGTGTGTGTTGGATACTTGTGTATCCCCCAATGCCGTTGCACTATTGGACAGATCCAAAGTAGCGGCCTCCTGAGAACGGGGTGGTTGACGCCTTGATGTAGACATCTATAAAATTATAAATTAATTAATTAATTTAAATAACTAATTAACATGCTAATTAATTTATTTTAAATATATATAAAACTAATTAATTGTGAAGTAAATGATTAGCATGAAAATTAATTAAAATTACATAAATAACATACAAATTAATTAAATAACATTATAATTAATCTAAATAAACTAAATACATATTAATTAACATACAAATTAATTAAATTACATTTTAATTAATCTAAATTAACTAAATACATACTAATTCACTAATTAAAAATTAATTAATTTAAAATAACTAATTAACATGCTAATTAATTGAATTTAACTAATTACATAAAAATAAATAAATAAAAAAAGAAAGAGGAAAAGAAATTACCGTTCACCGACGCTTTGTGTGACGACTCGATTCCGTTAAATCCTTTAATTTCAAAGTCACAGAGAAAGAATTAGTTTTTTTTTTTAAAAAAAGGGCATGGGTATGTTTAAAATTCAGACAAACCACAACCTGTTTACAAAGTTCACAACTAGAGAAAGCGATAAAAAGTGGAATACGCATTCCAGTGGTAAATAAACTTCTAAAAACAACTTAAAATCATAAGACCTTAACAATTTTAAAACAAACGCTTTTCGAGCTCAAAACACAAAGTATGAAAGGTGGAAAGTATATACAAAGCATTTCAAGAATGCTATACAAAACATGTCCATTGTTCATGTCCATTCATCCCTTCGAGAAATCAAGCAGTACCACCTCCTCTACCACGTCTCTTTCGTCTAGAAGTACCTGAAAAATTGTAAGTGTAGCAACATTAGCATAAAAATACTAGTGAGAGTAAAACGGAAGCAAGTAATCCTATGGACCAAATTCCATATTGGAAATTGTGTTCGAAAACCTAAAATACTCTTTTACTACCCATTCTACACTTCCCATTACCATATAAGCATACAATTGAAATATAACTCTGAATCAATCAACATCCAACTTTGTAAAGTAATGAATTCGAGACTTGAAATAAAAGTACTAACGATTACAAAGTCTTTCTACACAAAACTATCGTAAGTATATAATCGTATCTCGAACTTTCTTTGTTACCACATCATATTACCATATTTCATACCACATCAAGTTACCTCGTAACGTGTTACTGTATGTTACCACATCAATATACTACCACGTACGGCGTTACCATATCATGTTTCCTCGTACCGTGTTACCGTATGTTACCACATTATCACGTACGACTTTACCAAATCATATTTCCTTGTAATGTGTTACTGTATATTACCACATCAACATACTACCACGTAAGACATTACCAAATCATATTTCCTCGTAACGTGTTACCGTATGTTACCACATTAACATACTACCACGTACGACGTTACCAAATTATATTTCCTCGTAACGTGTTACCGTGTTACCACATCAGCATACTACCATGTACGACGTTACCAAATCATAGATTACATAGTTCCATAGTAGGCTAATAATAAAATTAAACACTACTATGCTACTAAAGAACATAAGCCGGTTTGAATTACACGAGTTAACTCCCAAGCATAACTTCTAAGCTACTTTGATTCAAAACTACTCAAACTATCTTAAACTCCCAAATTTCTTCTAAAACTCTCCATAGCCTTACAAGACTTCCAGAACGTTCTCAAACTTACTTTTCCACCCAAAATCACTAATTAGCTCCAAAGGCACTCAAACTCACTTCCAAGCTAAATATTAAATAAAACAAAATTTTCACTTCAAAAAATAACGGGACGTTACACAAATGAACCAAGTTTAGGAATATTTTAAATAAGAGTTATTTAGGTAGATATTCCTTCACATCTTACAAAGTTTCAAAGTGTGATTGGATGGTTATTCAAAATACTAAGTATAAAACAAATAAATTCCAAATCCAAATTATAAACTCCGGAATATCTAAATGAATTATAAGGTTTAAAAATGTTTAATTACTTAAGTCAAAATTTACTTAAATAAGTTAGAAGGATTAATTTCTTAAAAATGGTTCTCAAAAGTTTGAGATGATAGCTATATTAATCCACGAACTTATGAGATAAGTAAAATCGAATAACTTTAAATTAAAGATAATTAGACTTAAATATCACTAAAGCTTGAACATTCGGATGTTAGAAGTTAAATGATAAGCAAACATAAAAACAATTCTATATATTCTAAATATTCAATTATTTAAAAGGAAGTTTCAAAGGATTAATAACTGATATGGATAAACAAAATGGAAATTGAAAAGCAACAATTAGTGGATAATTGAATTCACAAATTATTAAAGATAAAAGTAAATCAGTGATACTGAAAGCTTTAAACCTTACTTAAGATATAAAAGAATTACAATGATTTTATTTCACAACAAAACAAGTAGTTATTTAAAAGTTTAAATGGTTAAACTACTTGTAGAACTTTATTTGAGTGGGAGCGTCATAGTATGAACCAAACGGACTTTTAGAAGTCCAAGTAAAACTCATTGACTTCAAATCCATGAATAAAGTTCAAAATAAGTGAAATAAATCTGACATGAATTTTTAATAGTGGAGTTGAAAAGGGTCACTTATACTTATACATTATTTTTGGAAATAATAACAAGTATAAAATTGTAATCATTAAACAAATGAAAGTAATTAATGGAGAATTACTTTGTTGTGGGAGCTTAAGAATTTCGAGAATCCTAGAACCGATGTGACTAAAATAATAATTGCAAATAGTATGTTAGTGCACATAGATAAAATGGAAGATTTTATGAGTTGCACGGATCAAATTAGAACATGGATTTACTTCCATGTAAGAATTCGACAAAAGACCTTTGCGAATTAATCATTAAATGAGTTAAGTATAAGTAAAATGAATTTTTACTAACTAAACTCTAAATTCGCCTGATTACTAAGTCGTTAGTAAATAAAGGTTTGTGAATATGATAGTTTCAAATCAAAAGTTAATGGAGTTTATTTTATGGTGATAACGTTACGGATAAAGTATTAAAATGACTATCATGACTAAGTAGTTGATAGTCATCCAGTTTGACTGGAATTATAAGTCAAATCTCAAAAGATCTAGGACATGTGGGAGATTGTTAGGAATGGTGTTCTAGAACTTGTAATTATTTAATAAAGATAATTCATTTAGAATAAATTAAATAAATAAACATATGTTCTTTCTGTTATCTAGTTAATTCAATGAATGATATTAGGAATATATGGAAATATTTAAATATCAAACATTCAAATAGTAAAACCCCTAAGTCACTCTTATGAAATCACGACTTAGTATGTGATTTATACGAGAGGATTAAAGTCGAGATGAGTAACTTAAAAGTGTCTACAGTAAATACGTTTGGGAACCTTATCCTGGTAACACTATTGATAGGTTCACATTTTGTTTATAGACAAATGATCTAATCCTGATCATTCATGTGGGTGACATAAAATAGAAGTATCATATGCAATGTTGATTGTATAAGACAGGACCACGATGTTTAATCAAATTGCTCATTAGTATCATTTACGAGAAATAATCGAATATCAAAATAAGTTTATCAACAGTGATAGATCTCAATCCTGAGTGAAATGTGGACTTCTATTTGTGGAGTTATGTTCTTTGATCATGGTTGAGAGCGATATGAAAGAACGCTCAATGGGAACATAACTAGATTAGTAGCTGGGAATGCATTTTCACGAGATGGAATTCATAACTTTCCTATAAATTAACGGTATAAGTGCGATACCTAAACATTTTAGGAACTTTAGGAAACTCCTGTGACGACCCGACACTTTTAAATAATTTAAATTAGAAAACACAGCGGAAGTCATTATATTTAAAGAAAATTGGCGTGGTTATGTTTGAAAATTGGCTAGCCAAAACCTGTTTACATCTTAAATTCTGAAATCTAAAAACACAAGGAACATTAAGTTCCTATTCAGGATTTCAAAAGAAATTTTCATCATAAAAATAAAACGCAAAGCTCTTAAGAGCCATTTACAAATGTACAAACCCAAAATATGTATAAAATTCACAAAACATAGTCCATGGACTTTAAATCAACCTAGTCCATCTCGAGGTCATCATCCCTTGATCACGCAGCACCATCTCCTCTCCCACGACCTCTAGCCAGGGCATTGCCTGAAATTTTTGTAATATCATGAGCTAACAACTTAAGCCCAAACAGAATAATAAGAATAAAAAGTAAAGTTAGACCTCAAACCCGTATTCCGATTTGTGTACAATCAATCTGACATAATCAATCCTAAATTTCTTCAAACTCTAGGTAATTTCATTCTATAATCTCCAAAGGATGATATTACTAACACTCGTAGTCTAATTCTCATCCATTAACTTGTTATAACATAAATAAGAAAAGTAAATAAACTTTACATAAATATAACATCTCAATACTTTATCCATGATATATATTTCCATCGATCATATGCATGAAGGTAATGAGAACATCACGTAGGATATGCATTCGCCCTTTATGCATGAATGAAGGTAATGCGGACATTCCCCGTAGGGTCCAACATTCAACCTTATGAATGAAGAAGGTGATGCAGACATTCCCCGAAGGGTCCAACATTCTTCCCTCCTTTTCTTTCTCTCTTTATTTTCTTTTTCTAGGAAGGCGATGCGGACATTCCCCGAAGGGTCCAACATTCTCTCCTTCTTTTTTTTCTCTCTCTGAAGGCTATGCGGACATTCCCCGAAGGGTCCAACATCCTCTCCTTCTTTTCAATGATGCGAGATGTTATGGTGCAAAATGTTATGGTATGCTCGCAAAAGTAAATAAACGTAAAGTACGAATATTAAAGTAGTAGAAACAAGCATGAAGTAAAAGGGGCATAAAGTAAAAGACATAAAGTAAAATAGATAGGAAATTTTCGGAAGAACGATATGTAAATCGAACTCCGCTACATTAATAAAAGTAAATCCGATCTTAAACGATTAATCTATCCCTTCAAGGATTCTAAACTTCCAAAAATAATCTGAGGTTCTATTAACCGTTCTATCTAAAAGTTTGGATCTTTTAACTTCCAATGATCCATCAAATGTTTCGAAACGAATCTAACTTAGAATTTTCTAAGATTCAATGTTTTCCTCGAGAACTCCTAAGTTCTCACTCAAAAAACTAGCTCCTAATCCTAGGGCACTAGCTCACTTCCCTCTATTCTTAGATTCGAATCCTAGTCTTAGTTTCAATTTATAAAAATCATTATACTTATTCGCTTTCTAAGGTTACTTTAAATCCTAACTATTCTCACCTTAGTAAAAGATGATTTCGCTCCCAACCTCTGATAGAGCGATCAAGCAAAGTTCAAACCACCTACAATTAGAATTACATCTAACAATCAATAAATTACCAAATAACGATCAAACAACATCTAAGCGTACAAAATGACGAAAAACTCAACAAACCCCAACATGAGGCTCTCGGCCCCCCATGAAAAGTGGGTCTCGGGTTTGGTTTTCCTGCTTTTAGGCAATTTAGATGTATTTCGAGTTGGTTTCAAACAATTTCGATATTCCCGATTTCAATGGGTATCGATAATTAGGGTTTTTGAACAATATGTAATTTCCCGAATTGAATTACAATAAACATTATTTCAATAATTAATAACCTATAATCAAACCCCAAAAGGTAAATTTCAAACGGGAAGGGTTTCGACTGAAACTCGGTGTAACGTCCCGTTATTTTGAAGTGGAAATTTTATTTTATTTTATTTTATTTAATATTCTTTATTTATTTATTTATTGCAATTCAAGTATTTAGTTTAATTATTATTTTGTAATTTCGATATTAGTACTTAATTTTGCCCGAAATTCTTTTTTTATCGTTTTAATGTTTATTTTTCACTTCGGTGACATTAATAATTATTAATAGGCCAATTAATAATTATTAATCACCTTTAGATTTATTTAAGAGCTTCGGGTTTCGTTTTATAAGCTAAAAGTCATAAAAAGGGCAAAACCGTAAATTCCCACTTACCTAAATATCTAGATATTTGCCTTCATCTTCTTAAAAGACCATTGACTTCAAAATTGACCAAAAACCTCCATTCTTTCCTCTCCAAAACCGTGGCTATCAAGGGGGGAAGGAAAAATTCGGGTTTCGTTCGTTTCTCGGCGGATCGACTCGATTTAGGTTGCATCGGAAAGGCCTCGAGTCTAGGATTCTTTTCCACCCAACTATCGTACTTGCCACGCGAGATCCACGGAGTTCTCGGTAAGTTTCTCTTGAAACCCTAAACTCCAAATAGTGTTTTAATGGAGTTTTCGTTAGTTTCCTTCGATTTCTTGTTATGAAACTCGGTGTTTGTATTTACGGGATTCGTTTTACGTGTTTTTGAAAACTTTCCCTAAACCCTAAAACCGAGTTTCAGTTGAAACCCTTCCCGTTTGAAAATTCCCTTTTGGGGTTTGAATTTGGGTTATAGGTTAATGAATAAATGTTTATTTAAGTTTAATTCGGGAAAGGGATTAATGTTCAAAACCCTAATGATCGATACCCATTGAAATTGGGATTATCAAATTTGCTTAAAAATAACTCAAAACGTATTTAAATTGCCAAAAAGTCGAAAAACCAAACCCGAGACCCATTTCATGGGAGGGCCGAGAGCCTCCATGTGGGGGGGGGGGGGCTTGATGGATTTTCGTCATTTTGTTTGATTAGTGGTTGTTTAATCGTTATTTGGTAATTTATTAAATTATGTGTTATAATTCGATTGTAGGTGTTTTCGAACCGTGTGATTGATCGCTCTCCCGGATTTAAGAGCAAGTCATCTTTTATTTAAGGTGAGAATAGTTAGGATTTAAAGTAATTATATAAATCGAATAAGTGTAATGGTTTGTAGAATCGGAAACTAAGATTAGAATCCAAACTAAGATTAGAGGGAGTGAGTTAGTGCCTTAGGATTTGTAGTTAATCCTTTAAGAGAGAAACTTAGGATTTCTCGATGAAAGCCTTGAATCTTAGAAGATTCTAAGTTAGATTAGTTTCGGAGTTTAAGATGGATCATTGGAAGTTTAAGATCCTTGAAGGTTTAGGTTAATCGTTATGTTTGATCTTTACCTTTATTATTGATACCGAAGTTCGATTTATAAATCGTTCGTTCGAGAATTCTTATCTGTTTCTTTATCTTTGTCATTTACTTATTGTCCCTTTACTTTACGTTGGTTGTGATTTCTTTAATATTCACACTTTACTTTATTTACTTTTGCAAGCATATGCATAACATTTTGCACCATTATTTATTATACCATAACATCTCGCATCATTGAAAAGAGAAAAAGAAAAGAATGAAAGGAACGGTGGATGAGTTGGATACCCATGTTACCTTCATGCATAAGGAATGGTGGATGAGTTGGATACCCACGTTACCTTCATACATAAGGTTGAATGGTGGATGAAATGTGAAAATCCACATTACCTTCCTTTCATGCATAAATGGCGAATGCGTATCCTACGGGATGTACTCATTACTTTTATGCATATGAAAGATGGAATTGAGAATCGAGATGTTATAATTATACAAGTTTATTTATTTTTCTTATTTATGTCATAACAAGTTTATGGATGAATAATTCGACTAAGTGTGCTAATTAATATCATCCTTTGGGAGAATAAGAATTTGAAGTAAACCTTGTATAAAGTATAAAGTATATATGGAAATGAGATGTAAATGCTATATGTATTTACGAAACCATACCAGAAATATTTGGAATGTAGTTCCATAATATTATTGGAGATTTGGTAAGTAAAGTGGAACACTTTATTATAAACTCTTTGAATGGATGGATAGCAAAGAGTAAGTGTGTTCTTGGACTCAAATCGAAATGCGAGTTTGAGGTCTATTCTTACTTTTTATTCTTATTATTCTCACTGGGCTTAGTTTGTTAGCTCATGATATTACAAACATTTCAGGTAATGTTTGGGATTGTGGAAGAGGAGCTGGTGCGCGCTTGATCGAGAGGATGACGACTTTGAGATGGACTATGTGTTATGTAAAATCCATGTACATGGTTTTGTGAAATTTATATCATTTTGATGATTTGTACTTTGTAATTAGCTCATAAGAGCTTATTGTCGTTGATTTATGATTATAATCATTTTGAACTCCTGGATAGGAACTTAATGTTCCTTGTGTATTTTAGATTTTGAAATTAAGATGTAAACAGGTTTTGGCCAGCAAATTTGCAAACATAATCACGCCAATTTTTCTTAAAATAAAAGACTTCCGCTGTGTATTCTAATTTAAATTATTTAAAAATGTCGGGTCGTCACACTCGGTTTTAGGGTTATGGGAAAGTTTTCAAAAACACTTAAAACAACCCCCGTACTTAAAATCATCGAGTTTACCGGCAAGAAATCAAAGAATCAAAGAGAAAACTCCATTAAAACACTATTTGGAGCTTAGGGTTTGAAAATAAACTTACCGAGAACTCCGTGGATCACGGGAGAAAAGCACGATGGTTGGGTGGAAATGAATTCTAGACTCGAGGGCTTTCCGATGCAACCGAAATCGAGCCGATCCGTCGAGAAACGAACGAAACCCGAAAATTTCCCCCCACACCATGAGAGCCACGGTTTTGGAAGAGAAAAATGAGAGGTTAGGTCAACTTTTGGTCAATTGGTGAGATTTTAAAGATGAATGAATAGTGTTTTGGATATTTTTAAGAAATCGGAAATGACGGATGCGTCCTTTTATGACTTTTGACTTATAAATTGAAACACGAAGCTCTTAAATAAATCTAAAGGTGATTAATAATTATTAATTAGCCTATTAATAATTATTAATGTCACCGAAGCGAATTTAAAGTATTAAAACGATTAAAAAGAATTTCGGGCGAAATTAACTACTAAATTCTAAATTACAAAAATAATAACTACACTAAATACTTAAATTGAAATAAATAAATAAATAAATAACATAAAATAAAATAATAAATAAAAAAAATTCACTACAAAATAATGGGACGTTACAACTCCCTTGATGTACTGATTCGAGACATGAACAAGTTGCACCACGACTTCTTGATCACAGAAGTATATTATCTCTAGTTGGAATAAAGATAATGTTCATTGGAGAATCAGCGGGAACACAAGGATAAAGCGGTAATTACAGGAGCAAAACGGTAAATTTAATCTGCCTGTAATTATAAAGGTTCCACGTGAAAGATATATCACAGATATAAATAAAAGATAAACTAAATAGACATAACTCATCTATAGTGAGGGGAGTTCAACTATGAATTTATAGTGGAATTATTCATAGTTAAATAATAAGTAATTAACTGATGAGTTAATCACTTAATTGACTAATTATTAAACCCATGATCTATAGGTCCATCGGGTCCCTATGCTAGCCCAAATATCTTTGTAGCAAAACTAAGTTATAAATTTAACTTAGTTAGAACAAATAATTTAAATAATTGAATTCACTTAAAATTAAGCAATATTAATTATTTGAATAATGAGATTATTTAAATGAAAATTAATATTAATATTATTAATATTGATATAATATTAATTGTTTAAATAAAGAGTTTATTTAAATGGAAATTAATATAACATTATCAATTATAATATCTTATGGCAAAATTAATTGTTTAAATAAATAAATTATTTAAACGGGAATTAATGTTAATATTATTAATTATTTAAATAGAAATTAATAATAATTATTATTAATTAAATATGAGTTTATTTAATTTAATAATAAATATTAGAGAGAGTTAAATCCAATTGGTTTTATGAAACTGATTAGTATTGGCCCAAAATAATTAATTAATTGAATAAGATTCAATGATAATTAATATATTAAATTTTGACTAAATGTATTTAATTAGAAATTATTATTTGAATTTTTCTAATATTAAGTACATAAATATATAATTATTAAATAAATAAAAGTATATAAATAATAAATAAATTAAAAATATATATGTTTTTTTCTTAGTAGGCATGCTGTACATTGACAAAGATAAGGAAAAAAATTATATATCTATATATTTATTTCTTATCTTTTCTATTTTTTAATAATTTAGAAATAAGGAATTCTAATTAGATTGGGATACTATATTTTCTTATAAATATGACTATTGGGATTCATTTATACTCTTCTCACTTTAATTAAGAAAGTGAAAATTCTCTCTTCAATTTTTGCCCAACTGCGATTTTCCTCAGGGAAAAATTTAGAAGAAATTTCTTCTTCTTTTGTTCTTCCAGATCAATTCCCACAAGTCGGTTTTGCTTTCGATCGGGATATAGCGTAAAAGATCCGGTGTTGGTTAGGATTGATGCTGTAAAGAAACCTCCAACCGATTCTCCATATTTTACTCAATGTAAGTAAAAGGCCTTCAATTTTCGAAATTAGCATGAATCTACAAGTCTTTTTATCACAAATTGTATGATATTAATAGATCATATAATTAAATGTTAATTAGATTACTAAATGATATTCCGCTAATTTAGTAGATCAATCCCTTCATGTTCTATTCATTAATATGTTTGCATTCATGCATCATACTTAATCATATGTCGAAACTTTGTGTATTTGAATGTTGAAAGCATGTTTTATTACTAAGATAAGGTTTATTTAATTTTCAGTAATATGGCATCTGCTTTAGTCGCTATACTTGGAAAGAATAAAGTGAACGGTGAAAACTATGTAACATGGAGAAGCAAAATGACATCATTCTCGTCGTGGAAGACTTGAAGTACTTTATCTCCAGTTTGACTATGTAAAATGTTCATTGGAGAATCAGTGGGAATACAAGGATAAAACGGTAACTAGAGGAGCAAAACGGTAAATTTATCCCATATGTAACTATGAGTTTTCCACGTGAAGAATATATCACATACTAAATAAAATATAAACTATATGGACATAACTCATGTGAGGGGAGTTCAGCAATGAATCTATAGTGGAATCTTTCATAGTTAGATAACACGTAATTAACTAATTATGAGTTAATCATTTAATTGACTAATTATTAAGCCCAGATCTATAGGTCCATTAGGTTCCTATGTTAGTCTAAATATCGTAGTCTCAAAATCAAGTCATTAATTTGACTATTGAAGAAATAAACAATTTAAGTAAGTTAAGTTACTTAAATAGGTAATAATAATTATTTAAATATTGAGTTATTTAAATGGTAATTTATAAAAATATTATTAATTGTTAAAATGATGAGTTTATTTAAACATGAAATTAATAATGAAATATTCTTAATAAAACATTATTAATTGTTTAAATATTGAGTATATTTAAATGGTAATTAATAATTGATATACTATTAATTGGTAATGTAACGTCCCGTTATTTTGTGATAAAAAAAAAATTTATTTATTTTATTTTATTTAAGTAATTAAAGTTTATTTATTAATTGTTAATTTAGAATTTGCAGTTTATTTCGGTTTTAATCTTTTAATTGATCTTTTTAGTTTATTTTCGTTTTAATGGTATTAATAATTATTAACGGGCCAATTAATAATTATTAATCACCATTGGGTTAGTTTGAGAAGTTTGGGATTCGTTTTTAAGCTAAAAGTCCTAAAAGGGCAAAATCGTAATTTCCCAATTTGCAAAATATCTAAAAACACTATTGACTATCTTCTTTAAATATCCCAATTGACCAAAAGTTGACCAAAAAGCTCTCATTTCTTCTCTTCTACCCGTGAGCTCCAAGGAAGGAAAAGCAAAAATTGATTTTTTGTTCGTTTCTTGCCGGATCGACTTGATTCTCGTTCCTTTGGAAAGGTATCGGTCCTACGATCCTTTTCCACCTAGCCTTCGTACTTGCCACTCGTGTTTTGCGGAGTTCTCGGTAAGTAAAGTTTCAAACCCTAAGCTCCAAATAGTGTTTTAATGGAGTTTTCATTGATTTCCTTCGATTTCGTGTTGTAGAAATCGGTGTTTGTAAACTCGGGAGTAGTTTTACGTGTTTTTGGAAACTATTTCATAACCCTAAAACCGAGTTTCGAACTGAAACCCTTTCCGTTTGAAATTTACCCTTTTGGGTTTGATTTTGGGTTAGAAATTAATGAATGAATGTTTATTTAAATTCAATTCGGGAAAGGGCTTAATGTTCAAAAACCCTATTTATCGATACCCATTGAAATCGGGATTATCGAATTTGCTTAAAACCAACTCGAAACGTATTTAAATTGCCAAAAAGCAGGAAAACCAAACCCGAAACCCATTTTATTGGGGGGGGGGGGCGAGAGCCCTAAGGGAGGGTATGATGAGTTTTCGTTGTTTTGAACGTTTAGTTGGTGTTTGATCGATAGTTGGTAAAGTTATTGATTGTATGATATAATTCGTTTGTAGGTGTTTTTGAACCGCGTGGTTGATCGCTCCTTCGAACTTAGGAGCAAAGTCATCTTTTAATTAAGGTGAGAATAGTTAGGATTTAAAGTATTTATAGAAATCGAATAAGTGTAATGGTTTGTAGAATCGGAAACTAAGATTAGAATCCAAACTAAGATTAGAGGGAGTGAGTTAGTGCCTTAGGATTTGTAGTTAATCCTTTAAGCGAGAAACTTAGGATTTCTCGATGAAAGCCTTGAATCTTAGAAGATTCTAAGTTAGATTCGATTTGAACTTAAGGTTGGATCATTGGAGGTTAGAAAATCCAAACTTGTATTTAGAACGGTTAATAGAACCTCAGATTATTATTGGAAGTTTAGAATCCTTGAAGGTTTAGGTTAATCGTTATGTTATGTTCTTACTTTTATTATTATTGATATCGGAGTTCGATTTATAAATCGTTCGTTCGAGAATTCTTATCTGTTTCTTTATCTTATGTCATTTACTTATTGCCCCTTTACTTTACGTTGGTTGTGATTTCTTTAATATTCGCACTTTACTTTATTTACTTTTGCAAGCATATGCATAACATTTTGCACCATTATTTATTATACCATAACATCTCGCATCATTGAAAAGAGAAAAAGAAAAGAATGAAAGGAACGGTGGATGAGTTGGATACCCACGTTACCTTCATGCATAAGGAATGGTGGATGAGTTGGATACCCACGTTACCTTCATACATAAGGTTGAATGGTGGATGAAATGTGAAAATCCACATTACCTTCATTTCATGCATAAATGGCGAATGGGTATCCTATGGGATGTACTCATTACTTTTATGCATATGAAAGATGGAATCGAGAATCGAGATGTTATAATTATACAAGTTTATTTTATTTTTCTTATTTTATGCAAAGTATATTTACTTTTCTTACTTATATCATATCATTGATAATGGATGAGTATTGACTACGAGAGTTAGTAATATCATCCTTTGGAAATTTTAGAATGAATTACCTAGAGTTTGGAGGACTTTAGGAGTGATTTTTGTAAGATTAGTTGGACACAAATCGAAATGCGAGTTTGAGGTCTATTATTACTTTTTATGCTTATTATTCTCACTGGGCTTAGTTTGTTAGCTCATGATATTACAACCAATTTCAGGTAATGCCCTGGTCAGAGGTCGAGGGAGAGGAGGTGGTGCTGCGTGATCGAGGGATGCTGACCTCGAGATGGACACTTTTGTTTGTAAAGTTTATGTCTTATTTTGATGAACTTTAAGAACTTAAATGAATTGTATTTTGTATTTGGCTCATAAGAGCTTAAATGTTGATGTTTATATGATATATATCTTTGAACTCCTGAAATGGGACTTGATGTTCCTTGTGAATTTATTAGATTGAAAAATTAGGATGTAAACAGGTTTTCGGCATGCCAACTTTCAAACAAAACCACGCAAAATTTTCTAAAAACAAAAGACTTCCACTGTTTTCTCTGAATTTTATTTATTTAAAAGTGACGGGTCGTCACAGGTAATTATTAGTTGTTTAAATAATTAACTAATTTAAATGGAAATTAAAAATTAAATTATTATTATTAATTAATAATAAAACTGTATCAATAAATATTATTAATTGTTAAAATAATTAATATTATTTAAATAGAAATTAATAATTAAATATTACTTGATGATATTTAATTTGGAGAAAATATTTTTTTTTTATCTAAATGGCTATTAATAAATAAATTTATATTAAAATTAATAATTAATTAAGGTTGACTTATATAATTTATGAGAGATTTTCTAGCCCAATTAGATTAATGAACCCAATTAAAAATGGTCATATATGTATATTTTAGGAAGATAATTGTTTAAATTATATCTTAAAATATTTACATAGATTTTATTTACCCAAGATAAAGCAAATAAAAGAGAAATCAATTTTTTCTCTTTATCAGAGGCAATTTCGGCTATATGAGATAAACGAGAGAGAAAAATATTTTTCTTTTATATTTATCTCCATGGAATATTCCTAATTTGATTAGATATTCCATTAACCTATAAAACAGAGGCTTGGGTTATTCATAAAACACACTAATTCAATTCCTTAGAAATTGAAAATCTCTCTTCCTCTCTTCTCCCGTCATTGCAGATTGTAGTCTATTAAAATAGGAAGAAAAATTCTTTTTCTTCTTCCTAAAGTTTTTCTAAGTTTGATCCCACCTTTGAGTTTTGTTTCTTCGATCGGATATAGCATATAAGGTTTCATGCTGTAAAGAAATCTTCAACCAATTCTCCATAATTTACTCAATGTTAGTTTTTTGAAAACCTTATATTTTTCAGTCTATGGTTTAATCATAATTGCATGATATTAACGGATCCTGAATTAAATGTTCATTAAATTACTAAATAAATTCTTCTAATTTAGTAAAGTAGTCCCTTCAATAGCAATGTACAAAAAGTAGCTGCAAACAGAGATGCAATAGAAAAACAAGGAAACGAATTTGGGATGACATTAGTACTTACATATTTGTTTAAGTTAGTGTTACTAAAACTTTGAAAGGAAATAGACCAAACGGTCATTTTAATAAAACTTGATGGAGTAATGTGATTTATAGCCTTCAATGATGTGACGACCCGACTCTTTTTAAATAATTAAAATCAGATTGACAGCAGAAGACTTTAAATTTAATATGGCATGGATATGTTTAAAACTTGAACCATCCATAACTTGTTTACAATCTAAAATCCAAAAATCTAAAACACAAGGAAACTCAAGTTCCTATTCAGGAGTTCAAAGAAGTTTATAATCATAAAAGTGAAATGAAAAGCTCTTAAGAGCTTATAACAAATTTATTTCTCATAGACCGAAAATAAAACAAAATAAGATATGATAAGATAAGCCCCAGGACTTTTAAATGACATCTAGTCCATCTCCGCATCATCATCCTCTTGATCAAGCCGCACCAGCTCCTCTCTCATGACCCGAACACCTGAAAATATTTGTAATATCATGAGCTAACAATAAAGCCCAGTGAGAATAAACAAAATAAAAAGTAAAGTTAGACCCCAAACCCGCATCTGGATTTGTGTCCAAGTAAAACTCACATTCTCTTACCTTTCAACCACCAAAATGGTTTTACAATAATGTTTCACTTTTACTTACCAATTCTCCCAAATAATTGAGGAACCATCTTCCAACCATTAGGAGGATATGTTTCATAACACATATATATAACATTTGAATCTCGTTCTCTTTAATACCTTATACTATACACAAGGTTTACATCAAATCTTATTCTCTAATTACGAGATCTTCCAATTTATTGAGATACTAGTTCTCTTACATGTCTATCACATGATAATTATACAAGGTTCAATACACCCTTGTATTCTCTCATTATCTGTAACGACCCAAAACTCGTAAAATCCTTTTTATTCAAATGCACAATAGAAGACTTGATTTTTACAGAAAAACGGTATGAGTTCGTTTAAAAATCGGATTAACCAAAACCTGTTTACATCCCAATTTCTAGTAAAAACAATAAACCTGGAATGCGCATTCCATACTATGATGAAACTCCTAAAGAAAGTTTTAAAGTTCAAAAACATAAACAAATTATACAATTGCTCCATTGAGCTCAAAATGAAACATAAGAAAATGTGATGAAATGTTTGTAAACATTTCAAGAATGCTACACCCAAAATCAGTCGTGTTCTTGTCCATCCATCATCTCAAAGAGTCACACGGTGCCACCTCCTCTACCTTGTCCTCTACCACGAGTCTTACCTGAAAATTTGTAAATGTAGCAACATTAGCATAAAAATGCTAGTGAGAGTAAATGTAACGACCCAAAACTCGTAAAAATCCTTTTGATTTAAATGCACAGCGGAAAATAAGATTTTTACAGAAAAACAGCGGCATGTGTTCGTTTAAAAATCGTATTTTCCAAAACCTGTTTACATCCCAATTTTCAGAAAAAGCAATAAACCTGGAATGCGCATTCCGTATCTTGATGAAACTTCTAAAGAAAGTTTTAAAGTCCAAAAATATATATACAAATTGTACAATTGCTCCATCGAGCTCAAAATGAAACAAATAAAAGTAGTGAAATGTTCATGAGCATTTAAGAATGCTTCACCCAAAAACAGTTATGTTCCTGTCCATTCATTATCTCGATCGGTCACGCGGTGCCACCTCCTCTACCTCATCCTCTACCACGAGTCTTACCTGAAAAATTGTAATTGTAGCAACATTAGCATAAAAATGCTAGTGAGAGTAAAATGAAAGCAAGTAATCCTAGGAACAACATTCCATGTCAGAAATTGTGTCCAAAGGCCTAGATTTCACTTTTACTACCCATTCCACATTCCAAATTCCGCATATAATCAACATACATAATATAATTCCTGAAAAGTAACGATATCAAGACTTAAAGTAAAAGTACCCGTTATTACTAAGTCTTACTATACAAGTCTAAAGATTATGTAATTGTATTACTAACTATCTTTATTACCCATCAGTTTCATTGTATCATAATACCGTATGGACCGAAGTCGACATACCACGTGCCATATCACAAATCATAGCACCATGATACTGTATGGAGCGTATCAATATACTATCATGTGCCGTATCACATATCATCGCACCATGATACAGTATGGAGCGTATCAATATACTATCATGTGCCGTATCACATATCATCGCACCATGATACCGTATGGAGCGTATCAACATACTATCATGTGCCGTATCGCATATCATGGCACCATGATACCGTATGAAGCGTATCAACATACTATCATGTGCCGTATCCCATATCATCGCACCATGATACCGTATGGAGCGTATCAACATACTATCATGTGCGGTATCGAATCCCTAGTAAGTTAGATAAAGTTCCACTAAACTACTAAAGAACATAAACCGCTTGAATTACACGAGCCAATACTTAAGTGTAATTTCTAAGCCACTTTGACTCCCAAAACACTTAAAGTTCCTTATTCATTCACTTTCATCTAAAGTCTCCAAATCATCTTAGAAGACTTCCAAACCACTCATATTTCCTCTTTCACTTCCAAAACCATAAGTACACCAAAACCACTCTACTCACGTCCGAGTTTAAAGTCTCCAACCAAGTATAACTTCCGGAAGTTAGTTCCCCTCTTAACCTCGATAAACAATAACGTAATGAAACATAATTCATAAAATTACTAACTTCCATTTTAAACTCACCTTAGATTGTGAAATCCAAGCTTCCATAATGTCGAGATCAAAACCACGCGCTCGATCACAATCCTACATAACGAATACACCTAATATTCATTAATTAACCGAAAATCGAACAAACGGCAATTAAATGCATAAAACAATGAAAAACCCGGAATTATGCCATAAGGGACCAAGGCCAAAGAAGGGAGAGAGGGCTCGGGTTCGGTTTTTCATCTTTTATGCACTTTTAAAGGTGTTTCGGGTTGATTTCGGATACTTTAGAAACCGAGATATCAATGGGTATCCGTATTTTAGGGTTTTATATAATAATCGATTTCCGAAAAATTAAGTAAAATGCAAAAAAAATAACAACCTAAACATCTTAAACATAACCAAGTGAGGGAAAAACACACGGAACGGGTTTCTGTTTCGATTCGATGTTAGGGCCAACGATGGACATAAATCAACCCTAGACACTTTTATTTTAGCTAGAAACTTCAATTAATCAAAGGATAAAGGAGGGATTCAAGAATGAATCAAAGATGGAATTTCAAAATCAACAATACCCATATTTTAAAGAATTTCCCTCACCTTTTCGTCCCTTGGAAGTGGATGGAAAGGCTTCAAATGTAGGATGGGTAGAAATCTTGTTGCGAGAGCTTTCAAACGAGCTAAGGCACGAAGAAATCGGCCAAGAAACGAGGAAGATCCGACACTTTCTTTCTCCTCTTCTTACTCGGGTTTGGGGGGTTTTGGGAGAGAAAAATATGACCAAATTTGACTTTAAAAGAAGAAGAAAATGAATAGTTAAATGAGATATTTTTTAAGAAATTGAGAAATTGAGAAATTACGGTTACGTCCTTTTTTTAATTGATTTAGTTTATAAAACGAAACCCGAAGATCTTAAAATAATCTAATGGTGATTAATAATTGTTAATTGGCCCGTTAATAATTATTAATGTCACCGAAACTAATTTAAAGCGATAAAAGGAATAAAAGGTTTTCGAATGAAAATAACTACTAAAATCGAATTTACTAATTTTAAACTAAACTTAAATACTTTATTTAAAATAAAAAAAAATTACCTCCAAAAGTAACGGGACGTTATAGTAAAATGAAAGCAAGTAATCCTATGAACAAAATTTCATACCGGAAATTGTGTCCAAAGGCCTATATCTCACTTTTACTACCCATTCCACATTCTAAATTCCACACAATCAACAATGCATAATATGCTTCTTGTAAAGTAATGATATTAAGACTTAAAATAAAAGTACCGATTATTACTAAGTCTTTCTATCCATTCTAATGAGTATATGTAACTGTAATACTAGCAGTCTTTGTTACCAAATCAGTTTCATCGTTACAGATTTACCGTATGGATCAACATCAACATACTAGCCCGTATGGTCTTACCATATCACAAATCATCGTATCGGGTTTACCATATGGATCAATATCAACATACTAGCCCGTACGGTTTTACCATATCACAAATCATCGTATCGGGTTTACCATATGGATCAATATCAACATACTAGCCCGTACGGTCTTACCATATCACAAATCATCGTATCGGGTTTACCATATGGATCAATATCAACATACTAGCCCGAACGGTTTTACCATATCACAAATCATCAAGTTCCCTAGTAAGTTAGATAGATAGAATTCTATTAAGCTACTAAAGAACATAACTACCTAAAGTTACACTAGTTAACTCTTAAGTGCAACTTCTAAGCCACTTTGTCTTCCAAACCACTCAAAGTTCCTTAAACTTCCCCTTTCATCTAAATCTCCAATTTCATCTAAAATTCTTCAATTCATCTTACAAGACTTCCAAATCACTCAAATCTTACCTTTTCATCCAAGTTCACTAGAACTCTAAAAATCACACCACTCACTTTCGAGTTTAAAGTCACCAACCAAGTATTAACTTCCAGAAGTTAGTTTCCCTCTTAACCTTGATAAACCATATCGTGACGAAATTTAATTCATAAAATTACTAACTTCCATTTTAAACTCACCTTAGTTTGTGAAATCCAAGCTTCCAAAGTGCCGAGAACAAAACCACGCACTCAATCACAATCCTACATAACGAATACACGTAATAATCATTAATTAACCAAAAATCGAACAAACGGTAATTAAATGCATAAAACAGTAAAAAACCCGGAATTAAGCCATAAGGGGTCCACGGCCAAACAAGGAAGAGAGGGCTCGGGTTTGGTTTTTCTGTTTTTATGCACTTTAGAGGTGTTTCGGTTTGATTTCGGATACTTTGGAAACCGAGATATCAATGGGTATCCGTATTTTAGGGTTTTACATAATAATCGATTTCTGAAAAATTAAGTAGAACACAAAATCATAGCAAACTAAACACCCTGGCCATGGCCAAGTGAGAGAAAATAACACGGGACGACTTTTCGACTCAAACTCGGCGTTGGGGTTTTGGAAAGTTTCTAAAATCACCTAAAACGACTTCCTCGATTGAAATCTTCAAGCTTCGGTGTGTGAATTTGAAGATTTCAATCTCAACTTGAAGATTTCAATCTCAACCTCCATATATGACCCGACTCTTTTTAAATAATTAAAATCAGATTGACAGCGGAAGACTTTAAATTTAATAAAAATTTGGCATGGATATGTTTAAAACTCGGACTATCCATAACCTGTTTACAATCTAAAATCCGAAAATCTAAAACACAAGGAAACTCAAGTTCCTATTCAGGAGTTCAAAGAAGTTTATAATCATAAAAGTGAAATGAAAAGCTCTTAAGAGCTTATAACAAATTTATTTCTCAAAGACCGAAAATAAAACAAAATAAGATATGATAAGATAAGCCCTGAGACTTTTAAATGACATCTAGTCCATCTCTACATCATTATTCTCTCGATCAAGCCGCACCAGCTCCTCTCTCATGACCCGAACACCTAAAAATGTTTGTAATATCATGAGCTAACAACAAAACCCAGTGAGAATAAACAAAATAAAAAGTAAAGTTAGACCCCAAACCCGCATCTGGATTTGTGTCCAAGTAAAACTCACATTCTCTTACCTTTCAACTACCAAAATTGTTTTACAATAATGTTTCACTTTTACTTACCAATTCTCCTAAATAATTAAGGAACCATCTTTCAACCATTAGGAGGATATGTTTCGTAACACATATATATAACATTTGAATCTCGTTCTCTTTAATACCTTATACTATACACAAGGTTTACATCAAATCTTATTCTCCAATTACGAGATCTTCCAATTTATTGAGAAACTAGTTCTCTTACATGTCTATCACATGATAATTATACAAGGTTCAATACACCCTTGTATTCTCTCATTATCCAATTCAATCTCATTCCTTTTTCCTATAGCACTCGGCTATACATCAAATTCATTTCTTTTCTCTCTAGAAATGAGTGTCTTACATAATCTTTCCTAAAGTTCTCTATTTCCATAATCTATATTCGTTAGAGGATGATAATATTAGCACACGTAGTCAAATTCTCATCCATTAACTTGTTAAACAATTTAAAAGAAAAGTAAATAAACATTGCATGAGCATAACATCTTAATTTGCCTTTTCCATGATATATTTCCATCGATAAAATGCATGAAGGTAATGAAGACATCCAGTAGGATTCACATTCACCTTTTATGCATGAATGAAGGTAATGTGGGCACTTCCCATAGGATCCACATTCTCCCTTATGAATGAATGAAGGTAATGTGGACTTCCCGTAGGATCCGCATTCTCCCTTCTTTTATTTCTCACTTTCTTTTCTTTTTCTCTGAAGGTAATGTGAACTTCCCGTAGGATTCATCATTCTCCCTTCTTTTTCTTTTTCACTTTTTTTTCTTTTCATTTCAATGATGCGAGATGTTATGGTATGCTCGCAAAAGTAAATAAACGTAAATATGAATGGAGCATAAAGTAAAGGGTATAAGGTAAAGGACATAAAGTAAATGGATCATAGATGTCCTTATGCATAAAGTAATAAATAGGAATTTTGGAATAACAATAAATAAATCGAACTTCCGATACTTTCATAAAAGTAAGTTCTTATCTTAATGAGTAAGTCTCCACTTTCAAGGATTCTAAACTCCCAAATAAAATCCAAGGTTCAAATTTCAAGTTCCTTTAACCATTCTATCTAAAAGTTTGGATCCTTTAACTTCCAATGATCCATTCTAATCTCTGAAACGATTCTAACTTAGAACTTTCAAAAGTTCAATGTTTCCCTCGAGAAAACTCCAAAAGTTCTCACTCAATGAACTAGCTCCTAATCCTAAGGTCACTAGCTCACTTTTCTTTACTCTTAGATTCGAATCTTAATCTCAACTTTCGATCCTACAAACGGTTCAACTTATTCGGTTTCTAAATCTACTTTAAATCCTATTTATTCTCACCTCGAATGCTCCCGAGACAACAAAGTTTCCACGAACAAACAAATGAGCAATCACACCTAAAATTCATCAATCGATCAACGAATTACAATTTGTATCTAATAAGAGAAAAAGTATGATTATCGGGTGAATAGTGATTTCGGATGAATAGTGTTTTAGGGTGAATACTGTTTTTTGAAAATCCGGGCTCAAAATCGTCAAATTCCTTGATGGAAATTCATGATTTCAACTTCAAAACTCATTTATAATAAAAAACGAACAAAACCATATAAAAAGTTTTGAAAACTCACTTTTTAGGGCTTCCCTTAGAGAACGATAAACGACAAAAGGTTAGGATGGATAGAACGCCTACGTCCCGAGCATTCCAACACAACTGAAATTACGGAGATCCACTGAGAAATGAATGAGAAACGAAGAAAACAAGAACTCTCCCATGGAGAATGAAGGCCATGAACAAGAGAAGGAGAAGAAGAATGAAGGAGATGGTCAACCTTGGTCAATTTAAAGAGATGTGAATAGTGATTTTAGATATTTTAAGAATTTGAAAATTACGGATACGTCCTTTTAATGACTTTTCGCTTATAAATCAAAACCCGAAGTTCTTAAACTAGCCCAATGGTGATTAATAATTATTAATTGGCCTATTAATAATTATTAATACCACCGAAACCAATTTAGGCTAATTAAACGATTAAAAGGTCTTCGGATGAAATTAACTACTAAATTCTAAATTACAAAATAATAATTAAACTAAATATTTTAATTGAAATAAATAAATGAATAACATTTTAAATAAATAATAAATAAAAATAATTTCACTTCAAAAGTAATGGGACGTTACAAATGAAAAAACCAGAAGAAGGTATAATTTTAACCGATTGAAATATTAATGGAGTTCATTAAAGAAGGATTGTAAGGTATGAAAATATTTTGTTTGAGACAGAACTCGCTTAAAAAGGGATATGTTGAGGAAAACTATCAATTCAACAACTAAATGGTGGGATGAAAGCTTGAAGCTATATATCATTTAGCTTTATTTGTGTTTTTTTTAGTTTATTATCATTAAAATTTATAATTTAATATTTTATCAATCTTATGTAGGTTAAGCTCGACGCAATAAAATTTCAGTTAATGGGACTACAAAATACAGATCAATTAGACATTCTTCTGGAGATGGAGCCCGTGATAGGAATGGTGTCTAGAACTTCTAATTATTTAATTAATATAATTTATTTTTTATAAATTAAATAAATAAACTTAAGTTCTTTTTAAATATATTTATTCATTGACGATATAAGACATATATGTGTGTGTGTGCACGTGTGTGTATATATATATATCAAATATTTAAATAGTAAAATGCCAAAGTTACTTTCATGAAATCTTGACTGAGTATGTGAAACTTACGTGAGGAATCGAGTCAAGATGAGTAACTTAAAGTGTCTACAATAGATGGATAACATTTGGGAATCTTATCCTATTGACACCATTGATAGCTGTCCATTTTGTATACATTACAACAAATGATCTTATTTGGATATCATATACATATTGTTGTTTAAGACTGGACCAATATATTTGATCCATGACTCACTTGTACCATTTACAAGGAATGATTGAATATCAAATTAAGTTAATCAAATAGTGATAAATCTTAACTGACTTTCTGCGTAATCGGGTAAAAATTGTCGAAAACTGTTGAAACCACAAAAATTCACTTTTACGCTTCCTAAAACAATTATCTTAATAAATGATCACCTTAAACTCCCAAAAATTATAGAATTAACATTCATATCACTCATAATCAAGTCAGTCTAAAGAAATTCACTTTTTTACTGAAAATTATCTATTTTGACTCAATCCGAAAAATCCAATTCTCCCAAATTAAAATCAATATCTCTTCAAGTCCAAATTCATCCAAACTGTAGCATCCCATTACTTTTGAGGTAATTTTTTTTATTTAATTAAAGTATTTAAATTTAATTTAGAATTTATAACTTAGAATTTTCGAGTTTATTTCGTTCGTAAATCATTTTGTTTGCTTTATTAGCTTAAATTAGTTCGGGCGTACTAATAATTATTAACTGGACAATTAATAATTATTAATCACCTTTTGGTAAGTTTAAGTGCTTAGGGTTACGTTTTTAAAATCTAAAAGCAAATGAGGGACGATTTCATAGTTTTTGATTACTTAAAACTATCTTTCACTATTCATTGTCTCCTTAAAAAACCAAAAAGCCAAAAAATACACTTTCTTCTCATCTTCTTCTCTCCAACCGTGGGTAGCCTCCAAGGGAAGAAAATTCTTGGGTTTTCTTCATTTCTCAACCATTTTCGGTGATTTTGGTTGTGTTGGATTGCTTGGGACGAGGGCTATCTATCCATCCTAGCTTTTCAGTATTTCTCGTTCTTTAAGGGAATCCCTAAAAAGTGAGTTTTTAAAAAATTTTATATGGTTTTCTTTGTTTTTGTTTCTAGATGAGTTTTAAAGTTTAAATCATGTATTTCCATCAAGGAATTTGACGATTTCGAGCTCAGATTTTTCGAAAAAACACTATTCACTACAAAACACTATTCATCCGAAAAGCACTTTTCACCCGAGAATCACACTTTTTCTCATTTTATTTATGAGTTGTTAAATTTTGTTCAATTAATGAATTGTAGGTGCGATTGCTCATTTGATGGTTCGCGAGAACTTTATTGTCACGCAAACATTCGAAGGTGAGGATAAATAGAATTTAAATGTAAACTTAAAAACCGAACAAGTTGAACGACTTGTAGGATCGGAAGTTAAGATTGAAATTTGAATCCAAAGGATTAGAGTAAGTGGTCTAACATGCTTAGGCTTGGGAGTTAGTTCTAATTTGAGTTGAAAGAGCTCATGGATTTTTCGAAGGAAACGATTAACTCTTGGAAGTTCTAAGTTTAGATTCGCTTTGGAGTTTACTAATGATTTTCGGAAGTTGAAGGTTCCAAGTATAATAGGGTGAATAAGGAATTTGGATATGGGACTTCGTATGTTTATTAAAACCAATGGAATCATTGGATTGGAGACTTTTATGAATCAAATTTATCTGAAGGCCGTTTGGCTTGACTTATTCATTGTTTTTCAAGAAGTTCCTACTTTCTTGTTTTATGTACAAAGGGTAATTTGCGATTCATTTATCATTTATTGTTATGTTCTTTTGATTACTTTGAATGGTTATATTTATGTTTATTCGCGCTTGAGACCCTATTTATGTTTATTTTTCATGATCGTATTGGAGGAATGATGAGACAATGCATAGACAGAGTGTGCTTGCAATGTCTGGTATTATTCGTTTTATGTTTACATATATGAATATGAGAGAATGCAAGGGTGGATTGAACCTTGTAATTATTATGATACATATATTAGAGAATGCAAGGGTGGATTGAACCTTGTATAATTATTAGGATACATATATTAGAGAATGCAAGGGTGGATTGAACCTTATTCAATTATTATGATACATATATGAGAGAATGCAAGGGTGGATTGAACCTTGTATAATTACTATGACACATATATGAGAGAATGCAAGGGTGGATGAACATTGTATTCGGTGGGTGAGATAATGAGGTAATGGTTAGACTGAGTGAGCTTTCATTACCTATCATTATTCACTAGAGGTGAGAAGATAACTATAAAAGACTATGAATACTTTGATAGACTGCGTGTGCTTTCAATACTGTAATTATAAGCATGATTTGATTATAGTAATGTAAAAGCCGAGTGTACTTTACATGTATTGGGCGAGTTAATGCATAATGTTGAGACTGTGTGTGCTAACATTATCGGCATTAATCGCGAGTTATGATTGTTTAAATATTTTAAGACTGAGTGAGCTTAGCATGATTTATTAAAGATAAAGGAATGTAAATCTTATGTATAGTATGATGTATTAAAGAGAAAGAAATGGAAATGATATATGTGATATGAAACACATTCTTCTAAATGCTTGAGAGCTAGTTTCATGATTACTTGGGAGATCTCGTATGTGAAAGTTGGATACTTGATATGAAACCCTTTTAAGTGGTTGAAAGGTAAAGGGTATGTAAGCTTTATTTGGACACAAATCTAGATATGAGTTTGGAGCCTAATGTTACTTTATTTTCCATTTATCTTCACTGGGCTAGCTTTAGCTCATGATATTATAAATTTTTTAGGTATCGACCATTGTCGAGGTCGTGGGAGAGGAACTGGTGCTGTCTGATCTGGATTACGATGATGGCGAGATGGAATAGAGATGTTTTAAAGTCCATGGACTTAATGTTATTTCATATTCTCTTTTTGAGTTATACATTGTATTTAAGCTCATGAGAGATTTTATTTTAAACTTTAATAACCCTGAAACTCCTTTAAACTTTGCATTGGAAAATGTGAATTTTCCTTAACTTTACAAATTCTCTGATTGTGAAAAATTTAAACAGATTTTGGATAGTTCAAATTTTAAACGAATCCATGCCCTTTTTTATACTAAGACTTTCGCTACATTCTGATTTTAAGTGATTTAAAAGTAGTTGGGTGTAACATCCCGTTGTTTTGAAGTGAATTTTTTAATTTTTTTTATTTATTTAATGTTATTTATTTATTTCAATTTAAGTATTTAGTTTAATTATTATTTTTGTAATTTAGAATTTAGTAGTTAATTTCGCCTGAAATTCTTTTTAATCGTTTTAATACTTTAAATTCGCTTCGGTGACATTCATAATTATTAACTGGCCAATTAATAATTATTAATCACCTTTAGATTAATTTAAGAGCTTCGGGTTTCGATTTATAAGTCAAAAGTCATTAAAGGACGCAACCGTCATTTCCAAATTTCTTAAAAATATCAAAATACTATTCATTCATCTTTAAATAAACCAATTGACTCAAAGTTGACGACCATTTTCTTCTCTCATTTCTCTCCCATTGCCGTGAGTTCAAGGGGGCTTTGGGGGGATTTTGGTTTTTCTTTGTTTCTCGACGGATATGCTGGATTTTGGTTGCATCGGAAAGCCTTCGGTCCTAGGATTCTTCTCCACCTAGCTATCGTGCTTTCCATCTGTGTTCTAAGGACTTCTCGGTAAGTTAAAGTTCAAACCCTAAGCTCCAAATAGTGTTTTAATGGAGTTTTCATTTTGATTCTTCGCTTTCTTGCCAAGGAACTCGATGATTTTAATTACGGGAGTTGTTTTTAGTGATTTTGGAAACTTTCCCTAAACCCTAAAACCGAGTTTCAGTCGAAACCCTTCCCGTTTGAATTTTACATCGTGGGGGTTGTTTTGGGGTTTAATTTTATTGATATATTGTTTATTGTAATTAAATTCGGGAAATCGATTATTGTCCAAAAACCCGAATCATCATTACCCATTGAAATTGGGAACTTCGAAACTACTTGAAACCCACTCGAAACACCTCTAAAGTGCCTAAAAGCCGGAAAACCAAACCTGAAACCCATTTTCTTTAGAGGGGCCGAGAGCACCCTTGGGTTTTTCTGGGGTTATTCGTCATTTTGAGCTTTTAGATGTTAATTGATTTATGTTTGATTTATTAATGATCGTTAGATAAACTTTTAATTGTAGGTGTTTTGGATTGTTGATTGATCGTGCTTTCGAAGACTTGAAGCAAAACTAATTTGGCTAAGGTGAGAATAAATAGGATTTAAAGTAGCTTTAGAAACCGAATAAGTAGAATGATTTGTAGGATTGGAAGTTGAGCTTGAAGGTTTCAGTAAAAAGAATAAAAGGAAGTTTGCTAACTTGTTAGAATTGGGAGTTAGTTCAAATTTCAAGATGAGAGAACTCTTAGGTGTTTCGAAGGATATGTTTAAACTCTTGGAAGATATAAGATTAGAGTAGTTCCGAGGCTTAAAATGATTATTTGAAGTTAAAGGTTTCTAGTATAATGGAATGAATAAGAATTTGGTTATGGAGACTTTATGATTAAGTTAGAAATTTCAAGTATAAGTAAAGGCCGTTTGGCTTGATTTATTTGTTGTTTTTCTTATCAGAAGTTTCTACTTTCTTACTTTATGTTTAAGAGATTTTACGTGATCCGTTTACCTTTATGTTCTTTCAGTTACTTTGAATATTTATATTTACATACTTGCACTTTAAAGCATAATCACATCATATCATATTGCATTATCTTTTATTGGGAGGAATAATGAGGCAATGCATAGATTGAGTGTGCTTGCATTGTCTGGTATTATTCGTTTTATGTTCCGTATATGTATCATGAGGCATGCTAAGGTTGCAGTACTTTACATGATCGGAGGAGATGGATAATGAGATAATGATGGAACTATGCGAGTTCACATTATCTGGTATTATCCATAATTACTTTGATACATATACGAAGATACAGGGTATGACTTAGCCTACGGGAGCTCATTACCTGTATTTGGTGGGTGAGATAATGAGGTGAATGAACTTAGCCTACGGGAGCTTCATTACCTGTCATTATTCACTAGGGGTGGGAAGATATTATTGAAAAGAATTTATAAATTTTATTATGGAAAGTGAGATTAATGAGGTGAATGAACTTAGCCTACGGGAGCTTCATTACCTATCATTTTTCACTAGAGATGGAAAGATAATACTGAAAGGAATTTGTATATTTAATTTGAAAAGCAAGATAATGAGGTGAATGAACTTAGCCTAAGAGAGCTTCATTACTTGACATTATTCGCTTGTGATGATTGTATAGATATAAAGGTGGTATGCCTCTTTCATTTATTTATTGAGAAAATGAATAATGTTTAGACTCGTATGTTAACATTATCGTCATTATCGTAATTGTGATAGTTGGTTATGTTAAGTCTGAAATGTGTTTAATATTTTAATTAAACATAAAAGAAGGGTAATTTTTATATATTACATGAGATAATAAAAGGATGAACCAGAAAGAGGTATTGGTTATGAAAACATTCTTCTAGATTTTTGGGAGTTTTTAGTAAAGAATATGTAAGTTTACATGGACACAAATCAGGATGCGGGTTTAGGGTCTTTTGTTACTTTTTATTCTGTTTATTCTCACTGGGCTTTGTTGTTAGCTCATGATATTACAACCAATTTCAAGTATGCTCAGGGTTTGTGGAAAGGGGAGTTGATGCTGTACGATCGAGAGGGTGATGGATCAGAGATGGACTTAGTTGTGTATTTTGTATCTTTCAAATTTGTACAATTGTATTAGCTCTTAAGAGCTACAGATCTTACTTTTATGATTATTAGACCTTTTGAACTTCCGAATAGGAACTTGAAGTTCCTTGTGTTTTGTGAAGGGCAAAAATAGCCCTCCTACGGGCCGTGCTCGCTGCAATCCGGCCCACATGGGGACAGGCCCATCCGAGGCAACACCATAAGGAATCCATCCTTCACGGGCCGAGCGAAAGGTCCATTAAGCCTAGCCTCATGCTAGCCCAGTCGACGAGCCCACGATCAAGGCACTATAAAGGGCACCTGACCTATCAAATCAGGTATGACATTTTAACCTAGAAAACGAACAACCTAATTGTTTTGACCTAATTCTTGCGGCGCAAGGCATATCTCACCTACCACCACCTAACTTGATCGTCGGAGGGCCGTCGGTCGGTACCACACCGGTGCCTTTCTGACCATCATCTGCTGTAGCGTTTCAGGTTGCTCCGCCGCTAAGGAACAACACGTGATGCGACGTGCTCTACTGTGTGGAACGAGTCTCCGACGAGAAATATCCCACACAGTTTGGCGCCCACCATGGGGCCGTACATCTCCGATTTCCGGCTAAATCTAGATACTCACGCGGTACCCACAAGTTCAGACAATGACCACTCGGTCAGCAAGACTACGAGTTCTCAACGAGAACCAGGTCAGGAGTGGAGAGACGGATAACGACGTTCCAGTTCCTGACCCAACGCCAGAAACCATCGCCATTGCACTGGCGGAACATCGAGAGCTGATTGAAGGTCATAAGGCGCTGAAGGAAGAGATGAAGCAGATGAAAGCTTTACTGGGGAAGGGTTGGCAACGGTCCGGGCCAACAACCAGAACGTCCTAAACATAGATGAGGGAGGCCCTTCAAAGCATCAGAACGGAAAGTCTCAAGCCAGACGTTGGCGTTGAAGGGCCACCACATCGGAAAAAGAAAAAAACCTGGGCGAAGAAGACCTTCGGAGCAGGCTAACGGCCCGTCGACGCGGGGAAAACACCAGTCTGGAGGTCTCTTCGTCAAAGGAAAAGGACGCCCCAAATAAAGTGGGTTCTTTTTTAGACGAACCTCGCCGCCAACCACCAAGCAAAACCCTACCTCGGAAGGCCGCCGAAGGACAAGAAGATTCCAGCGACACGGGGAGTGACCAGGGGAGCTCGACCTCGACAGGGCGGGACGAGCGCCGAAAAAGGCGACAGTACACCGATGCGAGGCAGATCCTAGAAGAAAGGTCAGCGAAAAAGGCGTCCGAGGAAAAGGCCAAACACGGCTCTAACGCCCAAAAGCCAGGGGACTCTCCCTTCACGAGAGGGATCATGTCAGTCCCTCAGCCATGATACTTCATCCTCCCTAAGTTGGAGATGTATGACGAAACTGGAGACCCGATGGAACATGTGGCCCACTTCGTCAACATGATGGAGTCCTCGTGCGTGTTCGGCCCAGATCTGGACGCCCTAACTTGCAGGTTCTTTCCTACCAGTCTGAAGGGCTCGCCCCTATTGTGGTTCAACGGCCTCCCTAAGAGGTCCATCAAAACCTTTTCGAACCTGTCCTCGGCGTTCCTCAGCGAGTATAGTGCGAGTTGGAAGTTCGCTAAAACGAACCACGACCTCTATGACGTGCTGATGGGAGAGAGGGAATCCTTCTTGGATTTCATTATCAGGTTCTGAAAGGTCAAACTGGAAGTGAAAGATTGCAACGATCTGGAGGCAGCCACCGCATTCTTGCGGGCGATACACCCGAACCACCCCTTGTGGAGGTCTTTCAACAAGCGAAGACTAACGACAATGAAAGAGGCTTTAGACAGAGCGATGGCCAAAATATCGCAAGACGAGTCTAAAAGGATGGCCAGAGAAATGCGAAGAATGGGGTCGAAGTCCGAGGGCACATGGAAGAAGAAAAAGCTTCCTGCTGAGGAAGGAAGAGGAAAGGAGCGCAAGCGCGCAGAAAAAAGAAGGGAGGAAAAGAGAGATGAAGTGGAGAGAAAGTCCGTTTGGAGAAGGATCAGAGATCCGAAGAAACGGAGTCCGGAATGGATCCTACATATAGAGACGACGAGGGGTTCATTCCGAAAGGAAGAGAACCCGAAAGAGAAACGGTCGCGCCGTATCAGAAAAAGTACGGAACGGAAGGAACCCTATTGCAGGTTCCACAAATCTAACGGACATAACACGGAGGACTGTAAGGTCCTCGCCCGAGAGATAGACCGAGTATGCGAAAAGGGTCTTGCCCAAAGAAACGGAAAGCAGGACGTGAGGGACGTGGACGAGAGGCTCGCCACATCAGTAGAGGTTCCGGGGGACGGCCACGTCAGTTCATTTCACTGTACCGGGGAGTCGATCAACGCTCACAAAAGGTCTCACCGTGAAGCGAAGCTCCCTGTCTATCGGGTTGAGCACGTTTCCGAAGACTTGATCAAATATTCCAACAGGGATTTGGAAGACGTCCACCTCCCCCACAACGACGCACTGGTGATAACAATATCGATCGGCTCTCACACAGTCGGCAGAGTTCTGGTCGATCCTGGTTCCTCTGTTAACCTGTTGTACATGCCCGCATTCCGAAGCATGAAGCTCAGGGAGTCCGACCTCGCTTCAAATTCTCAAGATCTGGTAGGATTCAACGGTGCGGTGACAAGTTCTTCAGGGACAATCAAACTGCCAGTCCGAGTGGAAGGCGCGAACCCAATGACCCTTTTTCACGTCATAGACTCCCACTCAGGATACAATGCCCTGCTTGGGAGGCCGTGGATTCACAGCATGAAGGCACATCCCTCAACCCTTCATCAGAAGCTGAAATACCCCACTAAAAAGGGGGTCAGGGTCATAAAGGGAGATCAACAAGTCTCAAGGTCCTGCCTGGTTGAAATCGTCAAGATGAAATCCCGATGCCAGGCATAGCAATTACAGAATCGGGACCCCGAAGGGGACCCACCCTTTGCTCAACCACGAATAGAAGCGGCTGAGGACGGATCAGAAAAAATCCAGATCCATCCAGAAAGCCGGGAGAAGACGATGAGCATTGGGAAAGATCTGAAAGAGGACCTGAGAGACGGACTGGTAAACTTACTGAAAAAGAGCTGGAAGACGTTCGCGTGGGATCATACTGATATGCCCGGAATAGATTCGAGTATCATAACCCACAACCTCGAAGTCGACCCGAAACAACCCCCCGTCAAGTAGAAAAGGCGTAAGTTCGCGCCCGAGTGGAACGAAATCATTAATGAGGAGGTTCGGAAGCTTCTAGAGGCAGGCTTCATTCGGGAAGTCAAATACCCCTAGTGGCTAACCAACGTGGTGGTAGTAAAAAAGAAGAACGGGAAATGGAGAGCCTGCATAGACTTCCCAGATCTCAACAAGGCTTGCCCCAAGGATTCATTCCCCTTGCTCAAGATAGACCAGCTGGTGGATGCAACAGCCGGGTATGAATTGCTTAGCTTTATGGATGCATTTTCAGGGTACAACCAAATAAAGATGAACCCGAAGGATCAGGAGAAAACCTCATTCATCACGAACGTGGGCACATATTGCTATACGGTGATGCCCTTCGGCCTAAAGAATGCAGGAGCAACCTATCAGCTCCTAATGAACCGAATGTTCCAAGAGCATTTGGGAAAGACAGTAGAAGTGTATATCGGCGATATGCTGGTCAAATCCCAAAAGGCCGAAGACCACTTGGCCCACATCGAGCAGGCGTTCGAGGTGCTAAATCGCTATGGGATGAAGCTGAACCCCGACAAATGCACTTTTGGAGTCCTAACAGGTAAATTCCTTGGTCACCTAGTGACGAGTCAAGGAATCAAAGCAAACCCCAACCAAATCAAAGCGATAATGGACATGCAAGCGCCCACGAATCTGAAAGGGGTACAGAGATTGGCTGAATGCCTAGCCTCCCTGAGCAGGTTCATATCCCGTTCATCGGATAAATACCAGCCCTTCTTCAAGGCGTTAAAGAAAAGCAGAGAGTTCGGTTGGGGAGTCGAATGCCAGAAGGCGTTCGAAGAACTTAAGGTTTATCTATCTTCGCCCCTGCTGTTGGCAAAGCCCTCAGATAACGAAAAGCTATTCTTATATCTAGCCGTGTCTGATGATGCAGTTAGCTCAGCGCTGGTGCGCGAGGATGGGCAGACACAGCACCCGATCTACTACGTAAGCAAGGCATTGATCGACGCCGAAACACGCTACTCGAAGGTAGAGAAGCTGGCACTGGCTTTGATAGTGGCTTCACGCAAACTAAAGCACTACTTCCAAGGTCACCCGATAGTGGTGAGGACCACGTTCCCACTTAAGGCTATTTTGCATAAGCCAGACGCGTCGGGACATCTAACGAAGTGGGCTATAGAACTGGGCGGATACGACATCACTTACGAACCAAGGACGGCCATTAAAGGACAAGTCCTCGCGGACTTCATCGCAGAAATGACCCCAGGAAGCTCAGGCGAAGCTGAAAGGACCGCACTGTTAACGGAGAGCCTCGATGTGGGATCCTGGACCCTGAGCGTTGACGGATCCTCGAATTCAAGAGGGTACGCCGCAGGTTTTGTCCTGTCGACCCCCGAAGGATACCTTCTGGAACAGTCAATCTGTTTCGGATTTACAGCTTCAAACAATGAAGTCGAGTATGAAGCGCTGATAGCTGGGTTGCAAAGAGCAAAAGAACTGGGAGTTGAAGACCTAGTTGTTAGAAGCGACTCTCAACTCGTAGTTAACCAGGTAAAGGGGTTGTTTGAAGCAAAAGATCCCCGAATGGGAAAATATCTGGAAAAGGTTATGTCCATCTTGTCGCAGTTCACCAAGTATACAATCAGCCAAGTGCCTAGGGTTGAAAATGGACATGCCGATTCTCTAGCCAACCTCGGCTCGGCAGTCCAAACAGAGACAAGAAGGTTCATTCCTATCGATTATATGCCCGAGCCAAGCATCACCCTTGACTTGAACATGGGGAGTAAAGGAGAAGTAGAACGAATAATGCCGATAGAGCAGGACCCAGAGCCTGAGTCCGATTGGAGGAAACCAATCCTCGAATACTTACAATCAGGACTTCTACCCGAGGAAAAGCTAGAAGCGCGAAAAATCTGATCCAGGGCCGCCAGGTATTCGGCCATTCAAGGAGAGTTATACAGGAGGTCCTTCATCGGGCCCTATCTGAAATGCCTGGGTAAGGCAGAAAGCTTTTACGTACTGAGAGAACTACACCTTGGACACTGCGGAAATCACGCAGGACCAAGGTCCCTAAGTCACAGAGCACTAACCCAAGGGTACTACTGGCCGTCCATGGTTAAGGACTCCAAAGACTTTATCGCTCGGTGCGACAGGTGCCAAAGGTTTGCAAAAACAATCCACGCGCTGCCAACAGTACTGACTACGATTTCAGCACCCTGGCCCTTCATGCAATGGGGTCTAGACTTAGTGGGAAAATTACCGCTAGCCCCAGGACAAAAGTGCTACTTGATCGTGGCAACGGATTACTTCTCCAAATGGATCGAGGCCGAACCATTGCAACAATAACAGAACGAAAGGTGGAGACGTTCCTCTGGAAGCACATCTTTACCCGCTTCGGAATTCCCAAAGTTATCGTCACCGATAATGGAACTCAGTTCACGGGAAGGTCTATCCAGAAATACTGCGCGGACAGGAAAGTGAAACTTCGATACTCAACGCCCCGCTACCCGCAGGCGAATGGGCAAGCGGAAGCTTCGAGCAAAACCATCATGGACTCTCTGAAAAAGAGACTAGAACGAGCGAAGGGAAGATGGGTAGATGAACTGCCTGGAGTCCTTTGGGCATACCGAACCACCCCTAGAATCCCAACTGGCGAAACTCCGTTTGCCATGGCTTTCGGGGTTGAGGCCGTTATTCCCATGGAAATGATCATCCCCACGACCAGAAGCTCGATCCCGGAGGTAGAAAATGACACCATGATGGCAAAAGCGCTAGATTTGGCCGAAGAAAAAAGGGAACAAGCGCTAGTACGAATGGCATGCTACCAGCAGAAACTGGCCAAATACTTTGAAAAGAAAGTAAGACAGCGCGACTTCAAAGTGAATGATTTCGTTTTGAGGAAAGTCTTCTAGAACACACAAGAGCCGGGAGCAGGAAAGTTGGGACCAAACTGGGAAGGTCCGTATAAGGTGATCGAAGAAGTTAGGCCGGGAACTTATCGTCTTGAAAATGAAAAGGGCGAACTGATTCCGAGGGCATGGAACGCCACGCACTTAAGAATTTATCATGTGTGAGTATGAGAGAATAATGAAGTACTTAGCCGAAGAGGCCCATTTCAAATTAATATACAAGTATTACGTGTCTTTCCTCCCACATGATCATTTGATGCCTTTTACGGCAAAAAGCCCTAATCCGATTAGGCAAATACTAAGTCCCCCTAGGATTGAAATACCAAATTCGCTAGAATAGTTTCTAAGTCCCCCGCGGACCAAAGAATCAAACATGTTCGGAATTATGGAAAGTAACTCACACAGGAAGTAAAGCAAAGAAATAGAAGGTGAATAAAGTGCCAACTTTTATTTCACAACAAACAAGTAAGGCTCGGACCCACATGTTGGGAACTCAGCAGAAAGAAATTACACGAGTTCTATAAAGTAAAATTGTGGAATTCGAGGTATCGTCGTCGGAAACAGTGAGGATGTCCTCCTAGGAGAGGATGAGGGTATTGCTCGGAAAGTGAATGGCCGGGGTCAGATCATCTGTCGGCTACTCCGCCAACTCATCAATTCCGAGGCTTAATAGAACCCGTCAGATGAAAGAAAGGGAGGTCTTCGATCCGCCACACCTAGCTCCCTGATGGATTTTGGAAAGTAGCCGAGCTCTCGCCTGAAAACTTTCAACCCGGGCGGGAGTATTCTTCTTTCGTCATATCAAGGCAAGCCCAGGGACCGGAAACCAGAAGACCATCTCTTCCATCTGGCGTCGCTCCATGCTCGACTTGGTGAGAACGCATTGCTCGCTTCCTGAAACACCAAACGAGACGCCACCTCCCATGTTGAAATATGGGTCGATGAGGAAGTTGTCCTCTACCGTCCGCCCCAGTTCCCGGTTACAGTCGGAACAAACTCTGGAGCCGCGGTGAGAGGTGGTGGAGCGACTGATTGGCCCAGGCAGACAGTACCCTAGATTCGATACTCACAGGCGTGGAGGATTACGACCACCAAGGCCAAGTCCGTCGGGGCCAACCAAACAGGCGTAGAAGATAACGACCAAACTTTCTCAACACAAGCCATGACCAAGGAGGGCCAGACGTGGAAGAGAAACAGGAAGGAATGGGAAAACCCCATGGTATGGAGTTTTAAGCTCTGTTAGAAAACTTTAGAGTCTGGGAACGAGAGAAAAGGTTATTCCAGAAGGTAGGGTTCAAAATGTGTGAACGAAAGGCTCTGAAGGCCCTATTTAAAGGAGCAGACAACCGTAGACACGTGTCAAGCATCGAGCACCATGAGGCAAGCGTGCAAGCATGCTAGAGGACGTGTGCATTAACGAGCGATTAAGCGGTTAACATCCCCTAATTAACCGCATTTAAAGCTGTTTGATGGGAACGACAGACATTTAACACGATTAACCGTCGCCTAACATCACCACCTAGAACAATGAGACGACTTATCGCATCAAGCGCCATCCGAGTTAATGGCAAACCTTTCTGACTCCCAGACAAATCCCTCCCCCTACTATAAAGGGCTAGGATCGCAGGAATGTCAAAAGGTCTGCGCTTCCAACCACCTGTCACCCCACAGCCTGCCTTTTCAACCATCTGACATCTGACCACTGATATGGACAACTCCACTGCGACTTCAAAGGTGACTAAACAAGTCTTGAAGTGGGAGAACGAAGAACTGCGCGTAGAAAATGCCAAGCTCAAGGCGACTCACCTGGAAAAGGAGGAAAAAGAGGGAGACTCGGAGACCCTAAGACATGAAGTCTAGAGCGTCCGAGAAGCTCTCGAAGAGGCGAATAGCCGAGCGGAGCAGCTCGAACAAGAGAACCTTTCTCTCCGAGAATGCCTGGAAATCGCGGAGACGGGCGAAGATAGCGAGCCAGGTGAGCCCTACCACGTGCTCGAAGATCGCCTCCAATCGGCGAAAAACCTCAACGACTACTATGAACGGGAGAACCAATCCCTGAAGGAGGAACTGGCCTCCTTAAAGCAACGAAAGAGAAAGACTCCGACGGTCATCATTGACAGCGATGAAGATTAGGAGGGCTGCCTGAGAGGTCGAAGACTCGTAAACAACTTTGTCTTTTCTTTCTCTTTTTTATGTTTCTGACAATAAAAAATGTACAAGCAAAAAAGGAAATAGAAAGAAGAAAGAAATTATATCGTTTTTTGCTTCACATGCCCTACCTACACCCTCTGATCGAGAAAGGAAAAGCCTTGGCCCGTCCAAGCACCTAAAGCCTTCTCCGGAAGCAAGTACGTCGGTTCGTCCAAGCGCATCCTGTTCGTAAGAATAGAAGACGTTGGAGCATTAAAACATAGAAACCCCGGTCCGTCGGGTAATTGAAAGCCTTCTCCGGAAGCAAAAATTCTCGGTCCGTCCGAGTACGAAAGTCTTCTCCGGAAGCAAAAAATCTCAGTTCGTTAGAGTAATCGAAAGCATTCCTGCAAAGCGAGCGGGGAAACACGACAAGTAGGCATAAAGAAGAAGCATATGCTTAAACGGAAGTTCAAGGCAACAATTAGTGCAGGGGCTCCACAATCCGGAGTTTACCCTAGGGAAAAGGAAAGGGGTCAGTCCGAAACATAGACCGTCTCGCAGGGGGAAACTTCAGTAGAGGCATCTTCAACGATCGTGCAATCACCACCTTCTGCACGGGCGCTAGCCTCCTCTATCACCAAGCCCTCTGCAGCGGCCTCGCTTCTGGATGCCTTCAGACTCGTAGCCCACTCAAACAACTCCCTTCAACGGTCCACGGTGTCCTCGTAGCCAACCGGACTGATCGGATCATCCTCCCCCTCTGACTGCTCCATATGCAGCTTGACCGAATCCCGTTCGACGGCTAGTCCGATGAGAATGGAATCCACTGACACCGCAGTCGCCGCGGCAAACCTTCACTGGAGGTCGCCAACACTGTCGCGAAGGATCGGAAGTTTGGAAACCTGACCCCTCAGCGAGTCGTTCTCCAAAACAACCAAATCCAGCTCCTCTTTGGCCTTCTTGAAGGATTCCGCCTCGCGGTTAAAGGCGTCCATAGCCTTAGATTCCTCCTTGCGTGCAACATCCAAGTCTTCCAACGCTCTATTCTGAGCAATCACAACCTCTTCCCATATCTTCTCGAGAAGGGCATAGTCCTCTCTAACATGACCGAGTTCGGTCGACTGCCGTTGCTTCTCGGCCTCAAGAGAGGAGATCTTCTTTCTCGCCTCTTTCAGATCCTCCTTTAATCGGAGGCACTCGGCCAATGTCTAATCGAGAGCGCGAGACTGCCGACAGTCAGCCGTCACCTCCTCAAACTGCCGCTTGAGATCCCGATGCTTCCCGAGCAGACTCTCCATATTCAGAGTCATCTGAGCTGAAGCCTAGATACCCTAGAAGGGCAAGCGTATTTGAAGACACCAAAACAAGCGGGAATAAACCAAAGACATAAGAGCGGTGAAAAAAGAAAACTAACCAGCCAATTGCGATGGCACATGCAGCGAAAAGTCTCATCCTAACAATTATAGTCGAAGAGAGGCTCCAGCTGCACCTCGCCCAGATCGTGAGCAAACCCAACTGAGTCCATGGCCCGTCGGAGGTAGTAGGGCTTGTCGAGAGACCCCTCATCGAAATCTGCACTAGGGGGAGCAAACAAACGAAGCTCAGAACGTCCACCGCTCGCAGTACCCGATCCGTTCACCATGGACTGAACAACTCCCATTGGGGGGGGGAATAATAGACACGGTCGGACCAGCCGGACTTAGAATGTTGGCATCGAGGGGACCTTCTGTTGATCGGTCATTCTCCTGTCCAGATTCCGAGTCAGATAAAACATGGGTATAATCAGGAGAAGGCGAACCCGCCTCGGAAGGATGCGACTGATAAGCCATATGAGGATACTTCAAAATCAGCGCATCCGCACCCCTTACCGCATGTTCGAGCGCTCCGAGAACTCCACCGCCCTTCTAACGCTTGGAAGCAGGAGAACCCGCAGAGAGATCCGCAGGAGAATCCGAGAGAAAGGATGCAGGAAGTTCTGAATCAGCAACCGTTGCAACCCCCGCGGAAGTGCCTGAAGCGCTAATCACCACGGACTTCGATCGTTTCAAAGGGCGGGCACACTTTGGAGCGGCCACCTCTTTCCCTTTCTGGGAAGAGGGAGGCGCTTCTCAGGTTTTCTCTTTCCTCTTTCCCATATCCTGAAGGAGGGCAAAGAAGGCTCCGAGATCATTGGAGTCCAGGACCGGAGTTGGGATGACGCCAGACATCTTTTTGGAGAAACCTACAAAGCAAGTAATGGAGATCAGTGTCGAGCCACATCTCAAACAAAGTCATTCAAGACAACATACTTACGGGGGGGAATCGGAACGAAGTTCGGCGGAGGAGTCCAGAGACGCGAAAAAACAAGCCAAGGATGTTGGGTAAACTCTTCCCAGTTGAATGGACCAAATTCTTCCAAAGTCCTGCACCACTTGAGAGACTCCGCGGAAATGCTCTTCGGAAGAGGATTCTTCACTGAAATCAGAAGAGAGAGAACAGTTAGTCGTTATCACAGCCGAACGAAATGTATAGCAATTCGGAACCTATTTCTCACCCTCATCCTCCCAAGAAGTGGGCAGAATCCGTCCCTCGGACGCGATAGGGCCTCAGACAAAGAACCAGAATTCTTTCCACCTTTTGTCACAGGTGGTCTCATCTACCAAAGTAGGCCCTGCATGATGTTGAAGGAGGAAACGCATCCTATCCTGGACGTTCGTACGGAGGACCCAGAAATGGGAAATCATGCCTAAGGTGGGACGGATGCCCAGACCCGAACACACAACCTCAAGGGTAATTAGGGACCTCAAGGTATTCGGCATAAGCTGGCCTAAGGCGATGCCACAACTCAGCAAGAACTCCGTCAAGAAGGGGGAAAGCGGAAACCGAACCCCCCACCGAAGGAATTTCGGATGGAGGGAAGTCCAACCATCTCCAGGGTAAACATGAACCCGCTCTGATGGAACAGGGAGTCTCATCTCAAACTCCTCGGATATCCCGTAATCTTCTCTCACCCTGTCAAGATCTCCCTGCACCATCTCCGACATATAGTGAAGCGGACCCGAATCCTCCCGGATGCCCCTCGACTGTGTATCTTTCTTCTTCTTTTTCGCACCCTTTTTCTTCTTCTTACCAACGGAAGGGGACCCATGAGGGCTAGGGGCGGTGACCTCGTCGTCCAAAGAGAGACCTCCTCCCCCCGACGCCCCGCCCTTGGAACGACTCTTCCTCTCATTCTTTTTCTTTTGAACCGCTCCTACGGCAGGAACGGGAGAAAGGGGAAAGGAAGGGTTGGGAATCGCGACTGGGCCCATAAGAGAAGACTCTGCACCCCCTAGCGGACGAGAAGTGGGAGAAGAGATACGGTCTGCATCTAAGCCTGCTTGAATCTCAGAGACAGACCCAAACTCACCCACAGAAGGGAGGGAATCCTCACCGGTCGACACACGGGGGTCAGTCACTGGCTCATTCCCCCCAGGCTCACCTCGAGACGAGGGAACAACACTAACCCCACCAGCGCAAGCAGAGGGAGGGGAAGCCCTAGATTCATTCCTCTAAAAAACCAGACCATCGTATTCGTCGTCCCCTACAACTACCCTTGGAGTCCTAGGGCCTCTAGTTACAGATTCTCTCTCAAAATTATCCATCAAAGGAAGAATGGGAAACAAAAGACAGAGAGGAAAAGACTAACCTTCGAAGAAGAACAGGGAAAGCTTCGAGGAAACGGAGTAAAGACGGTGAAGGACCTTTCGAAAACGGACGGTTCACAGACGACTTCAAGAATTCAAAGGGCGAACGAGCCTTAAAGTCTGAGGGAAAACCCTATTTAAAGAAAGGAAAACGCGTCCAACCATCGTGACACGTGGGGAGGATCGTAACGATCCGGATTACCCAAAACTCGTTGGAATTCGTGCCCATCCAAAGATCCAACGGGTTGATTTCCCAAGGTGCCATGTCCCTTTGAACGGACACATCCACAAAAGAACGTGACGACTCCCGAAAGGAAGTTAACAGAACCCGAGTCATGACGAGGCCGAGGTGGTCTACTTTCTGAGGAGTCGTGACCCCCGACATTCCAGGACGATCCAAGAATCGAGACTAGCGCCACGCCTCCGATTCGAGTATTTACTATTCCCTGCCCCGGACTTTCCGACCCAGGAAATAGGTGAAAACTATAAAAGGCAAAAATAGCCCTCCTACAGGCCGTGCTCACTGTAATCCGGCCCACATGGGGACAGGCCCATCCGAGGCAACACCATAAGGAATCCATCCTTCACGGGCCGAGCGAAAGGTAGCCTCATGCTAGCCCAGTCGACGAGCCCACGATCAAGGCACTATAAAGGGCACCTGACCTATCAAATCAGGTATGACACTTTAACCTAGAAAACGAACAACCTGATTGTTTTGACCTAATCCTTGCGGCGCAAGGCATATCTCACCTACAACCACCTAACTTGATCGTTGGAGGGTCGTCGGCCGGTACCACACCGATGCCCTTCTAACCATCATCTGCTGAAGCGTTTCAGGTTGCTCCACCGCTAAGGAACAGCACGTGACGCGACGTGCTCTACTGTGTAGAACGAGTCTCCGACGAGAAATATCCCACACATGTTTTAAATTTCTGAATTGAAACGTAAACAGGTTTTTGGCTAGTCAACTTTCAAACATAACCATGCCGTTTTTTTTAAACATAAAGACTTCCGCTGTGTTTTATATTTAAATGATTTATAAAGGTGTAGACCCCTATTTTCGTCCGATGTTATTTAAAATTAACAAAATTTAATTATTTCTAAAACAAATTAAAAAAATGATTTTTGCGATAATTGGTGTTTTATTTTAAATACGTCTTATTAATAAAATTGGTTTGTTTTTATTTTGAATAATTAAATAAGGATTTGATTTGGAATGAGATAATTTGAAGAATAAATTTAAAACAAATAATTAATTTGAGATTAGATTTAGAAGAAGATAATTGGAAGAATAAATTTAAATAAGATTAAATTTGGAAGGAGATAAGATATCTAATATATGATTTATCTTTATCTTTATCTTTATCTCTATTTTAATTTTCTACATTCAAATCCTCCATTTGGCTATAAATAGAGCCTTTTCTACAACCCTAGGGGACAAAAAAACACACACTCGTATTCTCTCAAATAAAACGTTTCTCTAGTGCGTTTTTACTCCCGTTCATGCCCGCTAACTCAGAGCAACACGTTTGTATACTACTTCAAATGAAGGTAAGTCCTTTCCCTTTAAAATATAGTCATTCATATGTGCTTGCTGTACTTTAATTGAAATCTAGATTTTTATATGAATATTTAGATTATATGGTTATTTTTCCTTGAAACTAGATTTGAATATAAAACCATAGGAAAAAGAATCAAAAAATTTGGATTTGTAATTTAAAAGTTATGATTTTTTGAAATTGGACGTTCAAATAATTTTACTGTTCCGAAAAATTATGAGCACTCGGTATTCCGTGATGTTTCGTTTCTGTTTTCTTTCAATATATTTATTTTTGGTTATTTTTCCTATAAACTAGACTCGTAAATAAATATTTGAAAACAAGAATCACCCGGTTTCGATTAGTATAAAAAAAGATATGATTTTTCAAAGTTGATACAAATGCTGCGGGAATTTACATATTAAAACCGTGACTGAGATGTTGTTTTTCATAAAATCTGATTTTTTCTTGTAAAATATGAATACATTTAGATGTCATAGGTCAATGATATGATAATGAAGAGTATTTAGGAGTAAAAATTGAGAAGAAACATGTTTTGGTTTAAGAGTTGTGAATTTTATAAGTTGGGATGTTGATTATTCTTGTTTTAATTGACTTTCTCTATTTAATGAACTTGGTTTTCCATATTTTGTGTTTTATGTTCATATTTATTGTTTATATATTATGTTCATACTTGAATTAACTTTGAGACATGATTTGGGAATTATTAGAATTCTAATATTTCCTAAATTCTAATAAATCGGCTTTTGATAAATTAGAATTTGGAATTGTTAGAATGCTAACTTTTCCAATTGAATATTTTTTCCTTTTAAAAAAAGTATTGAAATTCTCAATTTGGTTAATAGAAAAATAGGCCTAGTTCCAAATTTACTACTCAAGTTCTTTCCATAATAATAATATTTTCAAAGATTTTTAAAATAAATATATGTTTTCTAAAACTTCCGACGATGGAATTCAAGAGAATTAGAATGCTAAATCTCTTAGAACTCTTGAGGAAGAGGAATTTAATTTCAGAATGTTGAAGTTAAATTCCAAAAAAAAAAAAAAAACTTTTGCTAATTACCTCGTGTCACTCATAATTATTTAATCATATCTCTATTCTTAGAGATATTGATTAATAAACATGGGACATTTAAAAATAACCAAAAAAATATTTTTGTTTTAAAGATAAAAGCTAGTTAATACAATAAATAATAAAACAACAATCGTTTTACAACGAACATAGTAGGGTGCTAATACCTTCCCTATTTGTGAATGAACCCCTGAACCCATTTTTCAAAGTTAGTAGACCATCCTTGATTAATGACAAGGTGACTAATCACACCAATATTTTAAAAAAACCAATGATTAGTGGCGACTCTTATATTTTCCTCGTCGCAAGTAGGTAGCGACAGCATGGCGACTGCACTGGGGACCAACTAAGAGGGTCCTATTGTTTTTGCTTTTTGTTTTATTTTGTATTGACTATGTCTTATCTTATTGATAGTTTGTTTTTTTTATATAATATGTTAAATTGCATGTTCGCACATAAGCACAAGCCTCCATCTCGGGCTTTACCTTATAGATTTAGACGAGATGAGTACTGTCGACCTTCGTGGAGTTATGGCTCCCGTGTAGGTACACGAAAGTTCTCACCCAAGTCAACTCGACCAAAATGCTGGACGAGGTTCTTTGGTATAACAATTTAACTTTGTCAGAATGCTGATCAAGAACATTGTTATAATAAACGACTTGGTTGCCTCGCAGTCATTTGATAGATCTCTAAACCACACATCAATTGTGCATGTATTGTTTCCATATTGTTTAGGCATTTGGATTTTGTTTGTTTTTATCATGTTTTTCTAATAAAAATGGAAAATATAAAAAAAAATCGTGTCTATGTAATTTTTTTGAGTTTTTCTTTAAAAAAAAAAAAAATTCTCATCCTCCATGCATTAAAAAATTGTGAAAATTTCATCTTTTATAGTCTAATTGATTTCAATAATTTTAACCATGCATTTTGCACATGCATCACATATCATTGTTTCCATTTATTATGCATCTTTTATTGAAGCATTTACTCCTCTTAATTTTTTTTAAAAAAAAAAAGCATTCATTATGCATTGCATGTTTACATAAAAAAAAAGGGAAAAAGACACTTTTGGTCCCTCAGTTTTGAGTTTGTTTACCATTTGGTCCCTGAGTTTTCAAAACCGACAATTTTACCCCTGAGTTTTCATTTTCTTTACCATCTCGTCCCTGCCGTTTGAGAGGTGTTAACTTACTAACGGAGTGATGATGTGGCACCATCTTGATGATGTGGCATTTTATCAATTTTTTTAATTTTTTTTAATATATCTCTCTCCTCCCTCTCTCTTCTCTTCATCTTCTTCCTCGCAGATCAAAATCCCCTTTCCCTTCCAAGGCCATAGTAGCTCCCATCTCTCATCCTTCTCCTATCACTGTAGACTCGGTATCGTCAACCTTATACAGACATTATTCAGTCGAAAAATATTGAACGATTATATAGAGTTTCCTCGTCTCAGATCCCTCCCTCTCGTCTTACTTTATCACACCTCAGATCTAAAAAAATACATCTACTTCTAACATCAAATTTCTCGTTCTGAAGAAAACCAAATATGTCTTCGTGAGATGAAATCTGAAGTGCAGATCAAGTAAAAAAGGGAAATGATTTTGATTTTCACTTTTCCCTTTTTATTCTCGTTGTAACGCTTGTCACAGATAAGTAACCCCTTTCTCGTTTCTTAATATTTAGAATCTTGAAGAGTTTAGTCTACCATTGATTTCGTCCTTATTCGTATATCAAACAATGAGATCTGAGATAACCCTTAATTTTGGGTTTTTGACATATCAAACAAAGAGAGATCTGCTTTTTTTTTGTTTAAAGAAGATTAAAAGTAAGCATTTTGGGTTTTTGACAGATCAAATAAAGAGGGATTTGAGATTTTTTGATTGAAGAAGAAGAAGAGTAAACAACGGTGTTTATGGTGTTTTTTTAACGCTTCAAAAAGATTGAATAAAGATTTGTTTTTAAGGTTTTAAGAACCAGATTGAAAGTGAAGAACTGGATTTAGAGAAAATAAATGAGAAACAAAATATGATATTGAAGAGGTAAATTGATAGTTTTTAATTGAACCATGGTTAGCTAGAGAGAGAAAGACAAATTTTTTGCAGAGAAGCCAACATGTTCATGGTTGCTCGCCGACGTTAATGGAGTCATTGGGGTTTATGAAGCGGCGGCGTTGAAAAGTCATTGACGGTGGGTGGAGTGGAGGGCAAAGGAGAGGAGATAGATAGAAATGGTGGAGTCTTAAAAAACATAATAAATAAAAAACCACATCAGCAATAATATTAATATAAAAATCATTAGATATGCCATATCATTTAAATTTTGCCACACAAGCAAACACAATATAAATGAAATTAATATTTTAATGCCATGTCATATTTCTGTTAAGGATTTAACAGATTTTTAACAGCAGGGACGAAATGGTAAAGAAAATGAAAACTCAGGGGTAAAATTGTTGGTTTTGAAAACTTAGGGACCAAATGGTAAACAAACTCAAAACTGAGGGACCAAAAGTGTCTTTTTCCCTAAAAAAAAATACTCGAGATTTTTATCATTCCATACATATATAACTTTGTACATAATCATCATCCTCATTAATTCATGCATATTAGATTCTAAGCGTATTTTAACTTTTCATGTCATCCATGTGCGTTGTAAAAAATAAAAATCATCAAGAATTGCATTTTCTTTAAATAAAAAAATCAATATAATTTTTTTTTTTTAATCATTTCATCCAAATCATGCATTACATTTTCTTAGAGAATGAATCAATATTTGAAAAAGAATTGTCAAAATGGTCCATTTGATTAAACTTCATCTTCCTTAATGAATAATCAGGAAAATTGAAATCGTAATGAAACAAAGAGGATTCATATATGTGGGAAGAAGTTTACAAAAAAAAAGTGCAAAAGAAAAAAAGAAGAAGATGAAAAGTGAATGTCACCATGGGCCCTCAAGTTACTTTGGGCTAATTATTTTCAACTCTGATTTGTCATATGGCCTCCATATACTTTAATCATGACCAACACCCTCTCTAAATATCTTAGTTTTATCACTTTATCCGTATCTTAATGATTCAAGACCCAACCCATTTCTTTTTTCGAGCTCAACACCATTTTGGCTAGCCATACGTGCCCGAGGTATAATTCAAGTGATTCTCTCATCAATTCATCCTCATCATTTTACTGGGGCACTTGACCATTTTTCTTATTACCCATATAGGTCAACTTATCGGCCTTTCAAACTTGAGCTACAAGTTGAACCAAACTCCTCCCTGACCCATCTTGTGACACTACACTGGGGCAATTGGCCATGTTTTTTTTATCCATCTTGGCCAATTTCACTTTATAAACCATAAAGACTTGAGTCATCAATCGAATTAATTTCATATCGATACACCATTGCTAGCCCAACACTGGGGCAACAGACCATTTTCCTCTTCTTCTCCTCACTCATACCTGTCAGGCCATATGTTCAACCCTTTAGAGCCTAAACTCATATGTTAAGAGGAGTTTTAAAAGTAATGAAATGGTGTTAAGACATTGAGTCAAATATTTTTACATCTCAAATTTGTGATAGCATGCATGTCTCTTTCATTTCATTGTTACTTCTTCAAAATTTCTTCATGGCCATTCTAAATTTCATTCTCACTGAAATCGTTTATGGATCAACCTTTTCTCCGACCTAAACTATAGTGGATGAATTCTCAAGACAACATGGCAACCTATGAGTAAACTTTTTCCGCATTGCTAGAAGCAGCTATCAAAAAGTGTGTAATGAAGCATGTCAACTTCTGATTGTCTTGGAAGCTAGTAAATACAAGGAGATTTGTGAAAAGAAATATGAGAGATGTATTAAGGTTCCAAGTTTGTTGTTCGAAATGGTCATCCAATGAACTCCAAAGATATGGCTTTCTTAGTAATTGTATTTTTGCTAAGTTTTACCACAAGATTGGTAAAATAAATGACAAAATTTTGTGAGGTCCCAGGAAGAAGAATATATCTACTTTGAATTTTATTACTTATTATTGATTAGCATTATTCATGTTATTATATTGGGTTTGAGGTGTTAAATGTTGTCACTTGAAAAAAAAAGTGAAAATCGAGAAGAAACAAAGAAGGGAAGTGAAAAAACAAAAAGAAAAAAAAAAGAAAAGAAAAAAAAAAAGAAAAAAAAAGGAAAGGAAAGAAAGAAAAAGGAAGAAAGAAAGAAAGCAGAAAGTCATAGAAAAAATGAAAAAAAAAAGATTGAGAAAGCAAGGACTAAGTCATATAATTTATGTTCTTTCGATAATGTCGGATATGACCAACACTCAAGCATTTTTAAGGCTTCTAATTGACATAACTTGGACAATATGCTCAAAGGATAAGAAAGCTTGGAATCATCAGCAACAAACCATGTAAGAATGAGTATCATATCATTCACCGATTGTTAAACTCAAGAAGTCGAGTGCAATGCAGGAAAGGAAAAATCTTGGGAAGTCATCTGTACGTCTTCAGTCCTCGCTAGAGTTGTCTGAAGAATTGTCCAGTTTGATCTATTTTCATTAACAGATTTGATTACTTTCTCCATACACACCTTGAGATCTTTGAGATCCATTTTCCATATTAGTCATGTTTCTATTTGATTGAACGTGATATTTTAAAATACCATCAAATCCTACACTCACATGTCTTTTCATCATTTTCAAACTCCCCCATTTCAAGATCCAATCCTCGTACCTTTAATGCAAAGATTCATTGACTCATTTGCATTCATTATCATCATGGTTGCTTGTTGCAAATACGAGATGGAAAAGATGGATTGACTAAATGAAATGACACTTTGAGGTACTTTTACAAGTTGTTTCTAAACATATGAGTTATTTTAAAATGACCTACCAAATTGCAGTCATGACTTGTCTAAGTTTGAATCATGTTTTGAGGCATTAAAAAGTAAATGAGAAATCATATAACTTGAATAAGAGGGTTATCCATCACTATGAGGGCATTCACTTAAAAAAAAGTTCAAAAAAAAAGAAAGAAAAATTTGAAAAAAATGAATTTCTTCCCTCGGACAATGAAGAAACTTTGTTCGTTATGCTTTCATGTCACCTAACAGTTCATTTGTGAGTTTAAAGTTAAATCGAGTTGGTTATTTTGGCCATGCATATTTTTCTTAATTAATGCATCAGCACAATAATTGATAAAAAAAAATCCTTATATTTGAGCACATGTTCTCAATAAGCCAAAAAAAAAAGCATCACACTTCATATTTGATATAAGCAACATTTTACATGTCTGCATCATGCATCATAGGACCTCATCTCTAGGCAGTGTTCATGCATCTACATTTTAAATATGAGCATAGTTTAATCATGTAACTTTTGCTTGAATAGTCTGAAAAAGACATAAAATTGGTTGTAGGCATTCACATGAAGTTTAGATGATAATTGCATCGTCAATATGCATTTTACTCATAAGTCATGGTTTTGTCCATATCTCATTCTCACATGCAAAGTTGTGTATTAACATTCCTCACATTCTTTTGCAAGCATAAAAATCTCCACACTTGATGCATGCATTGTATACAAATTCATTTTTATCTGATATATTTGAAAAAAAATTCAACCATCTTCATATGACTAACACATATGCATGAGACTTGTCAATGTCTAATTTGCATTAATGCTGGGATCTAGTATCTACTTGAAGTTTTCAATAGCTTTAATTATTTTAAGATTGTCTTGTTATCAAACATTTCACATTAATCATACATACTGGGGAAAAATTGAAATTTGTTTTCACCTTAGGCTATTTTGGTCCTCTTATTTTCAAAATTTACAATACTGGGGCAAATTTTGAAATATTTTGATCGTGGAATAATTTCTTGTTCATTCATGAGAAAATTTAAGCTTTTGGTTAGAAAATAATTTTCATTTCATTACACTTTGATGAAACTCTCTTAATACGTACTTAAGATTTTGGATGGCGCTTGTTTACCACTGGCCTCCAACGTGGACATGCTTCTTTACCCTAGTCTCCAGACTTTACAGTACATCTTATACAGTGCTTCTTTATCGCTGCCTGTTAACTTTGTTGAACACTCCTTGTTTACCAAACTGTACTCCATTTTTCTAATTTGGTCGAGAACCGGACCATTCCATTTCTAGGTCGTATCAAGGGTGAAGTGCTGATACACATCGAAATTTTGGTCAAGAACTGGACCGCACTCCATTTTTTAATTTGGTCGAGAATCAGACCATTCTATTTATAGATCGTATCAAATAGAAAGTGGAGATACGCATCAAAGTTTTGGTTGAGAACGAGACCGCACTGTATTTTTTTTAAATTGGTCGAGAATCTGACCACCCTATTTTTGAATTTGGTCGAGAACCTGACCACCCTACTTTTCTAGTTTGGTCGAGAACCGGACCATTCTATTTCCAGATCGTATCAAGGGTGAAGTGCTGATACGCATCGAAGTTTTGGTCAAGAACCGGACCACGCTCTTTTTTCTAGTTTGGTCGAAAACCAGACCATTCTATTTCCAGATCGTATCAAATAGGAAGTGTAGATACGCATCAAAGTTTTGGTCGAGAACGGGACCGCACTCTATTTTTTTTAAATTGGTCGAGAACCGGACCATTCTATTACCAGATCGTATCAAGGGTGAAGTGCAGATACGCATCAAAGTTTTGGTCGAGAACTAGACCGCACTCTACTTTTTAATTTGGACGAGAACTAGACCACTCTGCTTTTATTTTGGTCAAGAACCAGACCACCCTACTTTTAGTTTGGTCGAGAACCGGACCACCCTATTTTTTATTTTGGTCAAGAACCGGACCACTAGTATTTTAATTTGGTTGAGAATCGGACCACCCTGTCTTTTATTTTGGTCGAGAATCGGACCACCCTATCTTTTACTTTGGTCAAGAACCGGACCACCCTGTTTTTATTTTGGTCGAGAACCGAATTACCGTGTCATTAAATTTGGTCGAAAATCGAACCACCTGTCTTTTACTTTGGTCGAAAATCGGACCACCCTGTTTTATTTTGGTTGTGAATCGAACCACCCAGCTTTTATTTTGATTGAGAATCAGACCACCTTGCTTCTTCTTTTGGTCGAGAACCAGACCATCTTTTACTCATTTGTCTAATTTTAAATAACATCGAACGAATAAAGTCTACGCGTTTGTCCATCTTCTAACTCTACAAGGATGAACAAACGGGGGCAAACTGTAGACCCCTATTTTCGACCGATGTTATTTAAAATTAACAAAATTTAATTATTTCTAAAAAAAATTAAAAAAATGATTTTTGCGATAATTGGTGTTTTATTTTAAATACGTCTTATTAATAAAATTGGTTTTGTTTTTATTTTGAATAATTAAATAAGGATTTGATTTGGAATGAGATAATTTGAAGAATAAATTTAAAACAAATAATTAATTTGAAATTAGATTTAGAAGAAGATAATTGGAAGAATAAATTTAAATGAGATTTGGTTTGAGATTAAATTTGGAAGGAGATAAGATATCTAATATATGATTTATCTTTATCTCTATTTTAATTTTCTACATTCAAATCCTCCATTTGGCTATAAATTAGAGCCTTTTCTACAACCCTAGGGGACAAAAAAACACACACTCATATTCTCTCAAATAAAACGTTTCTCTAGTGCGTTTTTACTCCCGTTCACGCCCGCTAACTCAGAGCAACACGTTTATATACTACTTCAAACGAAGGTAAGTCCTTTCCCTTTAAAATATAGTCATTCATATGTGCTTGCTGTACTTTAATTGAAATCTAGATTTTTATATGAATATTTAGATTATATGGTTATTTTTCCTTGAAACTAGATTTCAATATAAAACCATAGGAAAAAGAATCAATAAATTTGGATTTGTAGTTTAAAAGTTATGATTTTTTGAAGTTTGACGTTCAAATAATTTTACTGTTCCAAAAATTTTGAACACTTGTTATTCCGTGATGTTTCGTTTCTGTTTTCTTTGAATTTATTTATTTCTGGTTATTTTTCCTACAAACTAGACTCGTATATAAAGATTTGAGAACAAGAATCACCCGGTTTCAATTAGTATAAAAAAAGATATGATTTTTCAAAGTTGATACAAATGCTGCGGGAATTTACATATTAAAACCGTGACTGAGATGTTGTTTTTCATAAAATCTGATTTTTTTCTTGTAAAATATGAATACATTTAGATGTCATAGGTCATTGATATGATAATGAAAAGTATTTAGGAGTAAAAATTGAGAAGAAACATGTTTTGGTTTAAGAGTTGTGAATTTTATAAGTTGGGATGTTGATTAGATGTTGATTATTCTTGTTTTAATTGACTTTCTCTATTTAATGAACTTGTGTAACGTCCCGTTATTTTGTGATTAAAAAAAAAAAAAAAACTTTTATTTATTTTATTTTTATTTGAGTAATTAAAATTCATTTATTTATTATTAAATTAGAATTTAGTAATTTATTTCATTTTAATTCCTTTTAATAGCTTTATTTATTTAAATACGTTTTAATGGTATTAATAATTATTAACGGGCCAATTAATAATTATTAATCACCATTGGGATAGTTTGAGATGTTCGGGATTCGTTTTTAAGCCAAAAGTCATAAAAGGGCAAAGTTGTAATTACCCAATTTGCAAAATATCTAAAAACACTATTTGCCTTCTTCTTTAAATGAAGCCTTGACTAAAATTTGACCAAAAATTTGCTCATTCAATCCTCCCCAAACCGTGAGCTTCAAGAAGTGGAAAAGAAAAATTCGATTTCGTTCGTTTCTTGCCGGATCGACTCGAGCTTGGATATTTTGGAAAGCCCTCGGGTCAAGGATCATTTTCCACCTAGCCATCGTCCGTTTCTCTCGAGATCCGAGGAGTTCTCCGTAAGAATCTCTTCAAACCCTAAGCTCCAAATAGTGTTTTAATGGAGTTTTACTTGTTTCCTTTCGATTTCTTGCCGTGGAACTCGGTGTTTGTCAATTCGGGAGTAGTTTTAAGTGTTTTTGGAAACTATTCCATAACCCTAAAACCGAGTTTCAGTCGAAACCCTTTCCGTTTGAAATTTACCCTTTTGGGATTGAAAATGGGTTAGAAATTAATGAATGAATGTTTATTTAAATTCAATTCGGGAAAGGGATTAATGTTCGAAAACCCTATTTATCGATACCCATTGAAATCGGGATTATCGAATTTGTTTAAAACCAACTCGAAATGTATTTAAATTGCCAAAAAGCCGGAAAACCAACCCCGAAACTCTTTTTTTTGTTGATAGGGCCGTGGGCCTCTTTGTGGGTTTTATTGGATTTTCGTTGCTTTGTATGTTTAGTAGTTGTTTGAACGATAGTTGGTTTCGTTATTGATTGTATGATATAATTCGTTTGTAGGTGTTTTCGAACGGCGTGGTTGATTGCTCTTCCGGTGTTTAGGAGCAAAGTCCTCACTTTTATTAAGGTGAGAATGATTAGTATGTAAAGTAACTATAGAAAGCAAATGAGTGTATTGGTTTGAAGAGTTTGAAACTAAGATTAGAATCCGAACCTAAGATTAGAGGGTTATGAGTTAGTGCCCTTAGGATTAGAAGTTAATCCTTTAGGCGAGAAACTTAGGATTTCTCGATGAAAACCTCGAATCTTAGAAGATTCTAAGTTAGATTAGTTTCGGAGTTTAAAATGGATCATTTGGAAGTTTAAGGATACAAGACTTTGACAATGATTGGTTGTTAGAACCTCGGATTATTGGAAGTTTAGAATCCTTGAAAGTTTAGGTTAATCGTTATAGTTTGACCTTTACTTTTATTATTGTTAGCGGAGTTCGATCGATATATCGTTCGTCCGGAATTCTATCTATTTTACTTTATCCCCTTTTACCTTATGTTCTTTACTTTATGTCCCTTTACTTTATGCTTATTTCGGATGCTTTATCATTTACTTTTATTTTATTTACTTATGCAAGCATATGTAAACATATGCATAACATCTCGCATCATTGAAAAGAAATTGAATTGTAAGTTGCGACGCACCTATTACTTCCTTATGTGGAGTTGAATTGTAAGTTGTGGACGTACATATTACTTCTCATGCATAGAAGTTGAATTGTAAGTTGCGAACGTACATATTACTTCCTTATGTGGAGTTGAATTGTAAGTTGCGGACGTACATATTACTTCTCATACATAGGGAGTTGAATTGTAAGTTGCGACGCACATATTACTTCCTTACATGGAGTTGAATTGTAAGTTGCGGACGTACATATTACTTCCTCATGCATAAAAGATATTGTGGAATCCTACGGGATGTCTTTATACAATCATGATTATGATTGGTGATATAGGGAATCGAGATGTTATATGTTAAACAAAGTTTATCCACTTTACTTTATTTGTCATAACAAGTTAATAATTGAGAATTGACTACAAGTGTAGTAATGTCATACTTGGAATAATTACCTAGACTTGGAGAATTCTAGGAAAGAGTATGTCAGTTTAATTGGACATAAATCGAAATGCGAGTTTGAGGTCTATCTTTACTTTTTATGCTTATTATTCTCACTGGGCTTAGTTTGTTAGCTCATGATATTACAACCAATTTCAGGTAATGCCTTGGCTAGAGGTCGAGGAGGAGGAGGTGGTGCTGCGTGATCGAGGGATGCTGACCTCGAGATGGACTAATGGATTTGTAAAGTCTATGTTTTATTTTGTGAATTTTAAAGACTTTGATTATTTTGTAACATATTTTGGCTCATAAGAGCTTCTGGATGATGTTTTTATGATATTATATATTTGAACTCCTGATTTGGACTTAAAGTCCATGAGATTTGATTAGAATTGAAAATTAGGTTGTAAACAGGTTTTCGGCATGCCAATTTTCAAACAAAACCACGCCAATTTTTCGTAAATTAAAAGACTTCCGCTGTTTTCTCTGAATTTAATTTAATTTAATTTATTTAAAAGTGACGGGTCGTCACAACTTGGTTTTCCATATTTTGTGTTTTATGTTCATATTTATTGTTTATATATTATGTTCATACTTGAATTAACTTTGAGACATGATTTGGGAATTATTAGAATTCTAATATTTCCTAAATTCTAATAAAATGGCTTTTGATAAATTAGAATTTGGAATTGTTAGAATGCTAACTTTTCCAATTGAATGTTTTTTCCTTTTAAAAAAAGTATTGAAATTCTCAATTTGGTTAATAGAAAAATAGGCCTAGTTCCAAATTTACTACTCAAGTTCTTTCCATAATAATAATATTTTCAAAGATTTTTAAAATAAATATATGTTTTCTAAAACTTCCGACGATGGAATTCAAGAGAATTAGAATGCTAAATCTCTTAGAACTCTTGAGGAAGAGGAATTTAATTTCAGAATGTTGAAGTTAAATTCCAAAAAAAAAAAATAAACTTTTGCTAATTACCTCGTGTCACTCATAATTATTTAATCATATCTCTATTCTTAGAGATATTGATTAATAAACATGGGACATTTAAAAATAACCAAAAAAATATTTTTGTTTTAAAGATAAAAGCTAGTTAATACAATAAATAATAAAACAACAATCGTTTTACAACGAACATAATAGGGTGCTAATACCTTCCCTATTTGTGAATGAACCCCTGAACCCATTTTTCAAAGTTAGTAGACCATCCTTGATTAATGACTAGGTGACTAATCACACCAATATTTTAAAAAAACCAATGATTAGTGGCGACTCTTATATTTTTCGCGTCGCAAGTAGGTAGCGACAAAAGGAGTCGGGTCATCACATTGGGTCATCACACAAACGTTCTAGAATTATATTAAATAATATATTGAAATGAAATAGCTACGGTTTGAGCTTTAGATTTCTCTAAAACCCCACCGTTAACTCACATCGAATACACAGTAATTTTCACCACGAATCAGACCTAAAACAATGATCTAATAAATTAAAAACCTTTCTAAAAAAGTACCTAATGATACCAAAAAGGTTAGGGTTCAACGGCTCGACAAACGAGACAACCAAACGATGAAAATGATTCGCCTTTTGAAGAGGACAGCAGCAAAGACAATGCTGCCATTGCCACGACTGAATCGGTTGCCTTCGGGTCTCGGTTTGGTCGTGGGTCAAAGTTCAGGGAGACCAATTTTGATGGGTTTTTAAATTAGTGCAAGGTGGATCAAAATCGATTAGAAGTTTAGGCTTTGAGTTAGGGTTTAGGATCAAAGGAATTTGTTTCGTCAATGGGTTCTTGAAAATCAAGAACTCATGAATTCAAATAAATTTCAGAATTTAAATAATATCAAAATCAATTTAAATCTTACCCAAAACGATAGAAAAAGTGAAGTAACGAACTCAGATCTTCACCTAGTTTTGACCACACTTCAAATCGATCACCTATCAACCAAAATCGATGAAAAACACATCAATTCAAACCCTAAGGGGACAGAGGCGGCGTGAGGGTCCAAAGATGAGCAGAAAATTACCTTTTAATTGTAAACCAAACTCTCGGCAACTCATAACCCGATCACATTTTGATTCGTCTTCCTACAAACCCAAAGTGATGAAAAATCATCAATCGTGGGCGGCTGCCATGGAGAAGAAGATGTCCAAAAATAATGAGGAGAGGTTCTTAGGTTAAAATTTCGTAACTTCATAATTACAAAACTACCACTGACTTAAAACGCTCATAATTTACTCTTCGGAACTCAGAATGAAGAGTTGTCAGTTGCATTGAAAACATCGTAACGAGACGATCTGCATCAGATGAAAATATTAAATAAAACTTGAAATTTTAATTTCGAGTTTTGAGAAGTTATCAAACTGGCCTTACCGAAAGATCAAGTAGTCAAAGTTTCAATCAATCAATCATTCATCCTTATTAATATTATTTGAGAAAATAATATTAAAAAAAAATTCCTACTTCGTAACGGGTTGTTACAGACTATCCTCCTTAAAAGACTTTTCGTCCCCAAAAAGTAAACTCTTTAGGGGAACATAAGAGGGGTCCGCTACCTACCTTCTGACATCAATACAAGAAAGAAAAATTATGTACTGCCGACACGGTCGATGGCAAGGTCGAGTGATATTTTACTGGTCCAATTGACACAATATCTCAAACGGTCAATAAATCTAGGGCTAAACTAGCCCTTCTTTTTTGGTCTCATAACACCCTTTATGGATGCCTTTCTAAAGAGCACGTGGTTTCCCACTGCAAATTATAGCTAACTACACCTCTCATTGCAAGCATATCTCTCTATATTCATTAGTCATAACTTTTAAACACAAACGATCAGACCTTACCAGTATATCCTCCCACTAAAGAAGTCATCCCTCCCAACATAATTACCTAATTAAGGTTCCAATAAAAAATCAAGACAATCCATTCAAGGCTTACTGAAACCACATCAATGTCTAACAAAAAAAGCGAAATAAAACGATTCTCAACATGAATCTTAAGTCACACGATGTCGATGAATACAAGTATCATAATTCCCAAATGAAGTATTCTCGTATAATTATCTGAAACTATCAACCTCGCAACCCGTCATTTAGGCAAATAGTAATAAGGGTTCCGTTCTCATATAAACAAATCACTCTACCATCATCACAAATATAACGGTCTTATACTCATAAATAAGCTCACGTCTATCACCACAAACCCAAAGTAACATGCATGAAAAATAAAAAAAACTCAGGGACTATTCTAAAAACACAGACATCCCATAACATTAAGTAAAAATTCCTCCCCATAAAAAATTTAGAAAGGTAAATTGATCAAACAATAAGCTTGCCCTTCTATCCATACCTCATAAATCATTATGTGAACCACTTACAAGAGTTCATGGCCTTGGTAGCACAACCCAACTTTAAATGTGAAGTTTCCACACCCCTCTCCGCTCACTCTGAGCAGTTTCTATCCCTCATGGGATTAAGTGATTACTCCAAGTGTCCCATCGCCAGAGTACCAGCTCAAAGCGTAAACTCAAATCTAGTTAATCCTTTTTATTCGACAATCTATCTAAGAATGAGAACCACACGAAGGTCTTGGATCAATGATCAAGGCATACATGAATCCTGTGATAATCTCAAAATGGCTCGGACACTCTAGTCCGACTATAAAGTAGCAGTTACCTCATTCATCTGTCAAGGCCTCTTTCATTACATCTGAACTTTTGTTCCAACTCAAAAGTCCACTATTACAATGATCTGATAAAAAGTAAATAAACTTGGTAGATCCATCGACCACTATCTCAAACTCAACAATAACCTCTACCGTCCTCGGTAAACCACTAACAATATCCATCGGTTCACTTAACTTTTTCAGAATAATAAGTAAAGTATGTGAAAACATTGTATCATTCTCAACCTATCTCACGAATCTTAAAGATTCTCATTCTAATCATTAATCGTCTAGTGTGTTTCGATAATTTTCTAATTACAAGATGGGTCCCTCTTTCCTCAAACCGATTGTAATGTCACCTTAAGAATTCTAGTCCCGTTCCTAGTCTTTCTATAACTTATACTGAGAATTGACGTAATATAAAGGGTGAGATGAATTTCTGCTAAAATATTGTCCTCCTCTAAATCGTTTACTACTAAAGAGCACATGATGACACTTCTCTAGCCGCACTCTATACGACTGCGATTTTATCATGATGTTTCACTATACACCACCTTACCTTCCAATTACACATTACGAAAAGAGACAAATTAGGTATCCAAACCTTCCTCAAAATCCAAAGGATTCACACAAAGTGTTAGAAACACATCCTTGAAGTTCCATCTGAATATCCTCCTTCAAACACTTGGTTGATCCAAGGACCAAGTTCTATCACATAATGGACCCTTAAATTGACCAAACATTAGCCCATGGTAAAAGATATGTACTCTTCCTCAGAGGTCACTTCCTCCAACTCGTGGGTCAATCGTAACTCCTTAAATCTTTTATTTCCTTGCAAAGGAAAACAAGTGTCTCCCAAGCACCTTATTCCCTTAACATTTTGTCTTTCCAACAGTGGATTCACCTCAAGGGTGTAATGTCCCGTTATTTTGAGGTGAAATTTTATTTTATTATTTTATTTTAATTATTTATTTGTTTATTTAAAGTATTAAAGTTAATTTTAGAATTAGTTATTTAGAATTTATTAGTTAATTTTGTTCGGAAACCTTTATAACTGTTTAATTAGCTTAAATTAGTTTCGATGGTATTAATAATTATTAATAGGCCAATTAATAATTATTAATAGGCCAATTAATAATTATTAATCACCATTGGGCTAGTTTAGGTGGTTTGGGTTTCGTTTTAAAAGCTTAAGGCAAGAAAAGAACGTAGGCGTCATTTCCAAAATTCTTAAATATCTAAACACTATTCATCCTTCTCCTTTATTAAGCAAAAATTAGACAAATCTTCTCATTTTCTTCCTCTCATTGCCGTGAGCTTCAAAGGGAGAAGAGAGATTTTTGGCTTTTCTTCGTTTCTTGCTGGATCGTCACAATTTCGGTTGCGTTGGATAGCCACGGGCCCGAGCATTATTTCCAACCTAACAATCGAACTTTCTATCCTTTCTCTCAAGGCTTTAAGGTATGTTTAAGTTCAAAATCTAAAGCTTCAAATAGTGTTTTAATGGTGATTTTGGTTTTAATCTTCTATTTCTTGCTCGGGAACTTGGGGATTTAGATTGAGGGAGTTGTTTTATGTATATTTAGAACTTTCCCTAAACCCTAGAATCGTGTTTGAGCCAAAAGCCATTTCCGTTAGTTTTTCTCATATTTGGTGATGCTTAGGGTTTTTCAAATGTTATGTTTTTATGGTTTTCATAATTGTTCGGGATTGAACTTTTGACCTAAACCCTAAATCACGTTTACCCATTGATGTTACCGACCTCCAAAGTGCCCGAAACCAACTCAAAACACCTTTAAAGTGCTTAAAAATCCGGAAAACCAACTCCACCTTTAACTTCCCTTGGGCCGTGGGCTTCATGGGGCATTCCCGGGCTGTTTTGTCCTTTATTTTAGTATCGTAACGATCATTTTTCATTTCGGTTAATTAATATACTTTAGGTGTATTTAAATTATAGGTTTTGTGCATCGTTCGTGATTTCGGTCAACCGGTGATTCGGAGTTGACTTCTTTCATAAGGTGAGTTTAAAATGGTTGTGATTACTTTTATGTTTTTGAATTGCTTGACGATTATGTTCGATCGAGGTTAAGAGGGTTATTAGATTTTAGAACTTTTCCAAGAATGTATATTATTGGGAGTTAAGGAAAGTGAATAAGAAAAATTAGTTAAGTTTTTGTGTTGTTAAAAGTAAGATATCATTGGTGGATTAAGTTGTATTCTCTAGGAGAATTAGGTTCCGGAAATTGGAGAAGAGTATTAGATACTCCGTTTATTTCGAGTGGTTATAAGATAGTTAAAAGAGACTTTGGAGAGATTCTTCGTGTGGATTTGAGTTAGTATAATATTATTAGCGATGGGATTCGCTATTTAGTACTACCAAAGGGGAGTAGTACGTATGGCGTTATGATTGGTGACAATGTGGTCACGTTGACAGTGAGGTCACGATATGGTTTGTAATTGGTGACAATGTGGTCACAGTGACAGTGAGGTCACAATATGGTTTGTGATTGGTGACAATGTGGTCACGGTGACAGTGTGGTCAAGATATGGTTTGTGATTGGTGACAATGCGGTCACAGTGACAATGTGGTCACGGTATGGTTGTGATTGGTGACAATGTGGTCACGATGACAATGAGGTCATGATATGGTTTGTAATTGGTGACAATGTGGTCACGGTATGGTTTGTAATTGGTGACAATGTGGGCACGGTATGGTTTGTGATTGGTGACAATGTGGTCACGGTATGGTTTGTAATTGATGATAATGTGGTCACGTTGACAATGTGGTCACGGTATGGTTTGTGATTGGTGACAATGTTGTCACGGTATGGTTGTGATTGGTGACAATATGGTCACGGTGACTGTGAGGTCACGGTATGGTTTGTGATGTGATAATGTGGTCACGGTATGGTTGTGATTAGTGATAAGTGGTCACGGTTGAATTGTGAATTGTCACAATGTGGTCACAATGTGAAATAACGTGTGGAATGACGTAAATGATAGAATTTACTTTGTTATTTACTTTGTTATGCTTTAGCACTTTATTTTACGAGGTTGAATGTTTACTTTTTGAAATTACGATATAGTAGAATAAGATTGATTTTCTTATGTAAAGTACTTGGGAATATTGAATGGGTAGTAAGAGCACATTAGGATTTTTGGACACATTCTCCGATTTGGGATTCGGTCCATAGAAGTACTTTCATCCATCTTATTCTCCCTAGCTTTTTTATGCTAATGTTGCTACACTTAAACTTTTCTGGTAATACTCGTGTGAGAGGGCGAGGTCGTGGAGGTTGTGCTGCGTGATCGCGAGTGGATGTCTTGGATACTTGGACTAGTAAAGGCATATTTTGGAGCATTTTAGAAATTCTATATATATACATAAACTTGTTATGATGTCTTTAAACTTGTATTTTGTGGTTCGCGAGAGCCTCAGATCGGTTGTATATATTTTTGAGTTTACTTTCTCTGATTTGGGTAGAAACTGGAGTATGAATTTCTGTGTTTCAAATTCTTTGATTTGTGTTAATGTAAACAGGTTTTGGTAGTCCATATTGTAAACGGATCCACGCCAAATTTTTATAAAAACAAAGTCTTTCGCTGTTTATTCTGATTTAAAGATTTGAGAAAATTCGAGTCTTTACAGTTGGTATCAGAGCCTACGGGTTCTGTAGACCACATGCATCTCATGTTTTTCATGTTTCTGTTGATGTCCTTGTCCAAGGCATCACTCGGATCGACGACACCAGGTATCCTCTAAATTTGTACTTTATAGAATATTTTACCGATAAGTTAAGTGTAGACTTGAAAGTTCCTGTTTTTTGTTTGACTCACAAAGAACTTGTCTAATTGTGATTTCAGTATGCCTCCCAAAGTAGTTGCACTTAGGATGAGTCAGTATAGTGTACCGGCTGCTGTACTAGGTCGAGGCCGAGGTAGAGGTCGAGGTCGTACTAGGAAAGTTACTCTACCTTCGCCTAAGGATCATACCGATCCCGGGTGTTGTGCTTGAGGATGATACTCCAGTTGACGGACCACCTTTTCATGGGGGTAGTGTTACTATTCTCTTAGGGGAATATATGGAGTTGATACGTGGTGGTGGAGGACACCAGGATCGTGTTGTACCACATACTAGAGTACTTGCTCCAGTTGAGTCACCTTGAGAGTAGCGATGCTGCTAAGGTTCTTAATGACTATCTGAGGCATGCCCTTTTTGAGTTTGATGGGACATCTATTGATCGGCGCTTTCCGAGAGATGGGTTACGAGGGTTGAGAGAGCCCTTGAGTCTATTCAGTGCCCTGAGCGACTGAAGGTCCACTATGGGACCTATTCTCTGGTTGACGATGCATTATATTGGTGGCGTGGACTTTTTCGCTCTTTGAGTCCTACTTTGGTAGTCACCTGGGAAATGTTTAGGGAGAAGTTCTTTGAAAAATATTACCCAGAGGATATCAGAGATCAGTTAGAGGTACATTTTCTGACTCTGAGATAGGGAGATCGTTCTGTGATTGAGTATGAGAGGGAGTTTGACCGTTTGTCCAAGTTTTCTACTGGGCAAGACGCCGATTATGAGAGTAAGAAGAAGATATTTATTGTGGGCTTGAGAGCTGACATCCGAGGTCATACACGAGCTTTTCAACCTACCACTTATGCTGAGGCTTTAGATTTTGCCTTGGCTATAGATATTGGGCCTTCTAAGAAAAAGGCCGAGATAGTAGCTGCACAGACCTCCTCTCATAAGGGGAAGGCCGAGGATGTGACCCACCCACCGAGACATGTATAGGGTAGGGGAGGAGGGCCATCTGGATCTCAGACTCGTCCGACACCGCAGTGTAGTGGTCAGAAGTGCCTATCACTGTGGTCAGTATGGGCATATTCGACTGCATTGTCCGAGACTTCAGGCTTCACTGCAGTATACTGGTCAGGGCCAGGGACTAGGTCAGGCGCATGGTCGTGGTCAGACAGGAGGTAGGGGCCAGGTTAGGCCTACCCAGTATCAGAGAGCACCACCACCTGTTTATGTACTTCCTCAGCCACCTCAGCAGGCCCGTGTCTTTGCCATTACTAGAGAGGATGCCGAGGCATCAGGTACCGTTGTTACAGGTACTGTAACAGTCTTGGGACATTCTGCTTTAGCTTTATTTGATTCGGTGGCGAGTCATTCTTTTATTTCTACTGAGTTTGTTGAGTCCGCTACTTGTGAGTCTACGCCGTTAAGGCATGATTTGCATGTTTCTACTCCGCTTGGGAAATCTATAGTTGTGGACAGAGTTATTTATACCGATGATTTGTGTATTTTGGGTTGTTGTTTGCATGCTAGGTTGATTGTGATGCCTATGTGTGACTTTGATATTATATTGGGTATGGATTGGCTGTCAGCCAACCACGCCAACATTGGCTGTAGTGCCAAAGTTGTGGATTTTATTGGTCTATATGGGACTAGTTTTCGATTCCGTGGGACTCGAGGTAGAGTGTCTCCTACAATCATTTCTGCGATTCAGGCTAGAGCTCTCTTGTGTGATGGTGCTATGGGTTATTTGGCTAGTGTAGTAGACACGTCTGTTAGTGTGACTACACTTGAGATGGTACCGATTCTGAGGGATTTCTCTGATGTTTTCCCTAATGAGTTATCCGGTTTACCGCCTGTCACAACGTGATTGCGACGTGGAGCGGCCGACATCCTAGATATTAGGCCTTTTATATGAAAATGAAATGGAAGTCGCCATCAACCATATTTGGGTGTGATTGATCACCAAATTAAATTAAAAAGTAATGGTCTACGAAAATCAAGTTAGGTTCGGGAGTCGTTTGTGTGTAAGGAAGGTGTTAGCACCTTACAACACCCATTTTAAAATGGTTACCATATTTTTACTTTATATTATCTTATTTTTAAAATGATGGTCCTTAAATTAAATAGTAAAAAAATAATAATTTTAATTTATAAAAACAAATGTCTCATTTAATCATTTCTCAACTTCAAAAATGAAGTAAGGAATGGAGATTAAAATGAGCGGCGTTACGACCGTTAATTGAACAATATTGGAATTTAGAAAATTCCACCTCAAGAAATTGAGGTTTTTATTTCTCAAAATCCATCATAGGAATTGTATTTATATTTTAAAACATTTTTCTTATTTTTATTTAAAATACTTCCCTTTTATTTTTTTGAAATAACATTTAACTTTATTTAAAAATAACTCCTTTATTTTATTTTTGAAATAATACATGTAATATTGTTTTTTTAAAAGTTTTTCTATTCTACATTTTTTTGGGTTTTTGTACGCTTATATGAGAACCCCGATAAGCGCAATTACGCAGTCTTCACAAACGTGATGATTTCCACGTACTTATCGAAATTCAAACAAATATTTTTTTCACCTAATTAATATTAATAAAAACTATAAGATTTAATTATTTTTCTTTACAAGGATGAGAATATATATTTGATAAGTATAAAATTTGAAGGTTTATAAGTCGTAATAGACAACCCAATAAGGATATTAAATTGAAATTTATCGGCAATAATAAATTTTTGTAATTAAATAGAATTTGAAGTTAATAAAATAAAATATTATTTAAAAAAATATATAATACATGTATGATACAAAGTCATGAAACAACAAGTAAAAAATCGACTTATAATATTAAAATATACAAAAACATTATCGTAGTAATAAAGCAGAAGAAACGATCTATAGTAATATATATATATACAAAACAGATATCCCCTTCGATTAAACATAATGAATATACAAAAGCTTGCATTAACGTAGGATAAAATATATATATATATGAGCCTATTTGTCTTTTTTTTCACAAACAAAGAAATGTATGAACAAATACATATATAAGAATATATATGTATAAAAACTTTATGAAAATAACTACTGACCTGAGGAAGAGATCGAGGGATCTTTTCAAATAAAAAAAATCTCAAATGGGCAATGACTAGACCTTTAATTTTAGATAAAAAAAATAAACCTCAAGGTGGCGATGATTTGTTGGACCGTGAATGGGCGAGAACTTGTTGATATGTATATATATCATGAACCAAATGGAAAATAAAAGAAACCGACGGTGTGGAGGAAGAAAAGAAATATTTGGGAGGAAATGGAATTGAGTTGTTGTGCTTGTGAGGTGACGAGGTGAGATCTGATGGTGAGGTGATGGTGTTTCGGAGGTTAGGAGGCTATCGAGGTTGATGAAATGGGGAAGCGATGGAGGTAAAGAGATGATCTTTGTGTGGAGGTTATGGAGGCTAAGAGATGATGAGGTGAGATGGTGATCTTTTAGGTCTAAGTGATTGTCTATTTATAGGCCAATTAGGAGTAATTGATCAGGAAAATTATAATTAAAATCACAAATTTCAATCAATCAAAGAAAACCTTGTCACTAATTAGCTTAAATCAATGATAATTTGTTTTTTTCCTTAAATGATTTTCTAATCAAAGCAATTTCAAATTCAAATATATTTAAACCAAAATTTCACCAATTTTTAATATGTAAAAACCCTTTTTTTTAAACCATGAAAACTTTAATTAAAAATTAACTTTAAAATCAAAAATAAAATTTATCATTTAAAATCAATTCCAAATTAAACATATTTTCAAATGAATTTCAAATTTCTTAATGAAATTGAGCCGGACAAAATACGGTATCTACACCACCGGTGAGAGAGATGGATTTTCAAATAAAGGTGTTACCTGGGATGGCTCCATTGTCCAAGGCACCTTATCGTATGGCACCAGCGGAGCTGAGTGAGCTCAAGAGTCAGTTATAAGGACTCTTAGATTTGGGGTTTATACGCCCTAGTGTGTCCCCGTGGGGAGTGCCAGTGTTGTTTGTGAGAAAGAAAGATGGTTCAATGAGGTTGTGTATCGACTACCGAGAGTTGAACCGAGTTACTGTGAAAAATAAATATTCTTTGCCAGGGATTGATGATTTATTTGATCAGTTGAGAGGTGCTACTATCTTTTTAAAGATAGATTTGAGATCCGGTTATCACCAGTTGAGGATCTGGGAGGATGATATTCCCAAAACCGCATTTCGTACACGATATGGGCATTATGAGTTTGTTGTTATGTCATTCGATTTGACTAATGCGCCGGCAGTTTTTATGGATCTTATGCAAACGGTGTTTAGGAGGTTCATTGACTCCTTTGTTATTGTGTTTATCGATGACATTTTGATTTATTTTGACACCGAGGAGTTGCATGCTATGCACTTAGAGAAAGTTTTGACTGTGTTACGAGAACAGAGATTGCATGCAAAGTTCTCTAAGTGTGAGTTTTGGCTAAGGGAAGTGGCATTCTTAGGCCATGTGGTCTCTAGTAAAGGGGTGATGGTGGATCCATCTAAAGTTGAGGTGGTTAGTAGTTGGCCTACACCAACTAGTGTGACTGAAATTCATAGTTTTCTTGGAGTTGCCAGTTATTATAGATGGTTTGTTCAAGACTTCTCTAAGATAGCATCGGCTTTGACACATTTGATGAAGAAGGGAGTGGACTTTGTATGGTCCGAGGAGTGTGAAAAGAGCTTTGAGGAGCTAAAGAAGAGACTTATAACGGCACCTGTCCTAGTGTCGCGCGATAGTAGTGGTGGTTTGACGGTTTATACCTATGCTTCGATGAGAGGTTTGGGTTGCGTTTTGATGCAACATGGGAAATTTATAGCATATGCTTCCCATCAATTGAAGTAGCATGAAAAGAAGTATCCGACTCACGATATGGAGTTGGCGGCGGTTGTACATGCTTTGAAAATTTGGAGGCATTACTTGTATGGTGAGAAGATCTTGATATTCACCAATCACAAGAGCCTCAAATATTTCTTCACTTAGAAGGAATTGAATATGAGACAACGGAGATGGTTGGAACTTGTGAAAGATTATGATTATGATATTCAGTACCATCCCTGGAAAGCCAATGTAGTGGCGGATGCACTTAGCAGAAAGTCTTCACACTTGTCTGCTTTACCAGTAAGATTGAGATGGGAGTTGGAGCATGCTGAGATAGCCCTCCTTACTGCCGAGGTTACAGTGAGTTTGGCTAGTTTGATAGTGGGGCCTACTTTGAGACAGAGGATGATTGAGGCTCAGAGGAGCGAGAATCATTTACAAGCCGGTTTTATTGAGGCAGAGTCAGGTGTACCTAGCCACTTCACTTTTTCCTCTGATAGTGCTTTGATGTATCGTCAAAGGCTATGTGTACCTTTGAGTTCCACTTTCAAGAAAGAATTGTTGGAGGAGGCTCACAATTCTATCTTTTTTGTTCATCCGGGTAGCACCAAGATGTATAGAGATTTGAGACAGCATTATTGGTGGCCCGGGATGAAACTTGAGATCGCGGAGTTTGTGAGTAGATGTTTGACTTGTCAGCAAGTCAAGGCTTTGAGGACGAGACTAGCGAGTTATCTTAATCCTTTGAGTATACCCGAGTGGAAATGGGAGGAGATCTCTATGGATTTTGTTTGTGGGTTGCCTAGAACATCCAAAGGGTATGATACCATTTGGGTCATTGTTGATCGTCTGACAAAGTCCGCACACTTTTTAACGGGGAGGATCACTTATCCGGTTGAGACTTGGGCACAGTTGTACTTGAGGGAGATTGTTAGACTACATGGTGTGCCTGTGAGGATTGTATCAGACCGGGACACTCGGTTTGTGTCGAAGTTTTTGCAGAGTTTGCATTCCGCCATGGGTACTGGTTTGGATTTTAGCACGGCCTTTAATCCTCAGACTGATGGTCAGACAGAGAGAGTTAACCAGATTTTAGAGGATATGTTGAGGGCTTGTGTTCTTGACTTTGGTGGTAGTTGGGACTCGCATTTGTACTTGGTAGAGTTTGCGTATAATAATAGTTTCCAGGCTACCATCGAGATGGCACCATTTAAGGCACTTTATGGTAAAAAGTGTCGTTCTCCCGCTCATTGGGATGAGGTTGGAGAGAGGAGACTGTTGGGACCCGAGTTATTACAGAGGACTAGTGAGTCTATTATGTTGATTAGAGAGAGGATGAGGGTTGCCCAAAGTCGATAGAAGAGCTATGCCAATAAGCGACGTAGTCCACTTGAGTTTGCAGTGGGGGACCACGTATTTCTGAAGGTGGCACCTATGAAGGGTGTGATGAGATTTGGGAAGAAGGGCAAGTTGAGCCCTAGGTTTATCGGTTCATTTGAGATTCTGGATCGGGTTGGGGCGGTGGCTTACCATTTAGCCTTACCACCATCCTTATCGGCTGTTCATAGTGTTTTTCATGTTTCGATGCTTCAAAGATATTTGGCTGACCATTCACATGTGATAGATCACGAGCCCATTGTTCTTGATGCTAACATATCTTATAAGGAGACACCGGTGAAGATTCTAGGCATCTGAGCAGAAAGTGTCAAGGAACAAGACTATCGGCTTAGTGAAAGTTTTGTGGAGGAACCAAGTATCGGAGGAGGCTACTTGGGAACGAGATGAGGAGATGCGGGATAAGTACCCTCACTTGTTTACTTAGAAGTTACTTTTCAGGGACGAAAAGTCTTTTAAGGAAGGTGGACTGTAACGTTCCGTTATTTTGAAGTGAAATTTTTTATTTTATTTTATTATTTTATTTTAATTATTTATTTGTTTATTTAAAGTATTAAAGTTAATTTTAGAATTAGTTATTTAGAATTTATTAGTTTATTTCGTTCGGAAACCTTTATAACTATTTAATTAGCTTAAATTAGTTTCGATGGTATTAATATTTATTAATCACCATTGGGCTAGTTTAGGTGGTTTGGGTTTCGTTTTAAAAGTTTAAGTCAAGAAAAGGACGTACGCGTCATTTCAGAAATTCTTAAATATCTAAACAGTACTATTCATCCTTCTCCTTTAGTAAGCAAAAATTAGACAAATCTTCTTATTTTTTTCCTCTCATTGTCGTGAGCTTCAAAGGGAGAAGAGAGATTTTTGGCTTTTCTTCGTTTCTTGCCGGATCGTCACAATTTCGGTTCCGTTGGATAGCCACAGGCCCGAGCATCATTTCCAACCTAACAATTGAACTTTCCATCCTTTCTCTCAAGGCTTTAAGGTATGTTTAAGTTCAAAACCTAAAGCTTCAAATAGTGTTTTAATGGTGATTTTGGTTTTAATCTTCTATTTCTTGCTCGGGAACTCGGGGATTTAGATCGAGGGAGTTGTTTTATGTATATTTAGAACTTTCCCTAAACCCTAGAATCGGGTTTGAGCCAAAAGCCATTTCCGTTAGTTTTTTTCATATTTGGTGATGCTTAGGGTTTTTCAAATGTTATGTTTTTATGCTTTTCATAATTGTTCGGAATTGAACTTTTGACCTAAACCCTAAATCATGTTTACCCACTGATGTTACCGACCTCCAAAGTGCCCGAAACCAACTCAAAACACCTTTAAAGTGCTTAAAAATCCGGAAAACCAACTCCACCTTTAACTTCCCTTGGGCCGTGGGCTTCATGGGGCATTCCCGGGCTGTTTTGTCCTTTATTTTAGTATCGTGACGATCGTTGTTCATTTCGGTTAATTAATATACTTTAGGTGTATTTAAATTATAGGTTTTGTGCATCGTTAGTGATTTCGGTCAACCGGTGATTCGGAGTTGACTTCTTTAATAAGGTGAGTTTAAAATGGTTGTGATTACTTTTATGTTTTCGAATTGCTTGACGATTATGTTCGATTGAGGTTAAGAGGGTTATTAGATTTTAGAACTTTTCCAAGAATGTATATAATTGGGAGTTAAGGAAAGTGTATAAGGAAAATTAGTTAAGTTTTGGTGTTGTTAAAAGTGAGATATCATTGGTGGATTAAGTTGTATTCTCAAGGAGAATTAGGTTATGGAAATTGGAGAAGAGTATTAGATACTCCGTTTATTTCGAGTGGTTATAAGATAGTTAAAAGAGACTTTGGAGAGATTATTCGTGTGGATTTGAGTTTGTATAATATTATTAGCGATGGGATTCACTATTTAGTACTACCAAAGGGGAGTAGTACGTATGGCGTTATGATTGGTGACAATGTGGTCACGATGACTGTGAGGTCATGATATGGTTTGTAATTGGTGACAATGTGATCACGGTGACAGTGAGGTCACGGTATGGTTTGTGATTGGTGACAATGTGATCAAGGTGACAGTGTGGTCACAGTATGGTTTGTGATGGGTGACAATGCGGTCACGGTGACAATGTGGTCACGGTGACAGTGAGGTCACGGTATGGTTTGTGATTGGTGACAATGTGGTCACGGTATGGTTTGTGATTGGTGACAATGTGGTCACGGTATGGTTTGTCATTGGTGACAATGTGGTCACGGTATGGTTTGTGATTGGTGACAATGTGGTTACGGTATGGTTGTGATTGGTGACAATATGGTCACGGTGACAGTGAGGTTACGGTATGGTTTGTGATTGGTGATAATGTGGTCACAGTGACAATGTGGTCACGGTATGGTTGTGATTAGTGATAAGTGGTCACGGTTGAATTGTGAATTGTTACAATGTGGTCACAATGTGAAATAACGTGGGAATGATGTAAATGATAGAATTTACTTTGTTATGCTTTAGCACTTTATTTTACGGGCTTGAATGTTTACTTTTTGAAACTACGATATAGTAGAATGGGATTGATTTTCTTATGTAAAGTACTTGGGGATATTGAATGGGTAGTAAGAGCACATTAGGATTTTTGGACACATTCTCTGATTTGGGATTCGGTCCATAGAAGTGCTTGCATCCATCTTATTCTCACTAGCATTTTTATGCTAATGTTGCTACACTTAAACTTTTCAGGTAATACTCGTGCGAGAGGGCGAGGTCGTGGAGGTGGTGCTGCGTGATCACGAGTGGATGTCTTGGATACTTGGACTAGTAAAGACATATTTTGGAGCATTTTAGAAATGCTATATATATGCATAAACTTGTAATGATGTCTTTAAACTTGTATTTTGTGGTTCACGAGAGCCTCAGATCGGTTGTATATATTTTTGAGTTTACTTTCTCTGATTTGGGTATAAACTGGAGTAGGAATTTCTGTGTTTCAAATTCTCTGATTTGTGTTCTTGTAAACAGGTTTTGGTAGTCCATATTTTAATCAGATCCACGCCAAATTTTTATAAAAACAAAGTCTTCCTCTGTTTATTCTGATTTAAAGATTTGAGAAAATTCAAGTCTTTACAAGGGTTTATCCCAATAAATCATTAGGTCAAAGCCACGACTTTCGGGTTTCTTGAAACTCACAATCCCAATTCGATGGTCAAACACCATGTGTTTTACAATTTACCAAACTACCGCATCACCTCAAAAAAGTCACCAATACCATGATTCGACAACCTTTCCTCCACTCCTCAAGTAGAAACAGACACTCAACACTAATGTTTAGTTAACCCATACATTTTCCAAGTGGGGATTTTCGGTAGCTTGATCTCAGATATTCCAACTCACATCGGTACACTCCTCATGTAATAGCTACAAGATTAGGCTGATGATCAATAATACAGTCATTCATTGTCCTCATCGAGACCCTTCACGAAAAGTTCTAACTTTCTCTCTTGAGTGGCAACACTCTTTCAATTTAACACGACAGTAACACATAACGTTAGTCACATGTTCCACTAACGCAGCTGCATAAGCAACCACGCAACAATCAAACTTTCATCACAAATTCATGATCAAAAGATCAATCACTTAGAGTATCTCTACTACCTCATATTCTACTAGCATCATATCTTCATATCTCAAAGTTTAGAGCTCATTCTCCAACTTGCAATAAGATTCTATGCGATAATAATTGTCAAAGAACTTCACCTTTAACCTTTCTCATCTCAATGAAACAAAAGGATCAAAAGGTCTCTAGTAATAAATTTCAATCATTAAATAACGATGTCAATTATTTAGTAGACCTCTCATTATACTTTTGTTCTATCTAGACAGTGGATCCCATGTTCTTGCTCAACTCGAGTCGCCTGATTCCTTCTACACAAGATTGGTAGAGTTAACATTAATCTCTCTAGGAGTAAGCTTATTTCATTCCTTCAATTTTATTTCCTTCTTTCGCAAACTCATAAGTTTATGGCTACTTGCCAACTTCTTGTACAACGTAGCTCCTAATACTCTGCTCGTGTCAGTAAAACTAGTGGTACAACAACTGAAACAAACAACTACCCCATAAATCGCTTAAAAAAATATCGGGTCTACTTCTACAATCTTATATTTAAACTCTGCACGATTTCTTGATTCATAAGAATTGTTGGCTCATACTCACTTTAAGATCAAATTTCAATTCATCCTACACCACTAGACCATCACAAAGAAAACGGTTCCACATTTAACCTTTAATATATTTGGGAAGTTTATAAATTCGTAAACTCTATTAACTCGGGTAAAACATCTATCAACCTTCTCGGGCTCAATAAAACTCCCATTAAGCTCACATAAAGCGTATACTTTATACACTTTCAACATTCTAGTCTATTTAGTAATTTTACAACTTCCCCAGTTACAAAGACTCACGATCCACGAAATCGTAATACAAACTAGGATCACGATTTTTTTCAACAAAGGTAGACATAAATCTTACTTAAGGACTGTGCCTTGCTATAAAACTCAAGATTCACACTACGGCCTAAACCGTGTCTACGGCTTTGGCCTCGGTCTCTACCTCGGCCTCAACCCCTTCCTCTACCAAACATAACTACAAGAGGCATCCTGTAACAATAATGAACTATCAATATTGAGACTTGAATAGGTTAAGTGTCAAGGGAAATATCTAACATACTACTTTGACAAGGAATGAATTTTAGAGACTTAATCGTTGAGATTCCTGGCACCGATGAGTGTGAAGATGAGGTTCATATTGTTTTTGTATGTTTATCATACGGTCTTCAGAACAAGAGGCTCTGATATCAAATGTAACGACCCGACTTTTTAGAGTTTAAAATCAATATAAAAGCACATCAGAAGACTCAAATAACTTCACTTTATTAAAATAAGAAATCCACATCGTCTGAAATAATCATTTCAAATAAAATATCAACTCCGGAGTTGTAAAGTTTGATTAAAATTTATATTAAAACAAATAACATCGACTCAAATAATAAATCGAAACAACAAAGAATATCAATTCTCAAGTTAAGTATCTCAAAACTGTAAATTCAATAAGATTTGACACATTATTCATAAATAGATATGAATGACAAAATGATGGCCACCGAACAACATGAACCCCTCATCTTTGCCAGTTCATTAACCGCCACCTCTCGTTCCATTATTACCTGAGAAAAAAATATAGCATTGTGAGGCTAAAGCCAGTGAGAAAACAATCTATTTAACAGTTAAAGATTTTAAATAATCTGTAACGTCCCGTTATTTTCGAAATTTTTTATTTATTTATTTATTTAGTTATTTATTTACACTAGATTAATTAAGCTTGGTAGTTAATCAAATTAGTTAATTTAATTAATGATGGTGTTAGTTATTTTAAGAGTAGTGAAGTGTGGGCCCCTTCTCTTTATGTCCTATTCCTAAAATTAGGGTAACAACTTTTGATATTATCCATTTATATAAAATATTTTTCTTTTATTATTATTATTGTATATAAAGTAAACAGTAAAGTAAAAAAAAAAAAAGATTCTTTTTTTTCCCTTGCAGCTAAATGCCCCCCTCCCCCATCTCATTTTTTTTTTTTTAATTTTTAACTTTCTTATCTCATTCTCTCTTTCTTCCTCTCCCATGAGACCCGTGAACCACACCCCCACCCCCTAATTTCACTTGCTTTTTATTTTCTTCTTATCTCCATCCTTTCTCTTCGTATCACACCGTCGCACCAGTCGAAACCACCATCACATACGCCACCTTCGCCACCGCAGAACAGCCATGGAAGTTCAAGGTTAAGCTTGGAAACGTTTCGTATTGATTTTCCTCAAGGTGGGCTCTCTATTTTCTTGTTCAAAATCCATTTTCAGTAGGCTTCAGACTGACCTATGCTCGTATTAACGAACCCGAACCAGATTTGAATTCTGCCAGAAAACGAGACTAAACCCACGAATTTTTTAAGAAACGTTGGACGAAGCTTCTATCTTTTGAGAGACTCGGTCCATGTGAGACTAGTTATCGTTTTTTTTATGGCACTCGAGGTAGGGTGATGCCTTCAGTTATTTCTGCATTACGGGCTAGAGCTCTTTTGAGTGATGGTGCGTGGGGTTACTTGGCTATCATAGTAGACACTTCGATTAGTGGGACTACCCTTGCTTCTGTACCTATTGTGAGGGATTCCACTGAAGTGTTCCCTGATGAGTTACCGGGTTTACCGCCAAAGAGAGAGTTAGATTTCCAGATAGAGGTGATACCTGGGATCGTTCCCTTGTCCAAGGCACCTTATCGTATGACACTAGCTGAGTTGAAAGAGCTCAAAAGTCAGTTGCATGAGTTCTTAGACTTAGGGTTTATTCACCCTAGTGTGTCCTCGTGAGGAGCACCTGTGTTGTTCGTGAAGAAGAAGGACGATCCAATGAGGTTGTGCATTGACTACTAAGAGTTGAACCGAGTTACTATGAAAAGCAAATATCGTTGGCCTAGGATTGAGGATTTTTTCGATCAGTTGAAGGGAGCTACTGTCTTTTCGAAGATAGATTTAAGATCTGGTTACCATCAGTTGAGGATTTGGGAGAATGATATTCCCAAGACCGCGTTCCAAACGTGTTATGGACACTATGAGTTTGTGGTTATGTCTTTCAGGGTTGACTAACGCGCCGGTGGCTTTTATGGATCTCATGCATACTGTGTTTAGGAGGTTCATTGATCTTTTTGTTATCGTGTTCATTGATGATATTTTGATTTATTCTGAGACTGTGGAGTTGCATGCTATGCACTTAGAGAAAGTTTTGACGGTGTTACAAGAGCAAAAGTTGTTTGTAAAGTTCTCTAAGTGTGAGTTTTGGCTAAAGGAAGTGACATTCTTAGGCCATGTGGGTTCTAGTATAGGAGTGATGGTGGATCCCTCTAAGATTGGGGCGGTGAGTAGTTGGCCTAGACCAACTAGTGTGACCGAGATTCATAGTTTTCTCGGGCTTTCTTGTTATTATAGATGATTTGTGCAAGACTTTTCCAAGATAGCATCGGACTTGACATATTTGACAAAAAAAAAGAGTGGACTTTGTATGGTTTGAGAAGTGTGGAGAGAGCTTTGAGGAGCTCAAGAAGTGATTGGTGACCGCATCTGTTCTGGTATCACCAGATAGATCGGGTGGTTTGACTGTGTATGCTGATGCTTCGAAGAAGGGTTTGGGTTGTGTTTTGATGTAATATGGTAAGGTTATAGTCTATGCTTTTCGTCAGTGGAAGAAGCATAAGAAGAAGTACACCACCCATGATATGGATATTGCAAGTGATTTGTCAAGGATGGTAAGGGTTAATGACATAAAATGGATAACGGTCAACGGATTGTTCAAGTGGGCTCACTTTTAATGGGAATAGCGGAATAGTGGACTTATGAATAGAAACTTGGGCTCAAATGTTTTGGATAAGCTTTTGATGGATGAATGGGGTAATAGTCACTTTAGAGTCAGATCAGGGTAGCTGAATTGTTTTAAAATGTTCACAGAGTTCACCTTATGCCATGCACATTAAGTTAGACCTCAGTGTTCTCATCATCAGGTAGATGGTCAGACAGAACGGGTTAAGCAGATTTGAGTTTATGCTTCAAGCTTGTACTCTAAAGTAGGGGCACTTAGAGTAACTAGTTATTTCAGATGTAGCTTGCTTACAATAACAATTATCTATCTACTACAGAAAAAGTACCATATGAGACCTTGCATGGTCAGGTTGTAGATTGACAGTTCGGTGAAACGAAAGGTTAAGAGTAAGATGTTTGAGCTGAGCTAATTTAGATAACTAGTGGGCCTTTCAACTTGATCCTGTGAGGGATGAGAACTGAACAGATTGGGCAGAAAAGATATGTAGATAAATGACATCGGAGTTCAGAATTGTGTTAACAAGGCTGTGAGATCTTGTTACTAGCTTCAATGATTGATTTATGAGATATGAGTCAGAGGACAAGCTTAGCCCATGATCATTGAACCAATTAAGAATTCTAGAGCGAGAGGGACTGATCGCTTATTGGTTGGCCTTGCCACCAGTGTAGCTTAGAAATTCTTAGTGTGTTTAGAATGTTCGTGTTTTGGAATTACATTCGAGTTTTTCACACGTGCTACGTTTCGAATCAGTGATACTAGATACGAGCTCACTTTATGGGTTGTTTTCGGTAGAGATTTGGTTATTGGGCGTCGAGTTTCGAATTTCAAAGACCAGTGTCATTGTAATGTTTATGGAGAGATTGGACTTAGGTGGAAAGGAACGTTTGTGCAAATGACTGGTTGTGAGGTTTATAGTTTTGGACGGCTCAACAGGAAGTTTGAGACGAGTATATATCGTTAAATGTGAGAAAGTTTCTAGTGGGGATCGTTTTACAATAATTGTTTGAATTTTTGAGATGTGAGAAATACTTTGGTGATTTATGTCTGAGTTGAGCAGCACGCACCCATGCCATTTTCTTTAGCAACGTCTCTTTTCGGGGACGAAAAGCCTTTTAAGGTTGGTAGACTGTAACGTCCCGTTATTTTCGTAATTTTTTATTTATTTATTTATTTAGTTATTTATTTACACTAGATTAATTAAGCTTGGTAGTTAATCAAATTAGTTAATTTAATTAATGATGGTGTTAGTTATTTTAAGAGTAGTGAAGTGTGGGCCCCTTCTCTTTTTATCATATTCCTAAAATTAGGGCAACAACTTTTGATATTATCCATTTATATAAAATATTTTTCTTTTATTATTATTATTATATTTAAAGTAAAAAGTATAGTAAAAAAAAAAAAGAAAGATTCTTTTTTTTCCCTTGGCAGCTGAACGCCCCTTTCCCCATCTCATTTTTTTTTTAATTTTTAACTTTCTTATCTCATTCTCTCTCTCTTCCTCTTCCATGAGACCCTAATTTCACTTTCTTTTTATTTTCTTCTTAACTCCATCCTTTCTTTTCGTATCACGCCGCCGCACCAGTCGAAACCACCATCACATGCGCCGCCTTCGCCATTGCAGAACAGCCATGGAAATTCGAGGTTAAGCTCGGAAACGTTTCATATTGATTTTCCTCGAGGTGGGCTATCTATTTTCTTGTTCAAAATCCATTTTTAGTAGGCTTCGGACTGACCCATGCTCGTATTAACGACCCCGAACCAGATTTGAATTTTGTCGAAAACGAGAGTTAACCCACGAATTTTGGAAGAAACGTTGGATGAAGCTTCGATCTTTTGAGAGACTCGGCATCTTTGACTCATTCCCGGACTGTTCCACACTGCCTTGACCCCTAAATCTCGTCAGAAAACGTAGAATCGGTAAGCTGAAAGCTTCTTTTTTTCTTATCCATGGCTGCCGTGAGCTTGGATGTTATGTTGGGGAAGATGCGGTTCAACGAGACCGGCTGGCGGTTCAATTGAACCGGTTCAGTTTGGTTCAGTTGAACTAATTGTAAATTGGGCTCGGTTTTAACTATTTTGGTCTAGTTCTCTCGCTAATAAATTATAATTAATGGTTTTCCAGGTTTCGAGCAACTCTAGAGGTGTGAATTTTACTTTAATTGAGACACATTCTCGAATTTAGTTACTTTCCTAAGCATCAAAGGTGAGTTTAAAGTGGTTTTATGTGATTTTATGAATGTTTTACATGACGAGTTGTTAATTGAGTATAAGAGAGAATGTGAATTAGAATCTAATGAGGATTTTGATTGCTTTGAAGATTATCGGAAGTGAGTGTTGTGAATAATTCTCTGGTTTAGTTATTTTTTGGAGTTTATGTTTAAATTTGGAAATGAAGAGTAAAGCTTAATATTGTAATTGGAAGTTTTGAGTTGCTTGGGGGTATTCGGGTTGGTTGTTGAGAAAAGTTAAGCCTAGGGTGAGATTTGGAATTGGGTTATGGGAAAGCGAAACGGTGGGCGAACGATGTACTCCGTCTTTATTTAAAATGCATATTAATCTTCGATTTACTTTTCTTTCATGGAATGGCTAATGGCATGAATTATCGTTCTTATGCTTGCACTTTATGTTATTGGCTAATGGTTCTTGATCGAGAACATTAGCGGTGTTGATATCATTTTGGTAATATTCTTGGTTGAGAATATTAAAGGTAATAATGTAATTGGCTAATGGTTATTAGTCGAGAACATTAGCGGTGATGATATCATTTTGGTAATATTCTTGGTCGAGAATATTAGAGATAATAATGTGTTTGGCTAATGGTTCTTGGTCGAGAACATTAGCGGTGTTGATATCATTTTGGTAATATTCTTGGTCGAGAATATTAAAGGTAATAATGTAATTGGCTAATGGTTCTTGGTCGAGAACATTAGTGGTGATGATATCATTTTGGTAATACTCTTGGTCGAGAATATTAGAGATAATAATGTGTTTGGCTAATGGTTCTTGGTCGAGAACATTAGCGGTGTTGATATCATTTTGATAATATTCTTGGTCAAGAATATTAGAGAAAATAATGTGTTTGGCTAATGGTTCTTGGTTGAGAACATTAGCGGTGGTAATATCATTTTTGCAATAATCTTGGTCGAGAATATTGATGGTAACGTGCGTATTTCTTTTAATGATGCTTCTTGGTCGAGGGCATTAATGGTGTTTCATGAAATTCTGTTTGTAATTAGTGGTTTAAATGTTTCCTTGGTAATATGTGGAATGTATATTTGGAATCGAATTATATGTGGGTATAGGATGTTGGGAGTATAGAATGGGTAGTGAAGAGCATGCTAGGTATTTGGACACAATCTCCGATGTGGAATTCGTCCATAGGGTTGCATGACTCCATTTTACTCTCACTAGCATTTTTATGCTAATGTTGCTACACTTAAATTTTTCAGGTACGCCCCGTGGTAGTGGTGGTGGTGTCGCGTGATCGCGGGATGGTGTCTTGGACTAGGACTGGATCGACGTGTGCATTCTAGGAATGCACAAACTTTAAACACTCTGAACTTTTATCATTTTAACTGTCTTATTGGGTATTTTAGAGGTCGAGAGAGAACTTGACTGATTTATGGTTTTTAGTTGTTTTCCCTTGAATTTAAAAACTATGTCGGAAATGCGCATTTCCAAGATTTATCTGTTTTATAGTTTATTCTACTTGTGAACAATGTATACAGGTTTTGGTTTGTTCAAAATACAAACGGCACCGTGCCGATTTTTCGTAAAAACAAGTCTTCCGCTGTCTATTCTTGTTTTGAAGTATTATTGAAAATCCGGGTCTTTACATAATCTCTAAACGAATCAAACAGAGTCCAAAGCACTCAAAAACTCTCCAATAAATTCTAAGGCACAATTCACTTAAACTTTAAGTCTCATCTCGTTTACATGAATAAGAAATTCTCACTAATAATTCCATACATGAATAGGCAATACTACTGGGTTCCGTATTCAAGGCATAACTCATTATGTTAATTCTAACCTAATCTCATGAGCTCAATTAATCCCACACATAATACCCACAACTTCTCATGATCTCACTCTCATGTATAAATCCAATCCAGAACGCATAATTATCATTATATAACTTTAAACACAATAAGCATACAACACTAGAAATACGATCCCTTGGGACTACTAACACTTTCTAGTACCTGGTTATAGATGCATCTATAACTGAACCTCTAATGATACAGTCTTATGAACAATGTACATTAGCACCTGGTTATAGACTCATCCATAACTGAAATATAATTAGTTGTTAAGCTCGTAGCCTTAACACTAATTCTCACAAACCAATCAGCTCAAACAATAACCTTCCCTTCATCAAGAACACATAATAATACATTATAATATCAATTATAAAGTCAGAAACACAGCAGCCCAAGTTTCACATCAATCGGATCACTAAAAACTGACTTTCTGCGTAATCGGGTAAAAACTTTCAAAAACTACCGAAAATTCACTTTCACACTTCCTAAAACAAATCTCTTAATAAAGAATCATCTTAAACTCCCAAAAATTCCAGAATTAATGTTCATATCACTCAGAATCAATTCGATTTAAGGAAATTCACCTTTTACTAAAAATTGTCTATTTTGGCTCTAACCGAAAATCCAATTCTCTGAAAGTAAAATCGATATCCCCTATAGTAAAAATTCATCCAAACATTCCAAAATTATATTAAATAATATATTGAATAAAAAAAAGATACGGTTTGAGCTTTAGATTTCTCTAAATCCCCACCGTTAATTAAATCGTTAACTCACCTCGAATACGCAGTAAATCCAAAGTAATTTTCGCAACGAATCAAACCTGAAACAATGATCTAATAAAATTTAAAAAAAAAAACTTTCTAAAATAGTACCTAATGATTCCAAAAAGGTTGTGGTTTAACGGCTCGACGAATGGGACAACCAAACGACGAAAACGATTTGCCGTTTGAAGAGGACAACAACCACGACACTATTGCCCTTGCCGCGTATGAACTGGGGCGTTTGGGTCTTGATTTGGTAGTGGATCAAAGTTCAAGGAGATTGATTTTGAAGGGTTTTTAAATTGGTACAAGGTGGATCAAAATCGATTAGAAGTTTAGGCTTTGGGTTAGGGTTTGGGATCAAAGGAATTGGTTTGACTAATGGGTTCTTGAAAATCAAGAACTCATGAATTCAAATAAATTCCATGTAACGTCCCGTTAATTTCATGGTAATTTTTTTAAATTTTATTTATTGCTATTTATTTATTCATTTTATCTTATTGTTATAATTTCCATTTATTTAGTTATTTATTTTAATCTAATTATCATAGGTTTTATAAGTTAGTTAAAGTAGCTTAGTATACTATAGTTAATTTAGGACCTAGTTCTTTAGTTTTTAATTTTATTCTTGTCTATTTAAAATTTAAATATTAGAATGTGGAATGAGCACTTTTATTTGTAAATTTAGTAGTTAATTTAGTGTGGGCCCTTTTTTCTTTAGTCCTCCTAAAATTTAGGGTTTTGACCAGTGGGCAACATCTCATAGTGATAGAGAGAGTTAAAATTAAATCTCCTCATATCTCTCTTTTTATCCGCAACCGCAACCGCCAACGTCTTCCTCCCTTCTCTCCCTTTCCGTTTTTTCATTCTCTTCACCGTGGGTTTCTTCCCCATCCCTCCGCCGTCATAGCTCTAGCTGAAGGACTCTCCTTGCCTCCCTCGTGACTCACCACCGAACCTCCCATAGCTTCCATTGGAACACCAGAAAAAATCGAGAGAAACTCGCATACCTTCAACGAGGTGGGTTTTCATTTTCGTATATATGAGTGCTTAGAGTTGATTTTGGAATCTGACCATGTTCATTTTACTACGTAATGCCAGAAACCCGTTAAACTGACTGGAATCTTGAGATACGCTTCATCGGTGTTCGAGTTTTGCAATGATTGGAAGTCGGATTCTTCACCTACGCTCATATCCCTCAAACCGTTTGCATAACCAAGTGATCCCCACCATTTTCCCTTCGTCAGATGCCCCTGCACGTTGCAGAAAAGTGAGAAATTGGTGAGCTCCTTCTTCCCCTGTTGTGCGTGGCCGTGGGCTATTCTAATGTAGGAGAATGGTCCAGTTGAACCGGTTCACTCTGGTTCATTTGGTTTTATTTGAAATTGATGACGGTTCTCGCTATTTTAACCCGATTTTCTCGCTAATTAATTGTAATTAACTATTTTTCAGGTTCTGGGCAACTTTAGGGGTGTTGTTCTTGTTAAATTTGAAGCATGTTCTTGATTCTAGCATTTTTACTAAGCTTCAAATGTGAGGATAAATAGAATTTACAGTAAATTTAGGAACTAAATACTTGAATGATTTGTATGATTCGGGAGTTAAGTTAAAATTGGAATTAAGTGATTTGAGCATGCTGATTTTATGATCTAATAGGAATCGGGAGTATAGAATTGATATGGGGAAATTATGGATTTTACATGTTCTTGGAAGTTAGAGTATGGAATTATTGGGCTTAAGGTTGTTGATGCTTAAAGTATGATTATCATGTGTTCTTGGATGATTAATTTACGATATCGAGGTTTTCTGATTACTTTAGAATTTAACTAGGACTGGGCCTTCCAACATTGGTCTTTAGTACATAAGTCATTCGATGATTTCAGGATTGTTGTGATCGATAAAGTATGGGCTTATGACCCTACACGTTCTCATGTTCTTGATCATTATTTCTCTAATGAGATGTTTTGAAATTGGTTCTCTGTTTATATTTCAATTCTCAAATTTCTGATTCTACATTATCACACTTGTTTGCATGGTGATGAATAATGAGATAATATATAGACTACGTGTGCTTGCATTTTTTGGTATTATTCATGGTTCAATATATGTATCATAAGGAATGCATAGACTACATGAACTGCATGAACGAAGGAGATGAATAATAAGATAATGTATCTGTGTGAGCTAGCATTATCTGGTATTATTTATAATTACTATGATACATATATATTCTAGATTGCTTAGACTACATGAGCTTTGCATGTCATTGGTGAGATAACGAGATTGTGCATTGACTGTGTAAGCTTTTATTTTTTCTTGATAGAAAGTAAAGGCTTCATGAGCTTTACTTGATATTGGAGTGAGATAATGGGATCATTCATAGACTACGTGAGTTTGCATCATCTGACATTATTCACATGTTCTATGTTCTATATTTTATGATCTTGTTCTTATTCTTAGTTAAGACTGTGTGAGCTTAACTCGTTCTAGTTATATTCCTGAAAGTTTTATCGTATGATTATGTGTTTTGATTATTAAGAGCTTGGGAGTCTTGACTACTTGCATGATCTTATTCGTGTTCTTTTCCCTTTTTTTCTTGGGAGAATTGCATGATTTTACATTCGGAAGTATGATTGGGTAGTCAAGAGATAATAGATTTCATTGGACACAAATCTGGATTTGGATTTGGGATATAAAGTTACTTTATATTCAATTTATCTTCACCGGGTTTTTCACTCATGATATTACACTTTCAGGTACGGGATGTGGTCGCAGCCATGGCCAATGCGGCATGATTCTGGACCGATGATGATGATAAATAGACTAGAGTTTGTGTAGTCCATAGACTACTCGTGTCATGACACTTTCTTTTATCCGTTTTATTTCTTATGGATTGTTGAGCTTTTTGAGCATCATTTCTCATGTTATTTGATCTTCATGGATTTTTCTGGATTTATGCACTTATTTCTATTGTGGGTTTGAAACTTATAAAGAAAGGGAAGTGCTTCCCATATTTGAATGTTTAAGGATTTTGGATTTCATTTTGAAATGAAAGGATGTTTTATCGATTTACAGATTTTCTATTATTATTTAAAGTCTTCCGCTTGCGATATTTACTTATTTATTTAATTTCATTTTTAAAGAGTCTGGTCTTTACATTCCAAAATTTAAATAATTTCAAAATCAATTCAAATCTTACCCAAAACGATAGAAAAAGTGAAGCAACGGCCTTGGATCTTCACCTAGTTTCGACCACACTTCAAATAGATAACCTATCAATCAAAATTGATGAAAAACACATCAACTAAAACCCTAGGGGGGCCGCGGCGGAGTGAGAGTCCAAAGAGGAGAAGAAAATTACCTTTTAATTGTAAACCAAACTCTCGACAACTCTTAATCCGATCACGTTTTGATTCGTCTTCCTTCAAACCAAAGTTGATGAAAAATCATCAATGCTTCACCAAGGGGGGGGCTGCCACGGATGGGAAGATGTCTAAAAATCTCCAAAAATAATGAGGAGAGGTTCTTAGGTTAAAATCTCGTAACCTCATAATTACGAAACTGCCATTGACTTAAAACACTCGTAACTTACTCCACAGAACTCAGATTGATGAGCCATTAGTTGCGTTGAAAACATTGAAACGAGATGATCAACATCAAATGAAAATATTAAATAAAACTTGAAATTTTAACGATTTGAGAAGTTCCCAAATTGTCCTTACCGAAAGATCAAGTAGTCAAAGTTCCAATCAATCAATCATTCATCCTTATTAATATTATTTGAGAAAATAATATTAAAAAAAATTGTCCTACTTGGTAATGGGTTGTTACACTCTTTTTTTGGGATATTACAAGATAATAGCTGGGAACACATTTACATAAGATGGAATTCATAACATTATGAAAAATGATGGTATCAGTGTGTGTAACGACCCAACTCCTTTAAATTTATTTAAAACCAAAAGTCACAGCAGAGGATTTAATTTTAAAAAAAATTGTATGGTAACTTTTAAAACTTGGGCTATCCTAAAACCTTTATTACATTTTTCACAACCAGACATAAAGTGGAAATGTGCATTTTCTTTTCATAAATAAATCCCAACAAAGTAGTCTCATGAGCCCAAAATACAAAGTATCTCAAAGATGGAAACAAAATGGGACGAAAGTGAAAATATTAACATCATGCATTCTGTGACGACCCGACATTTTTAAATAATTTAAATTAGAAAACACAACAAAAATCTTTATATTTTAAGAAAATTGGCGTGGTTATGTTTGAAAATTGGCTAGCCAAAAACCTATTACATTTTAATTTCAGAATTTAAAATACACAAGGAAGTTAAGTTCGTAATCAGGAGTTCAAAAGACTTATAATCATAAAAGTAAAGACAATAAACTCTTATGAGCCATTTACAAATATACAAATCCAAAATATGTGTAAAATTCACAAAAACATAGTCCATGGACTTTACATAAGCCTAGTCCATCTTGAGGTCATCATCCCTCGATCACGCAACACCAGCTCCTCTCCCACGACCCCTAGCACGAGCATTACATGAAATTTTGTAATATCATGAGCTAACAACTTAAGCCCAGTGAGAATAATAAGAATAAAAAGTAAAGTTAGACCTTAAACCCGTATTCCGATTTGTGTCCAATTTGTCTTACATATTTCTTCCTAAAGTTCTCTAAACTCTAGGTGATTCCATTCTATAATCTCCAAAGGATGATAATACTAACCCACGTAGTCTAGTTCTCATCCAATAACTTATTACAACATATATAAGAAAAGTAAATAAACTTTACATAAACATAACATCTCAATTTTCTTTGTTGTCTTACTTTCCATAATGAAATATACAATTCTTTCTCCATGATATAATTCCACCGATAATATGCATGAAGGTAATGAAGACATCCCGTAGGATTCGCATTCACCTTTTATGCATGAAGGTAATGGAGACTCCCGTCGGATCCACATTCACCTTTTATGCATGAAGGTAATGGGGACTCCCGTCGGATCCACATTCACCTTTTGTGTTTCTCACTTTCCTTTCCTTTCATTTCAATGATGGAAGATGATATGTATATGCTTGCATATGTTTGCAAAAATAAATAAAAGTAAATGTGAATGTTAAAGTAGCCAAACAAGCATAAAGTAAAGGGGCATAAAGTAAAGTACATAAAGTAAATGGATCATGATGATGCAATATGATATGCATATACTTTTAAAAGTAAATAAATATAAAATATGAACGTTAAAGTAACCGAAAGACATAAAGTAAATGTGACATAAATGTCCTTATGCATAAAGTAAATAAATAGGAATTTCGGAAGAACAATAAGTAGTTCAAACTTCCGATACTTTAATAGAAGTAAATCCTATCTTAAACAAATAATCTACTCTTTCAAGGATTCTAAACTTCCAAATAAAATCCAAGGTTCTATTTTTGAGTTCCTTTAAACATTCTATCTAAAAGTTTAGATCCTTTAACTTCCAATGATCCATTATTAATCTCCGGAACGATTCTAACTTAGAACTTTCTAAGGTTCAATGTTTCCCTCGAGAAACTCCAAAGTTTTCACTCAAAGAACTGGTTTCTAATTCTAAGGTCACTAGCTCACTTTCCTCTATTCTTAGATTCGAATCTTAATCTTAGTTTCCAATTCTACAAATCATTAAACTTATTCACTTTCTAAAGTTACTTTAAATCCTACCTATTCTCACCTTAGAAGAAGTGGTTTCACTCCAAACCTCCGGTAAAGTGATCAAATCAAAGGTCCAAAAACACCTACAAAACATTATATCTAACAATCAATAAATAAACATACATCAAACGATTGACAACTAAAGGCATAAAACGACGAAAAACCCTGAATATCCCAAAGAATGCTCTCGGCCATGCTAGGGAAAATAGGCATTGAGTTTGGTTTTCCGGCTTTTAGGCAATTGTATTTCGAGTTGGTTTCAAACAATTTCGATATTCCTGATTTCAATGGGTATCGATAATTAGGGTTTTTGAACAATATGTAATTTCCCGAATTGAATTACAATAAACATTATTTCAATAATTAATAACCCATAATCAAACCCCGAAAGGTATATTTCAAACGGAAAGGGTTTCGACTGAAACTCGGTTTTAGGGTTATGGGATTGTTTCCAAAAACTCTTAAAACAACTCCCGCATTTGTAAACACCGAGTTTCCCGACAAGAAATCGAAGAATCAAAGTGAAAACTCCATTAAAACACTATTTGGAGCTTAGGGTTTCAAGATAAACTTACTGAGAACTACGTATATCACGGGAGAAAAGCACGATGGTTAGGTGGAAAAGAATCCTAGTCTCGAGGGTTTTCCGATGCAACCGAAATCGAGTCGATCCGTCGTGAATTGAACGAAACCCGAAAATCCCCCCAAACCCTCTTGGACTCACGGCAAAGGGAAAGGAAAAGATGAGAAAAATGAAGACTTTTAGTCAAATGGGTATATTTAAAGATGAATGAATAGTAATTTAGATATTTTTAAGAAATTGGAAATGACGGTTGCGTCCTTTTATGACTTTTGACTTATAAATCGAAACCCGAAGTTCTTAAACTATCCCAATGGTGATTAATAATTATTAATTTGTCCGTTAATAATTATTAATACTATTAAAATAAAATTAAACTAAAAAGGTAATTTAAAAAGATTTAAACCGAAATAAACTACTAATTTCTAAATTACCGATTCTAAAATAGACTTTAAATGCTTAAATTAATAAAAAAAATTATCACAAAATAACGGGACGTTACACATTCATAGAATGCTCAATAAACCAGAGCAAAACATCGATTGGTAGGTTAGAAACGATCTCTAGATCGAGGGCTTTCAGCGGAACAGGAATTATGGCAATCCACCGATAAATGAAGAAAAGCCAAGATGAGAGAGAGAGAGAGGGGGGATGGGTTTCGGCCACAAGAGGAAGAAGAAGGAGGAAAAGAAATGAAAATTTTGACCAAAGTTGACTTATTTAAGAAGATGGAGATGAATAGTAAAAATGTGAAATTTTTAAGAAATTTGAAAATGACGATTACGTCCCTTTTAAATAGTTTAGTTTATAAAACGAAACCCGAAGATTTTAAATGAATCAAAAGGTGATTAATAATTATTAATTTGCCCGTTAATAATTATTAATGTCACCGAAACTAATTTAAAGTAGTAAAAGGGTCAAAAAGGTTTTCGAACGAAAATAACTACTAAGATCGAAATTACTAAGTTTAATCTAAACTTAAATACTTTATTCAAAATAAAATAAATAAAATAAAAAATTACCTCCAAAAGTAATGGGACGTCACAATTTTATCTCAAGTTTGACTACAGATAGTGTTCATTGTAGAATCAGCGGGAACACAAGTATAAAATGATAATTACATAGGTAAAATGGTAAATTTAACTCATCTATAATTAAGACTTTTCCACGTGAAGAATATATCACAGACTCATTCAGATGAACTAAATGGACATAACTCATCTATATTAAGTGGAATTGAGCTATGAATTTATAGTAGAATCATTCATAGTTAAATAATAATAATTAACTGATTATGAGTTAATAAATTAATTAACTTATTAATAAGCCCTAGACTAGCCCAAATAACGTTGTAGCAAAACAAGTCATTTATTTGAATATTAAAGAAATGAATAATTTAGGTCAATTGGTTTGTTTAAATAACTTACAATATTAACTTTTTAAATAATGATTTTATCTAAATGAAAATTAATATCAATATTATTAATTATATAAACAATGTGTTTATTTAAATGGTAATTAAAATTAAAACATTATTAATAAATAATTATTATTTTTTTAAAATATTATTAATAAATAGTTATCAATTTTTTATGTAATGTGATTACATTAATAGAAATTATTAATTAAGCATTTATTACTAATTATAAATATAATAATGATTGTTTAAATGATAACAATAAATAATTTATTATTTAAAAAGAAATTAATAAATAATTATGAATAATAAATTTACAAAAATTAGAAAAATGATATTATTGTTTAAATTAAATAACTAATTTATTTTAATAATAATATTAAGAGTTAGTAAATAAGATTTATTAATAAGGAAAAATTTAAATTGAATTAATGAATTCAATAGATATCTGTTTCAAATTATTGATTAAATAAATAAAGATTAAAACACTACAAGAAAACTGTTAATTTATGACCAGAAAATTGCGACCAGAAAGTGAGGTAGCCATTTTGTGGCCAGTGGAGTTACAATACCAAGCGTTTACCAAGGGCTACGGTAAGGTCGCAAAATTTGCGACCTAATAAAAAAAGAGTCATAAAAAATGGCGTGAAGATTGCGACTAGAAGGTATTAAAGCGACTCTCTACGTTCCCAGTCACAAAAATTGGGGACAAATTTTGGCAGGTAATTTGGGACGCTAGGGTCGCAAATATTTGCGAACAGGAGGTCACATTAAAGCGACTCTCCACATTCCCAGTCATAAATTTTCTGGCGGGAAATTATATGAGGCAAATTACGACTACCGGGTTGCAAAATGGCAACCATGGGGTCGCAAAAAATGGAGGAAAAGTTATTTACCTTCCCGTCAATTTTTGTGACGATTTGGTCGCAAAATGATTGATTCACCCCCTATAAAATGCACCTCCAAACATTGTTTGTCAACATAAAAAAAAAAGAGAGAGAGTGGATGTATATTCGTTTAATTGAGGGGTTTTTTGAACGATGAATTCGTTGCCGGGGTTCAGCAATTTGTTCAGTTTTGCATGGTAACGGGGTATTATAAAAAAATATGGTCTAAAACTACGATGTCCATGCATAAAATGAGACAGCAGAAAAATCATACCGGTTCCTGATCTGAAGAAGCATCTTTATAGTCTTTGTGCTAAATTATTATCACTAAGTGTACCAAGGTAAGGAAATTTTTGACGCTGCAGTAAAGGAATCTCAACAGTACGAAGGAAGCAGCTCGAATGTTGATGTTGCAGTACATAATAAAGAACACCAGTTCGGTCGAATGCAGCCGATGATAATGGATGCATCGTAATGAAATTAATTGCGAAAGAGAAGATGATGAACAAACTTACGTTGAGGGCAAATGAATCCAGAAGCACGTAAGATGCACAAGATGCTCACGACAGCTAGTCGACCGTTGTATAGAGGATGTGAGGTTAGTCAACTTGCTGCAGCTACGAAACTTTCTAAATATAAAATCACAGTACCACTTCCCGGTTAGAGGATTTGATTCAATTACATCATAGTTTCATCAATGTGCTCCATCAGAAAACACACTGCCAGAGAGTTTGTACGATACAAAGAAGTTAGTGAAGGGTCTCGGTTTTCCTATATAGATTATTGTCAAAACGGATGCATGATATACTAGGATGTAGATGAGAGTCTGCATCACTGTAAATTTTTCTTTCATCCAAAATATAAATAAGGGAAACGCAGCCTGATTCCACACACCTGCATATTCTATTGCATCTGCAACGATTATATGCATCAGATGTGACAGCTTCTCACATGATATGGCATCCCAAGCATTCTCAAGATGATGGAGTTATGAGACATCCATCAGATGTTGTGGCATGGAAGCATTTGAATAATTGTCATCCAGGGTTTTCCCAAAATCCTAGAAATGTCATATTGGGATTATGCACGGACGACTTTAACCCGTTTGGGGCATCAGGTGCACAATATTCAGTACAGCCGGTGATGGTAACCTCGTATAACTTGCCACCCTCGATGTGCATAAAAGACCTGGTGATTTTTTTAACAATGATCATTCCTTGTCCGAAAAGTCCAAAACAAAAACTGGATGTGTATTTGCAACCACTTATCGTGGAGTTGAAAAAGTTGTGGTGTGATGGTGTTATGACGTACAATATATCAAGGAAACAGAATTTCTTGATATGCATTGCATTAATTTTGACGATCAATGACTTCCCAGCGTATTCAATGTTATCAGGTATGTTCAATATATTATTTATACTTTGTTTAGTTTTAGTAATTTCTTGCTTAGTCATGATATGTAGTTAATTAATTTATACCTTCTCTCATCCTTTAATTAAAGGATGGAGTACGGCGGGAAAATACGCATGTCCATATTGCATGCTTGACACAAAGGCATTTTCTCTAAGACACGGTCGAAAAACCTTTTGGTTCGATTGTCATAGAAGATTTCTACCTTTGAATCATTCATTTCGTTCTAACAATACTTACTGGAAGAAAGGTCGACGTGCACGAAAAGAGATACATCCGACAATATTTAGTGGGCAACAAATTCTTCATAGTATAGATGCCCTAGGCATGTAGAAGATTACGTGTGAAGGTGTAGAGATTGCAAACAAGTTGGCTGAGAAAAACACAGGTTGGAAGAAACAGAGTATTTTTTGGGATCTACCGTATTGGGAAGATCTACTAATCAGACATAACTTGGATGTAATACATATTGAGAAGAATTTCTTTGACAATATTTTCAACACTATTCTGAACGTTTCAGGAAAAACAAAGAACAATCTGAAGACACGTTATGATATCCAAGAGATATGTCATCGCCCTGAGTTGGAGCCTGATGCTAATGATCATTGCGCTAAAGCGAAGTACATGTTGACCACGGAGGAAAAAAATACATTATTTGAGTGGATAAGATCAATCAAATTCCCAGACAGATACGTTTCTAATCTCAGTCGATGTATAGACAGCAAGAAACATATAATATTCAGGATGAAAAGCCATGATTGTCATGTATTTATGCAACATTTGATGTCGGTCGCGTTCAGGCTATTTCTAGAGCATAGACATTAGGAGCCGCTTGCGTAGTTGAGTGTTTTTTATAGGGACTTGAATTGTACTGAATTGACCGACGCAACTGTTGCATCAATGAGTTCGATGATTGCCGTTATCATTTGTAAATTGGAGCGTATGCCTTTTTTTGACTCAATGGAACATCTTCTAGTGCATCTTCCATACGAGGCATTCTTATGAGGTCCAATGCATTACTGTTGGATGTACCCATTTGAAAGGTAAACACTCATTTTATGAATATTTAACGTACGTATTCTTTGTGCATTAAATATTTATGTATTACATTGTATCGACAGGTACTTATGTCGGTTGAAGAAGATGATTGAAAATAGATCACGAGTAGAAGGATCTATTGGTAGTGTACACCTTATGCAAGTGACTACCATATTTTGCTCCTACTATTTTGATCAGCACATTTCAAAGCAGTATCGATCGGTGAAGCGAAACGTTGTTGAACATTTACTAGAAGGTGTTGATGTAAATGACTTGTCCATATTTATAGAGGCTGGCATGACTATTTGTAAATGTGTGCGAAGACCATTGACCGATGCTGAGTATCACGGTATACAAACGTACGTGTTATGCAACTACACCGAAGTGAAGCCATACCTAGAGTAAGTTTTTTTTTCATCGTTTAAACAATTTGAACGTTTCAACAATTTGTTTAACTTATTGTACATCATATAGATTGTTTCTAAACCTATACGTTCGAATGGTACGACTTAGTATTACATCAGCTGATGAGGGATCAATGATTGACAAAGAGTTTCGTTCTTGGTTCTGTGGATATGTGAGTTTTTGGCCAATATGTCAAATTTATTTTGTAATATATATTGCAATTTAAATTTACCTTTTAAAATATGCGATGACAGGTTGACTCACCTACATTTCCAGTAACTGATCCTCGTATTATTTCTTTGGCAAAAGGACCTGCTGTAACGTCCCGTTATTTTGAAGTGATTTTTTTTATTATTTTTTTTATTTAATATTGTTTATTTATTTATTTATTTCAATTTAAGTATTTAGTTAATTATTATTTTGTAATTTCGATTTTAGTAGTTAATTTCGACCGAAATTCGTTTTAATCGTTTTAATACTTTAATTTTTGTTTCGGTGACATTAATAATTATTAATAGGCCAATTAATAATTATTAATCACCTTTAGATTTATTTAAGAGCATCGGGTTTCGATTTAGAAGTCAAAAGTCATAAGAGGACGTAACCGTCATTTCTAATTTCTTAAAAATATCCAAACACTATTCATAATCTTCTTTAAATGCATCATTTGACCAAAGTTGACCCCAAACCTCTCATTTTTCTTCTCTTGGCCGAAACTTCAAAGTTTGGGGGGGATTTTTTTGGGTTTTGCTCAATTCTCGACGGATCGGCTCGATCTTGGTTGCAACGGAAAGCCCTCGAGTCTACGATCCTTTTCCACCTAGCTATCGTCCGTTTCTCTCAAGATCTAAGGAGTTCTCGGTGTTTTCGAACCGCTTGATTGTTCGCTCTCCCGGATTTAGGAGCGAAGTCATCTCTTTCTAAGGTGAGAATAGTTAGAATTTAAAGTATCTATAGAAAGCAAATAAGTGTGAAGGTTTGTAGAGTTTGAAACTAAGATTAGAATCCGAAACTAAGATTAGAGGGTTGTGAGTTTGTGCCCTTAAGATTAAGAGTTAATCCTTTAAGTGAGAACTTAGGAGTTCTCAAGGAAAGTATTGAATCTTAGAAGATTCTAAGTTAATTTCGATTCGAAACTAAGATTGGATCATTGGAAGTTAAAAGATCCAAACTTGTATTTAGAACGGTTAACAGAACCTCGGATTATATTGGAAGTTTAGAATCCTTGAAGGTATAGGTTAATCGTTTAAGTTATGATTCTACTCTTATTATTGATACCGGAGTTCGATCGACATATCGTTCGTCCGAGAGTACTATCTATTTTACTTTATGTCATTTACCTTACATCCTTTACTTTATGCCCATTTACTTTATGTTTATTTCGGTTACTTTATTATTCGCACTTTACTTTATTTACTTTTTGCAAGTATGTGCAAGCATAACCATAACATATTGCACCATATCATCTCGCATCATTGAAAAGAAGGAGAGAATGTTGGACCCTTCGGGGAATGTCCGCATCGCCTTCAGAGAGAGAAAGAAAAGAAGGAAAGAATGTTGGACCCTTCGGGGAATGTCCGCATCGCCTTCCGAGAAAAAGAAAGGAAAAATGAGAAAGAAAAGAAGGAAAGAATGTTGGACCCTTCGGAGAATGTCCGCATCGCCTTCAGAGAAAAAGAAAATAAAGAGAGAAAAGAAAAGGAGGGAAGAATGTTGGACCCTTCGGGGGATGTCCGCATCACCTTCTTCATTCATTTCATGCATAAATGGCGAATGCGTATCCTACGGGATGTACTCATTACTTTTATGCATATGATAGATGAGAAAGAGAATTAAGATGTTATAATTATGCAAAGTTTATTTATTTTTCTCATTTATGTTATAACAAGTTTATGGATGAACAATTAGACTAAGTGTGCTAATTAATATCATCCTTTGGGTGAATAAGAATTTAAAGTAAACCTTGTATATAGTATAAGGTATATATGGAAAATGAGATATAAATGCTATATGCATTTATGAAACCATATCAGAAATATTGGAATGTAGTTCCACAATTATTATATTGAAGAATTGGTAAGTAAAGGTGGAACACTTCATTATAAACTCTTTGAATGGATGGATAGCAAAGAGTAAGTATATTCTTGGACACAAATCGAAATGCGAGTTTGAGGTCTATTCTTACTTTTTATTCTTATTATTCTCACTGGGCTTAAGTTGTTAGCTCATGATATTACAAACATTTCAGGTAATGTTTGGGATCGTGGAAGAGGAGCTGGTGCGCGCTTGATCGAGAAGATGATGATTTCGAGATGGACTATGTGTTATGTAAAAATCCATGTACATGGTTTTGTGAACTTTATATCATTTTGATGATTTGTACTTTGTAATTAGCTCATAAGAGCATATTGATGTTGTTTTATGATTATAATCATTTTGAACTCCTGGATAGGAACTTAATGTTCCTTGTGTATTTTAGATTTTGAAATTAAGATGTAACAGGTTTTGACCAACAAATTTTCAAACATAACCACGCCAAATTTTCTTAAAATAAAAGACTTCCGCTGTTTATTCTAATTTAAATTATTTAAAATGTCAGGTCGTCACACCTGCATTGGTTACAAGATTATATACTGGCTACATTGGTAATGGGTGCAAATTTCAAACGAAGGGGCATTTAGTTAACAGAACAACGAACAAGATTATATACCGACTCTAAAATGCGTTGTTATGTTTAACTGCATGTGGTAAGCTGCCTTATTTGCAGATCGTGGAGGTTAATAAGTCTAAACATATGCGCACATAAGATAGGTTTGTCATGGCTTCACAAGCGATTCAAGTCTATTATCTGAACTATCCATGTAATAGACGAGACCTGAAAGATTGGTTAGTTGTTTGTAAAGTAAAACTGTGCCACGTAGAAGAAGGTATCTCCGATAAGAACATTACAGAGCATAGTGCTTTTCAGGAAGACGCGATAAGGTTGTGTGCGATTGACGATGGTCAGAACTCTAATACTGCTCGGCCACTGAATGATGGAACTGAAGGGATGATTTACTAAATTAGCGGAATTTATTTAGTAACACAAATTAACACTTAATTTAGGATCTATTAATATCATGCATTTTGTGATAAAAAGATGAAGAACATGTAGATTCATGCTTTATTTTCGAAAATTAAAACCGGAACTTACATTGACTGATTAATGGAGAATCGGTTGGAGGTTTCTTTACAGCATCAATCCTCAGCAAACCGGATCTTCTATGCTATATCCCGATCGATCAAACGAAATCCGATTGTGGGATCGAACTTAAGAAGAAATTGGGAAGAAGAAAAATATTTTCTTCCCAATAATGACTAGGGAATTTCGGCTATGGGGGGAAGAAGGGAAGAAGAGAGAGTTCCAACTTTCTATGGAATTAAATTGTGTGATTTATGAATAACCCAACCCTCCTATTTATAGAAAAATAGGAATCCTAATCACATTAGGATTAATCTATAGAGATAAATACAAAAAGAAAAAAGATTATCTCTTTCCTTTATCTAGCAATTTCGAAAATGCCATGGATAAATAGGAGATTATTTTATTTTCTTTATTTTTATTTATCTTGGGTAAATAAATCTACGTAATTATTTTAGGATGTAATTCAAATAATTATCTCCTCAAAATACATGTCATGGCCGATTTTATCATCATAAAATAATAGATAAATACAATTTATTTAATTAATTATTTTTGGCCAATTCCAATTGGGTTCATTAATCCAATTGGGCTTGAAATTCTCTGTTAAATTAATAAGTCCAACTTAATTAATTTATTTATTAATTACCATTTAAATAAAATATTTTATTTAAACAATTAATAATATTAATATTTTCTCCCGACTAAATATTATCCAATTTATATTTAATTATTAATTTCCATTTAAATAATTTTCATAATTTAAATAATTAATAATAAATATTATAATTATTAATTTCCATAAATTAATAATTTTGTTGACAATATTTTATTATTAATTTAATTAATTTTAATTATTAATTTCCGTTTAAATATAATTATTTAAACAATTAATAATTGTTAATTAATTTCAAATTATTAATTACCATTTAAATATACTCAATATTTAAATAATTAATAATGTATAATTAATAATATTTCATTATTAATTTCATGTTTAAATAAACTCATTATTTAAATAATTAATAATGTTTATATTAATTACCGTTTAAATATACTCAATATTTAAACAATTAATATTGCCTATTTTAAGTAATTCACTTTACTTAAAATTTCCATTTCTTCTACTTGATTTCGCGACTACGATATTTGGGCTAGCATAGGGACCCGATGGACCTATAGATCATGGGCTTAATAATTAGTCAATTAAGTGATTAACACATAATCGCTTAATTACTTATTATATAACTATGAATAATTCCACTATAGATTCATAGCTGAACTCCCCTCACTATAGATGAGTTATTGTCCATTTAGTTTATCTTTAATTTATATCTGTGATATTATCCTTCACGTGGAACCCTCATAATTACAGGCGGATAAATTTACCGCTTTGCCCCTGTAATTACCGCTTTATCCTTGTGTTCCCGCTGATTCTCCAATGAACTTTATCTTTAGTCGAACTAAAGATAAGATACTTCTGTGATCAATAGAAGTCGTGACGTCACTTGTTCATGTCTCGAATCAGTACATCAAGGGAGTTTCCTAATGTTCCTAAAATGTTTAGGTATCACACTGATACTGTTAATTTATAGGAAAGTTATGAATTCCATCTCGTGAAAATGAGTTCCCAGCTACTTATCTAGTCATGTTCCCAAAACAGGAGTGTATTGAGCGTTCTTACAGATCGCTCTCAACTATGTGAATCAAAGAACATAACTCCACAAATAGAAGTCCGTATTTCACTCAGGATTGAGATCTATCACGGTTGATAAACTTAGTTTGATATTCGATTATTTCTCTTAAACGGTACTAATGAGAAATTTGATCGAACATCGTGGTCCTGTCTTATACAATCAACATTGCATATGATACTTCCATTTCTGTAACATCCCGTTATTTTGTGATAAAAAAAAACTTTTATTTATTTTATTTTAATTTAAGTAATTAAAATTTATTTATTTATCCTTGAATTAGAATTTAGTAGTTTATTTCATTTTAATTCTTTTTAATGGCTTTATTTGTTTAAATACGTTTTAATGGTATTAATAATTATTAACGGGCCAATTAATAATTATTAATCACCATTGGAATAGTTTGAGATGTTCAGGATTCGTTTTTAAGCCAAAAGTCTAAAAAGGGCAAAGTCGTAATTTCCAAAATTTCAAAATATCTAAAAACACTATTGACTATCTTCTTTAAATTCTCCTTTGACTCATTTTTGACCAAAAATCCTTTCATTCTTCCTCCTCCTTGCCATGAGCATCAAAGAAGAAAAGAGAATTTTGGTTTTTGTTCGTTTCTTGCCGGATCGACTTGTTTCTTGTTCCATTGGGAAGGTATCGGTCCTACGATCCTTTTCCACCTAACCTTTGTACTTGCCACTCGTGTTATACGGAGTTCTCGGTAAGTAAAGTTTCAAACCCTAAGCTCCAAATAGTGTTTTAATGGAGTTTTCTTTGTTTTCTTTCGATTTCTTGCGTGAAACTCGGTGTTTGTCTATTCGGGAGTAGTTTTATGTGTTTTTGGAAACTATCCCGTAACCCTAAAACCGAGTTTCAGTCGAAACCCTTCCCATTTGAATTTTACCCTTTTGGGTTTGATTTTGGGTTAGAAATTAATGAATGAATGTTTATTTAAATTCGATTCGGGAAAGGGATTAATGTTCAAAAACCCTAATTATCGATACCCATTGAAATCGGGAATATCGAATTTGCTTAAAACCAACTCAAAACGTATTTAAATTGCCAAAAAGCCAGAAAACCAAAACTGAGACCCAATTTTTATGCTAGGGCCGTGGGCCTCATGTGGGATTTTGTTGGGTTTTTCATTGTTTTGTACGTTTGGTTGATGTTTAATCGATAGTTGGTTAATTATTGATTGTATGATATAATTCCTTGTAGGTGTTTTTGAACCGCTTACTTGATCGCTCCTTTGGACTTAGGAGCAAAGACATCTTTTAATTAAGGTGAGAATAGTTAGGATTTAAAGTAATTATAGAAATCGAATGAGTGTGAAGGTTTGTAGAGTTTGAAACTAAGACTAGAATCCGAATCTAAGATTAGAGTAAAGTGAGTTAGTGCCCTTAGGATTAGGAGTTAATCCTTTAAGTGAGAACTTAGGAGTTCTCGAGGAAAGCTTTGAATCTTAAAAGATTCTAAGTTAGTTTTGATACGAAACTAAGGTTGGATCATTGGAAGTTAAGAATCCAACTTGTAATTAGAACGATTAATAGAACCTCGGATTATTGAAAGTTTAGAATCCTGGAAGGTATAGTTAATCGTTTAAGTAATGATTGTACTTTTATTATTGATACCGGAGTTCGATCGACATATCGTTCGTCCGAGGTTACAATCTATTTCTTTTTTTTACTTAATGTCATTTACTTTATGTCATTTACTTTATGTTTATTTCAGTTACTTTATTATTCGCACTTTACTTTATTTACTTTTGTAAGTATGTGCGAGCATATCATTGCATCTCGCACCATGGCATATTGCACCATGACATCTCGCATAAAAGAAGTACAGAATGTTGGAGCCTACGGGTATTGTCCGCATTTCCTTCTGAGAATAAGAATGAAAATGAGAAAGAAAAGAAGTACAGAATGTTGGAGCCTACGGGTATTGTCCGCATTTCCTTCTGAGAAAAAGAATGAAAATGAGAAAGAAAAGAAGTACAGAATGTTGGACCCTTCGGGAATTGTCCGCATTTCCTTCTTCATGCATTTTATGCATATGATTGATGAAAAAATATATATCCTGGATAGAGGATCGAGATGTTATATTGTTATGAAAAGTTATTTACTTTTCCTGTTTATGTCATAACAAGAATTTTGATGAGATTAAGACTACGAGAGTTAGTAGTATCATCCTTTAGAGATGTAAAAATGAATTCACCTAGAGTTTGGATGATTTTAGGAGTGTATGGTGTCAGATTATTTGGACACAAATCGAAATGCGAGTTTGAGGTCTATCTTTACTTTTTATGCTTATTATTCTCACTGGGCTTAGTTTGTTAGCTCATGATATTACAACCAATTTCAGGTAATGCCTTGGCTAGAGGTCGAGGGAGAGAAGGTGGTGCTGCGTGATTGAGGGATGCTGACCTCGAGATGGACACTTTTGTTTGTAAAGTTTATGTCTTTATTTTGATGAATTTTAAAACTTTGATGTTGTATTTCGCTCATAAGAGCTTTTGATGTGGTTTTATGATATGATTTATTTGAACTCCTGATTTGGACTTAAAGTCCATGTGAGTTTATTAGATTGAAAAATTAGGATGTAAACAGGTTTTCGGCATGCCAACTTTCAAACAAAACCACGCAAAATTTTCTAAAAATAAAAGACTTCCGCTGTTTTCTCTGAATTTAATTTATTTAAAAGTGACGGGTCGCCACAATTTCATGTCTCCCACATGATTGATCAGGATTAGATCATTTGTCTATAAACAAAATGCGAAGCTATCAACAGTGTTACCAGGATAAGGTTCCCAAACGTTATCCATTTACTGTAGACACTTTTAAGTTACTCATCTCGACTTTAATCCTCTCGTATGACTCACATACTAAGTCGTGATTTCATAAGAGTGACTTAGGGTTTTACTATTTGAATGTTTGATATTTATATATTTCCATATATTCCTAATATCATTAATTGAATCAATCTAGATAATATAAAGAACTTATGTTTATTTATTTAATTTATTCTTAATAAATTATTATTATTAAATAATTACAAGTTCTAGGACACCATTCCTAACAATCTCCCACTTGTCCTAGATCTTTGGAGATTTGACTTGTAATTCCAGTTAAACTGGATGACTATCAACTATTTAGCCATGGTAGTCATTTTAATACTTTATCAGTAACGTTTTCATCTGTTTAGTATGTATTTCTTTTGTCTGATGTTAGTTTCATTAAGTGTAATAGATTCCATATTTTATCACCATAAAATAAACTCTATTAACTATTGATTTGAAACCATCATGCTCATACACCTTTCATTTACTAACGACTTAGCAATCACGCGAATTTAGAGTTTAGTTAGTAAAAGCTCATTTTACTTATACTTAAGTCATTTAATGTTTAATTCGCAAAGGTCTTTTGTCGAATTCTTACATGGAAGTAAATTCATGTTCGAATTTTAGTCACATTGGTTCTAGGATTCTCGAAATTCTTAAGCTCCCACTACAAAGTAATTCTCCATTACTTTCATTTGTTTAATGATTACAATTTTATACTTGTTATTATTTCAAAAATAATGTATAAGTATAAGTGACTCTTTTCAACTCTACTATTGAAAATTCGTGTCGGTTTTATTTTATTTCACTTATTTTGAACTTTATTCATTGATTTTTGAAGTCAATGAGTTTCACCTTGACTTCAAAAGTCCTTTGGTTCGTACTATGACGCTCCCACTCAAATAAAGTTCTACAAGTAATTTTACCATTTAAACTTTTAAATGACTACTTGTTTTATTGTGAAATAAAATCATTGTAATTCTTTTCTATCTTAAGTAAGGTTTAAAGCCTTCAGTATCACTGATTTACTGAGCTTTTCTTTTATTAATTTGTGAATTCAATTATTCACTAATTATTACTTTCTGATTTATGTTTTGTTTATTCCATATAAGTTATTACCTTTAAAACATCCTTTTAAATAACTGAATATTTGGAATATAAGAGATCGATTTAATGTTTGCTTATCACTTAAGTTCTAACATCTAAATGTCTAACTTTAGTGATTTTTAAGTCTAATTATCTTTGATAAATCAAAGATGTTTGATTTTACTTATCCCATAAGTTCGTGGATTAATATGGTTATCATCTCAAATTCCTTGAGAACCATCTTTAAGAGATTAATCCCTCTAACTTATTTAAGTAATTTTAGACTTAAGTTTTTAAACATTTTTAAACTTTGTAACTCATTTAGATATTCCGGAGTTTAGAATTTGGATTTGAAATTTATTTGTTTTATTCTAAGTATTTTGAATAACCATCCAATCACACTTTGGAACTTTGTAATGTAATTGTAAAGGAATATCTACCTAAATAACTCTTATTTAAAATATTCCCAAACTTGGTTCATACGAAATGAGAACCAATAGTTATTACATAATTCAAAATAAAAACAAATTGATAACTAAACTAAACTTGTAACGACCCGAACCCGTTAAATTCTTTAAATTCAAATGCACAATGGAAGACTCGACTTTTAAAGAAAAACGGCGTGGGTTCGTTTAAAAATCGAATAACCAAAACCTGTTTACAACCCAAATTTCCAGAAAAAGCGATAAATCGGGAATTTCGCATACCAAATGACATTTAGACCATAAAACATAGACATATTTTACACAAATACCCTTTCGGGCTCAAAAAGACACAAGTATGTAAAGATGGAATAATTTACAAGCATTTCAATGAATGCTAAACAAAAATGAGTTCTTAGTATTGTCCATACACCATCTCGATCAGTCACGCGGCTCCACCTCCTCTACCACGCTTCTTAGCTCGAGGTTTACCTGAAAATTGTAAGTGTAGCACCATTAGCATAACATGCTAGTGAGAGTAAAACGAAAGCAAGTAATCCTATGAACTAAATTTCATACCAGAAATCGTGTCCAAAGGCCTAAATGCTTATTACTACCCATATCCACACTTCCAATTTCCATACAAACAAACGAAAATAACATACTACCCGTACTCGTCATTCGATATCATAAGATAGAAACAAAGACTTAAAGTAAAGCACAATCATCACTAAGTCTTACTACACAATTCTAAGGAATATGTAAATGTAACATTAACTACTTTTATTACCAAACAAGTTTCATCGTAACGGATTTACCGTATGGATCAACATCAACATACTAGCCCGTACGGTATTACCATATCACAATCATCGTATCGGGTATACCATATGGATCAAAATCACATACTAAGCCCGTACGGTATTACCATATCACAATCATCGTATCGGGTATACCATATGGATCAAAATCACATACTAAGCCCGTACGGTATTACCATATCACAATCATCGTATCGGGTATACCATATGGATCAAAATCACATACTAAGCCCGTACGGTATTACCATATCACAATCATCGTATCGGGTATACCATATGGATCAAAATCACATACTAAGCCCGTACGGTATTACCATATCACAATCATCGTATCGGGTATACCATGTAACGTCCCGTTATTTTGTGATAAAAAAAAAAAAACTTTTATTTATTTTATTTTTATTTGAGTAATTAAAATTCATTTATTTATTATTAAATTAGAATTTAGTAATTTATTTCATTTTAATTCCTTTTAATGGCTTTATTTATTTAAATACGTTTTAATGATATTAATAATTATTAACGGGCCAATTAATAATTATTAATCACCATTGGGATAGTTTGAGATGTTCGGGATTCGTTTTTAAGCCAAAAGTCATAAAAGGGCAAAGTTGTAATTACCCAATTTGCAAAATATCTAAAAACACTATTTGCCTTCTTCTTTAAATGAAGCCTTGACTAAAATTTGACCAAAAAATTGCTCATTTATTCCTCCCCAAACCGTGAGCTTCAAGAAGAGGAAAAGAAAAATTCGATTTCGTTCGTTTCTTGCCGGATCGACTCGAGCTTGGATATTTTGGAAAGCCCTCGGGTCAAGGATCATTTTCCACCTAGCCATCGTCCGTTTCTCTCGAGATCCGAGGAGTTCTCGGTAAGAATCTCTTCAAACCCTAAGCTCCAAATAGTGTTTTAATGGAGTTTTACTTGCTTCTTTCGATTTCTTGTCGTGGAACTCGGTGTTTGTCAATTCGGGAGTAGTTTTAAGTGTTTTTGGAAACTATTCCATAACCCTAAAACCGAGTTTCAAATAAACCCTTTCCGTTTGAAATTTACCCTTTTGGGATTGAAAATGGGTTAGAAATTAATGAATGAATGTTTATTTAAATTCAATTCGGGAAAGGGATTAATGTTCGAAAACCCTATTTATCGATACCCATTGAAATCGGGATTATCGAATTTGTTTAAAACCAACTCGAAATGTATTTAAATTGCCAAAAAGCCGGAAAACCAACCCCGAAACTCTTTTTTGTTGATAGGGCCGTGGGCCTCTTTGTGGGTTTTATTGGATTTTCGTTGCTTTGTATGTTTAGTAGTTGTTTGAACGATAGTTGGTTTCGTTATTGATTGTATGATATAATTCGTTTGTAGGTGTTTTCGAACCGCGTGGTTGATTGCTCTTTCGGTGTTTAGGAGCAAAGTCTTCACTTTTATTAAGGTGAGAATGATTAGTATGTAAAGTAACTATAGAAAGCAAATGAGTGTATTGGTTTGAAGAGTTTGAAACTAAGATTAGAATCCGAACCTAAGATTAGAGGGTTATGAGTTAGTGCCCTTAGGATTAGAAGTTAATCCTTCAAGGGAGAACTTAGAAGTTCTCGAGAAAGACTTGAATCTTAGAAGATTCTAAGTTAGATTCGATACGAAACTAAGGTTGGATCATTGGATGTTAAAGATCCAACTTGTAATTAGAACGGTTAATAGAACCTCGATTTATTGAAAGTTTAGAATCCTGGAAGGCATAGTTAATCGTTTAAGTAATGATTGTACTTTTATTATTGATATTGGAGTTCGATCGACATATCGTTCATCCGAGGATACAATCTATTTCTTTCTTTTTACTTAATGTCATTTACTTTATGTATTTTACTTTATGTTTATTTCAGTTACTTTATTATTCGCACTCTATTTTATTTACTTTGTAAGTATGTGCGAGCATATCATTGCATCTCGCACCATGACATCTCGCATAAAAGAAGTACAGAATGTTGGAGCCTACGGGTATTATCCGCATTTCCTTCTGAGAAAAAGAATGAAAAATGAGAAAGAAAAGAAGTACAGAATGTTGGAGCCTACAGGTATTATCCACATTTCCTTCTGAGAAAAAGAATGAAAATGAGAAAGAAAAGAAGTACAGAATGTTGGACCCTTCGGGGATTGTCCGCATTTCCTTCTTCATGCATTTCATGCATATGATTGATGAAAAAATATATATATATCCTGGATAGAGGATCGAGATGTATATTGTTATGAGAGGGTATTTACTTTTCCTGTTTATGTCATAACAAGAATTTGGATGAGATTAAGACTACGAGAGTTAGTAGTATTATCCTTTAGAGAATGTAAAAATGATTTCACCTAGAGTTTGGATGACTTTAGGAGTGTATTGTGTCAGTTAATTGGACACAAATCGAAATGCGAGTTTGAGGTCTATCTTTACTTTTTATACTTATTATTTCTCACTGGGCTTAGTTTGTTAGCTCATGATATTACAACCAATTTCAGGTAATGCCTTGGCTAGAGGTCGAGGAGGAGGAGGTGGTGCTGCGTGATCGAGGGATGCTGACCTCGAGATGGACTAATGGTTTATGTAAAGTTTATGTCTTATTTGATAAACTTTAAGGAATTGTATTTTGTATTTGGCTCCTAAGAGCCTAATGTTGATGTTTTATGATATTATATATTTGAACTCCTGATTTGGACTTAAAGTCCATGAGATTTTGTTAGATTTGAAAATTAGGATGTAAACAGGTTTCCGGCATGCCAATTTTCAAACAAAACCACGCCAATTTTTCGTAAATTAAAAGACTTCCGCTGTTTTCTCTGATTTTAATTTATTTAAAAGTGACGGGTCGTCACATACCATATGGATCAAAATCACATACTAAGCCCGTACGGTATTACCATATCACAATCATCGTATACTGTTAAGCTTCCTAAAAGTTAGCTAATCTCAAAGAATCTTACTAAGCTTTTACGAAGCCTAACTATCTAGATTACACGAGTTAACACTCAAGTGTATCTCTTGAGCTACTTTAACTTTCAACCACTCAAGTAACTCTCATTCCACTTTCCTCTATCATCTCCAATTCACTTTGTAACACTTTCAAACCACTCCGATGTTTCCTTTTCATCGAACTAATTATAGTTCCAAAATTCCTCCACTAACTTCTGAATTAAAGTTTCTAACCAAACTTAAATTCTAAGAAGCTAAATCCCGCTTAACTTCGATAAACAATAACATAACGAAACTTAATTCATAAAACAACTAACTTTCATTTTAAACTCACCTTAGCTTGAAGACAAGCTCCGAATAATCCGAGGTTGTAAATTCACGATCAATTCACAATCCTACAAACGAATTATTCCTAAATTACATTAATTAACCGAAAAGCAATCAAACAACATCTAAACACATAAAACCATGAAAATCCCGGATTCTACCCTTATGGAGCTCTCGGCCAAGCTAGGGAAAAAGGGGTTCGGGTTTGGTTTTCCGGCTTTTATGCATTTTAGAGGTGTTTTGGGTTGGTTTCGAATACTTTTGAGGTTTGCAAAATCAATGTGTAACCGAAAAATAGGGTTTTGCATATTAAACCATTTTAGAAAAATTAACTAAAAACCAAAAACACAAAGAACCTAACATCCTAAACATAGCCCAAAGAGGGAAAAATCACAAGGGACGGGTTTCCGGCTCAAACTCGGTTTTAGGGTTTAGGGAAAGTTTCTAAAATTGACTATAAAGACTTCCCCGAATGAAACCCTCAAACTTCGGTGAACGAATTCGAAGATTACAACTCAAATCCACCATTAAAACACTATTCACATCAAAATTAAGAAACTTTAACATACCTTTAAGCCTCGAGAAAACGAGCGAAAACCTCGATTTTTAGGATGGGTAGAAAGGTCTCGGCGAGAGCTTTCCAACGCATCCGAAATCACGTAAAACGGACGAGAAACGAAGCCGGGGCGACGATTTCTTTCTCTCCTCTTTTTTTCTCTCTAAGCTACGGGTTTGGGATGAAAAATGAGAAGAAAATTTCATATTTTGTCTAATTTTGGCTTATTTAAAGAGAAGGAGGAATAGTGTTTAGATATTTAACAATTTGGGAAATGACGCCTACGTCCCTCTTTTACTTTTGCTTTAAAAACGAAACCCGAAGCTCTTAAACTAATCTAAAGGTGATTAATAATTATTAATTGGCCCGTTAATAATTATTAATGTCACCGAAACATATTTAAAGTATTAAAACGATTAAAAACAATTTCGGATATAAATAACTACTAAAATCGAAATTTCTGAATTTAAACTAATCTTAAAAGCTTTATTTTTAAAATAAATAAATAAATAAAAAAAAATTTACCCCCAAAAGTCACGGGACGTTACAAAACTAGAAAACTATTGTTTGGGAAGAAAAATATTTTTCTTCCATTTAGACTATAGTAAATCGAATATGAGGAAAAAAATAGGAAGAATAAGAGTTTTCAATTTCGAGAATTGAAATTAGAAGCTTTTCAATGAACAACCAAGCCGTTTGTATTTATATGCAAAACAGTTTTCCAATCGAATTAGGAAATACTATCAAAATAAATACAAGATAAATGTCAAGAATAAAATCAAATTTTATTCCTTATTTATCTTACGTGCCGATTTTATGTGTATAAAATCATTAAGAAAAACTAATTTTTTCTTTGTTTAATTTGTCTTTGGTTAAACATTTTATATATATTTATTTTAGACAAAATAATTCAAGAATTATTTCCTAAAATATTATATATGAGCCGATTTTGGTATTTAATAATTTGAACCAAAATCCATTGAATTCATTAATTCAATTATAGATTCTTCCTTATTAATAAATGTTATTTATTAGTTCTTCATATTCATTTAAATCAATCATTTAAACAAAATATTATATTCCGATTTTTGTACTTTATTATTAATAAATATTTATTATTTTCTATTTAAATAATCGACATTATTTAAATTAATAATAAATATGTTATTTACTATTATCCTTTTAAATAATCACTATTATTTAAAATTAATAATAAATGTTTAATTATTAATTCCCATTCAGGTAAACACATTACCTAAATAATTAATAATTATTTATTAATAATATTTTATTATTAATTACCCTTTAAATAAACACATTATTTAAATAATTAATAACAATGATATTAATTTCTATTTAAATAAACTCATTATTTAAATAATTAATATTGTCATTTATTTAAGTAAACTACTTTACTAAAATTATTCATTTCCCTTTTATAGGAAACATAGTTCTCATCTTTCAGTTTGTTCTTTCCAAGTATTGTGACTAAAACAGATGCTATATTACTGAAATTTAAATAAACTTTATCTTAATAATCTAATATGCATTTAACATTCAAATACTCAAAGTTTCGACATATAATTAAATATGATGCATGAATGCGAACATATTAATGAACAAAAAAGCCCTAAAACATGTTACTATGTCACGATATTTTAATGATACCAGTAAGATGCCGTCGAATGATAAGTCAGTTACCATCATTAAAACGAGATGCCACTCGAACAATTGACAACTCCAGAATAACTCATATTCCTATGTCATTGTTTACCGTGTATTTGGTCCAGTGTTTTGATAACAAAATTTATCAAATTTCTCTCAAGTGTGACCCACTAATTTAGTCTTTTAAATAAAATTGAAGAGTGTCTACGAAGTGTAGATTCAATCTTCAATCAATCTCATTTAAAATTCTTTATCCCTTTCGGGAGACCCAAGTTGATATTGATTTATACAATAAACCTTCCTATGGGAATGAACACCTACAGCAGTGTTACAGAGGCCATGTATAAATCTCACGTTTCAAGCCCATTAGTGGAGACCATAGGATACATTGACATGTCTCCTTCTCCCACTTAATATTTTAAGTTAGGGTTTTATAACTTAGACTAATTCAGGCTAATTTATTAATCCAAGTTTTAATTAACCTAATCAACTTTAACTCTTAAATTGGTTAGATTAATTTTATAATTGTGATTGTTCAAGTTTTCCTAATTTAAACTAATCACATTATGCGCCGTCTTAATAATTTTGATTTATTAATTTGAACTTTTCTCCCAGATCGCTCCTAGTTAGAGGCGCTCCGTGTTAGGGGAACTTTATGAAACCTCATCGCTTGGGCAGAGATTTCTCGCCAGAGATCCGTTCAATTTAATTAATCTCAATTATTAATTTTTAATTAACCCTTAATTAAAAGTTTCTATTTGTTTATCTTATATGGATTTTGGCCCAATTGTTTAAACAATAATTCCATATTACAAATAATTCATTTAGTTTCTATTCAACTTTTAAACTAGATTTAACTTTTGAATTTTAACTAAATAAGCATGCTTTTAATTCTAAAACAATTAGAATATAATTTTCGATAATAAGATTTATAAAATAAAATTATAGCATGCTTCACATACATTAGCATATAATAACACATATTATATCATGATGCATGTATGTACAATTAATAAAATCATACAACTTATGGTGAGATTTTCTACATGACATACTCTTATGCATGAATATTATTTAAAAACAATTATATCATGATATAAACAATTTAAATAATAAATAGCTAAATTGACCGGTATTCTTGGCACTATTTCTAAAACGGAAAATTAAAATTACAACTTAATTAAATCTTCCATTGTAGAACTTGAGGCTTCAACTTTCTCTCTCCTCCATGGTGTAGGCGTGGGCATGGGTAATTATGGAGGCAATATTATCTCCCATAATTACTTGTTTTAAAATAATTATCTTTTAATTATATGGAAAGAAAAATAAAATTAAAAAAAATTTCCATATAATCTTATATCAAATCTAAATTCATAATTTAAAATATGGAGATAATCTTAAAAAGATTTTATCCTTATCTTAAATATTTGATTTCTTCAATTTGATATAACAAGATAATTATCTTAAAATATCTTACCATTATCTTGACTTATCTCTTCATTTTCTCTCTCCTAGGGCGTGGACCTCTTGGAATGGTGGAGAACAATTTTCTTCTCTTCCTCCCTTGGTATAGCCGATTTTGCCATCATTGGGTATGGGAAAATTACAAATTTTTCCTATACCCTAAAATTAGGGTTTACAAATTTTCTACTAAAATTTAAAAAATCTAAGTGCCTCAAGAATACCTAAACAGTCAATAAGCAAACCTCCACAATTTATATAACACAATTTATATAAACATACATAAAACATTTTTATGCAACCCACCAAAATTTTCGAAAAATCACAAATTTAGCATGATAATTAAAATTAGCTCTGATACCAATTGAAGGGATGATTTACTAAATTAGCGGAATTTATTTAATAACACAAATTAACACTTAATTTAGGATCTATTAATATCATGCAATTTGTGATAAAAAGACGAAGAACATGTAGATTCATGCTTTATTTTCGAAAATTAAAACCGGAACTTACATTGACTGATTAATGGAGAATCGGTTGGAGGTTTCTTTACAGCATCAATCCTCAGCAAACCGGATCTTCTATGCTATATCCCGATCGATCAAACGAAATCCGATTGTGAGATCGAACTTAAGAAGAAATTGGGAAGAAGAAAAATATTTTCTTCCCAATAATGACTAGGGAATTTCGGCTATGGGGGGAAGAAGGAAAGAAGAGAGAGTTCCAACTTTCTATGGAATTAAATTGTGTGATTTATGAATAACCCAACCCTCCTATTTATAGAAAAATAGGAATCCTAATCACATTAGGATTAATCTATAGAGATAAATACAAAAAGAAAAAAGATTATCTCTTTCCTTTATCTAGCAATTTCGAAAATGCCATGGATAAATAGGAGATTATTTTCTTTATTTTTATTTATCTTGGGTAAATAAATCTATGTAATTATTTTAGGATATAATTCAAATAATTATCTCCTCAAAATACATGTCATGGCCGATTTTATCATCATAAAATAATAGATAAATACAATTTATTTAATTAATTATTTTTGGCCAATTCCAATTGGGTTCATTAATCCAATTGGGCTTGAAATTATCTCTTAAATTAATAAGTCCAACTTAATTAATTTATTTATTAATTACCATTTAAATAAAATATTTTATTTAAACAATTAATAATATTAATATTTTCTCCCGACTAAATATTATCCAATTTATATTTAATTATTAATTTCCATTTAAATAATTTTCATTATTTAAATAATTAATAATAAATATTATAATAATTAATTTCCATAAATTAATAATTTTTTGACAATATTTTATCATTAATTTAATTAATTTTAATTATTAATTTCCGTTTAAATATAATTATTTAAACATTTAATAATTGTTAATTAATTTCAAATTATTAATTACCATTTAAATATACTCAATATTTAAATAATTAATAATGTATAATTAATAATATTTCATTATTAATTTCATGTTTAAATAAACTCATTATTTAAACAATTAATAATGTTTATATTAATTACCGTTTAAATATACTCAATATTTAAACAATTAATATTGCCTATTTTAAGTAATTCACTTTACTTAAAATTTCCATTTCTTCTACTTGATTTCGTGACTACGATATTTGGGCTAGCATAGGGACCCGATGGTGAAGGGATGATTTACTAAATTAGCGGAATTTATTTAGTAACACAAATTAACACTTAATTTAGGATCTATTAATATCATGCAATTTGTGATAAAAACATGTAGATTCATGTTTGTTTTTCGAAAAATTAAAACCCTTTACTTACATTGAGTAAAATATGGAGAATCGGTTGGAGGTTTCTTTACAGCATCAAGTTCTCAACAACACCGGATCTTCTACGCTATATCCCGATCGATCAAACGAAATCCGATTGTGGGATCAAACTTAAGAAGAAATTGGGAAGAATAAAAATATTTTCTTCCCAATTTTGAATAGCAAAATCGGCAAAGGGAGAGAAAAGGAGGAAGAGAGATTTTTCAATTTCCAAAGAATTGAATTGTGTAATTTATGAATGACCCAACCCTCCTATTTATAGAAAAATAGGAATCCTAATCACATTAGGATTAATCTATAGAGATAAATACAAAAAGAAAAAAGATTATCTCTTTCCTTTATCTTGCAATTTCGAAAATGTCATAGATAAATAGGAGATTATTTTATTTTCTTTATTTTGTTTATCTTGGGTAAATAAATCTATGTAATTATTTTAGGATATAATTCAAACAATTATCTCTCCAAAAATAATTATGGTGGCCGAAAATAGCATATTAATTTAATAAATAATTCCAAATTATTTAATTAATTATTTTGGGCCAATCTCAATTGGGTTCACTAATCCAATTGGGCTTGAAATTCTCTCTTAAATTAATAAGTCCAACTTAATTAATTTATTTATTAATTACCATTTAAATAAAATATTTTATTTAAACAATTAATAATATTAATATTTTCTCCTGACTAAATATTATCAAATTATATTTAATTATTAATTTCCATTTAAATAATTTTCATTATTTAAATAATTAATAATAAATATTTTAATTATTAATTTCCATTAAATAAACTCATTATTTAATTAATAATTTTATTGATAACATTTTATTATTAATTAATTAATTTTAATTATTAATTTCCGTTTAAATATAAATATTTAAATAATTAATAATTGTTAATTAATTTCAAATTATTAATTACCATTTAAATATACTCAATATTTAAATAATTAATAATGTATAATTAATAATATTTCATTATTAATTTCATGTTTAAATAAACTCATTATTTAAACAATTAATAATGTTTATATTAATTACCGTTTAAATATACTCAATATTTAAACAATTAATATTGCCTATTTTAAGTAATTCACTTTACTTAAAATTTGCATTTCTTCTACTTGATTTTGCGACTACGATATTTGGGCTAGCATAGGGACCCGATGGACCTATAGATCATGGGCTTAATAATTAGTCAATTAAGTGATTAACACATAATCAGTTAATTACTTATTATCTAACTATGAATAATTCCACTATAGATTCATAGCTGAACTCCCCTCACTATAGATGAGTTATGTCCATTGAGTTTATCTTGTATTTATATCTGTGATATATCCTTCACGTGGAACCCTCATAATTACAGGCGGATAAATTTACCGTTTTGCCCCTGTAATTACCGCTTTATCCTTGTGTTCCCGCTGATTCTCCAATGAACTTTATCTTTAGTCGAACTAGAGATAAGATACTTTTGTGATCAATAGAAGTCGTGACGTCACTTGTTCATGTCTCGAATCGAGACATCAAGGGAGTTTCCTAAAGTTCCTAAAATGTTTAGGTATCGCACCGATACCAGGAAAGTTATGAATTCCATCTCGTGAAAATGAGTTCCCAGCTACTTATCTAGTCATGTTCCCAAAACAGGAGTGTATTGAGCGTTCTTACAGATCACTCTCAACTATGTGAATCAAAGAACATAACTCCACAAATAGGAGTCCGCATTTCACTCAGGATTGAGATCTATCACGGTTGATAAACTTAGTTTGATATTCGATTATTTCTCCTAAACGGTACTAATAAGAAATTTGATCGAACATCGTGGTCCTGTCTTATACAATCAACATTGCATATGATACTTCCATTTCATGTCTCCCACATGAATGATCAGGATTCAATCATTTGTCTATAAACAAAATGCGAAGCTATCAACAGTGTTACCAGGATAAGGTTTCCAAACGTTATCCGTTTACTGTAGACACGTTTAAGTTACTCATCTCGACTTTAATCCTCTCGTATGACTCACATACTAAGTCGTGATTTCATAAGAGTAACTTAGGGTTTGCTATTTGAATGTTTGAAATTTATATATTTCCATATATTCCTAATATCAGTAATTGAATCAATCTAGATAATATAAAGAACTTATGTTTATTTATTTAATTTATTCTTAATAAATTATTATTATTAAATAATTACAAGTTCTAGGACACCATTCCTAACAGATAGACCTATAGATCATGAGCTTAATAATTAGTCAATTAAGTGATTAACACATAATCAGTTAATTACTTATTATCTAACTATGAATAATTCCACTATAGATTCATAGCTGAACTCCCCTCACTATAGATAAGTTATTGTCCATTTAGTTTATCTTTTATTTATATCTGTGATATTATCCTTCACGTGGAACCCTCATAATTACAGGCGGATAAATTTACCGCTTTATCCTTGTGTTCCCGCTGATTCTCCAATGAACTTTTTCTTTAGTCGAACTAGAGATAAGATACTTCTGTGATCAATAGAAGTCGTGACGTCACTTGTTCATGTCTCGAATCAGTACATCAAGGGAGTTTCCTAATGTTCCTAAAATGTTTAGGTATCGCACTGATACTGTTAATTTATAGGAAAGTTATGAATTCCATCTCGTGAAAATGAGTTCCCAGCTACTTATCTAGTCATGTTCCCAAAACAGGAGTGTATTGAGAGTTCTTATAGATCGCTCTCAACTATGTGAATCAAAGAACATAACTCCACAAATAGGAGTCCGTATTTCACTTAGGATTGAGATCTATCACGGTTGATAAACTTAGTTTGATATTCGATTATTTCTCTTAAACGGTACTAATGAGAAATTTGATCGAACATCGTGGTCCTGTCTTATACAATCAACATTGCATATGATACTTCCATTTCATGTCTCCCACATGATTGATCAGGATTAGATCATTTGTCTATAATCAAAATGCGAAGCTATTAGCAGTGTTACCAGGATAAGGTTCCTAAACGTTATCCATTTACTGTAGACACTTTTAAGTTACTCATCTCGACTTTAATCCTCTCGTATGACTCACATACTAAGTCGTGATTTCATAAGAGTGACTTAGGGTTTTACTATTTGAATGTTTGATATTTATATATTTCCATATATTCCTAATATCATTAATTGAATCAATCTAGATAATATAAAGAACTTATGTTTATTTATTTAATTTATTCTTAATAAATTATTATTATTAAATAATTACAAGTTCTACGACACCATTCCTAACAGGAACGATGACATTGCGGGACAATACAAATGTTTCAACTGATCGTGAACGTGAGAATGAAGCTTCGGCAGATGAAACAGCTGAAGAAGAAACTGAAGAAGAATATGATGATGAACCTGAAGCAGGAACCGAAGACACAAGGGATGATGACTGAAACAAATTATTTTTCTTTTAATTTCTGCCTTTATAACTTTGTGAAAAAAAAATAATATATTTGCCACCATCTGGTCGCAAATGGCGACCTAAAAATTGCGATCATATGGTGGCAATTTTATTGACAGCTGTAAAGTTTTTTACTTTCCCAATGTAAAATTGCGACCATATGGTTGCATTTTTATATTGGGAAAATAAAAATCTAAAAACGGCTGTATTATAAAATTGCGACCATATGGTCGTAAAATTTAGCAGGAATAGAGGATTTACCTTCCCAATGCTCAAATACGACTATCTGGTCGCAAATTTAGCGGGACTTTTCAATTTTCATGATATTTTTGGCAGTGAATAGAGGATTTGCGACCCTGGGTTGCAATTTCCCCCACGTGTGACTTCCCATATTCCGTTATAATTACATTTTACTACCATATGGTAGCAAAAATCAAAATAAGAAGGCAGAAACGGAATTCCCTCCCCCATTCCTTTTTTGCCTTCTATTTTCTTCCTTTCCCTTTTCTTTTCTTTCCCTCCCCGTTCCCTCAACCCCGTTTCCACAAAACCGGTTAGTTATCTCAATTTTTCGTTTCCAATTAATTTCATAATTTTTGAATTCGTTTAATTATGTTTCGTTTTAGTTAGATTTTAATTTATTATGTTAATTTAGTTAGTTATTAAATTAGTTTAGTTTATTTTATATAATTAGGTTAGTGTTGGGGTTTAATTACATTAGTATAGTTATAGTTTAGTTATATTACTTTAGTTTTAAATTATTATAGTTTAAGTTAGATTAATATTTTTAGATTTTAATTAGTATATATAGTTTAATTTAGTTAAATTAGTTTAGTTTAATTTTAATTAGGATTAGTTTAAATTAGTTTAAATTATTTGAGTTATAATTTAATTAAAGTATTTTTGTCTTTGTGTAATTAAATTAAATATAAATTAGTTTTAATTATAATTTAATTAAAGTATTTTAGTTATTGTGTAATTAGAATAAAATTTAAATTAATTAAGTTTAAATTAGTTTTAGATTAGTGAAGGTAGAATTTAATTATATTTAGTTTATTTATAGTTTTATTATGTTAATTGACTTAATTAATTTAAAATATTTTTAGATTAGTGCAATTATAATTTAATTAGAATTATATTATTTATTAAATTATAATTAGATTAATTTAGTTAATTAATTAATTAAAACTAGTTTTAGATTATTTAAGTTAGAATTTAAATAGATTAGTTTACGTATTTATTTTTTACAACCGGAGATAAAAAAGTCACTGGCGAACGACATCCTCCGCGATCACACGAGGAGTTGGATGAGTTGCTCGCACAGTACGTGAACCCCACTGTCCCAGCTCTTTCTACAGTAGTACCCGAGACACAGCTCGGTACTCTGTGTGTAGCTTCCAGTTCAGCTTTCGGTTCTGCTTCGGGTTCTGGTTCCGGTTCTGGTTATGGTTTAGTAGTTCCATCTCCCGCCTGTCCTTATGATTCATCTGTACTTCAGATCTAAGGAAATGAGTAAGTAATGCGTATTCTCAAAGTTAAATTTGTTTAATTATTTTTTATAAAATCTAATTATACTTCTCATTGTTATTTTTTTAAAATGAATATCAGATTGCAGCCGCATAAAACTGTTTCAAAACGGTTTTGAGAGGTGCTTCAGAGTGGTCCTCTTCCCAGCGAGTTTCGCTGGACGAAGATTCCGTACACTGAGAAGAGGAAGTTGTTCGATAATTGGAAGGTAAAATATATTTCGTTGACTTACGTATTTTATATCTATGCTATTTTTTTCGCAATTTATTATTGGAAAATTTTTATTTATATGTTTTTGCAGGGAAAATTTACTATCGGTTCCGATATCACGGACAACATGTTGTTTCCCCTCTGGGATAAACACATGTTGAGCCAATATAAAGACCTTCTCTACCAAGCACAAAAAAAGAACGCAACGAACCGCCCCATCTGGATGAGTGAGGAGGAACATGTTCGACTTCTCGCGAGCATGCTCACTGAGGATGCACTCAGGCTATCTGCGAGGAACCGGGCTAACCGTTTGGCCAACCCTTCTCTACACAAAGGCGGGGCCCGTCCTCATGACGAGCACCATCGTCTTTTGATAAGTTGCTATCTACAATTTGTTTTCATATTGTAATAATTAATAAATTTAGTTTAAATCTTATACAATAATATACATTTGTTTGTTTTATGTTTTTTTAGGAACACAAGCACAGACGTCCAGTCCCACCCAATGAGTTACACTTATTCCTGAACACGAAGAAGGATGGGACTATTGTGGACGACAAGGTGAGGGAGTTTTAGATAATATTTTGTCTACCTTACATTGTAATTTTATATTTACTGAAATAAAATAATCTAATTACACTGTTTATTTTACTTACAATTTGAACAGGAGCATTTTAGGGAAACAATGTCTCAGTGCTTGCCATCTGAAGAGTTCAAGCCAACTTAGGAGGATCGGTAGGAAGCTTTCTTGACAACGGTAGGTGGTGTTCGGTCAGATGGTGTAACGACCCGATTTTTCGTAAAATCCTTTAGAACGAATGCGCAGTGGAAAAACTTGATTTTATAGAAAAACGGCATGGGTTCGTTTAAAATTTGGATAAACAAAAACCTGTTTACAACCCAATTTTCAGAAAAAGCAATAAACCTGAAATGCGCATTCCATAATATGATGAAAATTCTAGAGAAAGTTTTAAAGTTCAAAAACATATACAAATTATACAAATGCTCCATTGAGCTCAAAATGAAACAGAATAAAAGTAGTGAAATGTTCAAGAGCATTCAAGAATGCTTCACCCAAAAATCATATATGTCCTTGTCCGTTCATTGTCTTGATCGGTCACGCGGCGCCACCTCCTCTACCTCGTCCTTTACCACAAGTCTTACCTGAAAAATTGTAATTGTAGCAACATTAGCATACAAATGCTAGTGAGAGTAAAATGAAAGCAAGTAATCCTATGAACAACATTCCATGTCAGAAATCGTATCAAAAGGCCTAGATTTCACTTTTACTACCCATTCCACATTCCAAATTCAGCAAATAAACAACATACATAATATACTTTCTAAAAAGTAACGATATCAAGACTTAAAGTAAAAGTACCCGTTATTACTAAGTCTTACTATACAAGTCTAAAGATTATGTAATTGCATTACTAACAATCTTTATTACCCAATCAGTTTCATCGTATCATAATACCGTATGGACCGAAGTCGACATACCACGTGCCATATGACAAATCATCACACCATGATACCGTATGGAGCGTATCAACATACTATCATGTTCCGTATCACATATCATCGCACCATGATACAGTATGGAGCGTATCCACATACTATCATGTGCCGTACCACATATCATAGCACCATGATACCGTATGGAGCGTATCAACATACTATCATGTGTCGTATCACATATCATCGCACCATGATACCGTATGGAGCGTATCAACATACTATCATGTGTCGTATCACATATCATCGCTCCATGATACCGTATGGAGCGTATCAACATACTATCATGTGCCGTATCACATATCATCGCACCATGATACCGTATGGAATGTATCAACATACGATCATGTGCCGTATCACATATCATCGTACGATGATACCGTATGGAGCGTATCAACATACTATCATATGCTGTATCACATATCATCGCACCATGATACCGTATGGAGCGTATCAACATACTATCATTTGCCGAATCACATATCATCGCACCATGATACCGTATGGAGCTTATCAACATACTATCATGTGCCATATCACAAGTATCGTATAGAATCCATCAAGCTCCCTAGTAAGTTAGATAAAGTTCCACTAAACTACTAAAGAACATAAACCGCTTGAATTACACGAGTCAATACTCAAGTGTAATTTCTAAGCCACTTTGACTCCCAAAACACTTAAAGTTCCTTATTCATTCACTTTCATCTAATGTCTCCAAATCATCTTACAAGACTTCCAAACCACTCATACTTCCTCTTTTACTTCCAAAACCATAAGTACACAAAAACCACTCCACTCACATCCGAGTTTAAAGTCTCCAACCAAGTATAACTTCCGGAAGTTAGTTCCCATCTTAACCTCGATAAACAATAACGTAATGAAACATAATTCATAAAATTACTAACTTCCATTTTAAACTCACCTTAGATGTGAAATCCAAGCTTCCAAAGTGCCGGAGTCAAAATCATGCAATCGATCACAAACCTACATATCAAATAACCCTAACAATCATTAATTAACCGAAAATCAAACAAACGAAATCTAAACGCATAAAACGACGAAAATACGGTGAAAGAGCCTAGGCATGCTCTCGGCCCTACAAGGAATAAAGGGCTCGGGTTCGGTTTTTCGGTTTTTCGGCTTTTATGCACTTTAGAGGCGTTTCAGGTTGATTTAGGATACTTTGAAAACCGAGATATCAATGGGTCACCATATTTTAGGGTTTTACATAATAATCGATTTTCGAAAAATTAAGTAAAACGTAAAATCATAGCAAACTAAACACCCTAATCTTGGTCATGTGAGAGAAATTAACACGGGACGGGTTTTCAACTCAAATTTGATTTTAGGGTTTAGGGAAGTTTCTAAAATCACATAAAACGACTCCCTCGATTGAAATTTTCGAGTTTCTCGGCAAGAAATCGATGATTTCAATCTCGGACTCCATTAAAACACTATTTAAAGCTTGAATTTAGAAACTTTGTCATACCTTGAGGCCTTTAGAAAACGGACGAAAACCTCGATTGCTAGGTTAGAAATGATCCTTGGACCGAGAGCTTTTCAACGGACATAAAATTACGGCGATCCATCGAGTAACAGAGAAAAGCCAAAGAGAGAGGGAGGAGGGGTGGTCTCTCGGCCTCAATGTAGAAAAAGAGAAAAGATGAAATGAAATTTTCCTTGACCAAATTGGCTTTTAAAGATGAGGGAGATAATAGTGATTTTTTTTATGAAATTGGAAAATGACGTATACGTCCCTTTTTAATGATTCGATTAAAAATACGAAACCCGAAGATCTTAAAATAATCTAAAGGTGATTAATAATTATTAATTGGCCCGCTAATAATTATTAATATCACCGAAACTAGTTTAAAGTAGTAAAAGGTTTAAAAAGGTTTTCGAACGAAAATAACTACTAAAATCGAAATTATTAAGTTTAAACTAACTTAAATACTTTATTTAAAAAAAAAAATTTACCTCCAAAAGTAACGGGACGTTACAGATGGATCTGTACCTGAGCTTGGATCTTATGGGAGACGTCTATATGCAGATGTACCTCAACATGAGAGCAGCTCGCAGTGGAGGAACACTACTGTTGAGAGGCAGCTGCGTGAGGAGGTCCAGCAGCTCCAATCAGAGATCCAGAAGATGCGCACTTCCATCAATTCTCAGGTCGAGGCTCAGATCACTGTACTTGTCCAGGAGCAAGTCCAGGCGCAGGTTACAGTTGCTTTGGCTGCATTCTTCGGTGCTCGTGGACCGAACATCTTCAACACCCCCTCCCCCACCCCTGCAGTAGTTTTTTTATTTATACATTTTGGGTTGTATACGAATTATTTTGGTATTTTATATATTTTATTATTTTATTCTATTTTTTATATTAATAATAATTAATAAATTAGAATAATAAACTATAAAAAATTATATTAATTTATTAAAATAATATTCAATTAAATTTTTTTTGTTAATAATAAAAAAAAATTGAAATATTTGCTACCCCAGGGTCGCAATTTTTTGTACCTTGGGGTCGCAATTATTTCAATATTATTTTAAAAATAAATAATAAATAATAATATTTGCGACCCCAGCGTAGCAAATTTTGCTACCCTGAGGTCGCATTTTTAGGCCCAACAAAACGACCCTAGAGTAGCAAATTTTGCTACCATGTGGTCGCAATTCTGGGCCCAATAAAACGACCCTAGAGTATCAAATTTTTCTATCCTTGGGTCGTAATATTTATGGTTAACTTTTTTGCAACAAAAAAAACTCTAGTTGCATTATGGTCGCATTTTTATGCACTATGGTTGCAATTTTTTTAAGGTAACCCACGTTTTGGCTACGCGAGTTCTCAAATGCGATCCCCTGGTCACAAATTCCTGGTCGCAATTAAGAAATAATTTTTGAATTATTTTGCCTAAAATAATTACATATAAGAATGTTTATCCAAGACAATTTAAATAAAGGAAAGATAAGTTTTCCTTATTAGTTTTATAAGATAAATAAGAAATAAAGTTTAAGTTTATCTTTTTGTATTTATCTGTATTTATCTTATTAGTTTTCTAATTTGATTAAAAGACTAATTTTTCTATAAATACAGGGCCTTGACACATCATTCTTCACATCAATTCAGTTCTTGAAATTGAACACTTCATTCCTCTCTCTTCTTCCTGTTAGTTGATTTTGTCTTATAGTCTTAGGTAAGAAAAAAAAATTTCTTCCAAAATCAAATTTCCTCTAGTTCGATCCAACATTGGATTTGTGTTAACGTTCGTGTATATAGTCTATAAGATTCGGTGATAAATGTAACGTCCCGTTATTTTGAAGTGAATTTTTTTATTATTATTTTATTTTATTTTATTTTATTTTATTTTATGTTATTTATTTATTCAAATTTAAGTATTTAGTTTAATTATTATTTTTGTAATTTCGATTTTAGTAGTTTATTTCGATTTAATTCCTTTTAATTGATTTATTTGTTTAAATAAGTTATGGTGGTATTAATAATTATTAACGGGCAAATTAATAATTATTAATCACCATTGGGATAGTTTAAGAACTTCGGGTTTCGATTTATAAGTCAAACGTCATAAAAGGACGCAACCGTCATTTCCAATTTCCTTAAAAATATCTAAACACTATTCCATTTTCTTCTTAAAAACACCATTGACCAAAATTTTACCAAAAACTTCTCATTTACTCTCCCCAAACCCGAGCAAGAAGAGGAGGAAAAGAGAAGAGAAAGAAAGTGTCGCCCCGGCTTCGTTTCTTAGCTGTTTTGCGTGATTTCAGATGCGTTGGAAAGCTCTCACCGAGACCTTTCTACCCATTCCACTCTTGGAACGTTTCCACCTCTCTAAGGTAAGCCCTAGATCTCAAAATTTTCATAGTATTTCCATGGAAATTGATTCAAGCTTTTGAGTTCTTGGCCAAAAATCTCATCCCCTTCCAATTTTGTTGTTGAATGTTGATGGAAAACTTATTGGGTAACTATTACTTAACTTTCCCTAAACCCTAAAACCGAGTTTCAGTTGAAACCCTTTCCGTTTGAAATTTACCTTTCGGGGTTTGAATATGAGTTATTTATTATTGAAATAATGTTTATTGTAATTCAATTCGGGAAATTACATATTGTCCAAAAACCCTAATTATCGATACCCATTGAAATCGGGAATATCGAATTTTCTTGAAACCAACTCGAAACACATCTAAATTTCCTATGAGCCAGAAAACCAAACCCGAGACCCACTTTTCATGGGGGGGTAGAGAGCCTCATGTTGGGGTTTGTTGGGTTTTTCGTCGTTTTGTACGCTTAGATGTTGTTTGATCGTTATTTGGTAATTTATTGATTGTTAGATGTAATTCTAATTGTAGGTGGTTTGAACTTTGGTTGATCGCTCTATCGGAGGTTGGGAGCGAAGTCTTCTTTTACGAAGGTGAGAATAGTTAGGATTTAAAGTAATTTTATAAAGTGAATAAGTATAATGATTCGTAGGATTGGAAGCTAAGATTAAGATTCAAATCTAAGATAGAGGGAAGTGAATTAGTGCCCTTAGGATTAGAAGTGAGTCCTTTAAGTGAGAACTTAGGAGTTCTCGAGGAAAGCATTGAATCTTAGAAAATACTAAGTTAGATTCGTTTTCGAAGCTTAGGTTGGATCATTGAAAGTAAAAAATCCAAACTTTTATATAGAACGATGAATAGAACCTCGAATTATATTGGATGTTTAGAATCCTGGAAGGTATAGGTTAATCGTTTAAGATAGGATCTACTTGTATTAATGTAGCGGAGTTCGATTTACATATCGTTCGTTCAAAGTTTCCTATTTATTTACTTTATGGCCCTTTACTTTATGTTTGTTTCGGTTACATTATTATTCGCACTTTACTTTATTTACTTTTGCAAGCATGTGCAAGCATAACAATAACATCTTGCACCATTATATATTGTACCATAACATCTCGCATCATTGAAAGAAAGTGAAAAAGAAAAGAAAGTGAGAAAGAGAATGAAAGGTGAATGGTGGATGCTACGGGAAATGTCCACATTACCTTCATCCATAAGGTTGAATGGTGGATGCTACGGGAAATGTCCACAATACCTTCATCATGCATAAGGTTGAATGGTGGATGCTACGGAAAATGTCCACATTACCTTCATTTCATGCATAAAGGGCGAATGTGTATTCTACGGGATGTACTCGATACCTTCATGCATATGATCGATAGAATAGAGAATAGAGAATCGAGATGTTATATTTTATGCAAAGTTATTTACTTTTCTTATTTTATGTGGTAACAAGTTAATGGATGAGGATTGACTATGAGTGTTAGTAATATCATCCTTTGGAAAGTCTAGAATGAAATTACCTAGAGTTTGGAGAACTTTAGGAGTGAATTGTGTCAGATTAATTGGACACAAATCAAAATGCGAGTTTGAGGTCTATCTTTACTTTTTATTCTTATTATTCTCACTGGGCTTAAGTTGTTAGCTCATGATATTACAAAAATTTCAGGTAATGCCCTTGCTAGAGGTCGAGGGAGAGGAGATGGTGCTGCGTGATCAAAGGATAATGACCTCGAGATGGACTAGGTTGATTTAAAGTCCATGGACTATGTTTTGTGAATATTTCACATATTTTAGAGTTGTATATTTGTAAATGGCTCTTAAGAGCTTTTGTCTTTATGTTTATGATTATATATATTCATTTTGAACTCCTGGATAGGAACTAAATATTCCTTGTGTATTTTAGATTTCGAAATTAAGATGTAAACAGGTTTTGGCTAGCCAATTTTCAAACATAATCACGCCAATTTTCTTAAAATATAAAGACTTCCGCTGTGTATTTCTAATTTTAATTATTTAAAAGTGACGGGTCGTCACAATAAAGGAACCTTTCAACCAATTCTTCATATTTACTCAATGTAAGTAATAGGATTTTAATTTTCGAAAAATAGCATGAATTTACATGCCTTTGAATAATTTTACATGATATTAAAGTAGATTCGACTATTCCGTTTTAATTAATTTAGATTTATCAGAAAAACTTATGTTGCGCTAACTTGTAACATCCTTCAACGTGAGCACCTTCTAAACACTTTGTACCTCAGATGATTGAGGGTGGTTCGTCTAGAAATGAGGAAAATGATGAAGATATACAAGATGTAATGCAGAGTTTAACAATCATGAGTTTATTAATATCTAGAATATCACCAATGATAATAAGTTTTCTGTACATACTTCTAATGGTGATACCCTATTAAATATTTCATCATTTTAATAAAATCTATATGTGAAAGTTGTAATTAATTCACTCATTTCCTATGTAATGTAAACTTTAGCTGAAAAAAATTAATTGAAATCATTTCACATGTAGCTAGCTAATAATTTTTCATATATATATTAGTTTCTTATTATGGTTTACTTTTTTCTTTTTATTTCCAATACTCCAAAAAATAAAAAGGTATATATTTAAATCGAATTGATTTTTCACATATCTAACTGTTAGTATCAGGGATTATTTTAACCCGTATTATTCCTTCGTCCCTTTATAATATATAGGGCAAATTACACTTTTGGTCCCTAACTTTTTGATTAGCTAACAAATTGGTCCCTTACTTTTTTAAACTCAACAAATCAACCCCTATCTTTTCAAAAACACTCTAATTTTGTCCATGCCGTCTTACTCCCGTGAAGTCACTAAACGGCAAGCTGAGATGGATTTTACATGGCAATTAAGCAATCCCATAAATAAATAAATTGACATGTGGCTTAATGAAAGGAAAGAAGGGTCTGATAAATCCAAATCCCCCCTTTTTTTCTATCTTCATCTTATTCGATTAGGGCTAGGCATAGAGGGTTTCAAGATTTTCTTGGAAAATAATATTTTGAGAGATCGAAGGCTTCAAGGGTTTTGTATTTACAATGAGAAATCTTGATGCTAGTTCAAACTCATCTGCAAGAAGCAGGTCTAGCATGAGTGGTTCATTTTGTCATTGTGGCATACGGGCGCAATTGAGGACATCTTGGACAACGACAAATCCAGGGCGTATATTCTTTGGATGTTATAATTTCAAGGTTCAGTTTTAATCAAAATCGTTTAATCTGAATGTTGTTTTCATCCTCATGAAAAAAAAAATCAAAACTTTGCTATTTTGTTCAGGGTAAAGGTACAGGATGTGATTATTTTGCTTGGTTGGATTCCACAATAGGAGATCGGGAGAAAGAAATTATCAACGAGTTAAGAGCAGATGTATGCAAATTGAAGAAGAAGGCCCATAAAATGCAAATTATGGAACGGGTGTACTGCATATTACTTATAATTTGTGTTGGAATCATTATGTATTTATCTTTTACATTACAAATGGTTTCTTAAAGTTTGAAGATGAACTTGGTAGTTTTGTAAACTTGTCGACAGTCTATTTATGAATAATACAAGTTTTTTATAGCAATTTCATTTGTGATTCTTTATATATATATATAAATCATTCTGTTTGAAGATGGTATGATTTGGAACAGGTCATGAGTATGAAAATGAATTGGCCTCTAAGCATAGATGCTCTTGGAACAGGGTCATGAATATGAAAGTGAATTGTTATCTTAATAACCATCCATTGAAAATATATCTCAAGCCATCATTTGATTGAATGTCAACAAAGAGAAAAGAAGAAGATGTGGTGATGGTGGTGGAGATTTTTTTTTATAGGAGTGTTGGTGCTGTTGATCTACGATCAAATCTATAGTTTATGGATAATAAAGAACTAAATGCAGATTTTGACATTTCCCAAGTAAAAAGCAACATGGAAAACTTGCAAATAAGAAATAACCAAAGCACAGGAATGAACATCCCATAGATTTGGTACAATCAACACATTTAGAGCGAGTCCAAAATTGGGTACACAATGAAAAGTTATGCCCAAAAAAATTCACATGACAGTACCTACTTGAAGTTTCATTTAATATTAAAAGTAAAATAGAACAACCTCATACTGAAGTGATTTTGGACCACAATCTTTAATGTTCTAAAAGCAATCTTAAGCAAGGACTCAAGCAGCTAACATACTAAGAATTGTTGCTTATAAGGATTTAAACCTCAAGTTATGCAACTCTTTCTGTAATATCAGGAAAATAGTGATAAATAAGGGCAACAAAGTCAGATACTAAATGGAGCTGAAGGGAGTGACTTCTACCCTGAAGAATTTTTAAAATAGGAATTTTTTTTCAACATTTTGCCTCATTGCAGTTACTGGTCTAAATTGTTATGTAGAATGCTTATATACTTCAGTTAAGTATGATAATCAAGAACTTATTATACATACCACTTAAGCAAAAAAAGAAAAGAAAAAAGGAAGTGACATGTTTATGTAAAATAACTTTAAACTTTGGATCCCTTCACACTTAATTTTTTCACCAACCACATAAATATGTAAAATTGTTTGTAAAGTAACTTCACACTTAAATATGTAAAATTGCCCCCTTCCATTAGTGTGAATGTCAGACAGAACATGACTTCTTCAATTTGTTGACCAACTACATAAACAAACAAAAAACATTCCAAAATATCCTAAAAAGCAATAACAAAATGGTTTGCAAACATCAAAAGAATTCCCAAAAGCACCCATTTCCCTAATCTAATATTGCTCCATGGTCTGAGTTCCATCAGCAGAACCCATCAACACCTCTATTAGCAGCAAAACGAACTCCATCAGCAGAACGATCTCCATCAGCACCTCCATTAGCAGTAAAACGAACTCCATTAGCAGAACGATCTCCATCAGCACCTCCATTAGTAGCTAAACGAACTCCATTAGCAAAACGACCTCCATAAGTTGTAGAACCACCTCCATCAGCAGTATTAGTCTCTTGTGTTGCAGCAACAGTTGCAGATCCAACCCCATCCTACAAGTATCCAATAATTAGATATACATTGTGACCCATATTCTTGCATTTGCTGCACTTAACACTAGAAGAATGACGCCTTGATGGATTTGAAGGACCAACTTCAGTTGCATCCTTCTTGCGGCGTCTTTTTGGGCAGCCTGGGGGACGTCTTATTTTAGGTGGGTGTAGAGGATCAGCGGTTGTCTTCGGCCACCCCTTTGGTCCATCAACTGGTTTAAGAAAGTGTGAGTAGACCTTGACCAATGTATCCCTCATGAAATACTCATTAACATATTCTTCAGGTTCTTTGTTCATATATACAATAGCTTGAATACCATGGGCACAAGGTATCCCAGTTAGGTCCCACCTACAACTACAAGTTCTATTCCCCAAATCGACCACATATTGATCCGAACCTACCATAACCTCAAACAGATCACCACCTGCCCATTCAACTACACAATTTGCTGATATAATCTTGTTCTTCTCCAATTTTTTCCTAATTCTTAGTCCCATCACATTCTCCAATCTATTGTAGTACATATTTTTCCTAGTGATTCTTTCAGTGACAAGCTTTTGGATGACTTCTAGTATTTGGATCAAAGGTTTATTCCGGGCTTGGGAAATAAAATTGTTAAATAACTCTGAGTGATTGTTGAGCAAGAAATCACACTTACAATATGTTGGGAATCCATGTTTAGACCAAAATCTAGCGGGGTTGTTGTTGAGATACTGGTAGGCGTTCACATTTAAACAACTTATTTCCCTCATTGCTTCATCAAAATCATACCTCATAGTTGCCTTTGCTGCTCTCCAAAAACAGTCTTTCAAAGTTAGTCCCTTAAATTGCTTTTGGAAATTAGCATACAAATGCCTCCCACAATAACGAAGGTAAACTCCAGGGAACTCGTTTTCAAATGTCGGCACCAATCCCTGTCATTGGACATAAAGAAAGACAAACAATGATATGCATATTGTACAGTATATGGAATAAATATGCTCATAAAAGTATAATACCTTTTGTTGGTCAGAGATAAATACATAACCACCTGATACAAATGAACCCAAATCATCTTCAAACAACCGTAAAAACCAAGTCCAACTATCCCTAGTCTCAGCTTCAACCACAGCCCATGCTATAGGGTATCTGCCATTATTTCCATCAATTCCTACTACGGACATCACCTGTCCTTGACTAGGCCCTTTCAAATGGCAAGCATCCAAGGAAATTACACATCTACATCCAGCTAGGAATCCCTCTTTGCACCCTTTAAAACAAGTGTATAATCTTCTAAATATTGGATTAGCATCATCCACAATCCTATCACAAACAACTTTAATGGTTGAACCTTCATTAGATTTACTAAGTTCTGCACAATAATCCCAAATTCGCTTGTACTGCTCAATCAAAGACCCGTGGATTTGTTGTTTTACATGGAAATCAGATTTCACCGTATCAACAATATCAGTCAGTTTCCATTCGGGTTGGTTTCTAAAACGGTCAATATATTTCTTTGCAATCCATTCAGAATTAACATGTCTGTTTTTAAACTGTCTACAACAAGTATGCTCACGAACAAATGTCTTGATTTGTACACTCATCTCTGGTTGAAGTACTGATGAATGCAACCTCCATATACATTGACCACTACAAACCGCTGTTACTCGTATCTTATCATTCTTTATAATCTTAATGTTGTATGCTCCTTTCACAGCATATTCTTTTATTTCTTCCAGTAATGACTTCTTTGTGGGGAACTTATAACCAACCACAAATTTCACCCGTCTTGTATCCAATCCGGGTCTATAAACAGGATCTTTAACACCTCCTTCATCTGATGAATTCCTTGGATAGTTTAACTCACTTTCATTTCCATACTCTTATTCAACATCCAAATTAATGGCAACATTGACATTAAAAGGCTCAGAGCTTGCATTAGGTTCTTCCAACCATAATCCTTGTCCAATAGATTCTCTCATTCTTACCCTCTTCCATCGAAGGAAAACTCACCGCCCTCATTAGTGTAACGTCCCGTTACTTTTGGAGGTAATTTTTTTTTTTATTATTTATTTTATTTTAAATAAAGTATTTAAGTTAGTTTAAACTTAGTAATTTCGATTTTAGTAGTTATTTTCGTTCGAAAACCTTTTTAAACCTTTTACCACTTTAAATTAGTTTCGGTGACATTAATAATTATTAACGGGCCAATTAATAATTATTAATCATCTTTAGATTATTTTAAGACCATCGGGTTTCGTATTTTTTAATCGAATTTTTTAAAAGGGACGTATACGTCATTTTCCAATTTCTTAAAATTTCACTATTCACTTTCTTTCTCATTAAATAGTCAACCAAAGTCAATTTTGAGCATTCATCTTTTCTTCTTCTTCCTTGTGAGGCTGAGACCCTCATCTTCCCACCCTCTCTCTTTGGCTTTTCTTATTTGCTCGGTAGATCGTCGTAATTCCGAGTCCGTTGAAAAGCTATCATCCCGAGGATCGATTCTAACCTAGAAATCGAGGTTTTCGCTCGTTTTCTCAAGGCCTTAAGGTATGACAAAGTTTCTAAATCTTGTTGTGAATAGTGTTTTAATGGAGGTTTTGAGTTGAAATCTTCAAATTCACATACCGAAGTTTGAAGATTTCAATCGAGGAAGTCGTTTTAGCAAGTTTTAGAAACTTCCCTAAACCCTAAAATCAAGTTTGAGTTGAAAACCCGTCCCGTGTTAATTTCTCTCACTTGACCAAGATTAGGGTGTTTGGTTTGCTATGATTTTACGTTTTACTTAATTTTTCGGAAATCGATTATTATGTAAAACCCTAAAATATCGTGACCCACTGTTATCTCGACTTTCAAAGTGTCTTTGATCAACCCAAGTCACCTCTAAAAGTGCATAAAAGACAGAAAACCGAACCCGAACCCTCTCTTCCTTGTTGGGTTGTGGGTCCCTTAGGGTTTAAATCCGGGGTTTTCATCGTTTTATGCGTTTAGATGTTGTTTGCTCGATTTTCGGATAATTAATGGTTGTTAGGTGTATTTGATTTGTAGGTTGGTGATCGATTGTTTGACTTTGACTCCGGCACCTTGGAAGCTTGGATTTCACATCTAAGGTGAGTTTAAAATGGAAGTTAGTAATTTTATGAATTATGTTTCATTACATTATTGTTTATCGAGGTTAAGAGGGGAACTAACTTCCGGAAGTTATACTTGGTTGGAGACTTTAACTCGGATGTGAGTGGAGTGGTATTGGTGTACTTATGGTTTTGGAAGTAAAAGAGTAAGTATGAGTGGTTTGGAAGTCATATAAGATGATTTGGGGATTTTTTAGATGAAAGTGGATGAATAAGGAATTATAAGTGATTTGGGAGTCAAAGTGGCTTAGAAATTACACTTGAGTATTGACTCGTGTAATTCAAGCGGTTTATGTTCTTTAGTAGTGTAGTGGAACTTTATCTAACTTACTAGGGAGCTTGATGGACTCCATACGGTATCATGGTGCGAGGTTATGTGATATGGCACATGATAGTATGTGATACGCTCCATACGGTATCATGGTGCGAGGTTATGTGATATGGCACATGATAGTATGTGATACGCTCCATACGGTATCATGGTGCGAGGTTATGTGATATGGCACATGATAGTATGTGATACGCTCCATACGGTATCATGGTGCGATGATTTGTGATATAGCACTATACACGCTGTGGTAAGGGTGGCATTCGAAGATTTGAGCGTGTATGGATGTTATTGTTGTTATCATTATTATAGTACTATACACGCTGTGGTAAGGGTGGCATTCGAAGATTTGAGCGGTATGGATGTTATTATTGTTATCATTATTATAGTACTACACATGCGGTGATACGGTTGGCATTCGAAGATTTGAGCATGTGTGGTTGCGACTGTATTAGCACTTAGTATATCACATTCTTTACTTGTATCTTGATTTCTCTTATGATGATAGAATGTTTTCGAGGAAATCCATAACTCTTAAGATTCGTTGAGCCACGAAGTTAAGAAAGTTTATTATGTATGTTGTTTATGTGTGAAATTTGGAATGTGGAATGGGTAGTAAAAGTGAAATCTAGGCCTTTGGACACGATTTCTGACATGAAATGTTGTTCATAGGATTACTTGCTTTCATTTTACTCTCATTAGCATTTTTATGCTAATGTTGCTACAATTACAATTTTTCAGGTAAGACTCGTGGTAGAGGACGAGGTAGAGGAGGTGGCACCGCGTGACCGATCGAGATAATGAATGGACAGGGACGCAACTGATTTTGAGAGTAGCATTCTTGAATGCTCATGAACATTGCATCACTTTTGATTTTGTTACATTTTGAGCTCGATGGAGCGTTTGTATATATATTTTGAACTTTAAACTTCCTTTGGCATTTTCATTACATTGTGGAATATGAAATTCCGCATGCTTTCCCCGAAAAACTGGTTTGTAAACAGGTTTTGGTTTATCTGAATTTTAAACGGACCCATGCCGTTTTTCTGTAAAATCTAGATTTCCTCTGCGCATTTGTTTTAATGGATTTTACGAAAAATCGGGTCGTTTCAATTAGAAACCTCTTCAGCCTCTATTTCATCATTAGTCGAATATGAGTCATAATCATTATCTAGTTCATCATCCCCATCAGCAGAATCTTCATGATCAAAACCTTTGTCATTGTCGTCATCATGATAAAGTTCTTCCATATCCTTGAAGCCTTCGATCTCTCAAAATATTCTTTTTCAAAAAAATCTTGAAACCCTCTACACACTGCCTAGCCATAATCAAATAAGATGAAGATAAAAAAAAGGGGGATTTGGATTTATCAGACCCTTCTTTCCTTTTATTAAGCCACATGTCAATATATTTATTTATGGGATTTTTTAATTGCCCATAAAATCCATCTCAGCTTTCCGTTTAGTGAATTGACGGGAGTAAGACGATATGGACAAAATTAGAGTGTTTTTGAAAAGATAAGGGTTGATTTGTTGAGTTTGAAAAGTGAGGGACCAATTTGTTAGCTAATCAAAAAGTCAGGGACTAAAAGTGTAATTTTCCCTAATATATACATATATATAAGATTTTTTTTTGTAATATTTGTAAAAGTAGTAGCTCTAAAAAATATTTATAAATATAGTAAATTTTGATTAGGTAAATCAGTGATAAACATTCAATTACACATTTTTACACTGAGTTTAATTTTTTTTTTTATATTACATCAAATTGGAGGAGGGGAAACTCGAACCTTCGACTTTATGAGAAGAGAGTATGTGCCTGACCAATTGAGATATACTCGGTTTGACACACTAAGTTTATCATTGATACACACATTAATCACTAATTAACATAGTAATAATTACTATATTTATAAATATTTATTAAAATTATTATTTTTACGAATATTACATTAAAATTTGCGTTACCAATGAAATTTCATCAATAAATAGACATCAAAACATGACCAAATACACATCTACAATTGAGAGAGATTATTGAAATATTGGCCAAACTATGGGTTAATCGGGTAGCAAACCAGGATACCAGCTGAACAAAAAAATAAAATAAAATTGTGACTTCCAAACATAGCCTCAATTGCAACCAATCCAATCAAAAGTTTTGAAGTCTCTCTCTCTAATTTTGCATCTTTGAACAAAGCCAAATAATTAGCAAGTTGAGTATGCAGTAAATTTAAAGAAATCCAAGTTGAGTTTGTTTTTAAAATATATACATATTCTTTTTTTTTTGGGCCAATTACTTTGGTTGCATTTTCACTTCCAAAAAAACAAAAAAACGGGCGCAGAAAGTCTTCCACCATTCAACTTGGCAACATGGTTTTGTTGTTCCCACGCCATTTAGTTTCAACATGACCAAATTGTGAGAACATTTTAGAGGACTTTTTTTTTTTTAATAGAAGAAACACAAAAACTTTATCTATTCGATCATTCTATGAGCATGTGTTTGGGAGTGTTTTTATCAAGGTAAAAATATTTTTAAATTATCAAAAGCAATTCCTAGATACATTTTATAAGCACTATTTGTAAAAGTCAAAAACACTCAAAGTGCTTTTTAATCAAGTAAATATTAGGTGTTTTTTGAAGTGCTTTTGATTTCAGAAACCTCATCTCTCCAACTTCTCTTTACACATTTTATCTCTCTAACCTCTCTCTACAAACTCTCTCTCTAACTTCTTTTTTCACACTCTCTCTAACTTCTCCTCATACACTTTATCTCTCTATGTTATTTCTACATATTTTCTTTCTCAACACTTTTTTTCTAAAAATAACTCTATATAAAAGCACTTCTCAAATATTAGAACCAAACAATAAAAATAATATAACACTAAGCACTTTTTATCATAGCACTTATAATAAAAATACTTTAACTAAAAACACTTATTACACAAACACTCCCAAACACACCCTAAATTAAGTTAACGGAAATTACATTTAAGAGGGCTTTTCTCTCATTTGTAATTTGACAAGGATTTAGTTCTTAAAACCTAAGAATGTATCAAACCCAACGTAAACAATGTAGTTAAGCAACCTTTTTCAATTTTTAATATTTATTGTTTATTAACCATTTTTTGTGTTTCTCTTAGTTTTTAAATCTTAATTATTCAAAAAAAAAATATTTATCAGATTCCAAAATGAAAAACATGTTTTAGATTTAAAAAATGGCTATAATTTTGAAAAAGTTTCTAAAAAGTAAATTAAAAAATTGATAAATGAACAGTAAAACAAACTTGTGGTTCCTGTTTAGAATTATTGTTAAGTTTATGTGAATGATAAATATATATATATATATATATATATATATATATATATATATATAATAAGATTCACATTTAGCTTTCATTGTCTCTAAATCTCATCAATAGATTAAAATATGGCACTACAAGAAAGAAGGAGATTAGCGACATAATCACCCTAATTTTGTCGTTACGTAACAGCTAGCGATGGAATTAGCGACGCTAATGACCTTTGGTTTTTTATTTATCGTTAGGTCAACCTAATAACGAATTTCATCGTTATTAGGGACAGAAAATGAATACATCTCTACTAATTATTCACCAACCGTAATGACAAAATGCATCATTGATGGATATGGATAAATTACACTCAACTTATCGACGGAATGCGGGATTGATTGACAAGGATAAATTTCATTCAACTTACTGATGAAATACGCCGTTGATTGACATGGATAAATTCCACTTAACTTACTGACAGAATGTGTCGTTGATATAAACTTTCAAAGTTTTGTGGTGATGTTATAGCGATGCATTTCTCTGTACATGTTGGGACCAAATGCTTCCCAAAAATAGGCACGATGCGAAAAATTTATCTGTAATGACGAAATGCGTCGCAATATTATTTTTATTTTTTATTTTTGATTGCTTTGGAATTAGGAATTGAAAATTATGAAATGAGAAATATAATAACAAAAAAATAATATATTAAATTGCAAAATATAAAATACAGAAAGAAATACGTAAAATGTAAATCCTAAAACTACTGCTACTGATCTGTAGGAGGATCCAGTGGAGTAATGGATGAGGAAGAGGCACGACCCTCAGATCGAGCCATCGTTGCCTTCATTGAAGTCTCGAACGCGCGCCGTTCCTGGGACTCCTGTTGGTGCCGCGACATGAGCTCTCTGACTTGGTCATGGAGTAAGTTGTTGCTTTGTTTGAGTTATGTATTCTCCGAACTCGTGCAAAAAGTATGAGATGAACGGGGCTGATCAGCGTATATGAACTTGCCATAAATCTAGAGTTAATGAACAGAGCTGTAACGACCCGATTTCCGTTAAATCTTTCAAATTTAAATGCACAGCAGAAAATAAGATTTTTACAGAAAAACGGCATGGGTTCGTTTAAAAATCGGATTATCCAAAACCTGTTTACATCCCAATTTTCAGAAAAAGCAATAAACCTAAAATGCGCATTCCATAATATGATGAAAATTCTAGAGAAAGTTTTAAAGTTCAAAAACATTTACAAATTATACAAATGCTCCATCGAGCTCAAAATGAAACGTAATAAAAGTAGTGAAATGTTCAAGAGCATTCAAGAATGCTTCACCCAAAAACCATATATGTTCTTGTCTGTTCATTGTCTTGATAGGTCACGCGGCACCACCTCCTCTACCTTGTCCTCTACCACGAGTCTTACCTGAAAAATTGTAATTGTAGCAACATTAGCATAAAAAATGCTAGTGAGAGTAAAATGAAAGCAAGTCATCCTATGAACAACATTCCATGTCAGAAATTGTGTCCAGAGGCCTAGATTTCACTTTTACTACCCATTTCACATTCCAATATCCGCATATAATCAACATACATAAAATACTTCCTAAAAATTAATGATATCAAGACTTAAAGTAAAAGTACCCGTTATTACTAAGTCTTAGTACACAATTCTAAAGATTATGTAATTGTATTACTAACTATCTTTGTTACCAAACCAGTTTCATCGTATCATAATACCGTATGGACCGAAGTCGACATACCAAGTCCAATATCACAAGTCATCGCACCATGATACTGTATGGAGCGAATCAACATACTATCATGTGCCGTATCACAAATCATCGCACCATGATACCGTCTAGAGCGTATCAACATACCATCATGTGCCGTATCACATATCATCGCACCATGATACCGTATGGAGCGTATCAACATACCATCATGTGCCGTATCACATATCATCGCACCATGATACCGTATGGAACGAATCAACATACGATCATGTGCCGTATCACAAATCATCGCACCATGATACCGTATGGAGCATATCAACATACCATCATGTGCCGTATCACATATCATCGCACCATGATACCGTATGGAGCTTATCAACATACTATCATGTGCCGTATCACATATCGTGGCACCATGATATCGTATGGAGCGTATCAACATACTATCATGTGTCGTATCACATATCCTCGCACCATGATACCGTATGGAGCGTATCAACATAATATCATGTGCCGTATCACATATCATCGCACCATGATACCGTATGGAGCGTATCAACATACTATCATGTGCCGTATCACATATCATAGCACCATGATACCGTATGGAGCGTATCAACATACTATCATGTGCCGTATCACATATCATCACACCATGATACCGTATAGAGCGTATCAACATACTATCATGTACCGTATCACATATCATCACTTCCTGATATCGTATGGAGCGTATCAACATACTATCATGTGCCGTATCACATATTATCGCACCACGATACCGTATGGAGTGTATCAACATACTATCATGTGCCGTATCACAAGTACCGTATAGAATCCATCAATCTCCCTAGTAAGTTAGATAAAGTTCCACTAAACTACTAAAGAACATAAACCGCTTGAATTACACGAGTCAATACTCAAGTGTAATTTCTAAGCCACTTTGACTCCCAAATCACTTAAAGTTCCTTATTCATTCACTTTCATCTAAAGTCTCCAAATCATCTTACAAAACTTCCAAATCACTCATATTTGCTCTTTTACTTCCAAAACCATAAGTACACCAAAACCACTCCACTCACATCCGAGTTTAATGTCTCCAACCAAGTATAACTTCCGGAAGTTAGTTCCCCTCTTAACCTCGATAAACAATAACGTAATGAAACATAATTCATAAAATTACTAACTTCCATTTTAAACTCACCTTAGATGTGAAATCCAAGCTTCCAAAGTGCCGGAGTCAAAGTCACGCAATTGATCACAAACCTACATTTCAAATACACCTAACAATCATTAATTAACCAAAAATCGAGCAAACGACATCTAAACGCATAAAACGACGAAAACACGGCGAAATAGCCTAGGCGTGCTCTCGGTCCTACAAGGAATAAAGGGCTCGGTTTCGGTTTTCCGGCTTTTATACACTTTAGAGGCATTTCGGGTTGATTTAGGATACGTTGAAAACCGAGATATCAATGGGTCACCATATTTTAGGGTTTTACATAATAATCGATTTCCGAAAAATTCAGTAAAACCTAAAATCATAGCAAACTGAACACCCTAATCTTGGTCAAGTGAGAAATTAACACGGGACGGGTTTCCATTTCGATTCAATGTTAGGGCCAACGATGGACATACATCAACCCTAGACACTTTTATTTTAGCTAGAAACTTCAATTAATCCAAGGATAAAGGAGGGATTCAAGCATGAATCAAAGATGGAATTTCAAAATCAACAATACCCATATTTTAAAGAATTTCCCTCACCTTTTCGTCCCTTGGAAGTGGATGGAAAGGCTTCAAATGTAGGATGGGTAGAAAGTTTGTTGCGATAGCTTTCCAACGAGCTAAGGCACGAAGAAATCGGCCAAGAAACGAGGGAGATCCGACACTTTATTTCTCCTCTTCTTACTCGGGTTTGGGGGGTTTTGGGAGAGAACAATATGTCCAAATTTGACTTTAAAAGAAGGAGAAAATGAATAGTTAAATGAGATATTTTTTAAGAAATTGAGAAATGACGGTTACGTCCTTTTTTAATTGATTTAGTTTATAAAACGAAACCCGAAGATCTTAAAATAATCTAAAGGTGATTAATAATTATTAATTGCCCCGTTAATAATTATCAATGTCACCGAAACTAATTTAAAGCGATAAAAGGATTAAAAGGTTTTCGAATGAAAATAACTACTAAAATCGAATTTACTAATTTTAAACTAAACTTAAATACGTTATTTAAAAAAAAAAAAAACCTCCAAAAGTAACGGGACGTTACAAGAGCTGTCTGGATGTCTGCCTCATGCAACTTCTAGATAGGAAGACTAAACATCCTCTTGAGTTGCTTAAGATTGACACTTGAGAGTTAGTATGCGCTCAGCTAGAATATCAATATAGTGAACCTGCGTAAATAAAATAACAAGTTTAGTTAGTTAGTTTTTAAAAAGTAGTAATAAAATACTACATACCGAATCATTTATCGATCGTTGTTTTGCCTTCTCGTTGACAAAACTCTGTTTATCATGCTTCTTCGTATAGAGAAGAAGAAACAGCTCTACAGGATCAACAAGTCGATTCATGGTTTTTTCTGGAGAAACACAAAGAATCATGGGCGGTTAGAATTTAAACTTATAAACAATTGATGGAATGAAAAAGAAAAATAACTTGCAAATCTCTTGCGATGTTTGTAGGCGGAGATCGACCCTTCAGTTTGAAATGAGGGGTTGGCATTCTTGTTTGCCTTATTGATGATAGAAATACACCTCACATCGTCAGTCTGGCTTCGGCGCACCACCTCCTCTTGGTTGGACGGAGCAATCCACTACGGACGATTATCAACTCGTGCATGCCAAACTTAGTAGCAAAAGTCTCTATACCGGGTTCTAGCCTACTGATTCCAGGGAGGGAATATCACCTTGTCTGTAAGATCCGACGGAATATCAAAATGAAGTTGAAAAATAAACACGTTACTTAATTATAAACTAATATATACATCTGAAAAATTAGTAAATCGATAGAAATTTGAACTTTACCTTCCAAGCTGCGAACAAACGTATCTTGGTTGGAGTCAGAACAATGTTCCAATGTTTGAATCCCAACATCGAACTCATGTGTTGTAGCGTCTCGTTATTTTACAAGGTAAATTTTTATTTATTTTATTTAAAGCACTTAATTTAATTTTAGGGTTAATTAATTTAGATTTAGAATTTATATTCTCTTATTTGATGTTTATTACTTTAGTATCTTAAATTAGTATTGGGCATATTAATAATTATTAATGAGCCAATTAATAATTATTAATCACCTTTTAGGTAGTCTAAGTGCTTCGGGTTTAGTTTTAAAAGCTAAAAGCAAATGAGGGACGATTTTGTGATTTCTTAAAAATATCTTACTATTCATTCACTTCTTTAGAAGCACCAAAAGTCAAGAAAATTAGAAAAATTGCTTCTGTTTTCTTCTCCATGGTCGTGAGTCACCAAGAGGGTAGAAAAATCCTTGGGTTTTTGTTGTTTCTCGATGGATCGTCTCGATTTCTTTTGTGGTTGATTGCTCAAGACGAGGGCTACCTATCCATCCTAGCATTGTTGCGTTTCTCGTTCTCTAAGGGAAGCCCTAAAAAGTGAGTTTTAAAAATTTTTCCTATGGTTTTCTTTATTTTGTTTCTAAATGAGTTTTTAAGTTGAAATCATGTATTTCCATCAAGAAATTAAATGATTTTATGCTCGGAATTTTGGAAAACACTATTAACTAAAAACACTATTCATCTAAAATTACTATCTCTTGAGAATCATGCTTTTTCTTATCTTCGTTATGAGTTGTAAATGTTTTTCAATTGAAATATTGTAGGTGCGATTCCTCGTTTGACGGTTCATTGGAACTCTGTTTCACGTGAACTTTCAAGGTTGGGATAAATATAACTTAATAGTAAACTTAGAAACTAAATTTGTTGAATGGTTCATATTGATCAGAGGTTGAGTTTGAGATTGGAAATGAGAGCTTCAAAAGATGTTCAGTAACTTATTTAGGCTTGGTAGTTAGTTCTAAAATGAGTTGAGTGAGTTTATGGAACTTTTAGTAGAGTTGACTAACCCTCGATAATTTCGGTATTTGAAAGTTCCAAGTATAATGGGATGAGTGAGGGAATCGAATATGTGATTTTGCTTGATTATTAAAAAAATGAAATAATATGTTTATGTTAAGTTAATAACCTGATATTATCGAAAGGTCGATGGGCTTGACTTTTATATTGTCATGTGATTATCTGAAGGCCGATGGCCTTGACTTAAATATTATCCCGCGACTATATGAAGGCCTTATGGCTATACTATATTTTCTGCTATGAGATATTATGGATTTGCAGGTTATGGAATTTTTATGGCAATTCTGAATTGTAAGACTATAGGTACTTTCTTATTTTATGCAAGAAAAGGTAACTAATAATATAGACATCAATGATAGTTTATGATTCCTTCGGTTCTTTGAATGGATAATTATGTTTACTTAACTTTAAAGCTATTTTTTTGTTTATTTTGCATAATTGTATTTGGGAGGAACAATGAGACAATGCAATTACTAAGTGTGCTTTCATTGTTTGGTATTATTCGTTTTGTGTTTACATATATGTATCATGAGGAATGCTAAAGGCTGCATGAACTTTGCATGATGGGGGGGGGGTGGATAGTGAAATAATGTTGAGAATGCACGTGCTCTAATTATCTGGTATTATCCATAATCGTTGTGATACATATATGAGAGAAATACAGGAGCTGTGTGTACCTTGTATTTGGTGGGTGAGATAATGACGTAATGATTAGACCGCGTGAGCTTTCATTACCTGTCATTATTCACTAGAGGTGGGAAGATATTATTGGAAAGACTTTGTATACTTTGTTTTGGAAAGCGAGATAATGAGGTATTGTTAGATTGTGTGAGCTTTCAATACTGTCATTATAAGTATGTTGATGGTTATATTGATGTAAAGGCTGCGTGTACTTTACATTTGTTAAGCAAGTTAATGAATAATGTTGAGACTGCGTGTGCTAGCATTATTGACAATAATAGCGTGTTTTTCTTGTTTGAACCATAGACAGAGCGAGTTTAGTATGAGTGAGAATGTTATAAATAGCCTAAGTTGTAATAGAGAAAAGAAAAGAAATGTTATGTATAGCCCAAGTGCTATAGAGAAAGGGATGAGATTGATTTGTATAGTGAAATATGATTGTTTGTATTTTCATGATTTTTGATGAACAAAGAACAAGAACTAAGAACAATGAAATAAGTTAAAATAACAAGAAAATAAGTAAGATAGAAATCTTCCCTTGAGCCTAAGTTTTGATACCAAATGATATGAGACCCTTGAAAATTGAAATAAGAACCTTTTGAATGAACAAAGAACCCCTAGATACAAATCCAAAACTCCAAAGACAATAAGGTAAAACTATTGAAAAACAAGAACACAAAAATTATTCCAATGATCTATTATCTTGAAATAAAAGAACTTGTTCTTATTTCAATTTCGAAACAATCTACAAACACACTAGATAAAGTTGTGTTTGAATATTTCAGAAACATGCAACCTAGACCAAGGCTACAAAATGCAAAATAAATGCAACCAATCAATAAGCAAAAAAAGCCATTTTATGACATTAATTCTTAGTTATTAGGGTACAAATAATCCTTTAAATAGGAAAAAGAAGCCCTGAAACTAGCTATAAAATTCGTAATAAAGGGAGTATAAAATCTGCCTAATACTTTCAATAAGTACATTTGGTGCATTTTAGAAAAGTTTTACCCTGTGAGATATTATAACATTCATTAACTATTCCAAGCTATAAAACTGATAAATAAGTATATATTTGAGTTTTGTTAACTATCAATATCAATAATTGAGTAGTTTATCTCGTTTCGATTAATTTTTAAATGAAAAACACTTTCATTCTGAAAAATGGAGTGATGTTCCCAATAATTGCATATACTTTCTTTTCAAAAATGGGATACGCACCCCTGGCGGCATACATATGACTTCGACCAGAATTGTCAATCAGGTTGTATTTTTAAATATTAAATCAATTGCTTTAAAATCATTGTACTTATGGTTTTGAGCATTTCCGCTGCGCATACTCGAGACCTAGACTAGATTAGGGTCAGGTCATTACATGGGTACAGTGGTCTCCTTGTTGATTTGAGAATCTGATACATTCATTGTGCTTTTGGATTCATTTGATCCCCATAAAAGTTTGACCATATTTAGTATTATTGAACGTATTGTATCCTGCACTGTAAAAAAGCATCTAGTGCATCTGCCCGTACTCTTGCTGCATATTACCACCGAGTTCTCCCATATTTCGCTTGAAGTTCGAGCTACTGCCTTCGTTCTGCAAAGACTCCTCCAGCGCCGTATTAAACACTTTGTCAATTTCCCCTCGATACACCCATTAATAAAAAACAATTTTCATAAAACCATCACTATACAAGTGCTTCTTCACATCAGTAAGGCAGTAGTATCTCCATATTGTCGCACTACTTGCATGGATATCGAATCTTCTGTCCATATCCATTAAAAAAATAGTAGATTAACAAAATTCCACAAACTATTCCACACCTGCTACGAACTGCTTGTTCAAATAACCATCTAACAAACAAACGTGCATCCATTCATACAATTTTTAAAAACAAGAAAAACACAATAAAAAGAATTACAACAACATAACTAAAACTCACAAGTAGGAAAGCACGTTCCCGAACCAGAAAAACACTAGTCACCATGAAAGATTTTTCGTAAATCGTAATATTTCATTGTTTTTTTTGGAGGGTAATACTACAATGCTTGATTATCTATTTATAGGCCAAAAAATAAATCTTTACCGATGAATTTCATCCCCACATTAGTGGGAATGTTGCCTCCAAACTTTTTTTGACGATATTCATCTCTAATTTGGTGGAATAACCTCCCGCCAAACATATTGGTGCACATTTCTTCACCAATTTTTACAACAAACTTTAGTGACGAAATTCATCACTAATATTTATGGTGGACGTTATGGCACCAAGTTTATATACGACGAAATATTTCACCAAACTTGTCTATAATTTTGGTTATGTTTTTGTAACTTTGGTTAGGGCGGGAATTTATGATGCCAAGATTATAGACTAAATTAGTCGATAGCATTTGTAACGACCCGACTTATTAAATAAGCCTAAGCTGCAAGTACATTCAGCGGAAACGTAGACCCTCAAAATGTGAATCGATCTTTGACTTGACATAATTAAAAAACATACATAACATAGTAAATATCTTAAAAATTAGAAGCACTACATTTCTAAACCATTCACATTCGCCATTCATCTAGTTTCCTTTCTCAAACCGTTTTCCGCTAATTTACCATTTTTTCGGTTAACTTTCACCACTTTCCTTTCTGAAAATCAAGAACATAATCACACTCCATAATCAGCCCTAAGTACTCAATTGTTTTTCCTCTTTTACGATGAGCTAATCAATAAGCAAACCTCTCATACCGTTACACAAACCCGCTTTGTTCTCACCTTAGTTAATCTTATAAAGACTTGCTTGTTCTTGGCCTCCCCCTACAACAATTTATTTAAAACCTATTTAAGTTCATATTAAAACAAAATAAATAAGCCAATAATAAACAAATAAAACTCAAAACCCTGTTTAACCACAAAGTCACAAAACTAGCTAAATTAGGTGATGGTATTTTCGGCCATTTGGATCATTTTTGAAAAATCGATAGCTTGTCTTCTTAACTTGTTTTTCCTATATAAAATAAATATTTAAACACCCAAAATTTCTACAATTAAATGAATTGAAGTAAAAGTCAAGGAAATCCCAAAATTGGAAAAACTAGAAAGCTTGAAAATTGTCGTGAACGTAAGTTTTCAGCTTGAGTTCATCCATGGCTTTCAAATTTGAGAAAAATTTTGAGATTCCAAACCTAGGGTTTGAATTGGTTTTTGAATGATAATTTCTAGAAATTAAAAGATGATAAAACTCAAAGAGAAATGGTTTTACAAACTCAAACAAGAAGAAACACAAAACTCAAACAAAACCTAGGTGAAGAACTTGAATTCCATATATGGATTTTTACCTTGAAGACTTTAAATCCAATAAATTCTTCTTCCAATCTTCCTATCTCATTTTTTTCTTCACGAATCACCCAAAATGCATACGAATTTAACCTAGAACAAGAAGATTTGGAAGACAAAAAAATCAAATCCCCCTTGAGCTCTCTTGAGGCTGAGAAATGAATTTTGTTTTTGTTTTTGTTTTTTTTTGCTTTTCCTTTCTTGTATCTAAATTATCGAATAAACTTAATAAAGGATTGCTGAAATTAAAGTTCTATAACTGCACAAAGGCCCTTACACTACTTAAAATCAGGAAATGAACCCCACCTACTTGCTACCTAGTCCTTGCCCAAGCAAAATTCTTTTCCCCTTAACTAACCATGGTTAAATCATTTTCTAATTAATTTTCACCCAAATTATACTTTTAACCATAGTTAGTTATCAAAACAATTAAATAAAAGAAAAATTATTAAAATAATTAATGATAGGCACACAAACAATTTAAACTCAAGAAATTTTAAATAGACACTATTTATTAAAACCAACCAAAAACCTCGGGGCGTTACAACATTGGCTCTAAGGGTAGAGATGAAATGCGTCGTTGACTTGCAACAGAATAGGTCACAATTGGTCAACGCTAATAGTAGCAAATAATTTCATCACTAGTCAGCGACACAATGACCTTGCGTCGAACACGTTGCATCACTATAACAATTTTTTCTTGTAATGATGAAATTCTAGTTTGGTTTTTGGTTGGCATCAAGAAAATCATAACTCATGGGTGGAAATTAATTAAAATGAGGCTTTTAACCATGGTTAGTTAAAGGGGAAAGGTTAGTTAACAATTAACACTTGGGCAAGGAGTAGATAGTAATAAATTGGACTTGAATGTTATGTGAAGCGGTATGAGGACCAATTAGCAATTAGGTAACTTTTAATTTAAGCTATCTTTATATATATATATACATCGGAATTATTAAAAAAAAAAGAGAGAAAGAAAACTCTCCTTCTCTCCCAATCTCTTCCCCACCGTTGGCCTCAAGAGGTAGAAAGCAATCTCAAAGATCTAGCTTAAAACCAAGAGAATTTTGGGTGATTTGTGAAGGAAACAAGAAGTTAGGAGGATTGGAAGAAGAATCCATTAGATTTAAAGTCTTCAAGGTAACAATCTAACCATGGAAATTCAAGTTTCTCATCTAGTTTTCATGGGTTTTGGGTTTCCCCTTGTTTGTGTTTGAAAACCATTTTTCTATAAGTGTTGATATCTTTTCAATTATGGAAATAGAATTTCAATTTATAATTTCAAACCCTAGGTTTTCCTTCTCAAAAGTTTTATTGAATTAAGAAGCCATGTATGAACACCAAGCTTAAAACTCCATTACTGGCCATTTTCAAGCTTTCTAGCTTTTCCAATTTTAGGTTTTTCATGACTTTTACTTACAATCTTTCAATTATGGAACATATGTGTACCTATATATATATATATATATATTCCACATGAAAAAAACTTAGAATGGCAATCAATGTTTTTTCGAAAAACCCCAAATTTTTTCCGAAAATACAAACTTTTCGCATAACTACGTTGGTGTCTTTTGGATTGAACCGGGACTTATTGAGAGGTTATTGGCTAGGATATTGAGACATTATAAGGTTAATAAGTGTTTATATGAATTTATGTAGGAGGAGGCCAAGTTTAAGCAAGTTTACGACATTAACCAAGGTGAGAATAAAGCATATTCATGTACCGGTATGGTTTATTGAACGTGGTTGCGACCATGAGGAATGTGGGGTTGTAATTGTTGATATGTGGGGGCTGGTATGGGATCATTGCCATGTTTTTGAAAATAAGAAATGGAAAGGGTGATAGTGAAAGGAAAACCGGCTAGCCAAACTAGTAGCGAGTGTTTGAGGAAATGGATTGAGAAAGATTCATATTACTTTAGCCATACCATCATTCTGATTTTGGGTGATATTAAATACTTACTTTTGTTTTAAGGATGTGTCAAGTGAAAGATTGAGTCATATATTGATTGGGTTACATTCATTTATATGCTCGATTTATTAGAAGCGAAAGATCAATTTGTATTACGATTATAGCAAAGTTATAGTTTGCTTTCTTGCAGTTCATTGTATATTTTAATTTCATTCTTTGTGTCTAATTCCATGTGGTTGTAACCTATGTAATGGTGAGAGGAGCTAGACGTTACATGTGGTTACCGTGATGAGTGAGCAATGTTCCATGGCGTTGTGTTGTTGATGGCCTGGAATGCTCGAGAGGCTAGTGTGAAGCCTAATTGTGGAGTGATCGAAAGCTTGAAAGGCTACTGAGATAGCCTATAATTTATGAAATGGATACTGACATAGCCTAGACTTTATGAAACGGCTACTGGGATAGTCTGGCTACGGGGGTAGCCAATAATCATGAAGTAAGCTACTTAGATTGCCTCCGAGACGTGCATAGTAAGACGCATGGCAAGTGCAAATGATAAACGGTATCGATTTGAATATAAATTCGAGATGACTTGACCATGTGTTTGCATTGTTGTTGATAATTCTTTTAACATACATAATTAAGTTCTTTAGTTATTATTTATGCATTTTCTCATTAAGTCATTTAATCATTAAGTCATTTAGTCATTTAGTTATTATACATGTTTAAGTTCTTTAGTTATTATTTATGCCTATAATTTAACCATTATTCTTATTTGGTTTATTTTCACTGAGTGTCATGCTCAGAGGTGCTACATATCACCTTTCAGGTACCGACATAGGTCAGGGACAAGGCAAGGCAACTGGTGCTTGTTGAACCTTCGAGGCGAGACTTTTGGACAGGCTAGAGTGTCTAATGGCCTATGATACTCAAAGAGGCAGATGTGCCAAATGCTTATTAAATGTTTGCTTGTGATGATTTATTTCAAATATTATCCTAAACCGGGTCGTTACACGCAGTCTAACCATTACCTCATTGTCTCACCCACCAAATCCAAGGTACACCCAGCCCCTACATTTCTCTCATATATGTATCACAGTGATTATGGATAATATACTAGATAGTGTGAGCACGCACAGTCCTAACACTATCTCATTATCCACCCCCCCAATCATGCAAAGTTCACGCAGATTAATAAGTCCAATTTTAGCCATTTTGGGTGAAGTCTAAGCCACTTTGTCTCCCGAACCACTCAAAATACCTTAAACTTCCACTTTCATCTAAAATATCGAATTTCACCTAAACTCTTCAATTCATCTTACAAGACTTCCAAACCACTAAACTCTTATCTTTTTCACCCAAAATCACTAGAACTCCAAAATCACTCCACTCACTTCCGAGTCTAAAGTCACCAACCAAGTAATTACTTCTAGAAGTTACTTTACCACTTAACCTTGATAAACAATATCGTAATGAAACTTAACTCATAAAATTACTAACTTCCATTTTAAACTCACCTTAGATTTGTAGTCAAGCTTCCTAATAAGTCGAGATCAACTCCATGCGATCAATCACAATCCTACAAATCAATTACACCTAACAATCATTAATTATCCGAAAATCAAGAAAACGACATCTAAATGCACAAAACGACGAAAAACCCGGATTCTAGCCATTTGGTGCCCTCGGCCATACATGGGAAAATGGGTTTCGGGTTTGGTTTCCGGCTTTTTGGCATTTTAGAGGTGTTCCGGGTTGATTTCGAGTACTTTGGAGGTTTGAATTATCAATGGGTAACCATAATTTAGGGTTTTGCACAATAATTGATTCTCGAAAAATAAAGTAAAATACAAAACAATAACAAACTAAACACCCTAGCCATCACCAAGTGAGAGAAAAATAAACGGAACAGGTTTTCCATTCAACTCGGGTTTAGGTCCAAGACAAGAACCTCATCCAAAGTGATTTTTCCTAAATAGAATTCACAAACAACACCCGAGAAAAACGAATCAAGGCTTGCATACAAGATTGGAAAAAATAAAATCCAAAAACCCATTTCTTCCTCACCTCGTATCTCCTGGATCTTGAATGGATTGGTTCGATTGATGGGATGGGTAGAAAGTACGTCTCGAGAGCTTTCCAACGAGCTAAGGCACGACGAAAATGGTCGAGAAACGAAGCCAGGGCGCACTTTCTTTCTCTTCTCTTTTTCTCGTCTTCTTGCTCGGGTTTGTGGCTTTTATTTCACTTTTCCTTTCCTTTTTTTTTATCATTATCCTTTCAAAATATGTAGTAGATATATAAAGAAAATTTGGTAAAAGACCATATTGCCCCTCCTCTTATTTTCTTAAGAAAACTTATTCCGAGTGCTCGTTATTTCACGTTTCTAATTCCATTTCAACTTAACTACTTCTAATCTCTCTTAAAAGTATTTAACAATAAATAATGGGCCCGCTAATAATTTTTAATACGACCAAAACTAATTTAAGCTAATAAAACGATTAAAAAGGTTTTCGAGCAAAATTAACTACTAAATTCTAAATTACTAATTCTAAAAATAAACTAAATACTTTGATTAAAATAAATGAGTAAATAAATGAAATATTAAATAAAAAACATTTCACTCCAAAAATAACGGGACATTACAGAACATAAACTTAGAATTTCCAAGAGTTAGTCGTTTCCCTCGAAAGATCCATAAGTTCACCCAACTCAAATTAGAACTAACTCCCAAACCTAAACAAGTTAGTTTACTTACTTTAATTCTCCCAGTTCCAATCTCAAATTCAACTTCTGATCCTACAAATCATTCAACTAGTTCAGTTTCTAAGTTTACTTTAAGTTTTATTTATCCTCACCTTAATAAAAGTAGTTGTGACGACCCGACTCCTTTTAAACCATTTAAAATCAGAATGTAGCAAAAGTCTTAGTATTAGAAAAATGGTATGGATACGTTTAAAATTTGAACCATCCAAAATCTGTTTACATTTTTCACAATTAGAGAAATCGTAAAGATAAGGAAATGCGCATTTCCTAAAGTAAAGTTCAAATGAGTTTCAGAATTATAAAAGTTTAAAACCAAAAAGCTCTCATAAGTTTATATACAAACATGCATCCACTAGAAAAAAAAACTGTTAAATTGCGACCAGAAATTTGCGACCAAACAATTGGGTAGTTTTTTTGGTGACCACTTTGGTAGTAAATATGAAGTTTGACTTAAAACAACCATATGGTCACTTTTTTGCAACCAAATTGCGACTAAGCAAAGAATTAGTCATAAAAAATGGCGCGAATTTTTGGCGGGAATAAAGTGACCATATGGTCATTGGAAAATTACGACCATTTGGTCGCAATTATGTGACACGAGATATAATGTAGTAGCAAAAAAAGGCGCGTAAATTTGGCGGGAGAAAGGCTACCAAGAGGTCACAATTCAAAGTGACCATATGGTCACAATTTTGGTGACCTTTAGTGACCAGTAATAGCTTAAACATTTGGCGGGAAAGAAGCTACCATGTGGTCACATTGTTAAGTGACCAGATGGTCGCAAATGTTGTGATTTTAAGTGACAGTAGTAGATAAACAATTTGGTGGGAGAAAAGCTACCAAGTGGTCACCAAAATAAGTGACCGTGTGGTCGTAAATGCTGTGACTTGATGTGACCCGGGGCAGTGAGGAAAATGGCGGGAAATTTTGACGGTAAAATGCGACCAGTTGGTAGCAAAAATACTGCCATCTGGTCACAAATGACCAGAGAAGTTCATTATAAAATCCCCTCTTCCCATTGTTTGTTAGCATTAAGAAAAAAGAAAATGAGAGAGTGGATGTATGGTCGTTTGATAGACGGGTATTTCAACGATGAGTTCATGGCCAGGGGTGAACAGTTTGTTGAGTTTTGCATGACAACTGTCTATTATGAAAAGTATGGTGGAAAGCTACGTTGCCCATGCAGGAAATGCGACAATAGGAGAATCATACCGGTTACAGATGTGAAAGTTCATCTTTATAGTCGGGGATTTGTGTGGAATTATTACCACTGGGTGTTTCAGGGGGAAACACAGGAAATGTTCGACGCTGCATTACATGAATTGAGACGATACGAATGTAGCAGCTCGAATGTAGAGGTTGTTGCTGAAGAACGGAATGATGAACAACAGTATAGTCAGATACATCAAATGATACTTGATGGTGCGGGGTATGGGGGCAATGAAAATTTCCGTGAAAGTTTAAACGTAGACGAAGATGAACGTGTTGTTGAAGAGGAAATGAATCCAGAAGCACGTAAGATGCACGAGATGCTAGAGACAGCCAACCGACCATTGTACGATCGGTGTCAGGTAAGTCAACTTGCTGCTGCTACAGAACTTTTAAATATAGAGGCGCAGTACAACATACCTGTTAGAGGATTTGATTCGATTGGATCGTGGTTTCGTCGATGCGCTCCAGAAGAAAATATTATGCCCAACAGTTTGTACGACACAAAAAAGCTAGTGGAGGGACTTGGCTTACCAGTGGAGAAAATAGATTCTTGTTGGAACGGATGCATGATTTACTGGGATGTGGATAAGGACCTGCATCAGTATAAATTCTGTTTTCTTCCAAGATATAAACAAGGGAAACGCAACCTCATTCCGTACGCCAGCATGTTCTATTTATCGCTGACCCCAATTCTGCAACGGTCGTATGCATTGGATGTGACAACCTCGCACATGTGATGGCATCACGAGCATTCACAAGATGAAGGTGTTATGAGACATCCTCAGATGCTGCGGCATGGAAGCATTTAAATAATTGTCATCCTGATTTTGACAAGATCCGAGAAACGTCAGATTGGGCTTATGCACGGATAGCTTTAACCCGTTCGGGGCATTCGGGGTACAATATTCAGTTTCGCCAGTCATGGTATCCCCGTATAACTTGCCTCCCTCAATGTACATGCGAGACCCGGTGATTTTTCTAACAGTGATCGTACTTGGGCCGAAAAGTCCAAAACAGAAACTCGATGTGTATTTGCAATCACTTATTGCAGGGTTGAAAAGGTTGTAGACTGACGGTGTTATGACGTACGACATTTCAAGAAACAAAATTTCTTGATGCGCGCCGCGTTAATCTGGATGATCAGTGACTTCCCTGTGTATTCAATGTTGTCAGGTATGTTGATCTTTAATTGCTTTCATATACACTTTTTAGTATGTGTTTAGCTTTTGTTATTGCTTTCCTTAGTCAGTGTAGTTAATTGTGTGAACCTCAATCTCATCCTCTTAAAGGATGGAGTACGACGGGGAAATACGCATGTCCACATTGCTTGCTAGACACAGATGCATTTTATCTCAGAAACGATTGGAAAACTTGTTGGTTTGATTGTCACCGTCGATTTTTACCGTTGAATCATACTTTCTGTTTAAACGGAATTGACTGGAAGAAGGGTCGACCAGTAAGAAACGATACCCCCCTGACAATGTATAGTGGAAGGGAGATTCTTCACGGTATAGATGCTATAGGGATGCAGAAGATTACAGTGGAGGGTGCAGAGAGTGCAAACAATGCGGCTAGGAAAAACACGGGTTTGAAGAAACGGAGTATTTTTTGGGATCTACCGTATTGGGAAGATCTACTGATTAGACATAATCTGGATGTAATGCATATCGAGAAGAATTTCTTCAACAACATTTTCAACACGATTTTGAACGTTCCGGGAAAAGTAAAGGACAATCTGAAGGCCCGATATGATATACGGGAGATATGTCACCGTCCTGAGTTGGAGCCTGACGACAATGATAATTACGCAAAATCAAAGTACATGTTGATGACAGATGAAAAGAAAACATTATTTGAGTGGATCAAATCCATCAAATTCCCGGACGGATACGTTTTGAATTTGAGTCAGTGTATAGAGAGTCAAAAGCATATCATGTTCGGGATGAAAAGCCACAACTGTCATGTATTCATGCAACGATTGATGTCGGTCGCGTTCAGACCATTCCTAGAGAATAGACATTGGGAGCTGCTTGCACAGTTGAGTGTTTTTTTTAGGGACTTGACATGTACAGAGCTGACTGAAGCTACTGTCGCTTCAATGAGTTCAGAGATCGCTGTTATTATCTGTAAGTTGGAGCGAATGTTCCAACCTGGCTTTTTTGACTCCATGGATCATCTTCCAGTGCATCTTCCATACGAGACATTCTTAGGGGGTCCGGTACATTACCGCTGGATGTACCCATTTGAAAGGTAAGCACATTTAATTTGTAATGTACACGTATGAAGTACAGTGATATCGAATGTAAATATTTTCTACACATTCTACCTACCCATAGGTACTTCATCGGTTGAAAAAGACAGTCGGAAATAAAGCAAGAGTAGAAGGATCTATCTATAGTGCATACCTGACACAAGAGACTACCACATTTTGTTCATACTACTTTGACCAACACATTACAGAGTAGTTTCGACCAGCGAAACGAAACATTGTCGAAAATTTACTTGAAGGTGTTGACATAAATGACTTGCCGATTTTTACAGAACATAGCATGACAGTTGGAAGATCAGTGCGTAAGCCGTTGACCGATTCTGAGTATCACGTAATGCAGACATACGTGTTATGCAACTGTGCAGAGATCAAGCCTTACATAGAGTGAGTTCGTAAGTTAACATTATTTCATCTCATAAACAATTACAAAGTATTTGCTAACTATTTTTGTAGCATACAGATTATTTCTAAACTTATACGTTCGAATGACACGAGTTGGTCTTACAGCCGCTGAGGAGGGGTCAACAATCAACAATGAGTTTCGTTCTTGGTTCAGTGCATAAGTGAGTTATTTTAAATTGTCAAAAAAACTGTGGCAATTTGTTGAAAAAATTAATATCTTCCTAACATTACTGTATGTGAACAATGACAGGTTGACTCCCCTACATTACCGGTAGATGATCCTCGCATTATTTCTTTGGCAAAGGGACCTGGACAGATTGTAAGGTCGTATACTGCATACATCGATAACAGTTACAGATTTCAAACGAAGGCGCATTCAGTTAACAGGGAAACAAACAACAGTGGTGTTTGCATAAAATGTCATGTGTTCGGCACAAACGAAGACTATTACTTCGGAGTAATCGATGAGATTCTTGAGATTCAATACGCAAGTTCGACGCTAAAATGCATTGTTTTGTTCAACTGCACTTGGTTCGAGACAACCAGACGAGGCAGAGTCCGTAAGCTTGATCATTTACAAATCGTTGAGGTAAACAAGTCTAAGCATATGCGCACCGCTGATAGGTTTGTCCTGGCTTCACAGGCGATTCAAGTTTATTACCTGAACTATCTAATTAATAGACGAGATCTGACAGATTGGTTAGTTGTTTGTAAAGTTAAACCACGCCAAGTAGAAGAAAACTTGTCCGAGAAAGACAACGGTGCAGAGGGAGCTGTTGCTTTTCAAGAAGATGAGATAGATGTCGTGCAATCGACGATGGTCAGAATGCAAGTACTGTTCATCCTTTGAATGATGGAATGATAACATTGCATGATGATGATTCAAATGCTTCCACTTCTCACGCACGTGACATTGATGCTGAATTTATTCGAGACGATGAATCTGATGAAGAAACAGAAGAAGAAGAAGAAGAAGAAGAAGAAGACTTTATGTGACAGACTTCTTTGAGACGATGAATCCGACGAAGAAATAGAAGAAGAAGAAGAAGAAGAAGAAGAAGAAGAAACGAGGACCGAAGAAACTGAGGATAATGAATGAGACATTTCGTAGCTTTATTATTCACTGTGTATTTGTTTATTAAAACTATTTCTTTAATGAATGATAAAAATATATATTAATATTTGCGACCATTTGGTCGCAATTGAACAGAAAAGGTGACCACATGGTAGTAATTTAGAAGGGAAAGGCGACCAGTTGGTCGCATTTGTGGAAAAGTAGAATTATATTTTTCAAGAAATATAAGTTAAATTACGACCATCTGGTCGCAAATCTGAGCGGTAAATTTAAATTTTCATGAAATTTATGGCGGTGAATTTAAATATTATGACCTTTTAGTGGCAATTTTTGGCGGTGAATTTCACTATTGCGACTAGATGGTCGCAATATTTGATGGGACGCGTGATATGACAGTTGTTCTCAATAATGGCAAAGTGGCGACCAGATGGTCGCTTTTTAAATAAATGCTACCAGGTGGTCGCAAATATGTATAAAAATATGACCAGGTGGTCGTAATTTCCCCAGCACGCTCGACCTTTGGTTTCTGTTCATGATTACATATTTGCGACCATTTGGTCGCAAAATCTGATTTAAATTCAGATCATTTTTCTTCCCCCGTTTCCTTTTCCTTTTCTTTCTCGTTTTTCTTTCTTTTCTCTCTTTCCCCCGTTCCGTTCCCCGTTATTTTTTCCCCGTTCCTACTCTAAACCTAAAAACCCTAAACCTCCAATCCCAGTTTCTATTACGAGGTTAGTTTTCATATAGATTTTAAGTTTTAAGTTAGTTTTAGTTTTAGATTTTAGTTAGTTTTAGTTTATGTTTAAATTTAGTTTACTTAGTTTTAATTAATTAGTTTAGTTTAATTTTGTTAATTTCATTAATTGTAGTTTAATGAATCTAATTTAGTATAATTAATTACTTACTTTACTTTAATTTAATTCATCTAATTTTAGTTTACTTTAATTAATTAATTATTTTAGCTTAATGTTGTTAATTTAATTAATGTAATTTAGTTTAATTAAGTACTTAGTTTACTTAAGGTCAATTAATCTAATTTCGTTTACTTTAATTAATTAATAAATTTTAGTTCAATTAATCTAATTTTTATTTAGTTTAATTTTATTAATTAGTTTAGTTTTTATTAATTAATGTTAGTTAAATTTAATTAATGTTACTTAAATTAATTAATTTTAGTTTAATTTAATCTAATAGTTGAAATCTTCATTACTTAGTTTACTTTAATTAATTACTTAGTTCACTTAAGCTAATTTTAGTTTACTTTAATTTAATTAATTAGTTTAGTTTATTTTAGTTTTAATTAATTAATGTTAGTTTATTTCAATTAATTTTATTTCAATTAATCTAATTTAGTTTAATTATTCATTACTTAATTTACTTTAGTTTAATTAATTTTAGTTTAATTCTTCACTACTTAGTTTACTTTAATTACTTCATTTTAGTTCACTTAATCTAATTTTAATTTACTTTCATTCAAATTAATTAATTAGTTTATTTTAAATTAGTTAATTAATTTATGTTAGTTTAATTTACATTATTTACTCAATTTAATTTAGAGTATTTCATTAATTAATTTAATTCAGATTATTTCATTAATTAATTAATTAAATTTATTTCATTATTTTAATTACTTAATTAGTATTAAATTAGTTTAGTTTAGTTGTAGGATTAGGACGGGTAGACGACGTCCTCCCCAGTCAGACGAACCTGACGAGGCGATTGACGAGGCGACTTCGCAGCCGCCTACTGTCGCTGCCCCCTATGTGGACCTGACTACAAAGGAGTTGGACAGCATCCTCTTCGGTTACGAGCCGGGACTTGCTGGTCCTCTCGATGTTGCAGTCCCTGAGACCCAGCCTGCAACACCACGATTAGCGCAGGACTCCTAGGTCATGACTCTCGGGGGAGTATCAGGGTCTGATCCAGCGGGACCCTCCACTTCAGGCACGTAGCCTCCTCGGGCCGCAGACTCTACCATTCGGATTGAAGGGGATACGTAAGTAATTTTGTTTATTGTTTTAATTACTTAATTTTTAAATCTTTAAACATTTTTAAAAGTGCTTTTTTTTTGTTAACTAATAGTTTCTAATATCAAAATATTTTTATGTTTTTGCAGAGTACAGCCGCATACAACCGTTTCAAAACGGTTTCGCGAGGTCCTCCAGAGCATGCCTCTACCAAGCGACCTTTGCTGGCAGAAGATTCCGACGACGGAGAAACGTCGGATGTACGACAATTGGAAGGTAAAAAACATCATTTATTTTTATAATTAATTGATTTTGAAATTTATAGAAATAAATTTATTACTTTATTACTTTAACAATTTTGTATTTCAATTTTTTCAAGGCAAGTTTCCTGTTAACGATCCCGATATCACAGACGGTAGATTGTTCCCCCTATGGGACAATCACGTCCGGGATCGATTCAAGGACCTCGTGTACCAGGCGCGCAAAAAGCAAGCAGCAAACAGCCTCGGGTGGATGAGCCCGGAGGACCACGCGCGGCTTATCGCGAGCTTGAGCACTCCCGAGGGCATGGCAGTGTCAAAGAAGAATAAGGCCAATCGCCCGAAGAATCCCACCAAACACACAGCCGGGGCCCGGACCCACGACGAGCACCATCGTCGATTGGTAAGTTTTTTTTTTACGTACTTTTTTTTGTTTTATTTTTTCAATTAGTTATTAATTTATTATTTTTTCTTCTTCAATCTCTAATATTTTTAGGAAGCGAACCACGGTTGCCCTGTCCCCCCCTATGAGCTGCACCGCATTCTTCACACGAAGAAGGACGGGACGTTCGTCGATGATAAGGCGAAAGAAGTTCAGGTATTTAATAATTTTTTCAATTATTAATTTTTCTTTAAAATTTTTCTTAACTTATATATTAACTATTTTATTTTCTAAATTTTAAATGTTTAGGAACGTTTCATGGAGTCGTTGAGTCAGCGGTTGCCCACACCAGACTCGCAACCAACTCAGGAAGACCGTAGAGAGGCGTTCTTGGAGGCTGCTTAAGGGGTTCGACATGATGGATCAGTTCCTGGGCTCGGCTCGTACGGGCGACGCCTTTAGGCGGATGTGCCCCTACCTTAGCGTAGCGGAGCGAGCACTAGCTCCAGCCCTTCTCTAGTTGAGCAGCAGCTACGCGCGGAGGTTCGGTAGCTTCACACGGACATGGACGCTATGCGCGACGACTTCGTTTCTCGAGTCACTACGATTGAGGCATATATGCAGGCACGGGTCGAGGCCCAGGTCGCAGCATCTTTAGCCGTGTACTTCAGATCCCTAGACGGTGGCCATTCATCATCGACGCCTCCTCCGCCACCCCCCGCCCCTCCGCAGTAGTTCTAGGCTGCTTTCTTCTATATAAAACATTTTTTGAATATTTTATTTATATATTTTTTATTTTAATTCCAATTTTTTGTTATTAAATTAAATAAATAAATAATAATTAATTAACTAATTATTGTAATTTAAATAAATAAAAAAACATTTATTAAATAGGACCAGATGGTCGCATTTACCCTAAGATAAATGACCATCTGCTCGCATTATGTCTGAGTACAAAAGTGACCACTTGGTCGCTTATAAAAGACCACGTGGTCACTGTTTTATGTGACCACCTGGTCACTTTTTTTCAACTTAAATTACGACCAGATGGTCGTATTGTATCCCCAAACAAATGACCATCTGGTCGCATTTTGTCTGAGTACAAAAATGACCATTTGGTCGCTTGTAAAATGACCATTTGGTCGCTTGTAAAACGACCACGTGGTCACTTCTTCATGTTACCAGCTGGTCACTTAGCTTCAACTTAAATTACGACCAGATGGTCACTTTTTTAAGCGATCATCTGGTCGTTTTCAAAAATGTTGACTTTTTTGCGACCAAATATTCTTGGTCGTATATTTGTGACTATACAATCGCACAAATTCAGGATCGACCAGCTTTTTACCTCCACCATGTTGGTCGCTTTTTTGGTCGCATTATACTATAGAAACAACCAGTTGGTCACATATTACTGGTCACAAATTGACTTTTTTTTTTGTAGTGATCAAAATATGAAAGACATAAACTAAATATTAGTCCAAGGACTATACACTCATTCTAGATCAATTGGCACCGGCTCATCTCCCATGACCTCAACCGCAGTAAATACCTGAAAAATCGTAATATCATGAGCTAAAACCCAGTGTAGATAAACAGAAAATAAATTAACATTAGGCTCCAAACCTGTATCTGGATTTGTGTCTAAAAACTTACTTACTCTTTGCTACCCAACCATTCAAAGGGGTTCACATCAAATATAACAATTTCCCATTTCAAGATCTTCCAAAGGGAGAAGAACTAGCTCTTGAGAATAACAAAGTAGTATATTTCACTATACAAATCAATCTTATCCCTTTCTATATAGCGCTCGAGCTATTTTCTCTATAGCAACTTAGGCTATACATAACTTTTCCTTTCTTTTCTATATAGCAACTTCTGCTATACATAACATTTATTTTCTTTTTTCTATAGCAACTTATCCTATGCATAAGGTTTACATTCCTTTATCTTTAATAATTAATGCTAAACTCGGTCTTAACATATTCAGATAAGATAACTCATGATTAATTTCGATAATGTTAGCACATGTAGTATCAACATTATTCATTAACTTGCTCAATACATATTAAGTAAACTTTGCCTTTATATTAATGCGACCAAAATAATGCTAAGATAACTCGGTCTTAACACTACAACAATATGTAGTATTCTTGACCCTTGATATTTATATATTCTTGACCCTTTATATAAAAATAGTCAAGAAAGCATATTTTTAATATTAAAAAGGTCAAGACAGATTTTAAGATTCAAATTTAATAAATTTTACTCTAAGCATAATTTTTTTTATTTCTCTTAGTGTTTTCTTGACCATAATTAAAAGTCAAAATAGATATAATTATAAATCCCTTTTATTGACACTTTTAAAGGGTCAAGTATAACCATTCTTATTAAAAATTAAATTAAATAAAATCTCAATCAGCGCTTTTGGGAAAAGAAATTATGAGGACGCACGATTTAGCTAGGTTATATACGAATTTCCCAACTCCACGCTTTATTAATCTGGTTTCAACGCTTATCTTTCAACCCATTCTTCATCGCCGCTCGTCGATTCAAGAAGAAGAAGCTTACAATTTCAAGACGATTTCAGTCGTGATTTCTAATCCATGGCGATTTCAGTCGTGGTTTTCAAATCGAAGGGGGATTTCAGTCTTTATTTCCAATGGAATGGAATTTCAATCTAAGATTATTTCAGTCGAAGTCGAGAATGACTTATGATTTATATCCAAGGGACACGAGAACGACTTCCGATTTCAGTCCATGGGACAAACGATTTTAGTCCAATTTTTGAAATTTAGGGTATTGGCGAGAATGATGGTTTTGCTCAAGTTGGTTTGTGCTCTTCGCTTTCCATCTATTCCTTTCCACAGCTCATTAATTGGAGAACACCGCAAGTTTCTTCGAACCCTAAAAGAGTTTTCGTCAGATTTTTCAATCCCTAGTTTTTCAAGCAATTTAATCAAATATTTTTTTATCATTGAAGCAATTGGGGCTGACTTAATTTCTTTTCTAAAATTTTCAATTCTACGATATTGATCTTTTTACTTATTTTCCAATAACAAATCTGTTATTATTATTATTATTTTCAATTTTTAATCTTCATTGCTCAATTAATATTTTCATTGCTTGATTAATCTCTTGCAGGATTAGCATGATGTAGCCAATTATTTTTCTATTCGAATTCAAACAAAGCTTTGAGGTATAAGACAAATTGTTTGAAATTTTGAAGGCCCTAAAAGCTAGAATTATTAAAACCCCTTTGGAATTTTTGAGCCTTTGAAGTTGAGAAAATAGAATGAACAGAACAATGGAAGGTTCAAGCAAAACAATTTAAAGTTGGAATGGAACAATGGCTTCACAAGGTTTTGAAATGCACCCAGTTTAGTTATACATAAGAGCTACTCTCTTATTTTTCACTAACCTACTTCTTATTGAGTTAGTGTCTATTGTTTTGTTTGTTTGTTTTTTTTTTAATTTTAATTTTATTGTTGAAGAATTCTTTTAATTTTTGTTAAAAACATTGCCTAAAAGAAATAATTTCTCCCTTTCTCGCTATTTGCTTCAATCTTGAAGAAATTGCTCTGATTCATCTCACAATTGTGCCCGATATTTGCCTCAATCATTTTCAATCCATGAACTCCTTATTTTCTCGCTTTTTCTAAGGAACTCGTGAAGCTTGTCTCTATCCTCTCCCACGCTTTCCTTGCTAAGAAACAAACGGTTGATGCTTGAATGATGACAATACGAGGAGACCGAAAAACTAAAGATTGTTTTTATAAGTTGGGACTCGGAAGAAATCAAGGTAATGTTATCAAACGATGCCTTAGTTTTTAATTTTAAAGTAAAAATTGTGGAATTATTGTTTTCATTCTAGTTTAGGTATCCAAATCTTAGTCGATTGATATTTTTCACTCCTTGTTTTTTTACACATTGGGGCTGAATGTAACTATTTTTTTCAGTCTTTATCCAGAGTTACTTGAATCAATTTTAAGACATTTTCTATGCTTCCAAACATGATTAAACCAGTTAGAGTAATTTATAAAATGATGGTGTTTGGGTTTGGTTTGCTTACTAAAATTTCTGATGAAAATAAATGATTAACATTGATGTGCTTAAAATGGAAAATAAAACTAGAAAAAGAAGACGGTGATACAATCTCCAGGTGATTTACTTGATTTGGTGCTGCTTCAATCTTCCTTTTCTCTAGTAGCTTGTTTTTATTGTCTAAACTAAAAAATTCAATGAAAGTTATTAGTTTGTTATGTATATATATAATGTAGTTTTTTTATTTTCTGAGCCATTTATTGTTTGAAGCAATGAGATATCTATTTTTGTAAATGGGAGATTCCAAATATACTTTGTTGGAGTGTAGAACTGACTATAAATAAACAAACTATACAAAAAGGTTAAAGCTTTATTATTCATCTTCACTTTTAAAAGTATAAAATTATACTAAGTAATTTTATTATATACTTTGTAGATTGACACAAGGGTTGGATACTCTCAAGAAGAAATTGATGAATTACGGGTAGAATGGGCTGAATTTTTTACTCAACTTATCCAGAAGTTACATCTCCTATTGACTCTTTTTATCGACTGAATCTATCCTAGATGTTACATCTCTTATTGACACTGAGACACGATTTATTCTTTTTTATGGGAAAAAGTTTTGTTATGTAACTTGCTTATAGAAACGTAAACTTCAACATCAAAAGATTTTTGTTGGTAGAACTTTTTCTTAAAGGTTATATTATAGCTTTTTATGGTTTCAATCTATGAAATTTGAATGTTTTGGTTGGATGAATGAAATAATTATATATTATAATGGTGTAAACAGGTGGCTAACTTCGAATATCGTATTTTTTTTAAGAAAAGAAATATATTGCTTGAATCTTAAAATAGGTCGACCTATACTCTTACATTGGATCCAATTATGTCAATTCTTGACTAATAAGAAAGGGTCAAGAATCATAAAACTTGACCCTTTTACCAAGTCAAGTGAAAGCGTATTCTTGACTCTTAAACTATTCTTGACGGTTGCTTATTTGACATTTGAAAAGGGCCAAGTATGAGATTCTTGACCCTTTTTAATGGTCAAGTATCAACTAACATGCTTCAAACAATATAAACATGCGATTAATGTCAATAATGCTAGCACACACAGTCTCAACATTATTTATTAACTCGATTAATAAATGCAAAATACACGCAGCCTTTACATCAATATAAACATCAACATGCTTATAATGACAGTATTGAAAGCTAACGCAGTCTAACAATACCTCAATATCTCACTTTTCAGAATAAATTACACGAAGTCTTTTCAATAATATTTTCCCACCTCTAGTGAATAATGACAGGTAATGAAAGCTCACGCAGTCTAACCATTACCTCATTATCTCAATCACCAAATGCAAGGTACACACAGCCCTTGCATTCTCTCATATATGTATCATACTAATTATGGATAATACTAGATGATTTGAGCACGCGCAATCCCAACATTATCTCATTATCCACCCCCCCCCCAAGCATGCAAAGTTTACGCAACCTTTAGCATTCCTCATGATACATGTATGTAAACATAAAACGAATAATACCAGATAATGTAAGCACACTCAGTCTATGCATTGTCTCATTATTCCTCCCAAATATAATTATACAAAATAAACATAAACAAGGTCTCAAGTGCGAGTAAACATAAATTTAACCATTCAAATAACCAAATGAATCATAAATCAGCATTGATGCCTATATCCTTAGTTACCTTTCATTGCATAAAACAAGAAAGTACCCATAGTCTCACAATTTAGAATTTCCATAAAATTCCATAATCTGCAAATCCAAAAGGTCTCATAGCAGGAAATGAAGTCAAGCCCATCGGTCTTTAGATAATCACATGATAATTTAAAAAGTCAAGCCAATCGGCCTTTAGATAATATCAAATTATTAACTTAACATAAAAGTCTTGATTCCATTGATTCAATTTTTTTTAGTAAACATACGAGGTTCCATATCCAAATTCCTTATTCACCCTACTATATATTGGAACCTTCAACCTTCGATAATCATTAGGAAACGCCTAAATGAACATAACTTAGAATCTTCAAGAGTTAGTCATTTCCTTTGAAAAATCCATGAGTTCTCTCAACTCAAATTAGAACTAACTTCTAAACCTAAACAAGTTAGCTCGCTTCCTTTAATCCTTTCATTTCAAATCTTAATATGAACATGTGATCCTACAAGTCATTCAACTTTTTCAATTTCTAAGTTTACATTTAAATTCTTTTTATCCTCACCTCGAATGTTCATGTGAAAAAAAGTTCTAATGAACCGTCAAACGACCAATAGCACCTACAATACATCAATCAAATACAATTTATAAACCATAACAAAAATGAGAAAAAGTGTGATTCTCAAGTGAATAGTGATTTCATATGAATAGTGTTTTTCACAAATCCGAGCTCGAAATCGTCATATTTCTTGATGGAAATACATGATTTCAACTTCAAAACTCATTTAGAAACAAAAAAAAAAAAGAAAACCATATGAATGTTTTGAAAAATCGCTTTTTAGGGCTTCCTTTAGAAAACGAGAAACGTCGAAAAGCTAGGATGGATAGGTAGCCCTCGTATCGAGTAATCCAATGCAACTAGAATCGAGACGATCCATTGAGAATTGACCAAAACCCAACGAAATTCCGCCCCCCCCCCCCAAATGACACCCAAGGTCATGGCAAGGAAAGGAGAAGAAAATTTGTCTAAAATTTTACTATTTGGTCTATTTAAGGAAAAAGTGAACAGTGAAAAGATATTTTAAGAATTAAAAAATTATGAACTCGTCCCTCATTTTATTTTAACTTTTAAAATGAAATCTGAAACACTTAAAATTACTAAAAGGTGATTAATAATTATTAATTGGCCCATTAATAATTATTAATGCGCCTCAAACTAATTTAAGTTAATAAAGAAATTAAAAAGATTTATGAACGAAATAAACTCGTAAATTCTAAGTTATAAACTCTAAACTAAAATAATTAATCCTAAAATTCAATTATGTGCTTTTAATAACATAAATAAAAAATAAAAAAATTTACCTTCTCAAATAACGGGACGTTACCGTATTTTAGCTCCAAAGTTCCAAAAGAGCATTCAAATAGCGGCCAACAACACTTACAATTAAATTACATCTAATAAACATTAATTAACCAAACATCAAACAAACAATACCTAAACACAAAAAACGATGACAACAATCTGGAAAAGGCCTAAGAGGCTTTCAGACAAAAACAGGGGGTGGGTTTCGGGTTCTGTAACATCCCGTTATATTTGAGGTAATTTTTTTAATTAAATATTTAAATTTAATTTATATTATCGAGGAGAATTACTTTGATTTTGCGGAGCCTATTGTACCTCAACCTAGGGAAGCAAATTTGGTAGTCGATCAGGTTGGGGTATGTGGTGAGGACTGTGAGAAAGTCTAGACGTTATGCACCTATTGAGTTTGATGGGACGACTATGGATCCAACTGTTGCTGAGAGATGGGTTACGAGGGTTGAGAGGGTCTTCGTGTTTATTCAGTGTCCGGACCTGCTGAAGGTCCATTGCGGTATGTATTCTCTGGTTGATGATGCTCTTTATTGGTGGCAGGTTATTTTCAGATCTCTTTTTCCTACCTTGGAGATTACTTGGGAGGTATTTCGAAAAATTTTCTTTGAAAAGTATTATCCAGAGGATATACGAGATCAGTTTGAGGTTGAGTTTTTTTACGCCCAAACAGGGTGACAGGACTGTGGTAGAGTATAAGCGAGAGTTTGACCGACTGTCCAGATTTGCTACTGGACACATTTAACCTACAGAACAAAAAGAAGAGGTCATTGTAGGACTGAGAGCTGAGGTTAGGGGTCAAGTCTATGCTTTACATTCGACTACTTATGAGGAGGCTTTAGAGTTCGTTCTTTCTTTATATTTGGTATCTTATGAAAAAGAAGGGCAAACTAGCTACTACTTGACAGACTTCCTCAAACAAAAGATGACTATGCTAGTCAAGGGTGTTGGGATTGAGGCCTCTATAAAAGAGTTCTTGTGCGGAATTCCCAATGATCTTTCCTTGCAGTATAATATTATTAAAAACTAAATGCATAAAAGAATACTAACCCTCGTCGAGAAGTGTCTGACTCTTCCTCGTTCCTCTTGGTTACGATCCTGGGAAAACCAAAAAGATCTTCCTCACTAAGCACAAAAGAGAATTAGTGCATGGGCGCTATCCTTTTTGGAAAAAGGAAGAGGGAAGAAAAATTATTTCTTCACTTACCCTATGGGCGGCGGCGGAACAGAGAGGGAGGAGAGGAATTTTTCCTGAGCCTTTCTTTTCTCTCTTGGTTGTGTGTTTTGGGATCACCCCAATGGTCCTATTTGTTGGAAAACCAAGGCCTCAGAAAATCTTTGAATATCTTTTTAATTATCAAATAATTAGTAAAGATATTCTAAAATATATTTTGAATAATTAAGATATAATATCTTAGTTCATAATAAGATAATCTCATATCTTTTATTTAAATTAATCTTTATTAATTTAAAATAATAATTCCATATATTAATTATTAAGATATTCTATATATTTTAAGTAAAATAAAATGCAAATAATTGGTTAATATTTAACCAATGGGGCGTGTGACCTTACCCATGGGTCACACACCCACCTTGTCATCCCCATGACATATTGGGCATTTTATTTTCCTTTTTATTTGATAGAAAAATTCCATTAAATAAATAAATAAATAAAACTCCCATTATTTGTTTCCTCTTTAATTTGACTTCTTCAAATTAAATATTTAAACAGACTCCTCTATTTAAATCCCCATTAATTTTTGACAACTTCAAAATTAATTTAATTAAATAGACTCTTCTATTTAATCTCTCTATTATATAATTAAATAGACTCTTCTATTTAATTTCACCATTAATTAAATAATTAAATAGACTCTTCTATTTAATTTCATTTAATTAATCGAATAGACTCCTCTATTTGTATTTGCCTTAATTGATTTGACAACTTCAAATCAAATTCTAAAATCATTTTTCCAAAGAAATTAATTATCATTAATTTATGTTCTCAATTAAATGCGTTAGCTCGGAGGACTTAATGAACGTATAGGACTAAGCTCCAATGATCTAGAATTACATTGATTGAACTCTTTCAATTAATTAATTCTTATTCATTAACTTCAAGATAACTCCACTAAATATCTAGAGTTGTACTCTAAGTACTATAGACGTAGTTATGTCCATTGGCTAATATCATTAACTACACTTTGATCCTTCACAAGTTAGTTCATATCCTTGACTAGGTAATTGTACCATATTAACCACCATGATACATCTTGTTCCGTGATCCCAACTGATTCTCCAATGAACAACCTTACATAATCTCCATTATGCGTCTTTACTTTTTCCTTTATCAGAGGAATATGGGGCCCCGCTATTAAAGACCGAATCAGTCCATAAGGGAACTACTTATATATTTTTCTATATGGAAAAGAGGGAATTCCAATTCTTGTGTAATTATGTTCCCAGCTATAAGCAAGATGCAATCTCCAAATGGGAGGCATATTGAGTGAACTATATCGAGTCACTCTCACCTATGCAAATCAAAGGCTTGTCTCTTGCGAACAGAAGTTCATAATCCACTCAGGATTAAGATCAAGTGTACATGATCAATCGATTGATAAACGAAGAGTCTTTCTGTAAAGGTTTTCCCAGAAGATAGTAAGTTTATCTTAGTCCAATCTACTACAATCTCTATTGTAGCAGCACCCCTACTCACATGTCTCTACATGAGCGATCTAGATGAGATCACTTGTGCCAATTCACAAGTGGGCCGTGTTAGTGGTGTTATCAGAAATAAGGCACCCAACCTTTTATTCATATACCACAGACTATTTGAGCTACGACTTAAGTGAATCTTCCCGCAACGCATGCTCACTTTAAGTTATCATATGTAACTCTGGATCTTATGATGGATTACATTTATTAAACTAATAATAAATGACAATGTTAATATTACTAATTAATAATTCCTTTATTTATTTATAGTTTAATTGTATTACATAAGATTTATGGCAGAAACCTCAGCAATCTCCCACTTGCACTAAAGCTTTACATAGATTTATTTAGTTATCTTAAACTACCCATATGACGCTCGAACACCTTAGCCGGAAGTGTCTTCGTAATTGGATCTTCATTATTATCCTCAGAGGCTATCTTTGTCACTACAACATCTCCTTTTTTGACTATCTCCTTTATCAGGTGATACTTTCTCTCTATGGCTTCTAAGCTCTTTGGAGTTGGCTACAGCACCACTGTTATCATAGAACAGTGTTGTTGGTTTGTCCATATCTGGTACTACCTCTAAATTGGTTAGGAACTTCCTAAGCCAGACACCCTCTTTAACAGCTTCGCCAGCAACTACGTACTCTGCCTCCATTGTGGAGTTAGCAATACAACTTTACTTTATACTCCTCCAAACAATGGCTTCACCACAAAGTGTGAAAACTGATCTAGATTTGGTTTTCTTAAATCCTTATCTGCCTGAAAATCAGAATCTATGTACCCTTTGAGAATCAAATACTCTTTACCATACACTAGCACATGTTCTCTCATTCTCCGAAGATACTTGAGAATATTCTTGACTGCAACCCTATGTTCATAACTAGGGTTTGATTGGTAACGACTTATTATCCCTACTTCATAACAAATGTTCAGTCTAGTACACGACATCGCATCCATTAGACTTCTAACTGCTGATGCATAAGGATACTATCTCATACTCTCAACTTTTTGAAGAGTTTTAGGACATTGATCCTTTGTTAAATAAATCTCATGCTTGAAAGGTAATGATACTTTCTTGGATTTATCCATCCCATACTTGGAAACCACTACAAAATGACACTACAAGAAACTTTGTTATTAATGATGTAAGAATTAGCCACGCATAAATATTGCATGGCCAATGTTTACTATCAGTGACGCCACACACGGGCGTCAATAATGGGGCCTCCATCCCTGATGCAACGTCAGGGATGTGAGGTGAGAAAGAATACATAATTTAAAAAAAAAAAAAAAAACCATTGCTGACTCAAAATTGGCGTCAACAATATCCAAATTAAAGAAAAAATATTTTTTTTATAGCTAACTCCTGGCCGTCAGCAACGCCCATATTTTTTATTTATTTTTAAAAACCATTGCTGACCCTAATCAGGTGTCAGCAATACCCATATTAAATGAAAAAAAAAGAATAGAAGCAATAGATCTGCTTCATTAACAAATTAGAACGAAGCAACGCCGAACGAGAGAGATGAAGAAGTATCAGCGGATCTGCGCCAACGCTCACTAATTTTTGGTCTATTTGGCCGATTTTAACTGGAAATCAAAGATTCAACAAGTTTTAGGAACAACCCTAGAAGATTTAACCAGTTTTTTGGTATGATTTCAAAACCTATTTTTCTTAAATTTTGGGGTTTTTGGATGTGAACATTTTTGGTTCATGTTTATGTTTAGATAAAGAGAATATTTTCATTAAAATAGAGTCTTTAAAGTCTTCCACCATTGCCCTGTTTCTTAGTTACGTTTTTTAATATGAGATTTTTTCGAAGTTTTAAATTATTTGAAGAATGTATGGAGGGAAGGGGGTGTTCGATGATAAAGAATTTGGATTTGTTTTCCTTTTTAATTTTAATTGAAGTTCATATATTGTCTTACTTGCCCATTTCCAAGTCATGTACTATGTCCATTTTGCATTTCTTTCTGTGAATCTGTATGTGTGGCTGGAGTTCAACTTTTTTTTTTTTTTACAATTATGATGGTTGATCAAGCAGTAATGAATACAAATATTAAATTCTCAATTGTGTATTGTGTTAATGATTGTGATGATTAAGATATGTTGGGTTCAATCTTAATTATAAAGAAAGATTGAAAGCTTTGCGTATAACAGGTTGTTGTTGGGGAGATCTAAAATATAGTTTGGTATGTTCTCTCACAATGCATATTGCAAGCTTTGCGTGCTTAATAATTAGGGATGGAATGATGGAAGCTTGGAATTTTAATATAATTGAATTATGGAAGCTACAAGAACAATTTTGGGCTTTGGTCATTAGGATGAGCTAATTTGGTTTGAGAATAATGATACACCTTAGAAGCATGGATGATAAGGCTTAGACATGGAAAAACATATTATATTTATATAGAGAAATAGAAATGGAAATAGATGAGTGTGTGGGGTCTTTTACCAACATTTAATGTTCGATGAGGGAACTAAAGACTGTTATTTTCAGGTCACACAGTGTCATGATATGAGAATTTTGTCCCTTTATATGTTTGAGTGTTTTAAGGCTTTTTTATCAACTAAATTTCATCCCAACTCAATGTCCAATTATTTATCATCAAAAAATCATTCTTAGACAAAAGCCCACTATTACCTATCCAAGGGATTCGAATGATCAAGTTATCCTTAAGGCATTGTAGCTGAATGAATAATGAGTGAAAGAGATCATTTGAGCTTCGAATCGAAGGGAAAGAAAGGTTGGATGGGAATGTAATTTAGAGGAATCCTTTGACAGCTTATTAGAAATTTGGGAAGATTGCTCTAATAAATTTTTGTTTTTCAATTTTTTATTTTGTATTGAGTTAGATCACGAGTATTTTTTCTTGAGTTATCCAAAAGTAGTTTATATATATGGAAGGGATGGGAGGTTCTAGTCATTAAGTTTGTGTTGTTTTAAAAGTTTGAAAAATTCTTTTTTTTAAAGAGTTATTGTTTATTAATTATTTAAATGGTAGGGTGATATAAAATTTCCTCCCCTCTTGATTTTTTTATGTTCTCATCACATTAATACTTACGAATTCATATTATTTTCTTAAGATCGTTTTGGTGTTTTATTCTCTTAGTAACTTGTTTTTTTCCCTTTAATCTACTATCGTCTTCATCATCGAAGTTGTTACCCTTTTCAATTGTAATTTACAACAGGTGTAATAAATTATCTCGATCAACTTATTTTACGATGTCTGGATCAAACAGGTTAACTTTCTAAACTTTATATAATTGTTGAGTCATTTGGGAGACGGCTAACCTGCAGCAAAGTTAGTCGTCTCAAAGTTATTTTTATTTGTTTGTTTCATTTATTATTTCTAAATATCTTGGGAGAAGACTATCTTGTAATTATGTTAACTGTCTCATATTATTTTACATATTTTTGAGTTTTTAAATTAAGGGTAGAATTGATTACTGATTTTTCTAGGTGTTTTGTTTGAATTAGGTCGAATGTTGATAGAATTTGGATGGAATTAAATGATAGGTTTTGTAAAATCTATAAAAAAGGAGTAGAGTCATTTATAGAGGTTGCGAGTAAGGTTCTTACTGAGAGGGGAAGGTCCTCGTGCCCTTGCAAAAAGTGTTTGAACACTGTGTTTGCCACACTTAGAGATATTAGTGAACATCTGCATATTTTTGGGATATCACAAGGTTATACTCGTTGGACATTCCACGGGGAGGATATGGGACAGTGTAGGACAATGAGTCATAATGTGAGTTTACATCCTAATGTGGATGAATCATTAAGTGAAGAACGCGACGATGATGATGAAGGAATGATGGAAATGTTAAATGATTTACAAGGTGGTGCATTTCATGATCATGGAATAGAAAACCCTGAAGTAGGACCCGATGGGGGAGCCGAAAATGACGAGGGTCAAGAAAATGTGAATACAGGGGAGTGTGATGACGAGTTTTCACATCTAATTGGTGAAGCATGGAAAGAGTTATATCCTGGGTGCAAAAACTTTTCTTCATTCAATTTCTTGGTAAAGTTAATTCACATCAAGGTTACTAGTAAGTGGAGTAATAAGTCTTTTGATATGCTTCTTGAATTGTTAAAGGAAGCATTACCAGAAGGGACGATGTTGCTGAGATCATACTATGCTTTGAAGAAGTTGTTACATGGGTTAGGATTGGGGTACAAATCAATCCATGTTTGCAAATATGATTGTGTTCCTTTTAGAAAAGAATATGCTAAGGACGATGTGTGCTCAATTTTTGGGGAATCACGATACAGGGTGAGAGGGTAAAAGTAAGAAGAAAGTGGCTCAGAAAGTGCTCAGACATTTTCCATTGAAACGAAGGTTACAAAGGCTATTTGCATCGAAACATACCGCGTCTCATATGAGATGGCACAAAGATAGACGTTTAGAAATTGAAGGTGTTCTAAGACACCCATCCGACGCTGAAGGATAAAAATATTTTGACAAAGAGTTTCCGTTATTTGCTTCAGATTCTAGAAATGTGCGTCTAGCCCTTGCTTCAGACAGTTTTAGCCCCTCTGGCCAAATGAGTTTGACGTACAGCATGTGGCCCGTTATCTTAGTTACATATAACTTGCCACCTTGGATATGCATGAAAGAATCTTTTTTTTCATGTCTTTACTTATACCTGGGCCTAAGTCACCGGGGAAGGATATCGATGTATTCTTACAGCCGTTGGTTGATGAATTGAACGATATGTGGAGTGAGGAAATAAGAACTTTTGATAACTCAAAGTCTGAGTTTTTTCAGTTACATGCGACTTTGTTATGGACAATCAATGATTTTCCAGCGTGCGGTGATTTGTCTGGATGGAGTACGAAAGGGTACAAAGCGTGTCCCATATGTTTAGAAGATACATCTTCTAAGGGTATTCGAAGTAAAATATGTTTCATGGGTCACCGACGATATATTCACATGAGTCATCCATGGCGTTTTAAAATGGTGCATGACGGAGAACCTGAATTGAGGGGTAAGCTGATTATCAAATCTGGAAGTGAGATTCATCAAGATCTTAATAATTGAGTTTTCCACAGTTTGGTAAAAGCTTGAGCACGCAGGAAAGGAAGAGGAAAGGTCCATTAGAAAATTACAATTGGACGAAGAAAAGTATTTTTTTAGTCTCCCTTATTGGTCCACATTGCTTTTACGTCATAAGTTAGATGTAATGCACATAGAGAAAAACATATGTGATAACTTAGTAGGCACAATTTTCTCTTTAAAGACACATTGAAGGCCCGTCACGATCTAGAAGACATGGGCATTCGTTCTGAATTACATTTAAAGAAAGTGGGGAAAGATAAGTTTATGAAACCGTTGACTGTGTACACATTGACTACAAGTCAGCGTCTCGAGGCATGTAAGTTCTTAAAAAGTGTGAAATTTCCTGATGGGTTTGCATCAAACATATCTCGGTGTGTTAACGTTCAGACTGGTAAATTTCTTGGGTTAAAGAGCCACGATTGTCACGTTCTATTTCAACGGTTTCTCCCATTAGCAATTCGAGGTTTCTTAAATTATAATATAACTCAAAGTGATAACAAAATTTAGTAATTTCTTTCGTGTCTTGTGTGCCAAAGTTATTACCTTAGATAAGTTAGACCAGTTGCAACGTGATATCACTTTCAACTTATGCAAACTTGAAAGAATATTTCCTCCTGCTTTCTTCGATGCCATGATTCACTTAGCTATTCATTTGCCGAATAAAGCCAAAATAGTAGGGCCTGTATGTTACAGTTGGATGTATGCAATTGAACGGAGTCTTCGTACGTTAAAGAATTATGTTCGGAATAAGGCACGTCCAGAAGGGTGCATAGCGGAGGCATATATTATGAATGAGTCAATCATTTTCTGCTGAAGGTCGTGCAGTGAGTGATATATCAGTGTTTAGAGATACGCCTTGTCCTCTTGGCCGTTATGATACAATAACTTTAACACAAGTAGATATTCAGAAAGCACAATGGCACACACTGACAAATTGTGATGAAGTAAAACCATACTTGTGGTATGTATATCTACACATGATACTTTTGCATATTCGTATAAATATTATGTATTAACCTAACCATGCATCCATATAGGGACCATCTTGATTTGCTTGAACACGAGAGCTCGATCGACATACATAAACGACACGAATCACAATTTGTCACATGGTTCAAATATCGTGTAAGATGTCATATTGCTAACCAAATAAATTAAGGTTCTTTATATATGTCAACGCACTATATAATATCTTTAATGTTACTTTATGTCATATCATAGGTTCATGAATTAAGTAGACTTGGCCAAGCAACTAATGATTTATACGCTTTACCTTTAGGTCCGGATATGCGTATTAAATCATATACTGGATGCTGTATTAATGGGATGTGTTTTCACACGTTTGATAGATATTCAAGACGTACTACTTTGAGTTGTGGGGTTTCAGTCCAGGGTGATCACGATGAAGGATCGACGACGTTTTATGGAATGTTAAATGAGGTTATAGAACTTAGTTATTTGGGAACAAAACGAGTCGTTTTGTTTCGATGTGAATGGTTTGATACATCTAGCTAGTTCTACAGTGAAGGTTGAGTTGGGTATTACATCGATTAATATCTTTCATAAGTGGTTTGAGAAAGAACTATTCATCTTAGCAAGTCAAGCCCAACAAGTTTTATACCTAGAAGATCTTAAATATGGGAGAGACTGGAGGGTGGTGCAAATACTAAGACAAAAAATGTGTGGGATATCCCTGATTTGGAGGAAGTTGACGAAAATGAAAGTATTTTGTATCCTATTTCACCACATGATACACTTGTGAGTGATCACTTAGATGCTCAAAGACTCGATAGGCATGAAATTCTTGGAAATATTATCGATACAGTAGTTATCAAACAAGTACAAAATACTTCGAGTTCATTGAGAGAGAATGAGGAGTTGGATGATGAAGAATTGGTAGATGACGAGAGTGATAAGACTCTTTTTTTGAAATCATATTTTATTTGGTCACTTAATATTATTTTTTTCTAATATTTGTGTTTTTTGTTTTCAACAAGAATGGAAATGGGTCAAATGATAAGGGGAAGAGACAAATAGACATGACACGATCCATCGCACCAGGCAACAGAAAGATACCAACTCATCATCCCGGGGTAGTGATTACAGAGCCATCAGATTCCCCGATGAGTCCTCCCTCATCGACGCCATCTTCGAGGCATTTGTAGACCTCGACATCACATGAAGAAGATACATTAATGCGTTCATCTGATTGTGAGAACATTGGTAAAAATTTCATAACTTATATTTTCAAGTTTCATTTTTTCTTTTCTTTTCTTTTATATATAATATTTCATTTTACAGCAATGTCTGAATCATCTAATAAACCACCAACACGAGGATGGGAAAGAATAATGCCTTGCGAAAAAAGAAGTCAACTGATAAGAAAGATGTCATGATAATGCCTATAATCAACCGGGTGGTTGGCAAAGATTCTAGTAATTTTGTCACTGAGGTAGGTATACTTGTCTGTAAGCTCATTCCGCCTAGCCACCTTAGTTATGATCAGGTGCCATCACATATTTTGGATCATATTAGAGCCCGTATCGCGGTAAGTATTTTATATGCAATGGTTGTTTTAAATATACTTTACTAGGCTTTAACATATCTCATGATAATTAGGATGAATTCCATTTTGACTTGAGAAAGGAAGAACATTGGAAGGTAGTGGATGATCAGATGAAGTCTAGTGCCAAACAGTTTCTATATGAGCTTCAACGAGCTTACAAAAATAACGTACTTAAGTTTGGCGATGAAGCAAGACATATGAAGCTTCTGAGAGTTGAATGTGACGAAGACTGGGAGCTTTTAATCAAAAAGTGGGAGTCAAAAGAATTTAAGGTAAGATTCTACAATTTCTTGTTTTTTAATATTTTATTTGCGTGTGAATCTAATGATTAACATTGTTGTATAGGATTTGTCGCAACAAAACATCGAATCGTGGAAGCTCCTTCCTTATGTGCACAAGGGCGGGTCAAAATCTAATGCAAACAAGCTTTTTGAAATGGTAAAATCATATCCATTCAACAATATTTATTGTTTGTAACTTTTGTTATTTTCTTAACATCTTATATATGAATGTGTTCAGAGACGAGAAAATCCTGAAACTACATGGGTGGATGTGTTTGAGACACAACACTCTTACAAAAAGGATCAGTGGGTGAGCGATTTGGCAAAGGAACAACATGTAAGTGTACTTCATTGATTTCAAGTGCGCATTATATATGTATATTTTTTTAAATTATATCTTTTTACTAACTCTATATCATATGTTTTATTGTTTTGTATAGCAACAAATGGTTAAATATATGAGTCCTCCTGAGACTGATGATGGTTCAGACACGGTGGAGTCTAGACAACCTCTCAGTGATATTGGTGCCATGCAGAAGACATTGGGTGATAGATCAGGATATCGGAGAGGTATGGGTAGAGGCCCAAAACCTGCCCCCAAGTCAGGTTCATCGTCACACTTATTTGGACCTTCACAAAATGAGCTTCTAACTCAAGAGAAGCTCAACGATGCACTCTTGTCTATTGAGGCACTTGAGGAGCAGGAATTGCAACGAGAAGAGGAATATAAGATGCGTGAATTGCAAAGAGAAGAGGAGTATAAGAAGCTTCAAGAGGATATGAACGTGCTCATGAGATATTTTAAATCTCAAGGGGGTGGGGGCCAAGGTAGTGGAGGTGGTGATGCATAATTAGAGACTTTCTAGTTTGTAATTTATAACAATTGTGTTATTTATGTTGCAAACTCTTATTTGACGTAAGTAAAATCGTGTTTTTATGTTGTATACTCTTATTTGATTGTAAAACTGATTATTTTATGAAATATTTAATGATTTAGCTTGTCTGGTGTTTGGAGATATGAATATATATATATTTTATACAGGTATGCTTTTGGGGAGTCTCTAAACAAATAGCTTTTTTAATTTTTTTTGGAGCCTATTAGTCACGCAATGGCGACACGAATGAGCAAACCTATAAAAAAAATAACCCAGGTAGCCACGTAATGGCATCACGAATGAGCAACCCTATAAAAAAATATAACCCAGATCGCCACGCAATGGCGTCACGAATGATGAGCATTAGACATGCTTCCATTGTGTGGCAAATAAGTATAGGCCATTCATCACGTGTCCAGCATGGTAGATTCCTGACATTAGCCACGTCTTGCATGTGTAGCTAATTCGTACGTATCAGCCACAGAAGTCAGGCGTGGCAGATGTTTGACCGCATCAGTGACGCGCTGCAATAGCGCGTCACTTATTCACAAAACTGGGCATTCATGACGGGGTATTTAAGTCGTGCCTGGTGACGTTTGGCTCGCTTCTCTAAAAAATATTGGAGACGTGAAGGTATACCATTCATGACGCGATAGCGCGTGGCTAGTACCAGAGTTTTTTGTAGTGTGAATGGGCACTATCGGCGCACCTCCGCGCCGACAATGCCCACTGCATGCGCCGGCATAATGTACTACCGACATTAATTTGGCACTGAAAATAATGCCGTCAATGGGTAGCCGGGGATGCTATTTTCTAGCATCACCGGTGTGGTTTAGGTAGGCGCCGGGGATTCTAAGAACGCATCCTTGACCCGATGGCACTGACACTGAGGTTATGCTTTGACCCCTGTGCCATACATTGCCGGTGCCATAACACCGGTACTAAACCAATTGTCGGCGTGGTGACGCCGGTAATGGGGTTACTAATTATAAATTGTAACCCCAGTGCCGGCACTATGGCGTGGGTATTGCCACTGTTTTTTTTTTTTTAAAAATTCTTATTTTAAGCTCCTCAAAAGCCACCTGTTTCAATATATATATATACTCAGATAGATCTAAATCATATAAAATCCAGAACAAGAAAAAGTGATAACAAAATTAGATAGGAATTAACCAAAGTTCAATTAAGACAAATAAAATGTTTTTAAGATAGTAAAATATGTCTTTAAATACTACAACAAACACATAATGTGTTCAAAGTACATGTAAATCCTAAGCATGACTATCCCCACCTCCTCCACCACCTCTATAGTTTCCCATGAACGCATCAAAGTCCTATCAAAGTTTCCTGGACTCTAGATCACGTGCAGCATCACGAGCCTCACGTTCCACATCACGAGCTCGAAGTAACTCAATAGTAGTAAGGGCTTCACCTAGTTGTTGCTGACTTTGAGCTAGTTGTTGTTGACTTCGGGTGAGTTGTTCCACTTGTGAAGACACAGAAGATCTCGATGAACTACTTGACTTTGGGGAGATTTAGGCCCACTGCCCATACCTCTCCTATAGCCTGGTCTATGACCCAAAGTCAACTCCATTGCCTCAATATCAGTAATAGGTGGGCTTGAATCCATTGTGTCTGACGCAACTTCTGGCGGCTTCATAAATTCCACCATTTTTTTCTAAGACAATCGAAAAAAAAACACGAAATGAATACAAAATATTGAAAAAAAAATTAACACAGTTAAAATAATAAACTTACGTGATTTGCTTCAGCCTGTCCGCTCACCCACGTTTTTGGACTATCATAAGAGTGTTGTTGCTCAAACACGTCGACCCATGTAGCTTCTGAGTTATCTTGTCTCTAGAAATATTCATATAAAATGTGTATGATACTACAAAAATAAAAAAAAGATTAATAAGTAAAGTGTGTGAAATAGTATTACCAACTCATAAAGCTTATTAGCATTGGATTTCGAGCCACCTTTGTGTAAATACGGTGCTGCCGCTCAAGAATGACTGTTTGTCTCTGATAGTTTCTACACAAAATGAATATCATAAGTAATTAAATAGTTATTATTCGGAAATAAAGATACTAAGATTTAAATAATACGATTTTACCTTAAATTCAGGTGATTTCAACTTCTCAATTAATAACCTCCATTCAACATCACTATGCACTCTCGGATGCCTCATGTGGTCAGCTTGCTTTTCACCAAACTCTCGTACGTTATTGCGGTAGTATTTTCCAAGCTCATATCGATACTCATTCGTAGAGGATATCATCTATCCTTCAATAGTTTTCCAATGTATGCAATTGGCCAAATGAAGATTGAATTTGTCCTTAACACATTAGAAATCATGTTAGTGCAAATTATATAGTTATTGCAAATCACATATCTAAATACAAGACTCACTACAAGTCGTTGCTTGATATCATTAAGAATCTCTATCGGCACCAAATCATATCTCTTGTGGCTTGGTGGTATAAGGGCACGCACAAATATGACAGTCTCAATGATAAATGATCTAACATTATCGCCAACCACCCGTTTTAAGTCTTCTGGGATAGTCAGATCTTTCTTACTCTTCCCCTTATGTAGTGAAAGGTTCTTCTCATAACCATGTCTAGGAACCGACGATTGAGACGAGAGTATAAAACAAATTAAGTAGTAAGGTACCAAACAAAGCATAAGTGACATTCACAAAAAAAATGATTCTTACCATGATGGTAAGGGAAAAGGTGACTGAGAACGCATATCATGTGATGACATTGATGAATCTGAAGTCGATACATTCCCTGGTGAGGGCGAAGGCAAATAAGAACTCATCAGTGTATCCGATGGTGGCTCCGTAATAACTACCTCGCTTGTACGACGATGAGAAGTCTTCCGGTTTCCTGGTGCGATGGGTCGTGACTCGTCAATCTGACCCTTCACCTTGTTATTCCTATTGAAAACACGCAAACACAATATTTGTTAAAAGTTAAGAACAAACGTATGTTTAAAAATTATTTATTAAACCTAACTTACTATTCTGAGTCATCGTTTTCTGACTTATCGTTCTCATTTTCAGACTCAACAATATCATTTTTCGGCTCTTCTTCAGTATTGGTTATAAACTCTTCTATTTCATCATCTATATCGTGCCTCTATGGATCTAGCCTATCACTGACATTTGTATCTATAGGTGAACTCACATGCAAAATCTTGTCATCCTCATCATCTTCCTCTAACTTAGGGACATTCCATACATTTTTTTGTCTTAAAGTTTGAACTACTCTTCAGTCTTTCCCATATTGAATATCATCCAAGTATAGAACATGTTGAGCTTGACTAGGTAAGATAAAAGGTTCTTCGTCAAAACAATTTCGAGATATGTTAATCAATATGTTTCCCAACTCTTTCTTCATTTTAGATGGAGATGTGTCAAACCATGTACATTGGAATAAAACAACTTGATTAGATCTTAAGTAAATAAGTTCTATAACCTGTTTTAAGAGTCCATAAAACGTTGTTCATCCTTCATCGTGATCACCCTGAACGGAAACCACACAACTCTTAGTAGTACGACCAGAAGATCTTTCCATTGAGTGGAAACGCATCTGATTGACACAACATCCCGTATATGATTTAGCACGAATGTTTGGGCCCATTGACAATGCGTACAAATCATAACTTACTTCATGACGACTCCATAATTCACTAACCTACATTGTCAAATAAACTTTTGTATGAAAACTTATGGGTACCAGTGCGCTATAAAACGAAAATAAATGAGAACATATCTTACACGACGTTTGAATCAATTGGTGAATTGTGCCTCTTAATGTTTATGTATGTCGCTCAAGCCCTCGTGTTCAAGTAAATCAAGGTGATCCCTATGGATGATTAAGTAAATACAAGGAATCTATATGAATATATTGGAAACAGTGTTAATAATATGGAGTCGATATATATCGTAAATATGGTTCTACTTCTACACAATTACTCAAGGTGTACCAGTGTGCTTTAGCAATGTTTGATTGTGTTAAGGTTAATAGATCGCAACGCCCGAGAGGACGAGACACATCTTTAAACACTGATATGTCACTCTCTACACGACCTTCAACTTCTCCTTTATAATTATGATCCAACCTGTTAAATCGAGTCTCAATCCCTTGAAGATATCTAGAACAAAACATGATCGACTCATTTAAAACATATGCCTCATCTATACACCCTTCTGGACATGCCGTATTTCTCACATAATTATTTAATGTCAGAAGACTACGTTTCATTGGATACATCCAAATATAGCAGAATGGCTCTACTATTCGAGCTTCATACGGTAAATGAATTGATAAGTGAACCATGACATCGAAAAAGGGAGGAGGAAATATTCTTTCAAGTTTATATAAAATGAATGTGATATCATGCTGTAACTGATCCAACTCATCTAAACTTATTACTTTCGCACACAAACTAGGAAAGAAATTATTGAACTCTGTTACCACCTGACTTATGTCGTAATTCAAAAATGCCCAGATTGCTAATGGTAGAAAGCGTTGAAACAGAACGTGACAATCGTGGCTCTTTAACCCAATAAGTTTTCCAGCCTTAACATTAACACACCGAGATATGTTTGATGCAAACCCATTGGAAATTTTACACTTTTCAAGAACTTACATGCCTCAATGCGCTGACTCATAGTCAATACGTAAGCAGCAGCACGTTTCACAAACTTATCTCTCCCAACTTTTTGTGTATGTAATTCAGATTGTATTCCTAAGTCTGCCAAATCGTGACGTGCTTTCAATGTATCCTTATTCTTTCCATCAATAGAAAAAATTGTTCCTACCAAGTTATCACATATGTTTTTCTCTATATGCATTACGTCTAACTTATGACGTAAAAGCAATTTAGACCAATAAGGAAGACTAAAGAATATGCTATTCTTAGTCCAATTATCGTTTTCTTCTGGTCGTTTTCTCTTCTTCTCTTGGGTGCAAGGATGCTTACCAAACTTAGGAAAAATTAATCAATCTAAATCTTGAATAATCTCAACTCCATATTTAATATTCAGCTTGCCCCTCAATTCTTGTTTTCCATCATGCACTATTTGAAAACGCATGGATGGCCCATATGAATATATCGTCGATGACCCATGAAACAAATTTTGCTTCGAATACCCATTGAAGAAGTATCTTCCAAACATAGTGGACATGCTTTTTATCCTTTTGTACTCCAACAAGACAAATCACCGTATGCGGGGAAATCATTGATGGTCCATTGTAACGCAGCCCATAATTGAAAATACTTGGACTTTGAGCTATCAAAAGTTCTTATACCCTCACTACATAAATCATTCAACTCTTCAATCAATGGCTGTAAGAATACATCAATGTCCTTCCCGGGTGACTTAGGCCTAGGAATCAGTAAAGGCATAAAAAAAGTAGATTCTTTCATACATTTCCAAGGTGGTAAGTTATATGGAACCAAAATAACGGGCCACATGTTGTACGTGATGCTCATTTGCCCAAAGGGGTTAAAACCATCAGATGTTAACGCTAGACGCACATTTCTAGAATCAGAAGCAAACAATGGAAACTCTTTGTCAAAATGCTTCAATCCTTCTGCATCTGATGGGTGATCTACAGAGCCTTCCATTTTCAAACATTTATCCTTGTGCCATCTCATATCAAACGCTGTATATTTTGATGCAAAAAGTGTTTGTAACCTAGGTTTCAAAGGGAAATGTCTAAGTACTTTTTGAGCTACCTTATGTTTAGTTTTCCCCTCATTCACCTCATATCATGGTTCCCCACAAACTGGACAAAACTCTTCTTTCGCGTATTATTTTCTAAAAAGAACACAATTGTGACGGCCCGACTCTTTTAAATAATCTAAAATTAGATTGACAGCGGAAGTCTTTAAATTTAATAAAAATTTGGCATGAATATTTTTAAAACTCGGACTATCCATAACCTGTTTACAATTTAAATTCCGAAATCTAAAACACAAGGAACTCAAGTTCCTATTAGGAGTTCAAAGAGGTTTATAATAATAAAAGTGAAATGAAAAGCTCTTAAGAACTTATAACAAATTTACATCTCAAAGATCAAAAATAAAACAAAATAAGATAAGCTTAGCCCCGGGACTTTTAAATGACATCTAGTCCATCTCCTCATCATCATCCTCTCGATCAAGCCGCACCAGCTCCTCTCTCATGACCAGAACACCTGAAAATATTTGTAATATCATGAGCTAACAACAAAGCCCAGTGAGAATAAACAAAATAAAAAGTAAAGTTAGACTCCAAACCCGCATCCGGATTTGTGTCCAAGTAAACTCACATTCTCTTACCTTTCAACCACAAAATGGTTTTACATTGATGTTTCACTTTTACTTACCAATTCTCCCAAATAATTGAGGAAATATCTTTCAATCATTAGGAGGAGAAGTTCCATAACATATATATACAACATTTGTATATCGTTATATTTAATACCTTATACTATACATAAGGTTTACATCAAATCTTATTCTCCAATTACGAGATCTTCCAATTTATTGAGAAACTAGTTCTCTTACATGTCTATCACATGATAATTATACAAGGTTCAATACACCCTTGTATTCTCTAATTATCCAATTCGATCTCATTCCTTTTTCCGATAGCACTCAGCTATACATCAAATTCATTTCTTTTCTCTCTAGAAATGAACGTCTTACATAATCCTTTCTATAGTTCTCTAAACTCTAGAAAACTAACTTTCATAATCATAAACTCTATAGGATGATAATACTAGCACACGTAGTCTAATTCTCATCCATTAACTCGTTAAAACACATATAAGAAAAGTAAATAAACTTTGCATAAACATGGCATCTCAATTCTTTATCCATGATATATATTTCCATCGATAATATGCATGAAGGTAATGAGGACATTCCGTAGGATTCGCATTCGCCCTTTTTGCATGAATGAAGGTAATGTGGAACTTCCCGTAGGATCCACATTCTCCCTTATGAATGAAGAAGGTAATGTGGAACTTCAGGATCCATCAGTCTCCCTTCTTTTCTTTCACACTTTCTTTTCTTTTTCTCTGAAGGTAATGTGAACTTCCCGTAGGATTCATCATTCTTCCTTCTTTTCTTTCTCACTTTCTTTTCTTTTCTCTGAAGGTAGTGTGAAACTTCCCATATGATTCACATTCTCCCTTCTTTTCTTTTTATTTCAATGATGAACGATGTTATGGTGCGAGATGTTATGCGTATGCTCACAAAAAGAAATAAACGTAAATATGAATGGAGCAAAAAGTAAAGGGTATAAAATAAAGGACATAAGAAAAAGGATCATAGATGTCCTTATGCATAAAGTAAATAGATAGGATTTCCGGAAGAACATCAAGTAGATCAAACTTCCGATACTTTAAATAAAGTACATCTTATCTTAAATAAGTAATCTACACTTCCAAGGATTCTAAACTTCCAAATAAAATCCAAGGTTCTATTTTCGAAAGCCTTTAACCATTATATCTAAAAGTTTGGATCCTTTAACTTCCAATGATCCATTACTAATCTACGGAACGATTCTAACTTAGAACTTCCAAAAGTTCAATGTCCTTAGAGAAACTCCAAAGTTTTCACTCAAAGAACTAGTTCCTAATCCTAAGGTCACTAGCTCACTTTTCTTTACTTTTAGATTCGAATCTTAATCTCAACTTCCAATCCTACAAACCGTTCAACTTATTCGGTTTCTAAATCTACTTTAAATACTATTTATTCTCACCTTAGCCAAAGTAGATTCGCTCCAAATCTCCGAAAGCACGATCAATCAACGATCCAAAACACCTACAATTAAAAGTATATCTAAAAATCATCAATAAACCAAACATCGGTCAATTAACATCTAAAAGCTCAAAACGACGAAAAACCCCAGAAAAACCCCAAGGGTGCTCTCGGCCCCTCAAAGGAAAATGGGTTTCGGGTTCGGTTTTCCGGCTTTAAGGCACTTTAGAGGTGTTTCGAATTGGTTTCAAGTAGTTTTTGAAGTTCCCGATTTCAATGGATATCGATTATTCGGGTTTTTGGACAATAATCTATTTCCTGAATTTAATTACAATAAACAATATATCAATAAAAATAAACCCCAAAACAACCCCCACAATGTAAATTTTAAACGGGAAGGGTTTCGACTGAAACTCGGTTTTAGGGTTTAGGGAAAGTTTCCAAAATCACTAAAAACAACTCCCGTAAATAAAATCATCGAGTTCCTCAGCAAGAAATCAAAGAATCAAAATGAAAACTCCATTAAAACACTATTTGGAGCTTAGGGTTTGAACTTTAACTTACCGAGAAGTCCTTAGAACACGGATGGAAAGCACGATAGCTAGGTGGAGAAGAATCCTAGAACCGAAGGCTTTCCGATGCAACCGAAATCGAGCCTATCCGTCGAGAAACGAAGAAAAACCAAAAATCCCCCCAATCCCCTTTGAACCCACGGAAATGGGAGAGAAAGGATGAGAAGAATGGTCAACTTTGGTCAAAATGGTATATTTAAAGATGAATGAATAGTATTTTGATATTTTTAAGAAATTTGGAAATGACGGGGTTGCGTCGTTTAATGACTTTTGACTTATCAATTGAAACTCGAAGCTCTTAAATTAATCTAAAGGTGATTAATAATTATTAATTGTCCTATTAATAATTATTAATGTCACTGAAGTGAATTTAAAGTATTCAAACGATTAAAAAGAATTTGGGGCGAAATTAACTACTAAATTCTAAATTACAAAAATAATAATTAAACTAAATACTTAAATTGAAATAAATAAATAAATAATAACATTAAATAAAATAATAAAAAAAATTCACTTCAAAATAACGGGACGTTACAACAATCAAACTTTCAAACATGAATTGATTTGTACCCCAATCCAGGCGCACTTAAGAACTTCTTAGAAGCATAATATGATCCCGATAGAATCGTCCCTTCGATAAATGCTTCTTTTAATAACTCGAGAAGCATATCAAATGACTTATTACTCCACCTGTTTAAAACCTTGATGTGAACTAATGTCACTAAGAAATTGAGAGATGAAAAGCTCCTACAACCCGGGTATAACTCTTTTTGTGCTTCACCGAATAAGTGTGAGAACTCGCTATCACACTCACCCGTGTCCACATTTTCCTCACCATCAAGAATATTTTCTGGGTTCTCAGTTTCATATTCATGAAATGCAGCACCTAGTAGGTCATTAAGCATGTCCATCATTCCATCATCATCATCATTATTTTCACTCAATGATTCATCTAAGGTAGGAACACTACTACTCGTGCTACCCAATTTAAAATTCTCTCCATGGTATGTCCAACGGGTATATCCTTGTGATATTCCATAAATATGCAAATGCTCTTTAATTTCTTGAATTGTGCCATAACCAACATTGACACACTTTAAACAAGGACATAAAGTATTTCCATTATCATTCAAAACCGTCCCCGCAACCGCTAAAATAGAACTCACTCCATCAATATACTCTTTATAGAACCTATCATTTAGATCTATCCAACTTAGGTAATTGTACCATATTAACCTCCATGATACATCTTGTTCCTTAAACCTAACATCTCCAATGAACAACCTTTCATAATCTACATTATGCGTCTTTTCCTTTTCCTTGATCAGATGAATATGGTGCCCCGCTGTTCAAGACCGAATCAGTTCATAAGGGAACTACTTATCTATTTTCCTATATGGAAAAAAGTGAATTCCAATTCTTGTATAATTATATTCCCAGCTATAAGCAAGATGCAATCCCCAAAGTGGGAGGCATATTGAGCGAACTATATCGAGTCACTCTCACCTATGCAAATCCAAGGTTTGTCTCTTACGAACAGGAGTTCGTAATCCACTCAGGATTAAGATCAATTGTACATGATCAACCAATTGATAAACGAAGTGTCTTTTTGTAGCGGCTTTTCCGGAAGACAGTAAGTTTATCTTAGTCCAATCTACTACAATATCTATTGCAGCAACACCCTCACTCACATGTCTCTACATGAGCGATCCAGATGAGATCACTTATGCCAATTCACAAGTGGTCCGTGTTTGTGGTGTTACTAGAAATAAGGCACCCATATCACATACTCACTTTAAGTTATCATATGTAACTCTGGATCTTATGATGGATTTCATTAATTAAACTAATAATAAATGACAATGTAAATATTACTAATTAATAATTCCTTTATGTATATATAGTTTAATTGGATTACATAAGATTTAGGGCAGAAACCCCAGAAGAGGGGTACTGCCACAGTAAAGATAGCAGCATCACGCTCGGGGGTGGAGCCCAGTGTGTACAACTGAGGGAATAGGGACAAGTTCACCCTTACTGCCATAACTGTGCCAGTTATCATTCTGGGAGATGCACCCTACCACAAAGATGTTATACTTGTGGTCAGACTGGGCATCGTGCCATTCGATGTACGGCTTATCAGGCACAACCAGCTTTGTATGCTTCTTAGGGTAGGGGCTGAGGTCAGGACAGTGGTAGAGGTCAAGGTAGACAGGCTCAGTAATACAGACTTTTTCTTGTTGCTCCACCACCACAGCTGCTACCTCCACCATCACAACTATTACCTCATCCACATTTTTAGCATTAGGCTCATGTATTTGGCACTAGGGAGGATGTTGAGGCTGCAGGTACGGTAATGACTAGTACTTTGTCAGTTTTGAGGCATTAGGCTTTTGTTTTGTTTGATTCATGAGCTAGACACTCTTTTATTTCTTCTAAGTTTGTTGAGTCAGCTGCTCTTGTGTCTGAACCATTGGGTTATTAGATGCGTGTTTCTACCCCGGTGGGGAAGTTTGTTATCATTAATAGTGTGATTAGTACTGATGGTATGTGTTTTTTGGGTTGTTGTTTACATGCTACCCTAATTATTATGCCTATGTCTGATTTTAATGTGATTTTGGGAATAGATTGGCTATTAGCCAATCGTTCCACTATTAATTGTACTAAGAAAGTTATTGATTTTATGACTCCATGTGGGACTAGATTACGTATTCGTGGGTATAGTATTCGAGTAGCACCCTGTGATGACCCGACTCTTTTAAATAATTTAAAATCAGATAGACAGCGAAAGACTTTAAATTTAATAAAAATTTGGCATGGATATGTTTAAAGTCGGACTATCCATAACCTGTTTACAATCTAAAATCCGAAATCCAAAACACAAGGAACTCAAGTTCCTATCAGGAGTTCAAAGAGGTTATAATAATAAAAGTGAAATGAAAAGCTCATAAGAGCTTATAAAAAATTTTACATCTCAAAGACCGAAAACAAAACAAAATAAGATAAGGCAAGTTCCGGAACTTTTAAATGACATCTAGTCCATCTCAACATCATCATCCTCTCGATCAAGCCGCACCAGCTCCTCTCTCATAACCCGAACACCTGAAATGTTTGTAATATCATGAGCTAACAACTAAGCCCAGTGAGAATAAACAAAATAAAAAGTAAAGTTAGACCCCAAACCCGTATCCGGATTCATGTCCAAGAACATACTTACTCTTTTCTATCAATTCATTAAAAGAGTTTTATCTCAACTGTTCCACTTTTACTTACCAATTCTCCAATATAATTGTGGAACTACATTCCAAGCATTTCTGGGTATGGTTTCGTAATGCATTTACCATTTATATCTCATTTTCTTTATATACCTTATACTATATACAAGGTTTATATTTAAATCTTATTCTCCCAAATATTTGAGGAACCATCTTCCAACCATTAAGAGGATATATTTCATAACACACACACACACACACACACACACACACACACACACATATATATATATATATATATATATATATAACATTTGAATCTCGTTCTCTTTAATACCTTATACTATACATAAGGTTTACATCAAGTCTTAATCTCCAATTATGAGATCTTCCAAGTTATTGAGAAACTAGTTCTCTTACAACTTTCTCACTATAACTTCCAAACTAGAGAATAATAACTTCCAAAGTTTAGAAGAAAGTGGTCATACCAAATTTCTCCTTACAACCTTCATCGAGGTATATGGTTATAATCATTTGACCATAAAAACTTATATCATCTTCTCTTGATATAAACATATTTAAATAAAAACAATTTTTTGATGAATGACAATAATAATAGCTCCCGCAGGCTATGTGTCAGATCTCGCGGCTTGTGATGGCTTACGCACGCCATGTGTCAGCTCTCAGGCCGTGCAAATGCTCCTACAGGCTATGTGGTAGCTCCCGCAGGCTACGTGAAAGCTCTCAGGCAAAGTAGTATGAATTTGAAAATCTTGTGATTTCAAGTAAAATAAAAGTAAAGTGCATAAGGTGACGTTCATAAAGTGCATTGCATAAAGTAAAGTGCATAAAGTGCATTGCATAAAGTAAAGTGCATAAAGTAAAGTACATAAAGTAAAATGAATAAAATAAATAAACAGAAATTTTGGATTTACAATAAGTAAACCGAACTCCCGATAATTTAAATAAAGTAGATTATTTCTTAATTAAGTAATCTGCACTTCGAAGGATTCTAAACTTCCAAATAAAATCCAAAGCTCTATTTTCGAGTTCCTTAAACCATTCCATCTAAAAGTTTGGATCCTTTAACTTCCAATGATCCATTTTTAATCTCCGAAACGATTCTAACTTAGAAATTCCTAAAGTTCAATGTTGCCCTCGAGAAACTCCAAAGTTTTCACTCAAAGAACTAGTTCCTAATCCTAAGGCACTAGCTCACTTTCTTTTACTCTTAGATTCGAATCCTATTCTTAACCTCCGATTTTACAAACCATTCTACATTTCGGTTTCTAAAGTTACTTGAAATCTTATTTATTCTCACCTTAGCCAAATTAGGTTTGAACCAAATCTCCAATTTCCCACGAATCAACAACCGAGCAAACGAACCTACAATTCAACAATTGCACAACATATTACAACTCATATCTAATATGAGAACAAGTTTAAATTTTCGGATGAATAGTGATTTTAGATGAATAGTAATTTCAGAAGAATAGTGTTTTCGGGTGAATAGTGTTTTGCGAAAATTCGGGCTCAAAATCGTCAAATTCCATGATAGAAATTCATGATTTCAACTTCAAAACTCATTTATATTAAAAAACGAACAAAACCATATAAAAAGTTTTGAAAACTTACTTTTTGGGACTTCCCTTAGAAACGGGAAACTTCGAAAAGGTAGGTTGGATAGATAGCCCTCGTCCCTACCAATCCAACGCAACCGAAATTAAGCCGATCCATTGAGAAACGAAGAAAAGAGAAACCCATCCATTGTGGATGAATCCCACGGCAAGGAGAAGGGAAGGAGAGAAAGATGAAGGCAACTTTGTCAATTTGGTGATATTTAAAGAATAATGAATAGTAATTTTAGATATTTTAAGAAATCGGAAATGACAGATGCGTCCTTTTATGAATTTTGACTTAAGAATCGAAACTCGAAGCTCTTAAATAAATCTAAAGGTGATTAATAATTATTAATTGGCCTATTAGTAATTATTAATGTCACCGAAATGTATTTAAAGTATTAAAACGATTAAAAAGAATTTTGGGCGAAATTAACTACTAAATTCTAAATTACAAAAATAATAATTAAACTAAATACTTAAATTGAAATAAATAAATAAATAACATTAAATAAAATAAAATAAAATAATAAAAATATTAAAAAAAAAATTCACTTCAAAATTAACGGGACGTTACAGTCTACCCTCCTTAAAAGACTTTTTGTCCTCGAAAAGTGTGTTCACTAAGTGAATAAAGCGAGGGTACTTAGACTGTATCTCATCCTCACGTTCCCACGTTGCTTCCTTTGACACTTGGTTCTTCCTAAGAACCTTAACCAAGTGAATTCCTTTTTATTTCTCATCACTTTGATTGAATGCTATGATCTTAACTGGTGTCTCTTCATTAGACACAATAGCATTCAAAACTACCAGCTCATAATCAATCACGTGGAACAGATTCACCATATATTTCCGAAGTATCAATACATGGAAAACCATACAAATGGCCGATAACGAAAGTGGTAAAGCTAAACAATAAGCTACCACTTCTACTCAATGGAGTTTTTCGATAAGCCAATAATCTAGGGCTCAACTAACCCTTATTTCCAACTTCCATAACATCCTTCATTGGTGTCACTTGAAGTATACGAGATCCACTACTACAACATGAACGGACTACACTGAATCCTGCTGTCAACTTTGGTTAACCGTAACCTTTCTCTAAACAAATGATAGACTCGCTAGTCATTTGTTACAACTTGATTCCAAAAGGCTCTTTTCTCCAACATCATCTTAATGAGCGGGAGAACAACACTCTCTACTACAGAGTGCCTAAACAGTGCACAAACTTCGAGACAAAGCGAGTGTCTCGATCTGATAAAATCTTCACCGGCACACCACAATCTATCAATCTTTCATAGATACAATTGTACCCTAGTCTTAAATGGATAGATGATCCTTCCAAGAGTAAAGTGTGCGGTTTTTCATCAAACGGTCTACTATCATTCAAATGGTATCATAATTCTTTGCCATTTTCGGCAAACCTCTGATAAACTCCATGAAAATCTTCTGACAATTCCATTCAGGCACTCTCAAAGGTTAAGATAACTCAGTGGACCTTTAGGGCCTTGACTTGCTAACAAATCAAGCACCTATTCACATATTTTACAATCTTATGTTTCATCCCAGGTCATCAATACTATTGTCTCGGTTCTAGTACCTCTTTGTATTGCCTGGATGAACAGAACTGATAGAACTGTGAGCCTCCCCCAACAGTTCTTTTCAAAAGTCGATCCTGAGACACTCAAAGCCTCTTATGATGTATTACGAACTATCTGTAAAACAAAGATAGATCGACTAGGCATGTCTAGCTCTGCCTCTCGAAAACAAGTCTGTAAGCCTTAGAAACCAATAGAATCTTAGGCACACCCGTCAGTCTAGGCCAACTGCTATATGCCTCCATCTTAGAGGAATCAATATATAATCCTCTTCTTGATAACACATGGCCAAAAATGCCATTTCTTTTAGCGAAAACTCACACTTTGAGAACTTGGCATACACTTCTGATTTCTTAATAATGTCAAAATTTCCTTCAAATGCATATCATGCATCTCCTTGGTCTTAGAATAAATCAGACTGTCATCATTAATTACAACATCAATAAAATTGATATACCTCTTGAACACAGTATGGATAAGATCCATAAAAGTTGCAGGCGCGTTGGTTAAGTCAAAAGACATGACTACAAACTCATAATATCCATAACGCGTCCCAAAAGCAGTTTTAGGATTATCTCAATCCCGAATCTTCAACGGATTTAACCGGATCTCAATCCTATCTTTGAAAAGATAGCGGTTTCTTCCCAGCTGATCATATAGATCATCAATCTAATGTAAATGATACTTATTTTTCACTGTAGCTTGATTCAACCCTCGATAATCAATACACAGTCTCACTGATCTGTCTTTCTTTTCACAACAACAAGGTGCTCCTTACGAGGACGCACTAGGTGAATAAACCCTGAGTTTAAGAGTTCTTATAACTGACTCTTACGCTCTTTTAACTCAGCTAGTCTCTGGTACAGAAGTATCGACAACACTAGCTAAATAATCTCAAGCTATATCACTTAGAAGCCTTCTAGCTTCTATCATAGATATCAAAGTGGGTGCTACTCAGCTACTAAACCCACGGAAACATAAACTTGTCCCACAAGGACTTATAAAATCAAAACTTTCTCAGTACAAATTATAATGGTGGTATGATTAGCTGATAGCCAATCCATACCCAATATCACATCAAAAATAGACATATGCATAACAATCAAAGTAAAATGGGAACATCTACTCATAATGCACATGTCATAAGTGTCAAACGCACTATCACAATAATGAATTTCCCCATTGGGAAAGCACAAATCTCGAAACTCAATAGTCTCGACTCAAGAGCTGCCAACTCATCATAACAAGATAAAATAAAAGAGTGGCTGGCTCCAGAATTAAACAGAATAAAAGCCAAACGGCCTGAAAATAATAAAGTAATAAAACACTACCATACCAGCAGCTTTTCCTGATAATCCTGACATTACTACTATGTTGTGATCGTTAAGTCTTATACACCCTATAAAAGTGGTGTGATTCCAAGTTTGATCACAACATAGCATCTTGATGGAAGTGTGCATCTCCCCAAATGGAAACTGGCACAACTATTGTAGTAAGGATGATCCTATCCTTGTACTTTTGGTTGTCCATGTTGAGCTCCACCTCGAACTTGTTGTTGCTGCTGCAGTTGATGTTGTTGCTGCTGTTGTTGTTGCTTTTGCGGTATCTCTTGACTGGCATCGTCATCTTCTGTCTTCTTCTCCTGAGTGGAAATCTGTCTGTAGTAGCTAGTTTTCTCTTCCTTTCATAATATGTGAAATCCAAGATAAGGATAACTTCTAAGTCTCCTTATTCAAAATCTTGAATGATCTCGACTTCATAGATCATTTCCTTTCTTACAAATCGAAACGGGTGTCTGTCAAACACCTTAGTCCAAAAACATTCTAACATTCCAACATAGGATTAACTTTAGAGTCTATCTTGAAAAGACTCAAAAGGTACAAACTACGACCTACAAGTTTATCAAATTCTTCATCCAAATAGATGGTCAAACACAATGTGAATAGAAGTTCACCAACCCATAACATTGCCTTATAGAAGTTACCAATATCGCGGTCCATCAACTTCCTTCTATAATTTAATCAAATAGCAACACTCAACTTAGTGTTAGTCGATCTTGACAATTTACTGAATATGGATCCTCATTACTCGACTTCGAGTATTTCCAATTCAGATTGATACACCATAGTGTAATAGCAACCAAACTAAACTATTCACCAATTAACATTGTCGTTAATGGTCCTCGTTGAGACTTATCACGTAAAGTCCTTACTTCCTATTTTGAGTGGCAACACATTTTCCTTTTAGCACAATGCTACCATAAGGATTTACCACTTACCATAATCTAACTTTCTTTACTCAACTTAGGAACTTGTCCATTGAGTTGAATCTAGGTTACTGGACTCGAGCCAGACCGATTAATTATCAACAATTACTCACCTCCAATAGGTGCTTATCTCTTTATTATGGGCTTCGGGCAATCATGTCCCCTTATACACACAATTGTCAACACACATTTACTAAAACCACTATTTAGCAATTATGTGACAATTAAACTTCAATCAATCCATGAGGATCAAATGATCAATCTCTCGGAGTATCTCGTCTCCTTTAATTCGACATCATGTCGATACTCTTAACGAGGTGTATAACCTCCAGGATTGTACGGGGTCAATTACATTCTCAACATCCTTACCCAAACATCAATCTGGGTCAAAATAAACATCACCACATAGTGGTTTTTATAAGGTTGTGAACTATCACATTTACAAACAAACAACATTCTCATAACTTTAATACTATTAAAGAATTTAAAGCTTGAGAATAAAGTTCTAGGCATACCTGGTGCCACTGATCTTGGATGATGACTAGAGAGTGGACTTAAAACAAAACATGAAAACACACATGCATCGCATGTAGTCTACAAAACCCTAAGGCTCTGATACAAACTGTGACGACCCAACTCTTTTAAATAATTTAAAATCAGATAGACAGCGGAAGACTTTAAATTTAATAAAAATTTGGCATGGATATGTTTAAAACTCGGACTATCCATAACCTGTTTACAATCAAAAATCCGAAATCTAAAACACAAGGAAATCAAGTTCCTATCAGGAGTTCAAAGAGGTTATAATAATAAAAGTGAAATGAAAAGCTCTTAAGAGCTTATAAAAAATTTTACATCTCAAAGACCGAAAACAAAACAAAATAAGATAAGGCAAGTTCTGGAACTTTTAAATGACATCTAGTCCATCTCAACATCATCATCCTCTCGATCAAGCCGCACCAGCTCTTCTTTCATAACCCGAACACTTGAAATGTTTGTAATATCATTAGCTAACAACTAAGCCCAATGAGAATAAACAAAATAAAAAGTAAAGTTAGACCCCAAACCGTATCCGGATTCGTGCCAAGAACATACTTACTGTTTGCTATCAATCCATTGAAAGAGTTTTATCTCAAGTGTTCCACTTTTACTTACCAATTCTCCAATATAATTGTGGAACTAAATTCCAAGCATTTCTGGGTATGATTTCGTAATGCATTTAGCAATTATATTTCATTTTCTTTATATACCTTAAACCATATACAAGGTTTATATTCAAATCATATACAAGGTTTATGAATATGGAATGTGCATTCCACCCTTGAAACTGTCTATTGAAAAATTGTATTTACAGAGCATTGTGATTTTCAAGTTTTAAAGGTCACCGTGCAAGATTTTTATTTTTAAAAAAAATCAAGTCTTTTGTTGCACTCTTGTTTTAAAATGATTTTAAAGGAATCGAGTCGTCATACCATATTTGTAAGGCCATTTTAACATATTTGTAAATACTCTATTTTATTAATCTTCAGTTTACTTTTTAAAGTATAAAATTATGTTAAGTAATGTTATTATACTTGTAGATTTGACACAAGGGTTTGATACTCTCAATAAGAAATTCATGAAGTCTGGATCGAGTGAGCTAAATTCTTGGCACAGTTTATCTAGAAGCTAAAATATCTCTTACTGATATTTTTTGTGTAATGACCCAAATCAGTTAAATCCTTTAAATTCAAATGCACAACAGAAGACTTGATTTTAAAGAAAAATAGCATGGGTTCATTTAAAATTCGGACTAACCATTTACACATTTCACAACAGAGAAAGCGATAAATAGTGGAATGCGCATTCCAATTGAAAATAAAACTTCTAAAAACAACTTATAAACATAAACCATTACAATTTTAAAACAAACGCTCACACGAGCTCAAAATACAAAGTATGACAAGTGGAAAGTATATACAAGCATTTCAAGAATGCTATGCAAAAATATGTCCATGTCCGTCCATGTTCATGTCCATCCATCGCCTCGAGAAGTCAAATAGCACCACTTCCTCTACCATGTCTCCCTCATCAAGATTTACCTAAAAAATTGTAAGTGTAGCAACATTAGCATAAAAAAGCTAGTGAGAGTAAAATGAAAGCAAATAATTCTATAGACCAAATTCCATACCAGAAATTGTGTCTAAAGACATAAAATGCTCTTTGCTACCCATTCTACACTTCCAATTCATCCTAAACATACACCAATCAACTTCCCGATTTCCGAATCATATCAAACCACAACTATTACAAATTTTGTACCACATCAAGATAACTCGTATCGTGTTAGCGTATGGATCAACATCAACATACTACCACGTACGGCGTTACCAAATCATATTACCATATTTCATACCACATCTAATTACCTCGTAACGTGTTACTATATGTTACCACCTCAACATACTACCACGTATAGCGTTACCAAATCATATTACCATATCAAGTATCCTTGTAACGTGTTACTTTATGAATCAGCATCAACATACTACCACGTACGATATTACCAAACAAAGTATCCTCATAACGTGTTACCGTATGGATCAACATCAACATACTACCACGTACGGTGTTACCAAATTCTCACATAAAGTATTACCATTGAAATCAAACACTTGTACAAAGGATAAGCATGTATTTACGTAACAACTAACAAATAAGTTGCGATTTTGACATATAACATCGCTTATAGCCTGCTTAATCTATGACCCTGTTATATCCTAAGATCATATCATATAGTATCTCGATAAGTGACACTCATAGCCTTTTTCATTCATGGACTACACATATCCATAAGTATCCTGATAAGTGACGCCCATACCCTCTTTCATCCATGGACTACACATATCCACAAGTATCCTGATAAGTGACGCCCATAGCCTCTTTCATCCATGGACTACACATATCCACAAGTATCCTGATAAGTGACGCCCATAGCCTCTTTCATCCATGGACTACACATATCCACAAGTACCATGATAAGTGACGCCCATAGCCTCTTTCATCCATGGACTACACATATATCCACAAGTATCCTAATATAGTGACGCCCATAGCCTCTTTCATCCATGGACCACACATATATCCATAAATCGGTTCATTAAATGAGCATCTCAACACAAACAACTAACAAACAGTACAATCATACTACAATTACACTCAATGTCATGCTTATCTTTTGTACATATCAAAGTGTTGCCTCTTACCAAAAGTCTCAAGTACATCAATCGACTACCATTAGGATTCCATACTCCACGGTACTACCACAACCTAAACACAATCCTTATTAATTATACAAGGTAATAAGGTCATATAAACCCTAACCATTATCATCACGGATGCCAAGTTCCACAAGGTCCAAAGTTCCCAAGTAAGAAAAATCGAGGTTTAACATCACCATGTCACCAATGACAATAAATCACCTTAAATCACAAGTATAATTTCCTCAACTTTACTTTAGTCTAAAACTACCTAAAGTAATTCTAATTCCCAACTTTATCTCAAAATCTCCATAACCTTTAATACTTCCAAGAATACCTTCTAAGCTACTTTGATCCAAAACTACTCAAAGTATCTTAAACTCCCAATTTCATCTAAACTCTCCATAATCTTATAAGACTTTCAAAACATCCTCAAATTTACTTTTTCACCCAAAAATCACTAAATAGCTCCAAAGACACTCAAACTCACTTCTGAGTCTAAAGTCACCAACCAATAAGTATTTACTCCTAGAAATTTGTTTTGTCACTTAACCTCAATCAACAAAATCGTAATGAAACTTAATTCATAAAATTACTAACTTCCATTTTAAACTCACCTTAGCCAAGAAGTCGAACTTCCTAAGTGTCGAACGAATTACCTCTCATATGATTGCCAACACCGACAATAACACAAATCGAACAAAATTGATAAACCATAACTAAATGAGAAAAAAAGATTTTCGGATGAATAGTGATTTTCGGATTAATAGTGCTTTTAGGTGAATAGTGTTTTCGGATGAATAGTGTTTTTTGTAATTCGAAGCTCAAAATCGTCAAATTTCTTGATGGAAATACATGATTTCAACTTCAAAACACATTTAGAAACAAAAATAAAGAAATCCATAGAAAAAGTTTTGAAAACTCACTTTTTAGGGCTTCCCTTATAGAACGAGAAACGCCATAAGGTTAGGTTGGATAGATAGCCCACATTCCGAGCAATCCAACACAAAAGAAATGATCAAAAACGATCAAGATTTGAAGAAGGCCCAAAGATTTTTCTCTTCTCTAATGAAGACCCACGGCTTGATGAGGAAGAAGAGAAGAAATTGTTTGATTTTTTGGCTTTTGGTTTATTTAAAGAATAAAATGAATAGTGAATTGATATTTTAAGAAATTGAAAATTATGAATACGTCCCTTTAAATGATTTAGCTTATAAAATGAATCACGAAACTCTTAAATTAGTAAAAAGGTGATTAATAATTATTAATACAACTAAAACTAATTTAAGCTAATAAAATGATTAAAAAGACTTTCGAACAAAATTAACTACTAAATTCTAAATTACTAATTCTAAATTTAAACTAAATACTTTAATTAAAATAAATAAATAAAAATGTTAAATAAAAAAATCACTTCAAAAGTAACGGGACTTTACATTTTGTAATCTGAATTTTTGCATATAGAATTTTCTATTTTAGACATTATGACATATGACTTATTGTTTTTGTGTTCGGGAGTTTTTTTATGTTACTTAGCTTTAGAAACATAACAATGACATCAAAGTTTTGTGCAGGTTGAACTTTTTTCTTATATGTTAGGCTATGTTAGAATCTATGATGTTAGAGTATAGTTTTTTGTGGGTTTCAATCAATATTAATGTTATCAATTTCTAATTTTATATTTTTGGTTTGGGTTATTGAAAACTTCTAATTATATAATTAAAACTGAGAACATGAGGCTAACTGTAAATAGTGCATTTTTTTATTAAGAAAAAAAAATATTCATTGACGTGTAAAACAGGTCAACTAATATTATTATAACAAGTACAATTATGTTAATTCTTGATCAAGAAAAATGTGTCAAGATATGGTAATTAAACTTGACACATAAAATATATCATGTAAATTGATCACTTGACACGTAACGTGTCTCAAGATTTGCGAATCTTGACCCTTTTAGCGAGTCAAGTGAAAACCTTATTCTTGACGCTCACACTATTCTTGAATGTCATATATTTGACCCATGAAAAAAGGTCAAGGTTCGTGATTTTTTACCCCTTTTCATGGTCAAGAATGAACTATTTTGTTGTAGATGAAAAGAGTGTGTATCAGTGATTAACTTAGTGTAAACATATGTAATGAAATATTAATCACTTTTTCACCTGATCAAAATTTACTATATTACAAATATTTTTAAGAGTTGATATTTTTTAAAATATTACTAGAAAACTTGTTAGATTTACCACTGCCCCATTAGAATATGAACCAAAATAGATTTCATTGAATATCTATTTTTTTATAGTAAAAACTTTTACTTTTAAATATATATATATATATATATATATATATATATATATGCTTGTATTAAAATTAAAAATACACACTTGATTTAATATAATGTAATGACCCGATCCTGAGACCTGGTGAAGACCGCGGGGGACTTCACTTAGAAAAGAAAATGTTCCATATTAATGGATTCGGTTCTATAACTATGGGTCATTACTTGGATTTAATATAACTAACTAAAACGACCCGACCCAGAATTATGCGTCATTACTTGAAAACATAGAAAATGTTTCAAAATAATTTAAGATGCAATAAATAGTTCAATGGAAGCCTTTATTGAAACCACGAATGACAACATTTAAAATTCTAAATAGTTAATTGGATCGAATTTCAAAATAAAGTAAAATTAAAATTGGTAAAATGAAATAAAAACGGTTACACAAATTCCTTAGAAAACAAATAAATATATAATAAATAAAACAACAAATGAGATGCAAATCCTAGGGCTGGTATGTGTGTACACTACAAAGAAACTGTTAAATTGCGACCAGACATTTGCAACCAAACAATTGGGTAGTTTTTTTTGTGACCACTCTGGTAGTAAATATGAAGTTTGACTTAAAACGACCATATGGTCACTTTTTTGCAATCAAATAGCGACCAAGTAAAGAATTAGTCATAAAAAAATGGCGCGATTTTTTGGCTCGAAGAAAGTGACTATATGGTCACTACAAATTACGACCATGTGGTCGCAATTTTGTGACATGGGCTATCATTTAGTAGCAAAAAAAGGCGCGTAAATTTAGCGGGAATAAGGCTACCAAGTGGTCACAATTAAAAGTGACTAGATGGTCGCAATTTTGGTGACCTGTATTGATCAGTGGTCGCTTAAACATTTGGCAGGAAATAAGCTACCAAGTGGTAACAATTCAAAGTGACTATATGGTCGCAATTTTGGTGACCTTTAGTGACCAGTGGTAGATAAACAATTTGGCGCGAGAAAAGCTACCAAGTAGTCACCAAAATAAGTGACCATGTGGTCGTAAATATTGTGACTTGGGGTTGTGAGGAAAATGGGGGGAAAATGCGACCATTTGGTAGCAAAAATACGACCATCTGTTCGCAAATAAGCAGAGGAGTCCATTATAAAATCCCCTCCTCCCATTGTTTGTTAGCATTAAGATAAAAGAAAATGAGAGAGTGGATATATGTTTGTTTGATAGACGGGTATTTGAACGATGAGTTCATGGCCGGGGTTGAAAAGTTTGTTGAGTTTTGCATGACAACTTTCTATTATAAAAAGTATGGTGGAAAGCTACGTTGCCTGTGCAGGAAATGCGACAATAGGAGAATCATACCGGTTACAGATTTGAAGGTTCATCTTTATAGTCGTGGATTTGTGCAGAATTATTATAACTGGGTGTTTCAGGGGGAAACAAAGGAAATGTTCGACATTGCATTACAAGAATCTAGACGATACGACGGTAGCAGCTCGAATGTAGAGGTTGTTACCGAAGAACGGAATGATGAACAACAGTATAATCAGATGCAGCAAATGATACTTGATGGTGTGGGGTATGGGGGCAATGAAAATTTCTGTGAATGTTTAATCGTAGACGAAGATGAACAGGTTGTTGAAGAGGAAATGAATCTGGAAGCATGTAAGATGCACGAGATGCTAAAGACAGTCAGCCGACCATTGTACGATGGGTGTGAGGTAAGTCAACTTGCTGCTGCTACAAAACTCTTAAATATAAAGGTGCAGTACAACATACCTGGTAGAGGATTTGATACAATTGCATCGTGGTTTCGTCGATGCACTCCAGAAGAAAATATTATGCCCCACAGTTTGTACAACATGAAAAAGCTAGTGGAGGGACTTAGATTACCCTTGGAGAAAATAGATTCGTATCAAAACGGATGCATGATTTACTGGGATGGGGATGCCGACCTGCATCACTGCAAATTCTATTTTCTTCCAAGATATAAAAAAGGGAACGCAGCCTTATTTCGTACTCCTGCATGTTCTATTCACCGCTGACCCCACATCTGCAACGATTGTATGCATCAGATGTGACAGCTTAGCACATGAGATGGCATCATGAGCATTCACAGGATGAAGGTGTTATGAGATATCCCTCAAATGTTGCGGCATAGAAGCATTTAAATAATTGTCATCCTGATTTTGCACAAGATTCGAGAAACGTCAGATTGGGCTTATACACGGATGACTTTAACCCGTTCGGGGCATCCGGGGCACAATATTAAATTGGCCAGTCATGGTAACCCCGTATAACTTGCCTCCCTTGATGTGCATGTGAGACCCAGTTATTTTTCTAACAATGATTGTACCTGGGTCGAAAAATCCAAAACAGAAACTGGATGTGTATTTGCAACCACTTATTGCAGAGTTGAAAAGGTTGTGGACTGACGGTGTTATAACGTACGACATTTCGAAGAAACAAAATTTCATGATGCACTCCGCGTTAATCTGGATGATCAGTGACTTCCCTACGTATTCAATGTTGTCAGGTATGTTGATCTTTAATTACTTTCATATATATTTTTGAGTATGTGTTTAGTTTTTGTTATTTCTTTGCTTAGTCAGTAGTTAATTGTGTGAACCTCAATCTCGTCCTCTTAAAGGATGGAGTATGGCAGGAAAATACGCATGTCCACATTGCTTGCTAGACACATATACATTTTATCTCAAAAATGGTCAGAAAACTTGTTGGTTCGATTGTTACCGTCGATTTTTTCCGTTGAATCATACGTTCCGTTCAAACGGCAGTGACTCGAAGAAGGGTCGACGAGTAAGAAAAGAACCCCCCCCAGCAATGTATAGTGGAAGGTAGATTCTTCACGGTATAGATGCTATAGGGATGTAGAAGATTACAGTGGACAGTGCAAAGAGTGCAAACAATGCGGTTGGGAAGAACACGGGTTGGAAGAAACGGAGTATTTTTTGGTATCTACCGTATTGGGAAGATCTACTGATTAGACACAATCTGGATGTAATGCATATCGAGAAGAATTTCTTCGACAATATTTTCAATACGATTTTGAACGTTCCGGAAAAATAAAGGACATTCTGAAGGCACGTTATGATATACGGGAGATATGTCACCGTCCTGAGTTAGAGCCTGACGACAATGATAATTACGCAAAAGCAAAGTACATGTTGACGACGGATGAAAAGAAAACATTATTTGAGTGGATCAAATCCATCAAATTCCCGGACGGATATGTTTTGAATTTGAGTCGGTGTAGAGACAGTAAAAAACATATTATGTTCGGGATGAAAAGCCACGACTGTCATGTATTCATGCAACGATTGATGCCTGTCACGTTCAGGCCATTCCTAGAGAATAGACATTGGGAGTCGCATGCACAGTTGAGTGTTTTTTTAGGGACTTGCCATGTACAGAGCTGATTGAAGCTACTGTCACTTCAATGAGTTCATAGATCGCTGTTATTATTTGTAAGTTGGAGCGAATGTTCCCACTTGGCTTTTTTGACTCCATGGAGCATCTTCCATATGAGGCATTCTTAGGGGGTCCAGTACATTACCGCTGGATGTACCCATTTGAAAGGTAAGCACAGTTAATTTGTAATGTACACGTATAAAGTACAGTGATCGAATGTAAATTATGTTTTATACACATTGTACCCCCAAGAACTTACGTCGGTTGGAAAAGATGGTCGGAAATAAAGCAAGAGTAGAAGGATCTATATGTAGTGCGTACCTGATGCAAGAGGCTACCACAATTTGTTCATACTACTTTGATCAACACATTGGAGAGCAGTTTCGACCAGCGAAACGAAACATTGTCGAAAATTTACTTGAAGGTGTTGACATAAACAACTTGTTGATTTTTATGGAACCTAGCATGACAGTTGGAAGATCAATGCGTAGGCCGTTGATCGATTCTGAGTATCACGTAATGCAGACATACGTGTTATGCAAGTGCGCAGAGATCAAGCCTTACATAGAGTGAGTTAGTAACTTAACATTATTTCATCGCATAAACAATTACAAACTATTTGCTAACTATTTTTGTAACATACAGATCATTTCTAAACTTATACGTTTGAATGACACGAGTTGGTCTTACAACCGCTGAGGAGGGATCAATAATCGACAAAAAGTTTCGTCCTTGGTTCAGTGCATACGTGAGTTATTTTAAAGGTCATGTGTTCAGCACAAACGAAGACGATTACTTCGAAGTAATCATTGAGATTCTTGAGATTCAATACGCAACTCCGACGCTAAAACGCATTGTTCTGTTCAACTGCACTTCATTCGAGACAAGCAGACGAGGCGGAGTTCGTAAGATTGATCATTTACAAATCATTAAGGTAAACAAGTCTAAGCATATGCGCACCGCTGATAGGTTTGTCCTGGCTTCACAGGTGATTCAAGTTTATTATCTGAACTATCCGATTAATAGACGAGATCTAACAGATTGGTTAGTTGTTTGTAAAGTTAAACCACGCCAGGTAGAAGAAAACTTGTCCGAGAAAGACGACCATGCTGTAACGGCCCGTTATTTTACACGAAATTTTTTATTTATTTATTTATTATTTAATTTAATTATTATTATTTGATGTAAAGCATTTAATTTAATTTTAGAATTTATTAATTTAAATTTTAGATTTAATTTTGAATTTATATCTTAGATTTACGAGTTCATTTCATTCGTAAAACCATTTAATCGTTTTATTAGCTTAATTTAGTTTTGGTCGTATTAATAATTATTAACGGGCCAATTAATAATTATTAATCACCATTTGGTCATTTTAAGAACTTCGTGTTTCGATTTATGAGTTAAAATAATTAAAAGGACGTAATTTTCAAATTCTTAAAATATCAAAAATCACTATTCACATCTCTTTAAATTGACCAAGGTTGACCATCTCCTTCATTCTTCTTCTCATTCTCTTGTTCATGGCCGTAGGCCTTCATTCTCCATGGGAGAGTTCTTGTTTTCTTCGTTTCTCATTGATTTTTCGGTGGATCTCCGTAATTTCAGTTGCGTTGGAATGCTCGGGACGTCGACGTTCTATCCATCCTAACCTTTTGCCGTTTCTCTTTCTCAAAGCGAAGCCCTAAAAAGTGAGTTTTCAAAACTTTTTATATGGTTTTGTTCGTTTTTTATTATAAATGAGTTTTGAAGTTGAAATCATGCATTTCCATCAAGGAATTTGACGATTTTGAGCCCGGATGTTCGAAAAATACTATTCACCCGAAAACACTATTCATCTGAAATCACTATTCACCCTAAAAACTTTTTCTCTTATTAGATACGAATTGTAATTCGTTGATCGATTGATGAATTGTAGGTGTGACTGCTCGTTTGTTTGTTCGTGGGAACTTTGTTGTCACGTGAGCATTCGAGGTGAGAATAAATAGGATTTAAACTAGTTTTAGAAACCGAATAAGTTGAACGGTTTGTAGGATCGGAAGTTGAGATTAAGATTCAAATCTAAGAGTAAAGAAAAGTGAGCTAGTGACCTTAGGATTAGGATTGAGAACTTTGGAGTTTCTCGAGGGAAACATTGAATTTTGAAAGATTTAGGTTAGAATCATTTCGGAAACTAGAATGGATCATTGGAAGTTTAAGGATCCAAACTTTTAGATCGAATAGTTAAATGAACTTGAACATAGAACCTTGGATTTTATTTGGGAGTTTAGAATCCTTGAAAGCGAAGATTATTGTTTAAGATAAGAGCTTACTTTTATTAAAGTATCGGAAGTTCGATTTACTTATTGTTCTTCTGAAATTCCTGTTTATTTACTTTATGCATAAGGACATCTATGATCCATTTACCTTATACACTTTACTTTATGTCCTTTACTTTATGCCCTTTCGATTATGTTGAATGTTTATATTTACTTTACTTGCATTCGAAAGCATAATTCATATCATATCATATTGCATAATCGAAACTGGGAGGAATAATGAGACATGTAAAGGTTGCAGTACTTTACATTGTTTGATATTATTCGTTTTATGTTTATGTATATGTATCATGAGGAATGTAAAGGTTGCATTACTTTACATGATCGGTGGAGATGGATAATGAGATAATGATGGAACTATGCGAGTTCACATTATCTGGTATTATCCATAATTACTATGATACATATACGAAGATACAAGGTGAATGAACTGACCTATGGGAGCTTCATTACCTGTATTCGATGAGTGAGTTAATGAGGTGAATGAATTGACCTACGGGAGCTTCATTACCTGACATTATTCACTAGAGGTGGGAAGATATTATTGAAAAGACTTTGTATATTTTATTTTGGAAAGTGAGTTTAATAAGGTGAATGAACTGACCTACGGGAGCTTCATTACCTTCATTATTCACTAGAGATGGAATGCTATTATTGAAAGGACTTTGTATATTCTATTTTGGAAAGCGAGATAATGAGGTGAATGAACTGACCTACGGGAGCTTCATTATCTGACATTATTTGCATGTGATAGTTATATTAAAGTAAAGGTTGTGTGCATTTTACACTTGTTTAGTGAGATAATGAATGTTTATATATGTTAAGACCGAGTGAGCTTAGCATTATTTATTAAAGAAAAGAAATGAAACATTATGTATATTATACTTTTCCATAGAGAAAAGAATGAAATATGATGATAGCCGAGTGCTATAAGAAAGATAAAGTAAATTGAATTGTATAATTATTATGTTATATATGTAAGAGAACTAGATTCTCAATAAATTGGAAGATCTTGAAATTGGAGATTAAACATTTGAATATAAACCTTGTATATAGTATAAGGTATATAAAGAAAATGAGATATAAATGCTATATGCATTATGAAACCATACCCAGAAATGCTTGGAATGTAGTTCCACAATTATATTGGAGAATTGGTAAGTAAAAGTGGAACACTTGATATAAAACTCTTTGAATGGATTGATAGCAAAGAGTAAGTAAATTCTTGGACACGAATCCGGATACGAGTTTGGGGTCTAACTTTACTTTTTATTCTGTTTATTCTCACTAGGCTTTGTTGTTACCTCATGATATTACAAACATTTTCAGGTGTTCGGGTCATGAGAGAGGAGCTGGTGCAGCTTGATCGAGAAGGTGATGATGCGGAGATGGACTAGACGTCATTTAAAGTCTCGGGGCTTATCTTATCTCATTTTGTTTTATTTTCAGTCTTTGAGATGTAAATTTGTTATAAGCTCTTAAGAGCTTTTCATTTCACTTTTTTGATTATAAACTTCTTTGAACTCCTGAATAGGAACTTGAGTTCCTTGTGTTTTAGATTTCAGAATTTAAATTGTAAACAAGTTATGTATAGTCCGAGTTTTACACATATCCATGCCAAATTTTTATTAAATTCAAAGTCTTCCGCTGTCATTCTGATTTTAAATTATTTAAAAAGAGTCGGGTCGTCACAATGCAGAGGAAGTTGGTGCTTTTCAAGAAGATGAGATATGATGTCGTGCAATCGATGATGGTCAGAATGCAATACTGTTCGTCCTTTGAACGATGGAACGATAAATTGAATGATGATACAAATGCTTCAACTTCTCACGCATGTGGCATTGATGCTGAATTTATTCGAGACGATGAATCCGATGAAGGAACAGAAGAAGAAGCAACGACCGAAAGAACTGAGGATGATGAATGAGATATTTTGTAACTTTATGATTCACTGTGTATGTTTTATTAAAACTTCTTTAATGAGGATTAAAATATATATATATATATATATTAATATTTGCGACCATCTAGTCGCAAATTAACACAAAAGGTGACCACATGGTAGTAATTTAGAAGTTAAATGCGACCAGTTGGTCGCAATTTTGGAAAAGTAGACTTATGTTTTTCCAAAACTTTAAGTTAAATTACGACCAGTTGGTCGCAAAACACTAAACTGTAATATAAAATGTTCATGAAATTTTTGGGGGTTAATTTCATAATTGCGACCATCTGGTCGCAAATTTGAGCGGTAAATTTAAATTTTCATGAAATTTATGACCGTGAATTTAAAGATTACGACCATCTGGTCGCAATCCTTGGCGGTGAATTTAAAGATTACGACCAGTTGGTCGCAATTCTTGATGGGACGCGTGATATGACAGCTGTTGTAGATAATCACAATTTTGCAACCATCTGGTCACTTTTTTAATAAAAGCTACCACGTGGTCGCAATTTTGTGTGAAAATGCGATAGGTGGTCGTCATTTCCCCAACACGCGCGACCTTTCATTTTAGTCATGATTACATATTTACAACCAGTTGGTCGCAAATTCTGATTTAAACTCAGAACCTTTTCCCTCACCCCTCCTTCCGTTTTTCTTTCTCTCTTTTATTTCTTTTCTCTCTTTCCCCCGTTCCGTTCCTCATTGTTTTTTGCCCGTTCCTAGTCTAAACCTAAAAACCCTAAACCTCCAATCCCGGTTTCTATTATGAGGTTAGTTTTCGTATAGATTTTAAGTTTTAAGTTAGTTTTAGTTTTTCGTTTTTAGTTAGTTTTAGTTTAAGTTTAAATTTAGTTTAGTTAGTTTTAGTTTTTAGTTTTAATTAATTAGTTTAGTTTAATGAATCTAATTTACTATAATTATTTACTTAGTTTACTTTAGTTTAATTAATCTAATTTTAGTTTACTTTAAATAATTAATTTAGTTTAATTTTGTTAATTTAATTAATTTTAGTTTAATTAATGTAATTTAGTTTGATTAATTACTTAGTTTACTTTAGGTTAATTAATCTAATCTTAGTTTACTTTAATTAATTACTTAGTTTAATTAATCAAATTTTAATTTACTTTAATTTAATTAATTAGTTTAGTTTAATTTAGTTTTAATTAATTAATGTTAGTTTAATTTAATTAATTTTAGTTTAATTAATCTAATTTAGTTTAATTCTTCATTACTTAGTTTTTTTTAATTAATTAATTAATTAATTAATTTTATTTCAATTAATCTAATTTTAATTTACTTTAATTTAAGTAATTATTTTAGTTTAATTTAGTTAATTAATTAATGTTTTTTTAATTTAATTAATTAATTAGTTTACTTTAATTTAATTAATCAATTAATTTAAGTAGTGTAATTAATTAATTACACTACTTAAATTATACTAAGTAGTTTAATTTAATTATACTAAGCATTTTAAATTAATTAATTACACTACTTTAATTAATTAGTTTTGTTTTGTTTAATTAATTAATTATGTTTTTAGTTAAATTAATTTACTTTACTTAAAATTATTTAATTAATTTAATTATTTTAATTACTTAGTATTAAATTAGTTTAGTTTAGTTATAGGATTATGACGGGCAGACAACGTCCTCCCCAGTCAGACGAGCCTGACGACGAGATTGACGACGCGACTCCTCAACCGCCTACTGCCGCTGCCCCTAATGCGGACCTGACTACAGTTGAGTTGGACAGCCTCCTCTTCGTTTACGAGTTGGGAGTTGCTGACACTGTCGATGATGCAGTCCCTGAGCCCCAGCCTGCAACACCACGATTGTCGCAGGACTACCAGGCCATGACTTTTGCGGGAGCATTAGGGTCTGCATCTCAGCCCGATCCAGCGAGACCATCGACTTTTGGCACGCAGCCTCTACCCCTCGGATTGAAGAGAATATGTAAGTAATTTTGTTTATTGTTAAAATTAATTAATTTTTAAATATTTAAACATTTTATAAATTATGCTTTTCTTTTTTTAAACAAATAGTTTTGTTAAGTTCTAATCTAATATCACAATATTTTTTATGTTTTTGCAGAGTACAGCCGCATACAACCGTTTCAAAATGGTTTCGCGAGGTCCTCTAGAGCATGTCTCTACCCAGCGAGCTTCACTGGCAGAAGATTCCAACGAAGGAGAAACATCGGATGTACGACAATTGGAAGGTAAATAACATCATTTATTTTTATAATTAATTAATTTTGAAATTTTTAAAAATAAATTTATTACTTTATTACTTTAACAATTTTTTATTTGAATTTTTTCAGGGCAAGTTTCCTGTTATCGATCCCGACATCACGGACGGTAGATTGTTCCCCATATGGGGCAATCCAGTCCAGGATCGATTCAAGGACCTCATTTATCGGGCTCGCAGAAAGCAAGCATGAAACTGACCCGTGTGGATGAGCGAGGAGGGCCACGCAGTGTCAAGGAGGAATAAGGCCAACCACGAGAAGAATCCCACGAAACACACAGGCGGGGACCGAACCCACGATGAGCACCATCATCGATTGGTAAGGTTTTTTTTTTTTTTTTTGCTTTTTTACGTATTTTTTTCTTGTTTTATTTTTTCAATTTGTTATTAATTTATTTTTTCTTCTTCAATCTCTAATATTTTTAGGAAGCGAAGCACGGTCAACCTGTCCCGCCCGATGAGCTTCACCTTGTTCTTCACACAAAGATGGACAGGACGATCATCGACGGGAAGGCAAAAGAAGTTCAGGTATTAAATAATTTTTTCAATTATTATTTTTTGTTTACAATTTTTTCTAACTTATATATTAACTATTTTATTTTCTGGATTTTAAATGTTTTGGAACGTTTCAAGGAGTCTTTGAGTCAGCGGTTGCCCACACCAGAATCGCAACCGACTCAGGAAGACCGTAGAGAGGCGTTCTTGGAGGCTGCTGGAGGGGTTCGGCCTGATGGATCAGTACCTGGGCTCGATTCGTACGGGAGACGACTATACGGTGACGTGCCTCGTACTCAGCGTAGCAGAGCGAGCACGAGTTCCGGTCCTTCTCTGACTGAGAAGCAACTGCGATAGGAGGTCCAACAGCTGCACACCGAGCTGGACGATATGCGCAGCAATTTCGATGCTTGAGTCGCTACGATTCAGGCGGATGTTCATGCCCAAGTGCTGACCCAGGTCGCAACTGCATTGGCCGCGTTCTTCAGACCCCGAGATCCCGGTTCATCATCTTCGGCGCCGCCTCCAACACCCCCTGCTCCTCCGCAGTAGTTTAGATTTCTTTTCTTGTATAGTACATTCTTTTTGAAATTTATTTATATATTTTTTATTTTAATTCCATTTTTTTATTATTTAATTTAAATAAATAACTAAATGTAACGCCCCGTTACGAGAAAGTTAAAAATGAATATTATTTTTAAAATAATATTAATTAGGCTTAATCGATTAATTAGAGCAGAAATACCGTGTTATTTCAAAAGGGTATTATGGTAATTTTTTCCCGAAAAACCTTGAAATTTGAACCTTGTGATTTGAAAAATATTTTGACATGAAATTGATTGTCTCAATGTCACGATTTCAAAGCAACTGACGATTTGTCATTCTGAGACCCGGTGATCAAGTTATAGATGTTTTAAGGTGAGTGGCAGTTTCGTAAATATGCCAACTCGTGAATTTTAACCTAGGATGACTTCCCTTTTGGCTTGATCATATTTTTGGACTCTCATTCTTGCATCCATGGCCGCTGCCCCCTTGAGAAGACCCGTGTTCCGATTTGTTCGTTGTTTCTTCATCGATTCAAGGATCGATCTCGTATTTGGAGTGTTTGGAATATCCTTATTTTATCAAAAGGTAAATCTTCTTGTTCTTTTGAATTTCTCAAGTTGCCGCCGCCTTAGGCTTTTGAAATCGATGTTCTGTTCGTCAAATTTTATTGTTAGGTGTTCGATTTGATCGTGGTGAGTCGTTAGGTGAAGATTGGAGATTGATTTCGTGATTTCCTATCGTTGGGTGAGTGTTTCGAACCGATTTTTAATCTTTTTAAATTCTGGAAATTGGTGTTAATTATGAAATTATGATGTTCTTGAACCTTGCCCAAAAACCCATTCCATATTACCTTTTGTCACTTAATTCTTCGCCTAAAACTTAATCGGTGTTGATCCCCTTTGCCTAAAACCAAAACCCATCAATACCGATCACTCGGAACCCGAAACCGAGACCAAACAGTGACCCGAAGGCCACAGTTCAGCCACGGCAAAAGACAGCAGCGCCGTAGCTGCTGTCTCCTTCAAACAACGGTCGTTCGTCGTTTGCCTTTTTCCCGATTTTCGAGCCGTTAAACCTCAATCTTTTTAACACCTTTTGGTACTGTTTTAGCATGTATATTAAATGTTTAGGACTCTTGTTTCAGGTCTGATTGGTGGTGGAAACTAGCTTGGAAATTGGAATTTTAGCAAAGACAAGGTGAGTTAACGGTTTAGTCAACGGTGGGGTTTTAGGGAAATCTAAGGCTCTTACCGTAGTTTATTCATTTCATTATATTTAATCATGATATTCTGGAATGTTTGGATGAAATTGGACCATCGAAGATATCATTTTTAATTTGGGAGAAATTAGATTTTCGGTTAGATCTAAAATAGCCAATTTTTGGTAAAAGTGAGTTTTCTTTTCATCGAATTGATTCTGAATGAGATGAATGTTAATTCTGGAAATTATTGAGTTCTAAGATGAGTTTTTTATATTGGAAACATAAGAAAAATCAATTGGGAGAATTAACTTTTTCGGTTAGAACTAGTTTAGTCGTTTGCAGTTTTTGATGTTTTTCGATTCTATTTGATTCTGATTGATTTGGGAATTAATTCTGGGATATTATGGAGTATGTTATGGTGATTTGGCATGAGTTTTGAGTTGAGCATGATTAGGATTGAATTATTAGTTTTGACGGTTTTCGACAGTTTTATCGTAATGATGTATTATGCATGCTTTAATTAGAATCTTTGAGCTGCTGTGTTTTAATTGTGATTGATGATTGTGAATGAACATTATCAAGAGGATAATGTAAAGAGATTGTGGAATGATGGCTTCACAGGTGTGTTAAACTAGTATGAGGCTACGAGCTCATACTTAGTAAAATAAATAGTTATGAGAGTGAGCTCATAACGACCTATGGACATTGCTCGTATGAATGATCCATTAGGGGATTAGTTATGGTTACGATTGTAACAAAGTGCCTAAGAAAGGTTTGTAGTCCCGAGAGACCGCCTTCTTAGTGGAGAGTATGGATGATTGATTGATTATGTTTGTTTGTTAAATTATTTGCTTGTTAAAATAGAGTTACCCAGTTATCCGGAATGTTAAGTATTGGTGTTGGGATATTGTGAATGAAAACCTTGGGTATGAAACTAGTGAGAGTTGTCTACCCATGTAAAGTAAGTTTTATTGAGAAACCTTGAATATGGAACCCGGTAGTGTTGCCTATTCATGTAAGAAGTTATAATGCATTGCCTTGAATATGGAGCTAGTTAGAGTTGCCTATTCATGTATGAGAATGATATTATGAAAAATGTGGATATTTACAATGGTTATGAGAACGGAAAGATTGGTGATCTAAGTGAGATTGGTGGTTAAACGTATTGAATATGGAATCAGTGAGAATTGCCTATTCATGTAAGCGAGTGAGACTTTGAGCTTTAAGTGATTTTGTGCCTTAGATGTTATTGGAGAGTGTTTGAGTGCTTGGGACTCGGTTTGAATTGTTAGAGACTATCTAAGACTTCATCTTTGATTAAGTCGTTTTCTCACTGGCTTTAGCCTCACAGTGCTATTGTAACGTCCCGTTATTTTGAAGTGAAAATTTTTTTTATTTTATTATTTATTTACATTTTATTATTTTAAATAATTAATCAATTTAATTTTAATTAAAGTTTTTAAGATTAGTTTAAATTTAGTAATATCGATTTTAGTAGTTACTTTCGTCCGAAATTCTTTTAATCGTTTTCATACTTTAAAATCGTTTCGGTGACATTAATAATTATTAACGGGCCAATTAATAATTATTAATCACCTTTAGATTTTTTTAAGATCATCGGGTTTCGTATTTTAAATCGAATTATTTAAAAGGGACGTATACGTCATTTTCCAATTTCTTAAAAATCACTATTCATCTTCCTCATCTTTAAAAGTCAATTTTTGGTCAAAAACATCAAATGCATCTCATTTTTTTTCCTCCAAACCCGTAGCTTAGAGAGGAGGAAAAGGGGAGAGAAAGAAATCGTCGCCCCGGCTTCGTTTCTCGTCCGTTTTACGTGATTTCGGATGCGTTGGAAAGCTCTCGCCGAGACCTTTCTACCCATCCTATCAATCGAGGTTTTCGCTCATTTTCTCGAGGCCTTAAAGTATGACAAAGTTTCTAGTTGAAAACCCGTCCCGTGTTAATTTCTCTCACTTGACCAAGATTAGGGTGTTTGGTTTGCTATGATTTTACGTTTTACTTAATTTTTCGGAAATCGATTATTATGTAAAACCCTAAAATATCGTGACCCACTGTTATCTCAACTTTCAAAGTGTCTTTGATCAACCCAAATCATCTCAAAAGTGCATAAAAGACGGAAAACCGAACCCGAATCCTCTTTTCCTTGTTGGGCCGTGGGTCCCTTGGGCGTTAATTTTGGGGTTTTCGTCGTTTTATGTGTTTAGATATCGTTTGCTCGATTTTCAGATAATTAATGGTTGTTAGTTGTAATTGTTATGTAGGTTGGTGATCGTTTGTTTAACTTGGACTCCGGCATCTTGGAAGCTTAGATTTCACATCTAAGGTGAGTTTAAAATGAAAGTTAGCAATTTTATGAATTATGTTTCATTACGTTATTGTTTATCAAGGTTAAGAGGGGAACTAACTTCCGGAAGTTATACTTGGTTGGAGACTTTAACTCGGATGTGAGTGGAGTGTTTTTTTATGTATTTATGGTCTTGGAAGTAAAAGAGGATTTATGAGTGGTTTGGAAGTCTTGTGAGGTAATTTGGGAGACTTTAGATGAAAGTGAATGACTAAGGAACAGTTAAAGTGGCTTAGAAATTACACTTGAGTGTTGACTCGTGTAATTCAAGCGGTTTATGTTCTTAGTAGTTTAGTGGAACTTTATCTAACCTACTAGGGAGCTTGACGGATTCTATATGGCACATGATAGTATGTGATACGCTCCATACGGTATCATGGTGCGAGGTTATGTGATACGACACATGATAGTATGTGATACGCTCCATACGGTATCATGATGCGAGGTTATGTGATACGGCACATGATAGTATGTGATACGCTCCATACGGTATCATGATGCGAGGTTATGTGATACGGCACATGATAGTATGTGATACGCTCCATACGGTATCATGGCACGATGATTTGTGATATGGTGAAATTCCTGATATCCGATATGGTGAAACTCCTGATATCCGATATGGTGAAACTCCTGATATCCGATATGGTGAAACTCCTGATATCCGATATGGTGAAACTCCTGATATCCGATATGGTGAAACTCCTGATATCCGATATGGTGAAACTCCTGATATCCGATATGGTGAAATTCCTGATATCCGATATGGTGAAACTCCTGATATCCGATATGGTGAAATTCCTGATATCCGATATGGTGAAATTCCTGATATCCGATATGGTGAAAGTCCTGATATCCGATATGGTGAAATTCCTGATATCCGATATGGTGAAATTCCTGATATCTATATGGTGAAATTCCTGATATCTATATGGTGAAATTCCTGATATCCGATGTAATGAGAGTCACGATGGTTTGTGATATGGTACACGATGGTATGTTGACTTTGGTCCATACGGCATTATGATACGATGAGAGATAGTTAATAATGCAATTTCATAATCTTTAGACTTGTATAGTAAGACTTAGTAATAACGGGTACTTTTACTTTAAGTCTTGATATCGTTACTTTTTAGAAAGTATATTATGTATGTTGTTTATGTGTGAAATTTGGAATGTGGAATGGGTAGTAAAAGTGAAATCAAGGCCTTTGGACACGATTTCTGGCATGAAATGTTGTTCATAGGATTACTTGCTTTCATTTTACTCTCACTAGCATTTTTATGCTAATGTTGCTACAATTACAACTTTTTCAGGTAAGACACGTGGTAAAGGACGAGGTAGAGGAGGTGGCGCTGTGTGACTACTCGAGACAATGAACGGACAAGTACATAAATGGTTTTGGGTGAAGCATCTTTGAATGCTCATGAACGTTGCATCACTTCCATTTTGTTATATTTTGAGCTCGATGGAGCGTTTGTATATATGTTTTGTACTTTAAACTTCCTTTAGCATTTACATCATATCATGGAAGGTGCAATCTAGTTTTATTGCTTTTTCTGGAAAATTGGTTTGTAAACAGGTTTTGGTTTATCCGAATTTTAAACGGACCCATGCCGTTTTTCTGTAAAATCTAGATTTCCGCTGCGCATTTGTTTTAATGGATTTTATGAAAAATCGGGTCGTTACAGTTGGTATCAGAGCCTCTTTGGTTCTGTAGACTACATGCATCGCATGTTTTCATGGTTTGATTTTGTTCTTGTCCAATCATTGTTCGATGGTTAACGGTGCCAGGTATCCTTAGAACCTTCTCTTTTGATAAATGTAATTGTAGCATTGCCATTCCTTTTTCGTTATCTCATGTGAGGTTTTTCTGATTGTGATTTCAGTATGCCTCCGAGGACAGTGACACCTAGGAGAGGTCGGAGTGGAGTACAGGCTGGGATACGAGGTAGAGGTCGGGCGAGGGCGGTTACACCGCCGCCCCCTCCACCTGTTTATCGGGAGGATGAGCCTCCAGTTGATCAGACTCCTAGTCAGGGTCGTAGTATCACCATTTCAGAGGAGTACTTTTTAGACCTTTTACGGGGTGGTGGAGGACAGACTGATAGGGTTATACCACCTGTTAGAGTACCCACTCCTGTGGTAGACCAGTCTGGTATTACTGATGCTGCAAAAACTTTGAAGGAGTATATCAGGTACAATACTCCTGAGTTTGATGGGACATCTACTGATCCTGCAGTTGCTGAGAGATGGATCACTAGAGTAGAGAGGGTACTTGAATTTATTAAATGTCCGGATCATTTGAAGGTCCACTGTGGGACCTATTCTTTGGTAGATGACGCTTTATACTGGTGGAAGGGTTTATTTCGTACTCTCAGCCCTGAGTTGCAGGTTAGTTGGGAGATGTTCAGGGAAAAGTTTTTCAAAAAATACTATCCAGAGGATACTCGTGATCAGTTAGAGATACAGTTTCTCACACTCAGACAGGATGATAGGTCTGTTGTGGAGTATGAGAGGGAGTTTGACAGGTTGTCAAAATTTGCTACTAAACATGTTACTGATCCGGAGGACAAAAGAAAGAGGTTTATTGTGGGTCTGAGGGCAGGTACGAGCTTTGCGGCCTGCTACTTATGCCGATGCCTTGAATGCTGCTTTAGCATTGGATATTGGGGATTCAGAGAAAAAGGCCTTTGAGATTGCTGCACAGGCTTCTTCTCAGAAGAGGAAGGCTGTTGATGACCTTCCAAGTCGAGGAACACAATCACATAAACAGGTCCTCGTTTACCCTACTGTCATAATTGTACTGAGTATCACCTAGGTCCATGTACGGTGATGAGGTGCTTTCAGTGTGGACAGACCGGACATATTAGACCTTTCTGCCCTAGTTTACAGACACCACAGCTGAGTGGGGGTCAGGGTCAGAGTTCAGGTCAGGGTCAGGGTCAGGGTCGAGGACAGAGTCAGGATAATCTCAATCAAACACGACAGCATGCCCGTGTCATTGCCACCACTCGAGATGATGCTGAGGCATCTGGTACTGTTGCTATAGGTACCTTGTCAGTGTTATGACACTCTCTTTATTTACCTGATAATCGTGTTTATGAACGTTTATATTTTATTAAGTGGTTTTGAATGCTAGCTAGTCAATAGAAAGAGACGGAAGTTGTGATTCTAGCATCCGAACCAAAGTGTTGAGTAACATAGTGAGCAACTTGGTCAAGGTACTGTAAAAAGAACCAAGTGCTGACGGAGTTTACATGGGAACGTGGGGACAAAATGCAGTCTAAGTACCCTCGCTTTTCACTTAATAAGTGTGCTTTTCGAGGACGAAAAGTCTTTTAAGGAGGGTAGACTGTAACGTCCCGTTATTTTGAAGTGAAATTTTTTTTTATTTTATTATTTATTTACATTTTATTATTTTAAATAATTAATCAATTTAATTTTAATTAAAGTTTTTAAGATTAGTTTAAATTTAGTAATATCGATTTTAGTAGTTACTTTCGTCCGAAATTCTTTTAATCGTTTTCATACTTTAAAATCGTTTCGGTGACATTAATAATTATTAACGGGCCAATTAATAATTATTAATCACCTTTAGATTTTTTTAAGATCATCGGGTTTCGTATTTTAAATCGAATTATTTAAAAGGGACGTATACGTCATTTTCCAATTTCTTAAAAATCACTATTCATCTTCCTCATCTTTAAAAGTCAATTTTTGGTCAAAAACATCAAATGCATCTCATTTTTTTTCCTCCAAACCCGTAGCTTAGAGAGGAGGAAAAGGGGAGAGAAAGAAATCGTCGCCCCGGCTTCGTTTCTCATCCGTTTTACGTGATTTCGGATGCGTTGGAAAGCTCTCGCCGAGACCTTTCTACCCATCCTATCAATCGAGGTTTTTGCTAGTTTTCTCGAGGCCTTAAGGTATGACAAAGTTTCTAAAATTTGATGTGAATAGTATTTTAATGGAGGTTTTGAGTTGAAATCTTCAAATTCACACCCCGAAGCTTGAAGATTTCAATCGAGGGAGTCGTTTCATGTGATTTTAGAGACTTCCCTAAACCCTAAATTCAAGTTTGAGTTGAAAACCCGTCCCGTGTTAATTTCTCTCACTTGACCAAGATTAGGGTGTTTGGTTTGCTATGATTTTACGTTTTACTTAATTTTTCGGAAATCGATTATTATGTAAAACCCTAAAATATCGTGACCCACTGTTATCTCGACTTTCAAAGTGTCTTTGATCAACCCAAATCATCTCAAAAGTGCATAAAAGACGGAAAACCGAACCCGAATCCTCTTTTCCTTGTTGGGCCGTGGGTCCCTTGGGGGTTAATTTTGGGGTTTTCGTCGTTTTATGTGTTTAGATATCGTTTGCTCGATTTTCGGATAATTAATGGTTGTTAGTTGTAATTGTTATGTAGGTTGGTGATCGTTTGTTTAACTTGGACTCCGGCATCTTGGAAGCTTAGATTTCACATCTAAGGTGAGTTTAAAATGGAAGTTAGCAATTTTATGAATTATGTTTCATTACGTTATTGTTTATCGAGGTTAAGAGGGGAACTAACTTCCGGAAGTTATACTTGGTTGGAGACTTTAACTCGGATGTGAGTGGAGTGTTTTTTTATGTATTTATGGTCTTGGAAGTAAAAGAGGATTTATGAGTGGTTTGGAAGTCTTGTGAGGTAATTTGGGAGACTTTAGATGAAAGTGAATGACTAAGGAACAGTTAAAGTGGCTTAGAAATTACACTTGAGTGTTGACTCGTGTAATTCAAGCGGTTTATGTTCTTAGTAGTTTAGTGGAACTTTATCTAACCTACTAGGGAGCTTGACGGATTCTATATGGCACATGATAGTATGTGATACGCTCCATACGGTATCATGGTGCGAGGTTATGTGATACGGCACATGATAGTATGTGATACGCTCCATACGGTATCATGATGCGAGGTTATGTGATACGGCACATGATAGTATGTGATACGCTCCATACGGTATCATGATGCGAGGTTATGTGATACGGCACATGATAGTATGTGATACGCTCCATACGGTATCATGGCACGATGATTTGTGATATGGTGAAATTCCTGATATCCGATATGGTGAAACTCCTGATATCCGATATGGTGAAATTCCTGATATCCGATATGGTGAAACTCCTGATATCCGATATGGTGAAATTCCTGATATCCGATATGGTGAAACTCCTGATATCCGATATGGTGAAATTCCTGATATCCGATATGGTGAAATTCCTGATATCCGATATGGTGAAATTCCTGATATCCGATATGGTGAAATTCCGGATATCCGATATGGTGAAATTCCTGATATCTATATGGTGAAATTCCTGATATCTATATGGTGAAATTCCTGATATCCGATGTAATGAGAGTCACGATGGTTTGTGATATGGTACACGATGGTATGTTGACTTTGGTCCATACGGCATTATGATACGATGAGAGATAGTTAATAATGCAATTTCATAATCTTTAGACTTGTATAGTAAGACTTAGTAATAACGGGTACTTTTACTTTAAGTCTTGATATCGTTACTTTTTAGAAAGTATATTATGTATGTTGTTTATGTGTGAAATTTGGAATGTGGAATGGGTAGTAAAAGTGAAATCAAGGCCTTTGGACACGATTTCCGGCATGAAATGTTGTTCATAGGATTACTTGCTTTCATTTTACTCTCACTAGCATTTTTATGCTAATGTTGCTACAATTACAACTTTTTCGGGTAAGACACGTGGTAAAGGACGAGGTAGAGGAGGTGGCGCTGTGTGACTACTCGAGACAATGAACGGACAAGTACATAAATGGTTTTGGGTGAAGCATCTTTGAATGCTCATGAACGTTGCATCACTTCCATTTTGTTATATTTTGAGCTCGATGGAGCGTTTGTATATATGTTTTGTACTTTAAACTTCCTTTAGCATTTACATCATATCATGGAAGGTGCAATCTAGTTTTATTGCTTTTTCTGGAAAATTGGTTTGTAAACAGGTTTTGGTTTATCCGAATTTTAAACGGACCCATGCCGTTTTTCTGTAAAATCTAGATTTCCGCTGCGCATTTGTTTTAATGGATTTTATGAAAAATCGGGTCGTTACAGCTATCTGTTGTTTTTTTTTAGGTAACAATGGACCGAGAGGTGGCGGTTGATGAAGTGGAAGAGATGAGGGTTCATGTCATATCGGCGCCGGTTTTATTTATTCATTAATATTTATGAATAATATACATATTTTACTTGGGCTTTTATTTGGTCATTAGAACTTTATTTTATGATTTTGAGTTGTCGAATTTGAGGTTATGTTTTTGGATTACTGTTTTGTTTTCAAAGTTTGAACTCCGGAGTTTATGTTTTGATTTAAGCATTTATTGATTTGACAGTTTGCATGTTTTCAATAAAGATCATTTATTGAGTCTTCCTCTGTTTTAAATACGTTTGTTTAATACTCTGAAAAGTCGGGTCTTTACACTAAATATTAATTAATTAAATAAATAAATAAATATTTAATTATTTAATTAAATAATTAAAATAAATAAATAAATAAATTTATATAAAATAAATTAAAATAAAAATAATATTTACAAATTAAATAATTTAATTTAAACAATAAAATAAAAATAATAATATTTACAATTAAATTACATTGGCGACCACCTGGTCGCAATTTATAAAATATAAAACGACCAGATGGTCACAATTTATACGACCAGATGGTCGCCTTAGGCTGATGCTCAAACTACTCAATGGTCACTGAAGAAGGTGGCCATTTGGTCACTAATATAAACGACCATGTGGTCACCTTTTTTATGGACCAATTGGTCACTTGTCTACAACTTAAATTACGACCAGGTGGACACTATTTTACGCGACTGTCTGGTCGTTTTTTCAAGTGTTGACTTTTTTGCAACCAAACACGTTTGGTCGTATTTTGGTGACCACTTGGACGCACAAATATCCTGGACGACCAGCTTTTTTGCTACGCCAGGTTTGGTCACTTTTCTTGTCGTTTTTACCTTAAAAACGACCGTCTGGTCGCAATTCGTCTTCTTTTTTTTGTAGTGGTAGCTCCATCCTCGGTATGCGCCCAAAAAAGTCAATGGTACTACTTGCAAAATAAAATGTTGCCCTTCAACCTATTTACATGAAAAGTAAATAAGGTGTGAGAATACCATGAGTTGTAAACTTAGTAAATTAAACCTCTAGATAAATTACAAACAACTCCCAACAATAAATGTGGATATTAGTCCAATTCAATTCCCAATAAAATAACTTACTAGGTACTTAGCCTACAAATTTACCAACTAACTTCAAGAACCAAGGAGTCATAGTGGGGTATAAATCCACCGTTAACTCTCATTTGTACATAGGTATCATAGTGTAACACACGACCACTCATGATATGGGACGCCATTATATCGAGGTTATGTGATATGATGATAAATCGAGTTCATGAGCATCCCAACTTGTTTGTTGTGGAAACGGAAAGATATGCTTATCTCTTGTACAAGTGTAATGATTTTGAAATGTAATACTTTATGTGGTTCGTTGTGTGTTTGAGATTGGGAATATGATTGATAACATGCCTAGGATGTATTGGGAGTATAGAATGGGTAGTAACGAGCATGTTAGGCCTTTGGACGTAATTTATTATATGGAATTCGGTCCATAAGATTACTTGCCTCCGTTTTACTCTCACTAATATTTTTAGGCTAATGTTGCTACAATTATTACTTTTCAGGTACTCCACGTGGTAGAGAGCGTGGTAAGAGAGATGGTGAAGCTTGATCGAGGAGCGATGACATTTGGACATGGACATGGACATAGATTTTTTAGCATTCTATGAATCATTGACATTAATATTTTCATTTTTGTTCTAATTTATTTCCCTTTTAAGATATTTGGTATTTTGGGCTCATGAGAGCACTTTGGACTTGTTTCTTTTATGTTTATATGTTTTCATTTTGAATTTATTTATAAAAAGCATATGCGCATTTCCACTTTTTTGTCAGGTTGTGAAAAATGTACTACATGTTATGGGATAGTCAAAGTTATAAACATTATCATGCCCTTTTTTTAAAAATTAAGTCTTTTGCGGTGTCTTTTGGTTTTAAATAAATTAAAAGGAGTTGGGTCATTACATGTCCACTTGAAGTTCTGCTCCTGAGTCCATTAACGCGCACTAGCACCAGCACCACGACCTCGACCGCGATTAACACCTGGAAACATAAGTTATCAAATGAGTATATAAAGAATTAGGTATTTTTAAACTGTGGTTGAACATTCTGCTCTATGCCCTTGCATACTTCCATTATCCTTCCTCAATTCATAATGCCATTGCACATTCATCCTTCACATTTCCATTATACCATTACATACTATCAAACTCGTTATGTCATTAAGCAATATTAAATTGTTATGCCATTGCATACTATCAACTCTTTATGCCATTGCATACTCAATTAACCGGGTATCTCACGAATAACCTCGATAAACACGATATAACTTCTCTCAACCTCTCGCTTTCATTCACAATTCGCATAGTTAAGATATATATAGTCAATTTACAAAACTAAAACTATCATAGTTCAAGGCAAGAATATAAACAATTATATGCTTACAGTCAAGTGATAACAATCAAAGATCATAAGAGTTAATGATTTCTAAATCCTACAAATTACATGGAATTTCTAAATCGAAACTCTTAGATCAATTCAAGTAAAGCATCTAGGCTATGATAGTAAACAAGTTTATGTTCCATTTTACATTTAGTGTTTAGCATGCTAACAAATCAAACATTTTATACTTTATAACATTCATTATAATTTCTATTAAGTGTTTAAACTCCATTTACATGCTTATGTGATAGTTCCACTACAAAAAAAAAAGTCAATTTGCTACTAGCAATTTGCGACCAACAGGTCGTTTTTATTGTAGAATGCGACCAAAAAAGCGACCAACATGGTGGTGGCGAAAGCTGGTCATTCCGGCATTTTATGCGACTGTATAGTCACAAAAATACGACCAATCATGTTTGGTCGCAAAAAAGTCAACATTTTGAAAAAACGACCAGTTGGTCATTTAAAAATGTGACCATCTAGTCGTAATTTAAGTTGAAAATAAATGACCAGTTGGTCACATGAAATAGTGACCACGTGGTCGTTTTTATAAGGGACTAAATGATCACTTGTGGACTCAGACAAAATGCGACCAGATGGTCGTTTGTTTAGGGATAAAATACGACCATATGGTCGTATTTAATAAATATTTTTTTTAATTATTTAATTAATATTAAAATTATTATTTATGTATTTAATTAATATTAAAATTATTTATTTATTTAATTAATATTAAAATTATTATTTATTTATTTAATTAATATTAAAATTATTATTTATTTATTTAATTACTATTAAAATTATTATTTATTTATTTAATTAATATTAAAATTATTATTTATTTATTTAATTACTATTAAAATTATTATTTATTTATTTAATTACTATTAAAATATAATAATAAAAAATTGGAATTAAAATAAAATATATATAAATGAAATATTCAAAAATTGTTCTATACAAAAGAAATGATCCTAGAACTACTACGGAGGGGCGGGGGGGTGGAGGAGGCGGCATCGATGATGAATGGCCACCGTCTAGGGATCTAAAGTACGTGGCCAAAGATGTTGCGACCTGGGCCTCGACCCCTGCCTGCATGTCCGCCTCAATCGCAGCGACTCGAGAAACGAACTCGTCGCTCATAGCATCTATGTCGGTGTGAAGCTGCTGAACCTCCCCGCGTAGCTGCTGCTCAACCGGAGAAGGGCCGGAGCTAGTGATCGCTCCGCTCTGCTGAGGCCGAGGCACATCTGTGTAATGGTGTCGCCTGTATGAGCCGAGTCCAGGAACTGATCCATCAGGCCGAACCCCTCCAGCAGCCTCCAAGAACGCCTCTCTACGGTCTTTCTGAGTCGGTTGTGAGTCTGGTGTGGGCAACCGTTGACTCAACGACTCCTTGAAACGTTCCTAAACATTTAAAATTCAGAAAATAAAATAGTTAATATATAAGTTAGAAAAAATTGTAAAGAAAAAATAATAACTGAAAAAATTATTAAATACCTGAACTTCTTTTGCCTTCCCGTCGACGATCGTCCCGTCCTTCTTTGTGTGAAGAACCAGGTACAGCTCATCGGGTGGGACAAGGCGACCGTGCTTCGCAACCTAAAAATATTAGAGATTGAAGAAGAAAAAATAATAAATTAATAACTAATTTAAAAAATAAAACAAGAAAAAATACGAAAAAACAAAAAAAACAACAAAAAATTACCAATCGACGATGGTGGTCGTCGTGGGTCCGGGTCCCGCCTGGGTGTTTAGTGGCATTCTTTTCGCTGTTGGCCTTATTCCTGCTTGATACTTCCTTGCCCTCGCGAGTGTTCAAGCTCGCGATAAGCCGCGCGTGGTCCTCCTCTCTCAACCACACGGGGCGGTTTGCTGCTTGCTTTCTTCAGGCCCGGTAAATGAGGTCCTTGAATCGATCCCGAACGTGATTGTCCCATAGGGGGAACAATGTACCGTCTGTGATATCGGGATCTACAAACGGAAACTTGCCCTGAAAAAATTGAAATGAGAAATTGTTAAAGTAATAAAGTAATAAATTTATTTTTAAAAATTTCAAAATTAATTAATTATAAAAATAAATTATGTTTTTTACCTTCCAATTGTCGTACATCCGACGTTTCTCTATCGTCAGAATCTTCTACCAGCGAAGCTCCCTGGGTAGAGGCATACTTTAGAGGACCTCGCAAAACCTTTTTGAAACGGTTGTATGCGGCTGTACTCTGCAAAAAAACATAAAAATTATTGTGCAATTAGAAACTATTAGTTAAAAAAAAACACTATTAAAAATGTTTAAAGATTTTAAAAGTAAGTAATTAAAACAATAAACAAAATTACTTACGTATTCTCTTCAATCCGAAGGGTATAGTCTGCGGCCCGAGGAGGATGCATGCCTGAAGTGGAGGGTCCCGGTGGATCGAGCTATGATGCAGACCTTGATGCTCCCGCAGAAGTCGTTGCCTGGGAGTCATGCGCCAATCGTGGTGTCGCAGGCTAGGTCTCAGGGACTCCATCATAGAGAGTGGCAGCAACTCCAGGCTCGTAATCGAAGAGGAGGCCATCCAACTCCTCTGTAATCATGTCCGCACAGGGGCAGCGACAGTAGGCGGCTGTGGAGTCCCCTTGTCAATCTCGTCGCAAGGCTCGTCTGACTGGGGAGGACGTCGTCTACCCGTCATAATCCTACAACTAAACTAAACTAATTTAATACTAATTAAGTAATTAAAATAATGAAATAAATTAAATTAAGTAAATTAATTAATTAATGAAATAATCTGAATTAAATTGATTAAATAATGTAAATTAAACTAACATAAATTAATTAACGAATTTAAAATAAACTAATTAATTAATTTGAATTAAAGTAAATTAAAATTAGATTAATTGAACTAAAATGAATTAATTAAAGTAAACTAAGTAATGAAGAATTAAACTAAAATTAATTAAATTAAAGTAAATTAAGTAATGAAGAATTAAACTAAATTAGATTAATTAAACTAAAATTAATTTAATTAAAAATAAAATAAACTAAGCTAATTAATTAAATTAAAGTAAACTAAAATTAGCTTAAGTGAACTAAGTAATTAATTAAAGTAAACTAAGTAATGAAGATTTCAACTATTAGATTAAATTAAACTAAAATTAATTAAATTTAACTAACATTAATTAATAAAAACTAAACTAAACTAATTAATTAAATTAAAATTAGATTAATTGAACTAAAATTTATTAATTAATTAAAGTAAACGAAATTAGATTAATTAACCTTAAGTAAACTAATTACTTAATTAAACTAAATTACATTAATTAAACTAAAATTAATTAAATTAACAACATTAAACTAAACTAATTAATTAATTAAAGTAAACTAAAATTAGATGAATTAAACTAAAGTAAACTAAGTAATTAATTACACTAAATTAAATTCATTAAACTACAACTAATGAAATTAACAAAATTAAACTAAACTAATTAATTCAAACTAAGTAAACTAAATTTAAACTTAAACTAAAACTAAAACTAAAACTAACTTAAAACTTAAAATCTATACACAAACTAACCTCGTAATAGAAACTAGGATTGGAGGTTTAGGGTTTTTAGGTTTAGAGTAGGAACGGGGAATGGGAACGGGGAAACAATAACGGGGAACGGAACGGGAGAAAGAGAGAAAAGAAAGAAAAGAGAGAAAGAAAAAAGGAAAGGAAAAAGAAGAAACGGGGGAAGGAAATTGATCTGAATTTAAATCAGATTTAGCGACCATGTAATCTGTAACGTCCCGTTACTTTTGGGGGTAATTTTTTTTATTTTATTTTATTTTATTTATTTACTTTAATTAAAGTATTTAAGGTTAATTTAAAAAAATTAGTGATTTCGATTTTAGTAGCTATTTTCGTCCTCGAAAATCATTTAAATCGTTTTAATACTTTAAAATTGTTTCGGTGACATTAATAATTATTAATGGGCCAATTAATAATTATTAATCACCTTTAGATTTATTTAAGAGCTTCGGGTTTCGTTTTATAAGTCAAAAGTCATAAAAGGACGCAACCGTCATTTCCAATTTCTCAAAATATCTAAAATTACTATACACTTCTTCTTTAAATATCAAAGTTGACTTGAGTTGACCAAGCATTCATTTTTTTTCTTCCTCCTTCTTCTCCAAGCCGTGGGCATCAATGGGGGATTGGGTGAGTTTTTCTTTTCTTCGTTTCTCATTCATTTCTCGATGGATCGGCTTGATTTCGGTTGCGTTGGATTGGTAGGGACGAGGGCTACCTATCCAACCTACCTTTTCGGAGTTTCCCGTTCTCTAAGGGAAGTCCCAAAAAGTAAGTTTTCAAAACGTTTTAGTTGGTTTTGTTCGTTTTTTTATTATAAATGAGTTTTGAAGTTGAAATCATGAATTTCTATCATGGAATTTGACGATTTTGAGCTCGGATTTTCGAAAAACACTATTCATCCGAAAACACTATTCATCCGAAAACACTATTCACCCGAAATTGCACACTTGTTCGCATATTAGTTATGAGTTGTAATATGTTGTGCAATTGGTGAATTGTAGGTGCGATTGCTCGGTTGTTGTTTCGTGGAAAGTGGAGATTTAGAGTTATTTGGCTAAGGTGAGTTTAAAAGGGAAGTTAGTACTTTTATGAATTTAGTTTCGTTATGTTATTGTTTATCGATGTAAAGAGGGTGATAACTTCTTAGGATTAAGTTTTGGTTGGAGACTTTGATTCGGAAGTGTGTGTGAGAAAGTTTGGATTTATGGTTAGTTCGATGATTAGAGAACATCGGAGAGGTTTGGAAGTATGGTAATGTGATTTGGAGATGTTAGATGAAAGTGGAATGGAAGTTACTTTGATGGTTTTGGAAGTTACTTTGATTGATTTGAAAGTTACTTTGATGGATTTGGAAGTAAAGTAATTAGAAGATGCACTTGAGTAGTAACTCGTGTAATCTAGTTGGTTAGGTTTCTAATTAACTTAGTAGAATTCTTTGGAGTTTAGCTAACTTTTGGGGACCTACGACACATTGATTCTGCACGTGATAGTATGTGATTTTGATCCATATGTAATCATGGTGAGATGATTTGTGGTGACCTTAGGCACATTGATTCACACATGGTAGTATGTTGATTTGGTCCATACGTATCATGGTGTGATGATTTGTGGGTACCTTGAGCACTTTGATTCTGCACATGATAGTCTGTGATTTTGATCCATATGTAATCATGGTGAGATGATTAGTGGGATAGTACATGGTAGTATGTGATTTTGATCCATATGTAACCATGGTACTATGGTTTGTAACTAGTTCATGGTAGTATGTGATTTTGATCCATATGTAACCATGGTACTATAATTTGTGATACGGCACATGATAGTATGTGATACGCTCCATACGGTATCATGGTGCGATGATATCTATATGGTGAAATTCCTGATATCTATATGGTGAAATTCCTGATATCTATATGGTGAAATTCAAGATACCTATATGGTGAAATTCCTGATATCTATATGGTGAAATTCCTGATATCTATATGGTGAAATTCCTGATACCTATATGGTCAAATTCCTGATATCTATATGGTGAAATTCCTGATATCCGATATGGTGAAAGTCCTGATATTCGATGATTTGTGATATGGTACATGGTAGTATGTTGATTCGGATCCATACGGTACCATGGTACTATAATTGTGATATGGCACATGATAGTATGTTGATTCGGATCCATACGTATCATGGTGCGATGATTTGTGATATGGCACATGATAGTATGTTGATTCGGATCCATACGTATCATGGTGCGATGATTTGTGATATGGTACATGATAGTATGTTGACTTGATTGCATACGGTATCATGGTACGGTAACTTGAGACATGGTACGACCGTATGTGGTATGTTGATTTCGATCCATACAATAGCACGATACGATGAAACTTGTTTGGTAATAAAGATAGTTAATGTTACCTTTACATATTCTTTAGAATTGTGTAGTAAGACTTAGTAGTGAATGTTACTTTACTTTAAGTCTTTATATCTATCTCTTGGTAATGAATGATGAATACTGGTAATATATGACTATCGAATGATTGTATGGAAATTGGAAGTGTGGATGTGGGTAGTATTGAGCATTATAGGCCTTTGGACACGATTTCGGTTATGAGATTTTGTTCATAGGATTACTTGCTTTCGTTTTACTCTCACTAGCATGTTATGCTAATGGTGCTACACTTACAAATTTTCAGGTAAACCTTGAGCTAAGAAGCGTGGTAGAGGAGGTGGAGCTGCGTGACTAGTCGAGATGGTGTATGGACAATATTAAGAACTCATTTTGGTTTAGCATTCATTGAATGCTAGTAAATTATTCCATCTTTACATACTTATGTCTTTTTGAGCCCGAAAGGGTATTTGTGTAAAATATGTGTATGTTTTATGATTTAAATATCTTTTGGAATACGCATTCCCGATTTATCGCTTTTTCTGGAATTTGGGTTGTAAAACAAGTTTTGGCTATTCGATTTTTAAACGAACCCACGCCGTTTTTCTTTAAAAGTCGAGTCTTCCGCTGTGCATTTGAATTTAAAGGATTTAACGGGTTCGGGTCGTTACATAATCATGACCAGAAACGAAAGGTCGCACGTGTTGGGGAAATTACGACCACTTGGTCGTATTTTTATACATATTTGCGACCACCTAGTAGCATTTTTTGAAAAAGTGACCATCAGTCGCCAATTTGCCATTATTCAGAATAGCTGTCATATCACGCGTCCCATCAAATATTGCGACCATCTGATCGCAATAATGAAATTCATCGCCAAATATTGCGACCAGAAGGTCATAATATTTAAATTCACCGCCATAAATTTCATGAAAATTTAAATTTACCGCTCAGATTTGCGACCAGATGGTCGTAATTTAACTTATATTTTTTGAAAGACATAATTCTACTTTTCAAAAATGCGACCAACTGGTCGCCTTTCCCTTCTAAATTACTACCATATGGTCACCTTTTGTGTTAAATTGAGACCATACGGTCGCAAATATTAATATATATTTTTTTTATCATTCATTAAAGAAATAATTTTAATAAACACATACACAGTGAATAATAAAGGTACAAAATGTCTCATTCATCATCCTTAGTTTCTTCGGTCGTCGCTTCTTATTCTTCTTCTTTCTTCTATTTCTTCGTCGGATTCATCGTCTCAAAGAAGTCCCTCACATAAAGTCTTCTTCTTCTTCTGTTTCTTCATCGGATTTATCGTCTCGAATAAATTCAGCATTAATGTCACGTGCGTGAGAAGTGGAAGCATTTGTATCATCATCATGAAATGTTACTGTTCCATCGTTCAAAGGACGAACAATACTTGCATTCTAACCATCGTCAATTGCACGACATCTTATCTCATCTTCTTGAAAAGCAACAGCTCCCTCTGTAGGGTCGTCTTTCTCGAACAAGTTTTCTTCTACCTGGCGTGGTTTAACTTTACAAACAACTAACCAATCTGTCAGATCTCGTCTATTAATCGGATAGTTCAGGTAATAAACTTGAATCGCTTGTGAAGCCAGGACAAACCTATCAGCGGTGCCCATATGCTTAGACTTGTTTACCTCAACGATTTGTAAATGATCAAGCTTACGAACTCTGCCTCGTCTGGTTGTCTGGAACCAAGTGCAGTTGAACAGAACAATGCGTTTTAGCGTCGGACTTGCGTATTGAATCTCAAGAATCTCATCGATTACTCCGTAGTAATCATCTTCGTTTGTGCCAAACACATGACATTTTATGCAAACACTATTGTTGTTTGTTGCCCATTTAACTGAATGTGCCTTCGTTTGAAATCTGTAACCGTTACCGACGTATCCAGTATACGACCTTGCAATCCGTCCAGGTCCCTTTGCCAAAGAAATTATACGAAGATCATCTACTGGTAATGTAGGGGAGTCAACCTGTCATTGTTCACATACATTAATGTAAGGAAGATAGTAATTTTTTCAACAATTGCCACAATTTTTTTGAGAATTCAAAATAACTCACGTATGCACTGAACCAAGAACGAAACTCTTTGTCGATTATTGACCCCTCCTCAATAGCTGTATGACCAACTCGTGTCATTTGAACGTATATGTTTAGAAATAATCTGTATGTTACAAAAATAGTTAGCAAATAGTTTGTAATTGTTTATGCGATGAAACAACGTTAAGTTACGAACTTACTCTATGTAAGGCTCGATCTCTGCGCAGTTGCATAACACATATGTCTGCATTACGTGATACTCAAAATCGGTCAACGGCCTACGCACTGATCTTCCAACTGTCATGCCAGGTTCGGTAAAAATCGACATGTCGTTTATGTCAACACCTTCAAGTAAATTTTTGACAATGTTTCGTTTCGCTAGTCGAAACTGCTCTGCAATGTGTTGGTCAAAGTAGTATGAACAAAATGTTGTAGTCTCTTGTGTCAGGTACGCACTACAGATAGATCATTCTACTCTTGCTTTATTTCCGACCGTTTTTTCAACCGACGTAAGTACCTGTAGGTAGGTAGAATGTGTAGAAAACATTTACATTCGATATCACTATACTTTATACGTGTACATTATAAATTAACTGTGCTTAACTTTCAAATGGGTACATCCAGCGGTAATGTACCGGACCCCTAAGAATGTCTCGTATGGAAGATGCACTGGAAGATGCTCCATTGAGTCAAAAAAGCCAGGTGGGAACATTCGCTCCAACTTACAGATAATAACAGCGATCTCTGAACTCATTGAAGCGACAATATCTTCAGTCAGCTCTGTACATGTCAAGTCCCTGAAAAAAACACTCAACTGTGCAAGCGGCTCCCAATGTCTATTCTCTAGGAACGGTTTGAACACGACAGACATCAATCGTTGCATGAATACATGACAGTCGTGGCTTTTCATCCTGAACATGATATGCGTTTGACTGTCTATACACCGACTCAAATTTGAAATGTATCCGTCCGGGAATTTGATGGATTTGATCCACTTAAATAATGTTTTCTTTTCATCTGTCGCCAACATGTATTTTGCTTTTGCGTAACTATCATTGTCGTTAGGCTCCAACTCAGGACCGTGACATATTTCCCGTATATCATAACGTGCCTTTAGATTGTCCTTCGTTTTTCCCGGAACGTTCAAAATCGAATTGAAAATGTTGTCGAAGAAATTCTTCTCGATATGCATTACATCCAGATTGTGTCTAATCAGTAGATCTTCCCAATACGGTAGATCTCAAAAAATACTCCGTTTCTTCCAACCCGTGTTTTTCCAAACCGCATTGTTTGCATTCTCTGCACCGTCCACTGTAATCTTCTGCATCCCTATAGCATCTATACTGTGAAGAATATGCCTTCCACTATACATTGTCGGGGGGTATCGTTTCTTACTCGTTGACCCTTCTTCCAGTCAATGCCGTTTGAACGGAAAGTATGATTCAATGGTAAAAATCGACGGTGACAATCAAACCAACAAGTTTTCTGACCGTTTCTGAGGTAAAATACATATGTGTCTAGCAGGCAATGTGGACATGCGTATTTTCCCACCGTACTCCATCCTTTAAGAGGAGGAGATTGAGGTTCACACAATTAACTACACTGACTAAGGAAAGCAATAACAAAAGCTAAACACATACTCAAAAATGTATATGAAAGCAATTAAATATCAACATACCTGACAACATTGAATACGCAGGGAAGTCACTGTCGTCTAGATTAACGCGGCGCGCATCAAGAAATTTTATTTCTTCGAAATGCCGTACGTCATAACACCGTCAGTCCATAACCTTTTCAACTCTGCAATAAGTGGTTGCAAATACACATCCAGTTTCTGTTTTGGACTTTTCGGCCCAGGTATGATCACTGTTAGAAAAATCACCGGGTCTCGCATGCACATCGAGGAAGGCAAGTTATACGGGGTTACCATGACTGGCCAAACTGAATATTGTGCCCTGGATGCCCCGAACGGGTTAAAGCCATCCGTGCATAAGTCCAATCTGACGTTTCTCGGATCTTGTGCAAAATTCGGATGACAATTATTTAAATGCTTCCATGCCGCAACATCTGAGGGATGTCTCATAACACCTTCATCCTGTGAATGCTCGTGATGCCATCTCATGTGCGAGGCTGTCACATCCGATGCATACAACCATTGCAGACGTGGGGTCAGCGATAAATAGAACATGCTGGCGTACGGAATGAGGTTGTGTTTCCCTTGTTTATATCTTGGAAGAAAACAGAATTTGCAGTGATGCAGGTCCTCATCCACATCCTAGTAAAGCATGCATCCGTTCCGACACGAATCTATTTTCACCACGGGTAAGCCAAGTCCCTCCACTAGCTTTTTCGTGTCGTACAAACTGTTGGGCATAATATTTTCTTCTGGAGCGCATTGACAAAACCACGATGCAATCGAATCAAATCCTCTAGCAGGTATGTTGTACTGCGCCTTTATATTTAAAAGTTTTGTGCCAGCAGCAAGTTGACTTACCTGATACGCATCGTACAATGATCGGCTGGCTGTCTTTAGCATCTCGTGCCTCTTACGTGCTTTCCAGATTCATTTCCTCTTTAACAACCCGTTCATCTTCGTCTACATTTAAACTTTCACGGAAATTTTCATTGCCCCCATACCCCGCACCATCAAGTATCATGTACTTCATCTGACTATACTCTTGTTCATCATTCCGTTCTTTAGCAACAACCTCTACATTCAAGCTGCTACCTTTGTATCGTCTCAATTCATGTGATGCAGCGTCGAACATTTCCTTTGTTTCCCCCTGAAACACCCAGTGGTAATAATTCTGCACAAATCCCCGACTATAAAGATGAACCTTGAAATCTGTAACCGGTATAATTCTCCTGTTGTCGCATGTCCTGCACGGGCAATGTAGTTTTCAACCATACTTTTCATAATAGACAGTTGTCATGCAAAACTCAACAAACTGTTCAACCCCAGCCACGAACTCATCGTTTAAATACCCGTCTATCAAACGAACATACATCCACTCTCTCATTTTCTTTTTTCTCAATGATAACAAACAATGGGAGGAATGTGTTTTATAATGGACTCAAAGCAATTTTATGATATCAATTGAAACCCTAAGTTAAAAACAATTTACTTTGAAATTGCAAACCTAATTCATCCATTTTTGCTCAAATCCTTTTAAATTCCTTCAATCCATAAAGCTTAGAACCCATTAGAGAGAAACCCCCCAAAATCAAACCAAACCCTAGAATAAAACTTACAATTTTGAGGTGGTTAAGAAAGGAAAATTGAGAAATTGTTCCTTGAATCTTATTCTTCTTGCAAATCTATTCAAGTTTGGCATTGGAATGAATGAAATTAGTGAAAAAGCAAGAAAACTCCAATGGCTTCTTCTTCTTATCATGGCCGAGAGAGGGAGAGAAGAAAAGTGAGTTGAATTTTGTTTGTTCTAATGAAGAAGAAGCAAAAAAAAAAAACTATAAATACCACTCTGTTAATTTTTATTTATCCACTTTTAAATACTATTAAGGTGCATGGCCCAATGCATCTGCCTTCTAGTCCAATTCCCTTCCTTTCTCACAATTTAACCCTTCCCCGCTAACTCATCTAAAGTTTAAACACTTCCTAACCTTGGTCCAAAACCAACCATGGTTAAACTCTAACTCAATCATGGTTAACTAACCCAACTTATGTAAATAAAATAAATCAAAATTTTCCTAAAGCACAAAATGACGAACAATTCATAATATAAACTCTAAAATTATTTTTAATTTTAAATAATTATTTTTAATTAATCTTCAAAATTTCTAATTCCCCTTACATATAATGTTATTCCTTAGTATCAACTTTCATGTGTTTTGCATTAACATATTGACGATTGCATGTAATTAAAATAATAACAAAGGGAATGAACTACAAATGAAAGAAGGTTTATTGCAATGTCTAGAAAAGGAAATTCAAACCATTTTCTTTTTCTCGATGGTATATCTATTATTTCTTTTTTGAAAAGACATTTATAATGGAAAAAATTTGTGAATTAATGATTGTGAATTAATGATTGAGGGTTTAGAGTTTAGAAGCGAATAGTAATTAAATTAAGCCAAATTCAATCTCTAATTAGACTTTAGAAGTCTGGGGTGTAAGTCAAAACCGATCACAGCAACCAAATCGAATCGATCAGTTTAGTTTTATATAAATATAAAAATTAAAAATCTATTGATTCAATTTGGTTTGTTTCCATTGATTAAGATTAAGTTCAATTTGTTAGATACATGACGGTTTGGCTTTTCAAATTTTAATTTTATCTTTAATTTTTCAACTAATTAGTCTTTTACAACATAAATCTTTTTCGAAATATTTTTTGTTTTATTAATTTTTCAATTATTAAACATATTATTAGGTTCTTTTTAAAATTTAAAAATTATTGCGTTTGCTCTTAACAGATTTTTAAAAATACTATGCCCTTAATAATTCAATAAATTATATTTTGTTGTAGTTGTTCTTTTATCTTAACAAATTTTTTAAAAACCATTTAAGCTTTTTTAATTATTTTAAAATTAAATCGCCATCACCTTATCTAAATCATTTAATATTTGAATACTTAAATATAATTTATCTCGCAAAATTTTTTATAAATCTAAATAAGAATAGTTATTCATTTTAATATCACATTCATTTTCATATGTTATACTTAACTTTTCAACTATTTTGTAATTTAATATTGTGGAAAGCTTGTTTAACAAAATTTACCATTTATTATTCATTAAGGACAAATATTTTAATCTTATTATACAAAAAAAAAAAGACTTAAAATGAGAAAAATCCAAATTATGTGAATGTAGAGGTAAAATTCACCCTGGACCAGGCCCAATGGCAAAAGTCCAAGTCTTGACAGGCCCGACCCGGAATAGAAAATATGGCGCAAAGTGTCCAAGCTGCTTATTCATAGAATGTCTAAAGAGTTGCCGAGACCAAGCTGGAATGTAAAGACTCGAAGATCAGCTCGGACATGTGCAGCACATTGAGCTTGGACAAGTGGAAATTCAAATGATAATTTGATAAGAAGATAAGTCTATCATCTTTCGAATATACCTAGATTAATTGCTTATCTTTGATAGGTGTTATCAAGATCTAACCGTAGATAGAGGGATCATCCTATCTATAAGTCCAATATATAAAGAGCTCATGAAAAACCCAAAACGGTATGTTATTCTTAATCCAGATGAGAGTATATACATTACTTAACTTACAAATCACTTACTTGATTCGTTCGAGACAGTTTGGCAGGCACCACACCGGTGTTTTCTTAATCTTATTTCTCAGGCATTCAAGATCAATAAGAGGCAACACACGTTACTTGTACATAATTGACCGTAGCAGAAATCATCCTCTACATTTTGGTGCCCACCGTGGGGCTACAAGAAAAACATTCATGTAGGCTTCACCAAAGACAACATACAGAGACATGAAGAACATGATAAGCAAACAAGCTCTCGTAGAAAACTCCCCCCAGGTGAGGTGAACGACCTGGAGAATGGAGGGAAAGAACGTAGGACTGAGCCACATCTAGAACTTCCTGCAGTGGCTGTGTGACAACCCGACTCAATATGAAAATAAATAAATAAATAAATGATAAAAGATAATTTTATAAATAGTTCAGAGTAAAATCAATAAATGCGGAAGCCTCTATTAATGACAAATAAAAGATAAAACAAAACGTTTAAATGTGGCGCCAGTTCAAATAATTAAAATCCAAATAAAATGCAGGAGTTTAAATAAATTAAATTAAAATATCTCAAATAACAAAAGAAATGACTAATATGAAAAGTCAAAGGAGAAGATAAAACAAATAAATCCTAAGGCCTCCATGTAGCACCATCCTCGTCATGCGCCTCGAGCTCCAAAATTATTATCGTTACCTGCAAAATTTAAATTTGCAGGGCATTCGAATACCGTGAGTTTTTAGCTCAGTAGATTAATTTCAACTTATATAAGTAAGCTAAATTGAAATCACACCAAATGTAATAATTATTGGATACTAGTCTAAAATCCCAATTCCTCATTTATAATTATATTCAGTAGGTACTGTGACGATCCGTCACTTTTAAATAAATTAAATTAGAAAACACAGCGAAAGTCTTTTATTTTAATAAAAATTGGCGTGATTATGTTTGAAAATAGGCTAGCCAAAAACCTGTTTACATCTTAAATTCAAACATCTAAAAACACAAGGAACATTAAGTTCCTATCAGGAGTTTAAAATGATTTATAATCATAAAAGAAAAGACAATAGCTCTTAAGAGCCATTTACAAATATACAACTCCAAAATTATATAAAGTTCACAAAACCATGTACATGGATTTTACATAACACATAGTCCATCTCGATCATCATCATCCTCTCGATCAAGCGCGCACCAGCTCCTCTTCCACGATCCCAAACATTACCTGAAATATTTGTAATATCATGAGCTAACAACTTAAGCCCAGTGAGAATAATAAGCATAAAAAGTAAAGATAGACCTCAAACTTGCATTTCGATTTGAGTCCAAGAACATACTTACTCTTTGCTATCCATCCATTCAAGAGTTTATAACAAAGTGTTCCACTTTCACTTACCAAATCTTCAATATACTTGTGGAACCACATTCCAATTATTTCTAGTATGGTTTCGTAAATGCATATAGCATTTATATCTCATTTTCCATACATACCTTATACTATACATAAGGTTTACTTTAAATTCTTATTCTCCCAAAGGATGATATTACTACACTCGTATTAAATCTTCATCCAATTACTTGTTATGACATAAATAAGAATAATACAAAAAACTTTACTTAAATATAACATCTCGATTCTTTTTCTCATCTATCATATGCATAAAAGTAATGAGTACATCCCGTAGGATACGCTGTAACGTCCCGTGACTTTTAGGGGTAAATTTTATTTTATTTTATTTATTTATTTATTTTATTTATTTTTACTTTATTTTATTTATTTTAAAAATAAAGCTTTTAAGATTAGTTTAATTTTAGAAATTTCAATTTTAATAGTTATTTATGTCCGAAATTGTTTTTAATCGTTTTAATAATTAAAATTTGTTTTGGTGACATTAATAATTATTAATGGACCAATTAATAATTATTAAAAGAGGGACGTAGGCGTCATTTTCCAAATTGTTAAATATCTAAACACTATTCCTCCTTCTCTTTAAATAAGCCAAAATTAGACAAAATATGAAATTTTCTTCTCATTTTTCATCCCAAACCCGTAGCTTAGAGAGAGAAAAAGAGGAGAGAAAGAAATCGTCGCCCCGGCTTCGTTTCTCGTCCGTTTTACGTGATTTCGGATGCGTTGGAAAGCTCTCGCCGAGACCTTTCTACCCATCCTAACAATCAAGGTTTTCGCTCGTTTTCTCGAGGCCTTAAGGTATGTTAAAGTTTCTTAATTTTGATGTGAATAGTGTTTTAATGGAGGTTTTGAGTTGTAATCTTCGAATTCGTTCACCGAAGCTTGAATGTTTCATTCGGGAAAGTCTTTTTGGTCAATTTTAGAAACTTTCTCTAAACCCTAAAACCGAGTTTGAGCCGGAAACCCGTCCCTTGTGATTTTCCCTCTTTGGGCTTTGTTTAGGATGTTAGGTTCTTTGGGTTTTTGCTTTTTAGTTAATTTTTCGAAAATGAATTAATATGCAAAACCCTATTTTTCGGTTACCCATTGATTTTGCAAACCTCCAAAGTATTCGAAACCAACCCAAAACACCTCTAAAATGCATAAAAGCCGGAAAATCAAACCCGAACCCCTTTTTCCCTAGCTTGGCCGAGAGCTCCATAAGGGTAGAATCCGGGATTTTCGTGGTTTTATGTGTTTAGATGTTGTTTGATTGTTTTCCGGTTAATTAATGTTCTTTAGGATTAATTCGTTTGTAGGATTGTGATTTGTTCGTGATTTTACAACCTCGGTTTATTCGGAGCTTGTCTTCAAGCTAAGGTGAGTTTAATGTGAAAGTTAGTGGTTTTATGAATTTAGTTTCATTATGTAATTGTTTATCGATGTTAAGAGGGAGATAACTTCTTAGGATTATAGTTTGGTTGGAGACTATAATTCGGAAGTGTGTATGGAGAATGTTTGGTTATGGTTAGTTCGATGATTAGAGAACATCGGAGAGGTTTGGAAGTATGGTAATGTGATTTGGAGATGTTAGATGAAAGTGGAATTGGAAGTTACTTTGATGGTTTTGGAAGTTACTTTGGTTTGATTTGGAAGTTACTTTGATGGATTTGAAAGTTACTTGGTTTGGATTTGGAAGTAAAGTAATTAGAAGATGCACTTGAGTAGTAACTCGTGTAATCTAGTTGGTTAGGTTTCTAATTAACTTAGTAGAATTCTTTGAAGTTTAGCTAACTTTTTGGGGACCTACGGCACATTGATTCTGCACGTGATAGTATGTGATTTTGATCCATATGTAATCATGGTGAGATGATTTGTGGTGACCTTAGGCACATTGATTTACACATGGTAATATGTTGATTTTGGTCCATATGTATCATGGTGTGATGATTTGTGGGTACCTTGAGCACTTTGATTCTGCATGTGATAGTATGTGATTTTGATCCATATGTAATCATGGTGAGATGATTAGTGGGATAGTACATGGTAGTATGTGATTTTGATCCATATGTAACCATGGTACTATGGTTTGTAACTAGCACATGATAGTATGTGATACGCTCCATACGGTATCATGGTGCGATGATTTGTTATATGGTGAAATTCCTGATACCTATATGGTGAAATTCCTGATATCTATATGGTGAAATTCCTGATACCTATATGGTGAAATTCCTGATACCTATATGGTGAAATTCCTGATACCTATATGGTGAAATTCCTGATATCTATATGGTGAAATTCCTGATACCTATATGGTGAAATTCCTGATATCTATATGGTGAAATTCCTGATATCTATATGGTGAAATTCCTGATATCCGATATGGTGAAAGTCCTGATATCCGATATGGTGAAAGTCCTGATATCCGATGATTGAGATATGGTACATGGTAGTACGTGGATTCGGATCCGTACGTACCATGGTACTATGATCTGTGATACGGCACATGATAGTATGTTGATTTCGATCCATACGTATCATGGTGCGATGATGGTAATATGGTACGACCGTACGTGGTATGTTGATTTCGATCCATACAATAGCACGTTACGATGAAACTTGTTTGGTAATAAGATAGATAATGTTAGATTTACATATTCTTTAGAATTGTGTAGTAAGACTTAGTAGTTATTGTTAATTTTACTTTAAGTCTTTATATCTATCGTACGGTTTATGAATGGCGATTACGGGTAGTATGTTACTATCGTATGTTTATATGGAAATTGGAAGTGTGGATATGGGTAGTAATGAACATTTAGGCCTTTGGACACGATTTCGGTTATGAGATTTTGTTCATAGGATTACTTGCTTTCATTTTACTCTCACTAGCGTTGTTTGCTAATGGTGCTACACCACATTATTTTCAGGTAAACCCCGTCCTAAGAAGCGTGGGAGAGGAAATGGTGTCGCTTGACTGGTCGAGGTGGTGTAATGGACAATGTTAAAAACACTTTTGATATGCATTAGTAAAATGCTTGTAATCATATACTTTTTCCATACTTTTGTCTTTTTGAGCCCGCGAAGGGTGTTTGTATAAGTATTTCGATGTTTTATGATTAAATTGTCTTTTAGAATGCGCATTCCCGATTTATAGCTTTCTCTGAAAATTTGGGTTGTAAACAGGTTTTGGTTATTCGATTTTTAAACGAACCCATGCCGTTTTTCTTTAAAAATTGAGTCTTCCGCTGTGCATTTGAATTTAAAGAATTTAACGGGTTCGGGTCGTTACATACGCATTCGCCATTTATGCATGAAATGAAGGTAATGTGGATTTTTACTTACTATCCACCCTTATCCTTATGTATGAAGTAGTGTGGGGGTCTCATGTCATCCACCAAAACTTATGCATGAAGTAGTGTGGGGGTCTCATGTCATCCACCAATACTTATGCATGGAAATAGTGTGGGGGTCTCATGTCATCCACCTTTCTTTCTCATTTTTCTCTTTTCAATAATATGAGATGTTATGCATATGCTTGCAAAAGTAATAAAGTAAATATAAATGATAAAGCAACCGAAATATGCATAAAGTAAATGAGCAAAAGTAAAGACATAAAGTAATGACATAGGTAAAATAGATAGGATTCCGGACGAACGATATATCGATCGAACTCCGCTAATAAAGTAAAGAATCAAAACATAACGATTAACCTAAACCTTCAATAATCCGAGGTTCTATCAACCGTTCTTTATCAAAGTCTTGGATCCTTTAACTTCCAATGATGCATTCTATACTCCGAAACTAAATCTAACTTAGAATCTTCTAAGATTCGAGGTTTTCATCGAGCAATCCTAAGTTTCTCGCCTAAAGGATTAACTTCAAATCCTAAGGCACTAACTCACTCCCTCTAATCTTAGATTGGATTCTAATCTTAGTTTCCGATTCTACAAATCAACATACTTATTCGTTTTCTATAATTACTTTAAATCCTAACTATTCTCACCTTTGCAAAAGAAGATTTCATTCCAAACCTTCGACGCGATCAATGAAAGGTTCAAAAACACCTACAATTAGAATTATATCACACAATCAATGATTTTACCAACTATCAATCAAACATCAATTAAACGTTCAAAACAACGAAAAACTCATCAAACCCCCCATAGAGGCTCTCGGCCCTCTCAAGAAAAATGGGCTTCGGGTTTGGTTTTTCGGGTTTGGTTTTCCGGCTTTTAGGCAATTTAAAAGTGTTTCGAGTTGGTTTTAAGCAAATTCGATATTCCCGATTTCAATGGGTATCGATAATTAGGTTTTCGAATATTATGCCCTTTCCCGAATCGAATTTCAATAAACATTATTTCATTAAATTCTAACCCATAATCAAACCCAAAAGGGTAAATTTCAAACGGGAAGGGTTTCGACTGAAACTCGGTTTTAGGGTTTAGGGGAAAATTTCAAATACACGTAAAACGACTCCCGTAATTACATACACTGAGTTTCATAACACGAAATCGAACGAAACTAACGAAAACTCCATTAAAACACTATTTGGAGTTTAGGGTTTCAAGATTTACTTACCGAGAACTCCGTGGATCTCGAGTGGCAAGTACGATAGTTGGGTGGAAAAGAATCCTAGACCCGAGGCCTTTCCGATGCAACCGAAATCGAGTCGATCCGCCGAGAAACGAACGAAACCCGAAAAAATCTCTTCTCCTCTTGATACCCACGTCCTTGGGATGTTTTTGGATGAAAAATATGTCAACTTTTGGTCAATGGCAATTTAAAGAAGAAAGGAGAATAGTGTTTAGATATTTAGGACTTTAGAAATTACGGTTTTGCCCTTTTTATGAATTTTAGCTTAAAAACGAAACCCGATGATCTTAAATAAATCTAAAGGTGATTAATAACTATTAATTGGCCTATTAATAATTATTAAAGTCACCGAAGCGAAAAATAAACATTAAAACTATAAAAAAATGAATTTCGAGCAAAATTAAGTACTAAAATCGAAATTACAAAATAATAATTAAACTAAATACTTGAATTGCAATAAATAAATAAATAAACAATATTAAATAAAAATATAAAATAAAATAAAATAAATTTTTTTTTACTCCAAAATAACGGGACGTTACAGTCTACCCTCCTTAAAAGACTTTTCGTCCTCGAAAAGTGCGTTCACTAAGTGAATAAAGCGAGGGTACTTTGACTGCTCATCTTCACGTTCCCACGTTGTTTCCTTTGACACTCGGTTCTTTCAAAGAACCTTAACCAAGTGAATTCTTTTTATTTCTCATTACTTTTGTTCGAATGCTCTTATCTTAACAGGTGCCTTCTCATAAGACTTATTAGCATTCAAAACAACCAGTTCATAATCAATCACGTGGAACAGATTCATCATGTATTTCCAAAGCATCAATGCATGGAAAACATTACAAACGGCCGATAACAAAAGTGATAAAGCTAAACAATAAGCTACCACTTCTACTCGATCGAGTATCTCGATAAGCCAACAAATCTAGGGCTCAACTGACCCTTATTCCCAACCTCCATAACACCCTTTATTGGTGTCACTTGAAGTATACACTACTACAACATGAACGGACTACACGAATCTTGTTGTCAACTTTGGTTAACCTTTAACCTCTCTCTAAACAAATGATAGACTCGCTAGTCATTTGTTACAACTTGAGTACTAAAAGTCTCTTTTCTCCAATTTCATCCAAATGAGCGGGAGAACAACACTTTCTACCACAAAGTGCCTAAACAGTGTCAAAACTCCGAGACAAAGCGAGTGTCTTGATTTGATGAAATCTTCACCGGCACACCATACAATCTATCAATCTTTCTTAGGTACCACTGTGCCCTAGTCTTAACTGGATAGATGATCCTTCCAAGAGTAAAGTGTGCGGTTTTTCATCAAACAGTATACCATCTTCCAAATGGTATCATAATTCCTTACCGTCCTTGGCAAACCTTGATAAAACTTATGGAAATCTCCTCCCATTTCCATTCAAGAACTTTCAAAGGTTAAGATAACCCGATGGATAATTAGGGCCTTGACTTGCTAACAAATCAAGCGCCTAATCACCCACCTTACAATCTTATGTTTCATCCCAGACCATCAATAATACTATTTCGATTCTCGTACCTCTTTGTACTACATGGATGAACATAAATGATAGAACTGTGAGCCTCCTCTAACAGTTCTTTCTAAAAGTCGATCCCATAGGCACACAAAGCCTATTACGATACATCAAAGCAGTATCAGAAGAGGAGGTAAAGTAGCTAGGCACATCAGACACAGCCTCTCTAAAACTGGCATGTAGATGAGCCTCACCTCCCTGTGCATCAATCATCCTCTACCTCAAAGTAGGTCCCACTGTTAAACTAGTCAGTCTCACAGTGACCTTGGCAGTAAGCAATGCTATCTCAGCTCGTTCCATATATTCAAAGCATGAACAACTGCCGCCAACTCCAAATCATGAGTCGGATATTTCTTCTCATGCTCTTTCAACTGACGAAAAGCATAGACTATAACTTTCCCGTGTTGCATCAACACACATCCCAAATCTCTATGGGAAACGTTTGTATACACAGTCAAACCACCGGTTCTGTCAGGAGACACTAGAACAGGTGCTGTTACAAGCCTCTTCTTGAGCTCCTCAAAGCTCTTTTCACAATCCTCAGAATATACAAAATCAACTCCCTTCCGAGTCAAACGTGTCAAGGCTAAAGCAATCTTGGATAAATCTTGCACAAACCGTCTATAATAGCCTGCAAGTCCCAGAAAACTACGAATATCAGCCACACTCGTCGGTCTAGGCCAGTTACTAACTGCCTCAATCTTAGAGGGATCAACTGATACTCCTCTACTCGATACTACATAGCCCAAAAATGCCATTTCTTTTAGCCAAAACTCACACTTTGAGAACTTGGCATACAATCTCTGATCTCGTAGTACCGTCAAAACTTCTCGAAGGTGCATAGCATGCAACTCCTCTGTCTTGGAATAAACCAAGATATCATCAATGAATACAATCACGAAGGAAACAATGAACCTTCTAAACACCGTGTGCATAAGGTCCATAAAAGCTGCAGGCGCGTTGGTCAAGCCAAAGGACATAACTACAAACTCATAATGTCCATAACGCGTCCTGTAAGCAGTTTTAGGAATATCTTAATCCTAAATCTTCAACGGATTTAACCGGATCTCAAATCTATCTTTGAAAAGATAGCGGTTTCTTCCCAACTGATCATATAGATCATCAATCAAATACAATTGATACTTTTCTTTCCCTGTAATTGATTCAACCCTCGATCATCAATATACAGTCTCACTGAACTGTCTTTCTATTCACAAACAACAAAGTGCTCCTTACGAGGACACACTAGGGTGATGCAACCCTGAGTTTAAGAGTTCCTATAACTGACTCTTAAGTTCCTTTAATTCAGCTAGCCTCCGGTACAAAGTATCGATAATACTAGCTAAATAGCCCAAAGCTCCATCACTTAGAAGCATTTTAGCTTCTAACATAATATCAAGGTGGGTATTACTCGGCTACTAAACCCACAAAAACATAAACTAGTCCCACATGGACTCATAAAATCGATAACTCTCTCAATACAATCAATGGTATGATTGGATGATAGCCAATCCATACCCAATATCACATCAAAATCAGACATATGTATAACAATCAAAGTAAAAAGTGGCATCAACTCATAATACAAATGTCATAAGTGCCATACGCACTATCATCATAATAAGCTTCCTCTCTGGGAAAGCACATAACTCGAAACTCAACAGCCTCGACTCAAGAGCTGCCAACTTAACATAACAAGATAAAAAAATAAAAGAGTGCCTAGCTCAAGAATTAAACAGAATAAAAGCCAAACGGCTTGAAAATAATAAAGTATAAAACACTACCATACCGGCAGCTTTTCCTGATAGTTCTAACCTTATTACTGTGTTGCGATGGTTAAGTCTTATACGCCCTATAAAAGTGGCTTGATTCCAAGTTTGATCACAACATAGCATCTTGATGGAAGTGTGCATCTCCCTGATGGAAACTGACACAACTACTGTAGTAAGGATGATCCAATCCTTGTTGAGCTCCACCTCGAACCAGTTGTTGTTGTTGTTGTTGCTGTTGTTGATGTTGATGTTGATGTTGTTGCTGCAGTTGTCGCTACTGAGGCATCCCTTGATTGGCGTCTTCATCCTTTGCTTTCTTCTTCTGAGAGGTAATCTGTCCCGTAGTAGTAAATTTTATTTTCCTTTCATAAGATGTAAAATCCAAGATAAGGATGACTCCTAAGCCTCCTTATTCAAATCTTGTATGAACTCGATCTCAGAGATCATTTGCTTTCTTGCAAGGCAACACTAGTGTCTGTCAAACACCTTAGTCCATTAACATTCTCTCCTTCCAACAAAGGATTCACTTTAGAGTCTATCTTAAAAAGACTCGGTAGGTCCCAACTATGACCTACAAATTTCTCAAATTCTCCATCCAATCAGATGGTCAAACACAAAGTGAATTGAAATTCACCAAACCACCTCATTGCCTTATAGAAGCTACCGATATCACGGTCCAACAACTTCCTTTTATATCTCAATCAAATATCAACACTCAACCTTAGTGTTAGTCAATCTTGAAAATTTACCAAATATGGATCTCGATAACTCGACCTCGAGTATAATCCAATGCAATTTGGTACATCATACCGTGATAGTGACCAAACTAGGCCAATGACCAATTAACAAAACGGTTAATGGTCCTCTCGAGACTTATCACGTAAATTCCTTACTTCCTCTTTTGAGTTGCAACACACTTTCCTTTCTGTACAACAGTACTACAAGGATTTATCACTTACCATAATCCAACTTTCTCAACTCAAACAAGGAACTTGTCCACTGAGTTAAATCTAGGTTACTGGACATGAGCCAAACCGATTCCTTTTCAACAAATTCTCACCTCAAACAGGTGTTTAATCTCTTAATACTGGGATCCGGACAAACATGTCCCCTTTTTACACATAAAAAGTCAACACTCATCTACTAAGACCACTACTTAGCAATGGTGTGACAATAACACTTTAATCATCTTAAGGATCAAACAATTGATCTCTCGGAGTATCTCATCTCCTTTACTTTGACATTAAGTCAATACTCTTATCGAGGTGTATAACCTCCAAAACTTCACGGGGTCATTGCCTTCCCGATACCCTTACCTAAATCTGAAAATGGGTCAAATAAACATAACCACATAGTGGTTTTTACAAGAATGTGAAATATCACAAACATCATTAACTTTTAACAATATTCTCATAACTCTTTCAATATCCAAGAAACAAAGTATGCGAATAAAAGTTATAGGCATACCTGATGCCGCTGATCTCTGATGATGACTTGAGAATGGACTTAAAACAAAACATGAAAGACAAACATGCATCGCATGTAGTCTACAGAACCCGTAGGCTCTGATACCAACTGTGACGACCCGTCACTTTTAAATAAATTAATTAGAAAACACAGCGAAAGTCTTTTATTTTAATAAAAATTGGCGTGATTATGTTTGAAAATAGGCTAGCCAAAAACCTGTTTACATCTTAAATTCAAACATCTAAAAACACAAGGAACATTAAATTCCAATCAGGAGTTCAAAATGATTTATAATCATAAAAGAAAAGACAATAGCTCTTAAGAGCCATTTACAAATATACAACTCCAAAATTATATAAAGTTCACAAAACCATGTACATGGATTTTACATAACACATAGTCCATCTCGATCATCATCATCCTCTCGATCAAGCGCGCACCAGCTCCTCTTCCACGATCCCAAACATTACCTAAAATGTTTGTAATATCATGAGCTAACAACTTAAGCCCAGTGAGAATAATAAGCATAAAAAGTAAAGATAGACCTCAAACTTGCATTTCGATTTGAGTCCAAGAACATACTTACTCTTTGCTATCCATCCATTCAAGAGTTTCTAACAAAGTGTTCCACTTTCACTTACCAAATCTTCAATATACTTGTGGAACCACATTTCAATTATTTCTAGTATGGTTTCGTAAATGCATATAGCATTTATATCTCATTTTCCATACAAACCTTATACTATACATAAGGTTTACTTTAAATTCTTATTCTCCCAAAGGATGATATTACTACACTCGTAGTCAATCTTCATCCAATTACTTGTTATGACATAAATAAGAATAATACATAAAACTTTACTTAAATATAACATCTCGATTCTCTTTCTCATCTATCATATGCATAAAAGTAATGAGTACATCCTGTAGGATACGCATTCGCCATTTATGCATGAAATGAAGGTAATGTGGATTTTTACATACTATCCACCCTTATCCTTATGTATGAAGTAGTGTGGGGGTCTCATGTCATCCACCAAAACTTATGCATGAAGTAGTGTGGGGGTCTCATGTCATCCACCAATACTTATGCATGGAAGCAGTGTGGGGGTCTCATGTCATCCACCTTTCTTTCTCATTTTTCTCTTTTCAATAATATGAGATGTTATGCATATGCTTGCAAAAGTAATAAAGTAAATATAAATGATAAAGCAACCGAAATATGCATAAAGTAAATGAGCAAAAGTAAAGACATAAAGTAATGACATAGGTAAAATAGATAGGATTCCGGACGAACGATATATCGATCGAACTCCGCTAATAAAGTAAAGAATCAAAACATAACGATTAACCTAAACCTTGAATAATCCGAGGTTCTATCAACCGTTCTTTATCAAAGTCTTGGATCCTTTAACTTCCAATGATCCATTCTATACTCCGAAACTAAATCTAACTTAGAATCTTCTAAGATTCGGGGTTTTCATCGAGCAATCCTAAGTTTCTCGCCTAAAGGATTAACTTCAAATCCTAAGGCACTAACTCACTCCCTCTAATCTTAGATTGGATTCTAATCTTAGTTTCCGATTCTACAAATCAACATACTTATTCGTTTTCTATAATTACTTTAAATCCTAACTATTCTCACCTTTGCAAAAGAAGATTTCATTCCAAACCTTCGATAACGCGATCAATGAAAGGTTCAAAAACACCTACAATTAGAATTATATCACACAATCAATGATTTTACCAACTATCGATCAAACATCAATTAAACGTTCAAAACAATGAAAAACTCATCAAACCCCCCATAGAGGCTCACGGCCCTCTCAAGAAAAATGGGATTCGGGTTTGGTTTTCCGGCTTTTAGGCAATTTAAAAGTGTTTCGAGTTGGTTTTAAGCAAATTCGATATTCCCGATTTCAATGGGTATCGATAATTAAGGTTTTTGAATATTATGCCCTTTCCCGAATCGAATTTCAATAAACATTATTTCATTAAATTCTAACCCATAATCAAACCCAAAAGGGTAAATTTCAAACGGGAAGGGTTTCGACTGAAACTCGGTTTTAGGGTTTAGGGGAAAGTTTCAAATACACGTAAAACGACTCCCGTAATTACATACACCGAGTTTCATAACACGAAATCGAAGGAAACTAATGAAAACTCCATTAAAACACTATTTGGAGTTTAGGGTTTCAAGATTTACTTACCGAGAACTCCGTGGATCTCGAGTGGCAAGTACGATAGTTGGGTGGAAAAGAATCCTAGACCCGAGGCCTTTCCGATGCAACCGAAATCGAGTCGATCCGCAGAGAAACGAACGAAACCCGAAAAAATCTCTTCTCCTCTTGATACCCTTGGCCTTGGGATGTTTTTGGATGAAAAATATGTCAACTTTTGGTCAATGGCAATTTAGAGAAGAAAGGAGAATAGTGTTTAGATATTTAGGACTTTGGAAATTACGGTTTTGCCCTTTTTATGAATTTTAGCTTAAAAACGAAACCCGATGATCTTAAATAAATCTAAAGGTGATTAATAATTATTAATTGGCCTATTAATAATTATTAAAGTCACCGAAGCGAAAAATAAACATTAAAACGATAAAAAAATGAATTTCGGGCAAAATTAAGTACTAAAATCGAAATTACAAAATAATAATTAAACTAAATACTTGAATTGCAATAAATAAATAAATAAACAATATTAAATAAAAATAAAAAATAAAATAAAATAAAATTTTTTTTCTCCAAAATAACGGGACGTTACAGGTACTCAGCCTATTTATTTAGTAGGTACTTAGCCTACAACATCTCATTTAATCTTTATTTTAATTAAATTTGCATATATGTATCATAGTGGGGTATAGGGCCACTCATGATACGTGCCGTACTATGCGCTTGAAAAATATGATCATAGTGGGGTATAGGGCCACTCATGATACGTGCCATAGACGCGCTCTACAAATTTAATATTTATTATGATTAGGTTCAACCCAAGTTGTAAATCCTAAAGGCTCTATTTATCACCTATTGATAAACCAAACATAATAATAATTAAATATTAATCGAAAGTCATATAACCACATAACACACTTAGATATCTATTAAAAACATCTCCCAAGTCATACGAACAATCATAGGCTGATCAATCATTCAAAAAGAAATTCAATTTAACACTTTAAGTAGGAATTAACCTACCTTATTAGCAAATTGAGCAAGCAAACGAACTCGAAACGATGCCGAATAAAATCCTAGAGGTGCCCAAAACCTGTATTGACATTAATTAAAAGTCAATTTTATGAAAACCGGAAGAACGGGATGAAAACCGGTCCGAATTGATCAAAAACCAACCCTGGACTAGCTGAACCGGTCCAATTGGACCAAGCTCAGCCGGTCCAATTGGACCGGTCGTCTTCCTTGCAGATCGGGCGCATGAAGGAGAAAACGCTGCTGCGTTTTCTCCCTTTCGTTCTATTTTTTTTTTCTTTTAATTACCTCGAACCAGCAGCTAGAAACGATGGGTCTTCTCGTGAAGAAAACTCGACCAATGAACAACTCAAAAGCTCGAAGGGCGGCGGCAAGGGGACCCAGACTCCGACGAGGAAAACACAGAAACCGGTGAGCTTCTAAACCAGATGAAACGCTAAGAAAACAACTCCATTTAGCTTGTAATTAACTCGGAATAACAACGAAACAGAAGTAGATCGAAACTTACGTAAAAAAAAAGGTGAAACGGAATGAACGGTAGCCTAAACTCTCAACCTTTTCGGCGAATAACGGAGCTCGAAACTGAGATAAAAAGGCGGCCCAATAAATAACGGAAAGACACAATGAATCAAAAGAATTAGAACTTACCTCAAGGAACGAAAAGGAAACGAAACTCGGATTGACGTGCGGCTGGCAGAAGGAGTTCACGTAGAAGAAAGAATAAACTAGGGTTGGTGAAAAAATATATATATGAGTCGAGAAATTACGATAATGCCCCTGAAGTAGTAAATAGAATTAGGGACGAAAACGGTAATTAGGTCATAACTTTTTACTCGGGACTCGGAATTGAATGTAGTCAAAGGCGTTGGACTCGTATCGACGCGACGGTTAATAATAAGCCAAAATAAAATTATTTAGATCGAAATTGAAGAAAAGACCAAAATACCCTTACCTAAAACTCGGGTTGTTACAGGCTGCAACCTAGGATATGCTCGTCTGGGAATTGTACGAGAAGTAAGACCTTTTCATGAAGACTATGCAAGCAAAGTTCGAAGAGGTCATGAATAGGCCAGGCTAGGAAAATCCACCACTTCCTGCCCGACTAGACAAAGGGGCTCATAAGCAACGACCAGCTCGTAGATCAATGAGAGCACAAAGACAGATATCAAAGGATGGCAAGATTTCTAAAGCGTCCAAAGTTGGTCAGTCAAAAGCAGTCAGTGTCAATCTCGAAGAAATCAACTCATTTGGACGAGTGCCAATCAAAATGAGACTCAGACTAGAAGGAGCGAAATACGTCGAATCCGCCAGGCAAGATGAAGAAAGAAGAAAAAGACGACACCAAAAGGACTCAGAACGTCAGCCAAGTCACGGATCATCCGAGTAGTCTAGTCTGCGGAAGCAACGCAAACAGCAAAAGGACTATCATCGTACCAACTTGGAATCCGACCATTGCAAGAAGCTCGAGGAGAACATCCTCAAAAGGTTGGGAACCAAGACTTAAAGATTCATTCTAAATTTGCATAATCTCAAGGAATCACCACTAGACCCTCACGTCCTTGAGGTTAAGTTTCCAGGGAAATTCTGAATGTCGTCCTGCGAGCTCTACGATGGGACGAGTGACCCGATCGAACATATTGATCACTTTATCAACTTGATGGAATCAAACTGCATTCCTCTGGAAGATTTAGAAAGAGTGACATGCAAACTCTTTCCCCTAAGCCTGAAGGGATCAGCCCTAAAATGGTTCAACAGCTTCAAAATGGGATCAATCTGTAACTTCTAAAGGCTTTCTTTTGCCTTCCAAAGAGAATTTAGCGTGAGAAAAAAGTATGTGAAGACGAATTAGGACCCTTACAATGTCCTTTTGAGGAAAGATGAGTCGCTAAGAGATTTTATCTGTAGATTCAGAAAGGTATGATCCCGAACTGTCGCGACGAGGACGCAACATCAGCCTTCGCGAGGGCGATAAATCCGGATCATCAATTTTGGAGATCATTCAATAAATCTTCACCATAGACTATGACAGAGGCCCTGGAAAGAGCGTCGAAACAAATCTCGATAGAAGAATCAGTGAGGATGGCCCGCGAACACTATACGGGTGAAAAGGACCGACATACCTCCACCAAAAAGTGACACGAGTCAAAGAATGAAAAATATGAGAAGCCCTAAAAGGGTAGGAGAGATAGATTCAACAGAAGGGACCTCCCAAAAAAAGAAGAAGATAGCGCTCCTGTCAGTGTACATCAAACTGACGGGGGCAAAAGGAGGATACGCGAAGTCGTCCCGCAAAGAGAAACATGAAAAATTACTGCTAATTTCAATGCAACAGTTCACATTTGACCGAAGAATGTCGAAAGCTAAGCAAGGAAGCAATGAGAATCTTCAAGGAGAGAACCATAGGAAGAGAAAAATGGGGAAAAGCAAAATGGAGAAACCAACAGGATCAAAAGGCATAAAAGAACCCCACAATTTTGTAGGAAACTTTCCCCAAAGATTTGGATGGAAAGGAGGACAGGGTCGACCTGAATAAGATCCACTGTGAATGACCGGAGATCATTGAGGCCATGTCAGAACTCAATCTTCATGAAAAGGCACGACCAATGAAGAAAACATAAAAGATGATGCACGTGACTCGAATGATCAAACTCTTAAGGTCATCCCCAAACTCCCCAAGAATCAAGAAAGAAATATGAATAAACAATGGCGTCTAGTGAAACTAGATTTAATCCACTGCACTAAGTCAAGTATTAACGAAGCCAGGAGGAAAAGCATGGACGTAAGAATTCCAGTCTTAAGAGTCGAATATAAGCGCACTAACTCGATCACGTTCTTGGACTACGACTTGGCTAACGTTCATCACCCGCATAATGACGCGCTAGTCATATCCATATTGATGGACAAGTACAATGTCCATAAAGTAATGATCGATCAGGGTGCTGGAACCAACGTGATTTTCAGAAAATTCCTTGATGAGATGAAGATTGAGGAAGGAAAAATCCGAGCAAGCAAGCAAGAGCTGGTTGGATTCAACAAAGTCGTTTCGCTATCCGCTGGCAGAATGGAGTTTCCCATCGTCGTCAGAAGAGTCACCAAGATAACCTCCTTTCACGTCTTAGATACTAACTCTAGTTACCACATGATTTTGGGCAGGCCTTGGATACACGCAATGAAGTCGATCTCCTCGACTGAGCATCAGAAGCTGAAATTCCCTTGCAATGGAAAGATCGTCGTAATCAAGGGAAACCAAAGTACGGCAAGGAGCTTCATTGTGGATGCAATAAAGCTCAAATCTACAGAAAAGTAGCAACTAGAAGAGGAGCCAGAGGTCCTGAGATCAAAACGAGGATATTTCTGACCTGAGGCTCCCTATGAAGACTATAAAGCATTGATCATCCATCTCAAAAATAAAGAAAGGACAACGCATATTAGAACAAAAATGAGTGAGGCAGTTAAGGAGCAACTTTCCACCCTCCTCTGTTCTAGGTGGAGAACCTTTGTGTGGGATCACACGTACATGCCCGGAATCAAGCAAACGATAATCAGCCACAAGCTTGAGTAGATCCTAAACACACACACGTCCGACAAAAAAGAAGAAAATTTGCTCCGGAAAGAAACCAAATCATCGACGAGGAAGTACAGAAACTACTAGAGGCTGGTTTCATCTGCGAAGTGAAATATCAAGAGTGGTAAGCCAACATGGTGGTAGTGAAGAAAAAGAATGGGAAGTGGAGAGTATGCATAGACCTCAAAGATTTAAATAAAGTGTGTCCGAAAGACTCCTTCCCATTTCCAAAAATCGACCAACTTGTTAATGAAACCGATGGATTTGAACTGTTGAGTTTCATGGATGCATTCTACGGATATAACCAAATCATGATGAATCAGTCTGATCAGGAGAAGACTTCATTTGTAACAAATAAAGGCATGTATTGTTACAAGGTGATGCCCTTCGGATTAAAGAATGTGTAATAACCCAAATCCGTTAAATCTTTTAAATTCAAATGCACAGCGAATGACTTGGTTTTAAAGAAAAACGGCATGGGTTCGTTTAAAATTCGGATAATCCAAAACCTGTTTACATTGGCCCAATCAGATAATGCAATAAAATTTGGAATGCGCATTCCAGATTATGATTTAAACTTCTAAAAGAACTTTAAAACCATAAGACATTTACAATTTTAAACAAATGCTCTTCCGATCTCAAAACTTAGAGTATAAAAGACGATAAAACATTTACGAGCATTTAAAGTATGCTAAACCAAAAATATTCATGTTCTTGTCCATTCATCACTTCAAGATATCAAACGGCGCCACCTTCTCTACCACGTCTCCCTCATCGAGATTTACATGAAAAAAACAAGAGTAGCAACATTAGCATAAAAATGCTAGTGAGAATAAAATGAAAGCCAGTAATTCTATGGGCCAAATTCCATACCGAAAATTGTGTCCAAAGACCTAAATTTCTCTTTACTACCCATTCTACACTTCCAATTCATCTTAAACATACACCAATCGACTTCCCGATTTCTAAATCATATCAAACCACAACTATTACCCACTTTACACCACATCAAGATATCTCGTATCGTGTTACCGTAGGTTACCACCTCAACATACTAACACATACGGTGTTACCAAAATCATAATACCACATCTAATACCTCATAAGGTGGTACCGTATGGATCAACATCAACATACTACAACGTACGGTGTTACCATATCAAGTTTCTTGGTAACGTGATACCGTATGGATCAACATCAACATACTACCACGTACAGTCTTACCAATAACATATCATCAAAACGTGTTACCGTATGGATCAATATCAGCATACTACCACGTACGGTCTTATAAAATCGCATATCACATACTACCAAATCTCGATTTACCATAAGTTGTCGCATAAGGTATTACCCCTTAAAACAAACACTTGTACAAAGGATAAGCATGTATTTACATAACAACTAACAAACAAGTTGGGAGGCTCATTATATGAACTCGATCTATTTGCCAATCTTGTCATATAACAACCGCTCATAGCCTGTTCCATCTATGAACCTGTTATATCACAAGATCATATCACATAGTATCTCACCACGTATACCCACGCCATAGTCTGTTTCACCTATGGGATCAATATAGTATATCTCATCTCATATACTTACGCCATAGTCTGTTTCACAAATGGGATCAGTATATCTCAGCTTATATACATACGCCATAGTCTGTTTCACCTATGGGATCAGTATATCTCAAATAACATAAATTGGTTCATTAAAAGAGCACCTCAACACAAACAACTAACAAACAATACAATTATACTAGAGTTACACTCAATAACATACTTATCTTTTGTACTTAATAAAGTGTTGCCTCTTACCAAAAGTCCCAAGTACATCAATCGTACTACCATTAGAATTCCATACTTCACGTTATTACCACATCAAATCACAATCCTTATTCCTTACACAAGGTAATAAGATTATATAAACACTAACCATTAAGATCACTGATGCCAAGTTCCACGGAGTCTCTTAACTTACCAAAACAAGCAAAATTGAGGGTTAACATCACCATGTCATGAATGACAATAAATCACCTTAATACACAAGTATAATTTCAAAGCCGTTACCATAATCCACGAGTTAACTTTCAAGCATTTCCTCTGCTTTACTTTAGTAAAAAAACTACCTAAAGCAATTTCAATTCCCCACTTTATCTCAAAATTTCTATAACCTTTGATACTTCCAAGAATAACTCTTAAGCTACTTTGATCTAAAACTACTCAAAGTATCTTAAACTCCCAAATTTCTTCTAAAACTTTCCAAAAACTTACACAACTTTCAAAGCGTTTTTAAACTTACTTTCTCATCCAAAATCACTAAAAAGCTCCAAAGTCACTCAAACTCACTTCCCAGTCTAAAGTCACCAACCAAATAAGTATTTATTCCTAGGAGATTGTTTTGTCACTTAATCTCGATCAACAAAATCGTAATGAAACTTAATTCATAAAATTACTAACTTCCATTTTAAACTCACCTTAGATTTGAAATCGATCTTCCAAAGTGTCGAACGAATTACCACACGTGTGATTATCAAAACCTACAATAACTCCGATCGAATACTAATTATAAACCATAATTAAATAAGAAAAATAATTTTCGGATGAATAGTGTTTTCTTGTGAATAGTGTTTTTTAAAAATTCGAGCTCAAAATCGTCAAATTTCTTGATGGAAACACATGATTTCAACTTCAAAACTCATTTATAAACAAAAATAAAGAGATTCATAGGAAAATTTTTGAAAACCCACTTTTTAAGGCTTCCCTTAGAGAACGAGAAACACCATAAGGTTAGGTTGGATAGAAAGCTCATGTCCCGAGCAATCCAACGCAAAAGAAATCATCGAAAACGGTCAAAAATTGATGAAAACCCAAAGATTCCCCCCCCCCACTTTGATGCTCACGTATGGAGAAGAGAATGGCTTGGTTTGTTGACCTTTGGCTTATTTAAAGAAGAAGAAAATGAATAGTAGTAAGATTTTTTTTTTTAAGAAATCAGAAATTACGATTACGTCCCTTTAAATTATTTAGCTTATAAAACGAAACCCGAAACTCTTAAAATGGGCCAATGGTGATTAATAATTATTAATTGGCTAGTTAATAATTATTAATACGACCAAAACTAATTTAAACTAATAAAACAATTAAAAAGATTTTCAAACGAAATTAGATACTAAATTCTAAATTACTAATTCTAAAATTAAACTAAATACTTTAATTAGAATAAATAAATGAAATATTAAATAAAAAAAATTCACTTAAAAAATAATGAGATGTTACAGAATGTCGGGGCAACATATCAAAGACTAATGAACTGGATATTCGAGAAGGAATTGGGCAAAATCATGGAAGTCTATATCAATGATATGCTGGTGAAGTCAGAAAAAGTAGAAGACCATCCGCAGCATCTCAGAAGCGCCTTCAACATCCTCGACGAATACGGAATGAAACTCAATCCATGCAAGTGTACCTTCGGCATCCCTTCTGGAAAATTTCTAGGATATCTTGTGACAAAAAGAGGAATAGAAGCGAACCTGGATCAGATCAACGCAATCCTCCAAATAAAAGCACCCAAAAATGTTAAAGGAGTCCAGAAGCTCTCCAGATGGCAGTGCTGGGAAGGTTTATCTCCCAGTCATCGGAAAACTTCCTCCCTTTCTTTAGAACTTTTAAAGGAAGCAAGGTGTTCGGATTGGACTAGAAATGCCTAAAAGCCTTCGATGAGCTGAAGGCGGTCTATCCAAACCCCCACTCGTGTGCAAACCAAAAGATGAAAAAGACCTCATCATATATCTAGCACTACAAAAAAACTGCCAAAATGCGACCAAAAATTTGCGACAAAAAAAAAGTGGTAGTTTTAAAGTGACCACTTGGTCACTTTCTTTGAAGGTTGACTTTAAGTGACCATCTGGTCACTTTTTTTGCGACCAGATTGCGACCAAAAGTAGATGTAGTCATAAAAAATGGCGCGAAATTATGGCGCAAAAAAAGCGACCACTTGGTCACCTATAAAAACGACCATTTGGTCGCATTTTTGTGACTAAAATATGCCTTGGTAGCAAAAAATGGCGCGTAATTTTGGAGGGGAAAAAAGCTACCAAGTGGTCACCATTAAAAGTGACCACCTGGTCGCAATTTTTGTGACTAAAATATGTCTTGGTAGCAAAAAATGGCGCGTAATTTTGGAGGGAAAAAAGCTACCAAGTGGTCACAACTGAAAGTGACCATCTGGTCGCAATTTTTGTGACCTTTTTTGGGGAGTGGTAGCTTAAAATTGGAGGGAAAAAAGCTACCAAGTGGTCACAATTAAAAGTGACCACCTGGTCGCAATGTTTGTGACTAAAATATGTCTTAGTAGCAAAAAATGGCGCGTAATTTTGGAGGGAAAAAAGCTACCAAGTGGTCACAATTAAAAGTGACCATCTGGTCGCAATTTTGTGACCTTTTTTTGGGAGTGGTAGCTTAAAATTTTGTCGGGAATTAAGCTACCATATGGTCACATTAGAAAGTGACCGGATGGTCGCAAATTATATGATTTTATATGACCAATAATTTATAAATAACTATTTTTTAACACGTGCGATGCACGTGGAATTTTTTGTCTTATTTTACAATTCAATAATTGTATACTTAAGAGTTTTATGTGTATTAGTTAAAATGTTTGTTAATCAATTTTTAAATTATATTTATTTTATGAAGAAATAAAATATTTAATATTTGTTGATTTTTTCCCCTTTGTATTTATGGGGTAATTTCCTTTTACTTTATCTATTTTACCCCATAAATACAAGGGGAAAAAATCAACAAATATTAAATATTTTATTTGTTCATAAAATAAAATTACATTATAAGCTTTAGAAAAGAAAAATAAAAATAAGAATAGATGATTGAAAAAATTACCAATAATTCCAAAATTTCAAGATGTGGTTAATTTTATTGATTACATTTCTTAACAATAATAATAATGTGAATTAAATAAAAATTATTCACTTTCAATTAATATAAAAACTCTTCAAGATCAATAAGCTATCTAAACGCCTTTAGATTGTTCTAAAATTTGTGTAGAGTAAATAATAATATTTAACCTCGTCTTGAAAATATCTGAATTTCCATACAAAGAGAGAACAATAATATTGTACAGAGAATAATTATATTTTCCTTAAACCTCTAGTTGAATATAGTCGTGTGACTCTTTTTTGTTCAAGTAAAGCATTTACAATTATGAATAAAGCAATAGACCAAACTTAAAATCAAAAGATGATGAAATACGATGAAAATGAAATTAACTTTTTTTTTTTATTATAAGAAAGATTCCTCTTGATTTCAACTTTGACATGTTTATATCGAATTCTGCAGTTGGAATTGCTTCAAATGAATATGTGGATGCAAATTAATTATATATAAATATGTACATCTTCAATAGTCTATTTGGTTCCCTTCTAGCACTTTCTATCTTGAAAAACAAGAATAAAATTATCTATATCGTATTAAAAAAAACTCTTAATTAGAATCAAATAGTTCCAAATCAAGAATTACAAAAATTTATCTCGAAAATCATGAAGAAACATATCAATGAATATAACAACATGGAAACAAGAGTTCCCGTCATATGTAAATATCAGAAAGTAACCCAATATAAAAAAAAAGTATATAAATATTAATATTTGCGACCAAGTGGTCGCAATTTTACAAAAAGGGTAACCACATGGTAGTAATTTAGAAGGGAAAAGCGACCAAATGGTCGCATTTTAAGATTTAGGGTTTAGGATTTAGGGTTTAGGGTTTAGGGTTGTTTAGGGTTTAGGGTTTTGGGAGAAAAGCGACCAAATGGTCGCTTTGCAAAAGTATAATAATATTTTTTTAAAAATACAATTGGAATTGCGACCATATGGTCGCAATTATGGGCGGTAACTTTAAATTTTCATGAAATTTATGGCGGTGAATTTAAGTAATGCGACCATATGGTCGCAATATTTGGCAGTGAATCTCATAATTGCGACCATCTGGTCGCAATCGTTGATGAGACTCGTGAATTGACAGCTGTTCTTGGTAATGGCAACTGGGCGACCATTTGGTCGCTTTTTCTATAAATGCGACCAACTGGTAGCATTTGTATTTGGAAATGCGACCAGATGGTCGCAATTTCCCCAGCACGCGTGACTGTTCATTTCCTGTCATAATTACATATTTGCGACCAGTTGGTCGCAAATTATGATTTAAATTCCCATCCCTTTCCTTTCCCCCGTTTCTTTTTCTTTTTCCTGTTTCTGCTTTCTCTTCTTTTCTTCTTTTCTCTTCTTTGCTGCCTTTCTCTTTTTCTTCCTCTCTTTTTGTTCGTTTCTCTCTTTCCCCTATCCCGTTCCCCGTTATTTCTTCCCGTTCCCGTTCCCATTCTTACTCTAAACCGAAAACCCTCAACCACCAATCCCGATTTCGATTACACGAGGTTAGTTTTTGTAACAAATTGAAGTTTAGTTTAAGAATTTAGTTTACTTAGTTTTAGTTTTTAGTTTTTAATTATGTAGTTTAGTTTAGTTTTGTTAATTTAATTAGTTTTAGTTTAATTTAGTTTTGTTAATTTAATTAGTTTTAGTTTACTTTAGTTTTGTTAGTTTAATTAGTTTTAGTTTACTTTAGTTTTGTTAATTTAATTAGTTTTAGTTTAGTTTAGTTTTGTTAATTTAATTAGTTTTAGTTTTAGTTTAAGTAGTTTAATTTAATTAGTTTAGTTTACATTAACTAATTAATTAGTTTACTTTAATTTTATTACTTTAAGTAATTTTAGTTTAATTAATCTAATAGTTTAATTAATCTAACTTAGTTTACTTTAATTCAATTTAAGTAGTAATTAATTTAATTACTTAATCTAATTTAGTTTAATTACTTATTTAGTTTATTTAAGATAGTTTACTTTAATTTAATAAAATTAAACTAAATTAATTTATAATTACACTAGTTTAACTTTTAATTTTAGTTTAATTAATGTAATTTAGATTACTTTAATTAAATCAATTAATTCAAAGTAGGGTAATTAATTCAAATAGTTTAACTTCAATTATACTTAAGTAGTTTAAATTAATGAGTTACACTAATTTAATTAATTAATTTTAGTTTAATTATTAAATAAAAATTGTTTAATTACTTAATTTTAGTTACATTTGATTAAAGTAAAGTACAATTAGGTTAATTGAACTAAAATTAATTCAATTAAACTTAAGATTAATTGATTAAAACTAAAATTAACTAACTTGGAATTAAAGTAAATATAAATTAGCTTAGTTGAACTGAAATTAATTCAATTAAACTTAAGATTAATTAATTAAAACTAAAATTAACTAATCAATTACTTGGAATTAAAGTAAATATAAATTAGCTTAATTGAACTAAAATTAATTCAATTAAACTTAAGATTAATTAATTAAAACTAAAATTAACTAATCAATTAATTTGAATTAAAGTAAATTAAAATTAGGTTAATTGAACTAAAATTAATTCAATTAAACTTAAGATTAATTAATTAAAACTAAAATTAACTAACTTGGAATTAAAGTAAATATAAATTAGCTTAATTGAACTAAAATTAATTCAATTAAACTTAAGATTAATTAATTAAAACTAAAATTAACTAATCAATTACTTGGAATTAAAGTAAATATAAATTAGATTAATTGAACTAAAATTAATTCAATTAAACATAAGATTAATTAATTAAAACTAAAATTAACTAATCAATTAATTTGAATTAAAGTAAATTAAAATTAGATTAATTGAAACTAAAATTAATTGAATTTTAGTTTAATTCAATTAATTTTAGTTCAATTAATCTAATTTTACTTTACTTTATTTCAAACTAAATGATTAGTTTATTTTAGTTTTACTTAATTTTAGTTTAATTAATGTAATTTAGATTACTTTAATTAAATCAATTAATTTAAAGTAGGGTAATTAATTCAAATAGTTTAACTTCAATTATACTTAAGTAGTTTAAATTAATGAGTTACACAAATTTAATTAATTAATTTTAGTTTAATTATTAAATAAAAATTGTTTAATTACTTAATTTTAGTTACATTTGATTAAAGTAAAGTACAATTAGGTTAATTGAACTAAAATTAATTCAATTAAACTTAAGATTAATTAATTAAAACTAAAATTAACTAATCAATTAATTTTAGTTTTAATTAATTAATCTTAAGTTTAATTGAATTAATTTTAGTTTAATTGAATTAATTAAGTTTAATTGAATTGATTAGTTATAACTAATCAATTAATTTGAATTAAAGTAAATATAAATTAGATTAATTGAACTAAAATTAATTCAATTAAACATAAGATTAATTAATTAAAACTAAAATTAACTAATCAATTAATTTGAATTAAAGTAAATTAAAATTAGATTAATTGAAACTAAAATTAATTGAATTTTAGTTTAATTCAATTAATTTTAGTTTAATTAATCTAATTTTACTTTACTTTATTTCAAATTAAATGATTAGTTTATTTTAGTTTTACTTAATTAATCTTAAGTTTAATTGAATTACTTTTAGTTCAATTAATCTAATTTTAATTTACTTTTATTCAAATTAATTTGATTAGTTTATTTTAAATTATTTACTTAATTTATGTTAGTTTAATTTACATTATTTCATTAATTAATTAATTAAATAAACTAATCAATATTTTATTTACGTAATTAGTATTAAATTAGTTTATTTTGGTTGTAGGACTATGACGGGCAGACGACGTCCTCCCCAGTCAGACGAGCCTGACGACGCGAGTGACGAGGGGTCTCCGCAGACGCCTACTGGCGTTGCCCCTGATGCGGACCTGACTACGGAGGAGTTGGACATGCTCTTCAGTTATGAGACGGGACTTGCTGCCAAGCTCGATGATGGAGTCCCTGAGACTGAGTCTGCGACACCACGGCTGCCGCAGGACTCCCTTGCCACGCCTCCGGGCTTAGCATCAGGGTATGCGTCCGGGTCTGCATCAGGGTCGGATCCAGCTGGCCCCTCGACTTCATGCACGCAGCCGTCTCGGGCCGCAGACTCTACCCTTCGGATTGAAAGGGATACGTAAGTAATTTTGTTTACTATTTTTCAATAAGTTTTTTATTCTTTTTAACTAATAGTTTCTAATATATAGCACAATAATTTTTTGTGATTTTGCCAGAGTCGTGCCGATCCGACCGTTTCAAGACGGTTTCAGAGGTCCTCCAGAGCATGCCTCTACCCACTGACCTTGGCCGACGAAGATTCCGACGACGGAGAAACGCTCGGATGTACGGCGATTGGAAGGTAAAAACATAATTTATTTTCATAATTAATTAATTTTGAAATTTATAGAAATAAATTTATTACTTTAACAATTTTTTATTTCAATTTTTTCAGGGCAAGTTTCCTGTTATCGATCCCGATATCACCGACGGTAGATTGTTCCCCCCTATGGGACAATCACGTCCAGGATCGATTCAAGGACCTCATATTCCGGGCGCGAGAAGCAAGCGAAAAACGCCCCGTGTGGATGACCCCAGGAGGACCACGCGCGGCCTTGAGCTTGAGCACTCCTCAGGGCAAGGCGTGTCAAGCAGGAATAAGGCCAACCGCGCGAAGAATCCAGGAAACACATAAGCGGGGCGCGGACCCACGACGAGCACCATCGTCGATTGGTATGTTTTTTTTTTCCTCGTTTTCTTTCTCGTTTTCTTTTTTCTCGTTTTCTTTTTTCAATTACTTATTAATTTATTATGTTTTATTCTTCACTCCTTGATTTTTTAGGAAGCGAAGCACGGGCGCCCCGTCCCGCCCGATGAGCTGCACCGAGTTCTTCACACGAAGAAGGACGGGACGTTCGTCGACGATAAGGCGAAAGAAGTTCAGGTATTTAATATTTTTTTCAATTATTATTTTTTCTTTAAAATTTTTCATACATTATATATTAACCATTTTATTTTCTGAATTTTAAATGTTTAGGAACGTTTCACGGAGTCCTTGACTCAGCGGTTGCCCACACCAGACTCGCAACCGACTCAAGAGGACCGTATAGAGGCGTTCTTGGAGGCTGCTGGAGGGGTTCGGCCTGATGGGTCAGTTCTTGGGCTCGGCTCGTACGGGCGACGCCTTTATGCAGATGTACCCCGGCCTCAGCGGAGCGGAGCGAGCACTAGCTCCGGCCCTTCTCCGGGTGAGCAGCAGCTGCGCGCGGACATGGAGGCTATGCGTGAGGACTTCGTTACTCGAGTCGCTACTATTGTGGCCGACATACAGGTACGAGTCGACGCCCAGGTCGCATCCGCTTTGGCCGCGTACTTCAGATCTCTAGGCGGCGGCCCTTCGTCATCGACGCCTCCTCCCCCACCCCCCGCCCCTCCACAGTAGTTCTAGGATTCTTTCGATTGTATAAAACATTTTTTTAATATTTGATATATATATTTTTTATTTGAATTCCAATTTTTTTTTTATGAAATTTTAATATTAATTAAATAAATAATTAATAATTAATAATTAATAATTACTAATTAATTAATAATTAATTAACTAATTATTGAAATTTAAATTTAAAAAAAAAATCTTAAATGCGACCAGATGGTCACTTTTTAAGCGACCATCTGGTCGCATTTTAACTGAGACTAAAAGTGACCATTTGGTCGCATAAAATGCGACCATTTGGTCACTTTTTTATGTGACCAATTGATCACTTATCTTTCACATAAATTACGACCAGATGGTCGCTTTTTAAGCGACCATCTAGTCGTATTTTAACTGAGCCAATAAGTGACCATTTGGTCACAAAAATTACGACCATTTGGTCACTTTTTATGTGACCAAATGGTCACTTCTATTGAAGATAAAATGCGACCATATGGTCCCTTTTAATGCGACCATATGGTCGCATTTTAAAAAGTTTGACTTTTTTCCGACCAAAATTTCTTGCGACCATATGGTCGAATTTTTGTGACCATGCAGTCGCACAAATTCAAAACCGACCAGCTTTTTAGCAACCACTCAGTTGGTCGCATTTTGGTCGCATTTTAGGTGAAAAACGACCATTTGGTCGCAATTTCCTGGTCGCAAATTGGCAGTTTTTTTGTAGTGTAGTAGTCTCCAAGACGGCACTAAGCGCTGCCCTGGTCAGAGAAGAAGGGAAGGTTCAACAACCCGTGTATTATGTGAGTAAAGCCTTGCTTGATGCTGAAACAAGATACACCGAGGTCGAACAGTTGGCATTGGCAATGATAACATCCTCAAGGAAACATAAACATTATTTCTAGGGCCATCGAGTCATTGTACGAATGAATTTCTCTCTTAAGTTAATTCTACATAAACCCGACGCTTCCAAAAGAATGATGAAATGGGCAATAGAACTAGGGGGATATGATATCACACACGAACCTAGAACAACCATCAAAGGTCAAGCCCTAGCAGACTTTGTTGTAGAAATGACTAGCTCTGAACAACACAAGATCTCCCAAGACAATAAACAACAGTAGATATACGAAGAGAACACCTGGAGAATCTATGTAGACAACTCCTCCAACACTAAAGGAAGCGTAGTCGGGATCTTTATCAAAACACCCGAAGGCTTTCTACTAGAGTAATCAGTCAGGTTCACTTGTCAAGCTTATAATAATGAAGTAGAATATGAAGCTTTGTTAGCAGGATTGAATCGAATGAAGGAGCTAGGAGTAAGAAAAGCAAAAGTATTCTCAGATTCTATGCTAGTGGCAAAGCAATTCAGCGAGGAATTTGAAGCAAGAGATCCAAATATGGTGAAGTATTTAGACAGAGTCAAAAACCTCACCGAACAGTTCGAGTCTGCCTAAATGCATTAAATTCCGAGGTCGAAAAGTGGGCACGCTAGTGTATTAGCCAACTTGGCTCGGGAGTGGAGCATGACTTAAGGAGAACGATCTCTGTAGATTATCTGGAACACTCAATCATCGAACAAAGTGAAGACAAAATAAATGAGGTGTCCCAGATAAAAGAGAAACATCACGAGTCACCGTGGTACCACAATATACAAGAATACCTACTCAATGGAAAATTTCCAGGAGACAAAGCCCAAGCATGGAATATCTAGTCCCAGGCTGCATGGTACTCAATAGTCAACAAGAAATTATACCGAAGATCTTTCGGAGGATCATACTTAAGGTGTATCGATAAAGACGAAGCCACCTATATCATGCAAGAACTTAATTTGGGATGCTGCGGAAATCATTCAGGAGGATGTTCACTATTCCACAGAGCTCGAAGCCAAGGATATTACTGAAATAAAATGTACGAGCAATGCAAAGAATTTGTCCGAACCTGCGAAAATTGTCAAAGGTTCGCGACTGAGCATCATGTTCCGCACACGCCCCTTACAATGATTGCAGTGCCATGGCCATTCATGTAATGGGGATTGGACATAGTGGGGAAACTTCCCATGGCCACCAGACAGAGATGTTCCTACTAATAGCAACTGATTATTTTATCAAGTTATCAAGGCCAAACCACTTGCAAAAATCAAGTCGATCAGTTCCTCTAGAAGAATATAATCACGTGATTCGGAATCCCACGAGTACTCATGGTAGACAATGACACGTAATTCATTGGACAAATAATCATATCAATGTTCTCGGATTTGAACATTCATTGATGTTCTCGGCCCCAAGATATCCCCAGGCTAACGGCCAAGCTGAAGCCTCTAATAAAACCATTTTGAACAATCTGAAGAAGAGGCTCTAAAAGTCGAAGGGCCGATGGACCGAAGAGCTACCTAGAGTATTATAGGCATATAGAAGAACCCCTCGTACTTTAAAAGGGGAAACACCATTCGATCTCACTTACGAAGCTGAAGTCGTAATACCTAACCGAAGCAGGAATCCTCACTATACGTGGTGAACTTTCCGAAGATGGCCAAGAAAATGAACAACAGATGGTAGAGGCGTTGGACAGCTTGGACGAGAAAAGAGAGAGAGTGCATCCATTAAATTGGCAGCATATCAACAAGTCTTAGCACGTCACTACAACAAGAAAGTAAGGCCTCATCCCGTGAAAGTAGGAGATTTCGTTCTGATTAAAGTCTTCCAAAACACTCAGCAACTAGGAGATAGAAAGCTCAGACCTAGCTGGGAAGGGCCCTATCGTATAATTGAAGATGTCAAACCGGGCACATATTTCCTCCAAGATGAGCACGGACTACAGATATCAAGGGCGTGGGATGCCAACCAACTGAGATGTTACTTTTATTAGATGGAGACGTGGGGAGTTACAAAGCAAAACATGTCAAAATAAATACAAACTCCATCCACCAGCTTTATAAATAAGAAGCAAATCTCACAAACCCACTCATAACTCTCAAATGGAATCCTCCTCCTTGTCTTTTGCCCTTCGCTCGCTCTTTCTAAAAGACGAAATCAACGTCTTGAAAATACTAATCGAGAAACTAATGCTCCAGAGAGACGTATTTGAAAAGATAATCTAGAACTGAAAAGTAATCTCGACATTAGCAACTTTCTCTTGGAGAAGAAATCAAGAGGAAAAACAAGAAACTCAAAAGAAAGCTGACTGCCGAAAGGGAGGAAAGAATAACCCTCCTTAAACAAGAAATGTCCAAATAGGGCCTGGAGATATCTTTTGTGAAGCTCGAAATTGACGATAAAAAAGATTTAATCAAGAATCTATAGAAAGAAAGGGACGAAGCAGGACGAACAATGTGGCTATAATCCTCCTAACTTTCTCTTTTCCCTTTTCTTTTTCGGTTTTACTTTTTTATTCTTTGTCAAGCACAATATGCCTTTCCAATTCATCATTTTAATAAAGTCTATCTTATTCCTGTCCAAGAAAGTTTCTCTTTGAATTTTTAGAAAACAAGTCTAAACAGACACACGTTTCAAAAATGGAAGTTAAAAACTCATATTTACATGAACGTTATTAAATTAATAATTCAAATAAATAGGGGCAATAAGTAACCCAACTGCTATAAAAAATTATTAGAACGGACAAAATAAATCTCCATGGATAAAAATATAGCAGACAAACTATGGAGAATGTCGAAGGCTTTAGAAAGACATAAAGCGTGTAAATATAGCGAATTCCAAAGCGATTTAACCATCTGAGAAGAAAAATGAACATGGGAAGAATAAACCCCATCATTACTAACATGACGTCACAATCAGAAAATTCTCAAAGATTTTCATTTAATGAAATTCTCCTCCAAAGATTCAATCCTTGACTGAAAGCAACTGAAACAGGAATCGCATTTAGTGACCACCTCATCCCAATGAACCCGATTAAAAGGATTCAAAAAAGGCGCTAACGAGGAACCCAGCTAAAAAGATCCGAAAAAGAGGCAGCACAAAACAATAGGAACATTAAATGCTGTCTCGCCCCAATAAACCGAACCTGGCAAAAAAAGATTGGAGAAAGTGCCAGTAGGACGCACTCATTACGACCTTGGAACTAGAAGTGGTACGTCGCATCAAAGGACTTTTACAAGCATTGCCTCCATTAAAGCACGTTCAAAAATGAAACAACCCCATTATGGCCTTGGTAAACAAAACATCCAAGAGCTTCCAGACCCCAAAGGAAACTGAATTCTGGCCTATAAATAAATCAGAACACATAGAGAAAAAGTACCAACTTCCTATCTCTCCTCTTCAAGAATTCTCAAAGAACCCTTCTAAGAACACTCAAATCTTCCCTTCATAAACTCCAAACATCAACCTCCTAAACATGGCATCATCAGATTCCATCTAGAGTAATGGTAATAACTACGCCTCCCACAATAAATGGATTGTGAAAAGGGAGAAGCAAAAGCAGAGAATACTCAGAACAATGCAGAGAAGAAATGACCAAGAACTCCATCAAGAGAGGGAGGCTCATCGACAACAGCCCCGACTTTGAAAGCGCTTGAACGAGATGTTCAAAGATTGGACAGGACCATTTAAAGCGCCACCCATATCTTCTATGGAACAAGAAGACTGGGAGACGTAATGGCCTTAGAAGTCCAAGAACTCAGACAGTCCTCACACCGCATGGACAACTTCTTGGACGAGCTTCAGGATTGAGTCTCCGAGATGAACGCAGAGATCAATCATCTTTTCAACATCCTGTAACCCTCGAAAGACGAGGATGATGAAGAGGATGAGGATGATGAAGAGGATGAGGATGATGAAGATGACGAGGATAATGAAAGCGATGATAACCACCAAGATCGCCCTATAATGTAGATGACCAACTCGTCCACTAGAGGAATACTGAACCCTTCAAAGTTCTCTCTTGCATCCAAGGAAATGGCAATAATCTGGGAAAATATCTTTCTCTCTTTCTTTCTTATTGTCTTGTTTTTTGATTTAGAAAACCAAATGTAACTCGGAATGAAACTGTTAATAGATATATTTTTGTTCAAACCCTAATCAAAGAATACCCTAATATAAAGTTAGACAAACAAACCCTTTCAACACAAAGGATGAAAGACTTGGCTCGAACTAGGCAGAAAGACATCCTAATATAAAAGTTATATGAACAAACCTTTATAAAATAAGGAAGAAAGATCTAGCTCGGACTAGGCAAAATCTTCGAAGAATAGAAACCCTTATAAAAATAAGGAAGAAAGACCAAGCTCGAACTAGGCGAAATCTTCGAAGAATATAATTAACCTTTATAAAAATAAGGAAGGAAGACCTAGCTCAGACTATGCGAAATCTTCGAAGAATAGAATTAACCCTTATAAAAAAGGAAGGAAGACCTTGCTTGGACTAGGCGTAATCTTCAAAGAATAAAATTAACCCTTATAAAAATAAGGAAGGAACACCTAGCTCAGATTATGCAAAAAAATTTAAGAATAAAATTAACCCTTATAAAAATAAGGAAGGAAGATCTAGCTCGGACTACGCAAAATCTTCGAAAAATAAAATTAACCCTTATAAATATAAGGAATGAAAACCTAACTCAGACTAAGCAAAATCTTTGAAAAATAAAATTAACCCTTATAAATATAAGGAATGAAAACCTAACTCAGACTAAGCAAAATCAGCATAATCAAAGCAAACATCCCAAAAGGGAAGGTTCAGTGTGGACTATATTAACACCACCACACAAAGAAAAAATATATACATCAACGTATTAAAGTTTAATTGTTAGTGCCGCCCATGCAAGTGTAATATTTAAAATATTCAGAAATATTTTAAAATGACAGGAAATGATTAGAAAGTCAATTTGGGGAAACAACAATTCAGGAACTTACCATCGAGCCTAAAGGATATATTCAATCTCCATGGCGACCTTCGTCGAATCGGAAGTCAACCTAATGTCACCATCCTCCTCATACACAGAGCCATCAACAATTCCCTCGTTCTCAGTGGTCTGATCTTCCTCATTAAGAAGCAAGCGAAGATGTTCAAATTCTTCAGCGGCATTCTCCCTCCTAACTTGGCTAAACCGGGACCTCTCTTCTTCTGTAAGTCAAAACTTTAGCTTTTCACTGCTAACCTTCTCCACATAAATACCAGAATACTCTGCCATATGAGTAAGCTTCTTGTTAGCATCGACGAGAGATTTCTAGGAACCCTGTAGTTCAGAACGAAGCTCCTTTTTTGATTCCTCCTTTTGGGATAATTAACCCCTCAATTTCTTTAGTTCACCTTCGAGTTCCTCGCTCTTACCCTCGTTGGCCTTCAAAATTTTAGCCACCTCCGCAGCTGCAGCCTCTGCTACAATTAGCTTCTCAGAAGAAGCAAGTTGTTTAGCTGTCTCGCTATCGCGCAATGCCAATTTCAGCAGATCAACCATCTGAGCCTTCCCTTCGAAGCTCTGAAAAACCCAACAGGAAAACTAGTTAATGATAGGTCAAATTCGGGAAATGGAGTCTAGGTTATGAACATTACCATAATAGTCTGTTTGGCCAGGCGATCCACTGACTCTTCCCGATGAGGGAAATCGAATACATAAGGAAGGGACATAGATCCAAAATCCTGCTCAAAACCCACTGAAGCTAGATAGGTCTGCATAAAACTATTGCTCAGGGTCAACCCTGAACAATAAGCGGAACAAAATACCAGATCCACCCTCAACAGCTTCATCTCAGGCCGAGGATAATGAGTTTGAGGAGGAAAACCATTATGCGAAGAAGGATCTTGCGAAGACGCATTAGCATGATGAGAACTAGTACTGAATGTGGGAGAGGGTGCAAAAGATACGAACGCTAGACTTTTCACCTTACGAGCCTTTCTCTTATCTCTGATAGGAGGTTGTGTTTGGTCAACCGTGGCTTTCCTCTTCAAATGCGATGAGGAACGAACATCGAGTTCCTTGCTGATGGCTAAGGGAAACCTTGACAGCTTCGAGTTATCAGACATACTTGAATGTGGGAAATTTAACTTCAGACTTCCTTATCTCTTCCTCACTGTAAAGGCAAAAGTAACTCAAAGAACAAAAAAGTCATCATTAGAAGAGAACGAAACTCTAGATACCTTTAAGTCCTGGAAATGGATCTGAGTGAAATGGAACCCAAAATTCGATCAGGATGAGTTCTTCTTCACAAACAAAAGCTTCCCAGAAAAATTTCCCAATCTTCTCTAACTCTTCGCAAACATTAATTTTTGAATCCTTAATATCAGATTTGCTTAAAGTTTGAACTGCAAAGAAAAAAAAGGAAAGGATGAGGACGATTATTCAAATAAAGTAAAAACAAGGTGGAACGTAACCGTTCTCACCCGATTCCAACCAAACCAAAGGAATGGAGATCCCATCAGAGGTTTGCTTTCCTCTAATGAAAAACAACCTATTCTTCAACCTCTTGTCACTAAAAGGCAGACCAATAATGATCTTCCTCCCAACGGAGCCATGAAAGTGAAATCGAGAAGTATCTTGTTGGTTAGATCTGGAAGACCAAAAGTATGAAAGCATTCCCAATGTTAAATCCATGTTCATCCTAGTACTGACGGCTACCCCCCTCAAAGTATTCTGCATAATTTGCCAGAGACTGACATCCATATCCCTCAGAAGTGAGGCCATCCTCGTTCCAATGGAGAACTTCACTTAGCAATCAAAGAAGAACACATAGAAAGAGGTCTAACCATCCCCTATATCATAATGGGTGCGTTCTTCAGGACTTGGAACCCTCATCTTCACATCCAAAGGAATGCTATATGAAAGCCGATAAAAATCCAAATTAGATTTCCTTAACACTTATGCCTTTAAAGAAGGATGATCAACCGTTCTGGCTCTAAAAGATGAAGCTGATGTAACGTCATCATCCGGATTACCAGGGGAATTGTAAATTTCTGTTTCATCACTGGGAGTCTCCTTGGAATCATCACCAAATTCTCCAGATCCACTCACAAAAGACGAACGAATAGGATGAGAACTATTCAGATTTTCTTCTAATGATTCAGGGAGAGGACCCATCAGTGCATCTTCTTTCATTGCCTCAGCGAGGAAAGAATTTTTGGCAGCAATCTCTACATCAGAGTCATCAGCATTTGTAGCAATCCCACTGGGATAAACGTACATTCTTATACCATTTCGTCATTCTTCGATTGTCTTCACAGAAGAAGACTCCATGGGATAAATAAATTCCTAGCCCTAGTTCAACGACTCTAAAATTAGGGATAATCTACTGATGCATGCTATAAATTTTAAAGGTAAGAACCAACCTGAAATGGCGAGCAGCTGATGAAATCCCTCCTTTTAGCACAAAGCTTCTTGAATCTTTGAGAAATGACGATAAAAATGGAATGCAAGAAAGCGTAAAGAAAGGAAGTATTCCTCCTCTTTTCGAATTTAAAATTTTCAATTTGAAATGGTTTACGGGTGTCAACAATTCGCAATTTTATGTCGCTCTAATTTGTTTAGACCTCTACTTGTTTTCACCTCCAAGCAACTCGAACATAAAAACAGGGGAAATCTGTAGAGGTAAAATTCAACGTGGACCAAGCTCAATGTCAAAAGTGTTGGGATTCAGGCCTCTATAAAAGAGTTCTCAAGCGGAAGTCCCAAGGATCTTTGCTGGCAGTATAATATAATAAAAAACAAATGCATAAAAGAATTACTAACCCTTGTAGAGAAGTGTCTGACTCTTCCTCCTCGTTCTTGGTTACGATTCTGGGACCACTAAAAAGTTCTTCCTCACTAAGCATAAAAGAGAATCGGTGCGTGGGCACTATCCTCTTTGGATAAAAAACTAGGGAAGAAAACTTTTCTTCCCTACACCCTAAGGGCGGCGGCGGAAGAGAGAGAGTGAGGAGAGGAATTTTTCCTGAGACTTTTCTTTTGATCTCTTAGTTGTGTATTTTGGGATTACCCCAAGGTTCCTATTTATAGGAAAACTAAAGCCTCAGAAAGTCTTTGAATGTCTTTTTAATTATCAAATAATTGATTAAAGATATTATAAAATATATTTTGAATAATTAAGATATAATATCTTATTCCATAATAATATATTCCATATCACTATTTAAATTAATCATTATTAATTTAAAATAATTATTCCATATCTTACTCATTTAAATTAACCATATTAATTTAATTTAAGATATTCCATATATTTTAAATAAAATAAAAGGAAAATAATTGGTTAATAATTAACCAAAGTGGCGTGTGATCCACATCATCATCTGCATGACAATATTGGGCATTTTATTTTCCTTTTTATTTAATAGAACAATTGCATTAAATATATAAATAAAAATCCTTTTATTTTTTTCCACTTTAATTTGACTTCATCGAATTAAATATTTAAATAGACTCCTCTATTTAAATCCCAATTAATTCTGGACAACTGCAAAATTAATTTAATTAATTAGACTCTTCTATTTAATCTCTCTATTATATAATTAAATAGACTCTTCTATTTAATAAATAATTAAATAGACTATTCTATTTCATTTCACAATTAATTAAATAATCAAATAGACTAATCTATTTAATTTTATTTAATTAATCAAATAGAAATCTCTATTTGTATTTACCTTTGATTTGAGAACTTCAAATCAAATACTTAAAACCATTTTTGAAAAGAAATTAATCCATATTAATTTATGTTCTCAATTACATGCATTAGCTCAGAGGACTTAATGGACCTATAGGACTAAGCTCCAATGATCTAGAATTACATTGATCAAACACCTTAGATCAATTGATTCTTATTCATTAACTCCTAGAAAACTCCACTTAATAGGGAAATTTCATTGGGTAGCAGAATTTTCTGCAATATTTATAAATGTAGCATTTTACAAAAGTATTTGCAAATATAGCAGATTTTTAATAACCCCCATTCATGTGAATCTGAGAAATCAGTGATAACTTATAAGATAATCAGTGATAACTATTAGTAATTAGTAATTCATGCACAAAATATCAGGATATTAATAGAATCACTGATTATTTGTGAGGAAATCACTGATTACTCATGCAAAACTGTGGCAATTTTGTAATATTTCATGCGCGAATTTGAGTTTTTTGCTATTTTTACAAATAAGTTTTTTTACTGCTATTTTTACAAATATTGGACCTAATTTTGCTATTTTAGCAAGAGCCCCCACTAAATATCTAGAGTTGCACTCTTAGTACTATGGACATAGTTATGCCATTGGCTAATATCATTAACAACACTTTGATCCTTCACAAGTAGTTCGTATCCATGGCTAGGTAGTTTTACCGTATTAACCTCCATGATACATCTTGTTCCATAAGCCCAACTGATTCTCTAATGATCAACCTTACATAATCTCCGTTATGCGTCTTTGCTTTTTCCTTGATCAGAGGAATATGGGCCCCGCTGTTCAAGCAACGAATCAATCCATAAGGGAACTACTTATCTATTTTCCTATATAGAAAGAGTGGATTCCAATCTTGTGTAATTACATTCCCAGCTATAAGCAAGATGCAATCCCCAAAGTGGGAGGCATATTGAGCGAACTATATTGAGTCGCTCTCACTGCAAATCAAAGGTTTGTCTCTTACGAACAATTGTTCGTAATCCACTCAAGATTAAGATCAATTGTACATGATCAACCAATTGATATACGAAGTGTCTTTTTGTAATGGCTTTACTAGAAGACAGTAAGTATATCTTAGTCTAGTCTACTATAATCTCTAATGGAGGAACACCCCCACTCACATGTCTCTACATGAGCGATCCAGATGAGATCACTTGTGCCAATTCACAAGTGGGCCGTGTTAGTTGTGTTGCCATAAATAAGGCACCCAACCTTTATTCATATACCAAAAACTATTTGTGTAATGTCCTGTTATTTTACAAGGAAGTTTTTTATTTATTATTTATTTTAATTATTATTTTTTTATGTAAAGCACTTAATTTAATTTTGAGTTGATTAATTTAAATTTTAGATTAAATTTAGAATTTATAACTTTAAATTTACGAGTTTATTTCATTCGTAAATCCTTTTAATTACTTTAGTAGTTTAAATTAGTTTTGGGCGTATTAATAATTATTAACGGGCCAATTAATAATTAATCACCTTTTGGTAAGTTTAACTGCTACAGGTTTTGTTTTTAAATGGTAAAAGCAAATGATGGATGCATTCGTAATTTCACGAATTCTTAAAATATCTAAACATTATTCACCTCCTCTTTAAAAACACCAAAATTGACCAAATTTGACAATTTTCTTCTCCTTTCCTTGCCACAACCGTGAGCCTTATTTCCATGGAATTTTCCATAGGTTTTCTTCGTTTCTTGGTGGATCATCTCAATTCTAGTTGCATTGGATTGCTCGGGATGAGAGCTACCTATCCAACTTAGCCTTGTGGTGTTTCTCGTTCTCTAAAGGAAGCCCTAAAAAGTGAGTTTTCAAAAAAAATTATATGATTTTCTTTATTTTAATTTCTAAATCAGTTTTGAAGTTGAAATCATGTATTTCCATCAAGGAATTTGATGATTTCGAGCTCAGATTTTTAAAAAACACTAATAACTGAAAAACACTATTCATCTAAAAAATACTATTCACCCGAGAATCACACTTTTAGTCATTTTAGTTATGATTTATAAATCTTTATTCAATTGTTTAATTGTAGGTGCGATTGCTCGTTTGCTGGTTCGTGGGAACTTTGTTGTCACGCGAACATTCGAGGTGAGGATAAATAGAAATTAAATGTAAACTTAGAAATCGAACAAGTTGAACGACTTGTAGGATCGGAAGTTGAGATTCAAATTTGAATAAAAAAAGATTAAAGTAACTGAGCTAGTTTGCATAGGCTTGGGACTTAGTTCTAATTTGAGTTGAGAGAACTCATAAGTGTTTCAAAGGAAACGATTAACTCTTGGAAGTTCTAAGTTTAGATTCGCTTCAGCGTTTACTAATGTTTATTGGAAGTTTAAAGTTCCAAGTATAATAGGGTGAATAAGAAATTTGGATATGGAACTTCGTATGTTTATTAAAAGCAATGGAATCATTGGTTGGAGACTTCTATGATAAAGTTAGTAATTTGAATTTATCTGAAGGCTGTTTGGCTTGAGCTATTCATTGTTTTTCAGAAGTTTCTAATTTCTAGTTTTATGTATAAAGGGTAATTCGTTATTTAATTATCATTTATCGTTATGTCCTTTCGACTACTTTGAATGCTTATATTTATGTTTACTTGCATTTGAGCCACATTCATATTCATTTTGCATAATCGTATTTGGGAGGAATAATGAGGCAATGCATAGACTGAGTGTGCTTGCATTGTCTGGTATTATTTGTTTTATGTTTGCGTATATGTATCATGAAGAATGCTAAAGGTTGCGTGAACTTTACATGATCGGAGGATGCGAGTTCACATTATCTAGTATTTTCCATAATTACTATGATAAATATATGAGGATACAGGGGTGTATTGAACCTTGTATTTGGTGGGTGACTTAATGAGGGAATACTGAAACTGAGTGAGCTTCATTACCCGTCATTATTCACTAGTGGTGGGAAGATATTATTGAAAAGACTTCATATACTTTTTTTTTAGAAAGCGAGATAATGAGGTATTCTTAGTTGTGTGAGCTTTAAATACTGTCACTATAAGCATTTGATGGTTATATTGATGTAAAGGATGCGTGTACTTTACAGTTGTTAATCGAGTTAATGAAAAATGTTGAGGCTGCGTGTGTTAACATTATCGTCATTAATCACGAATTATGTTGTTTGAATATGTTAAGACTGAGTAAGCTTAGCATTAATTATTAAAGATAAAGGAATGTAAACCTTACATATAATATAAGGTATTAAAGAGAATGAAATAAGAATGTTATGTGTGTTATGAAACACGTTCTCCTAAATGCTTGGAAGTTGGTTTCTCAATTATTTGAGAGATTTGGTAAGTGAAAGTAGAATACTTGTTATGAAACCCTTTTAAGTGGTTGAAAGGTAAAGGGTATGTAAGCTTTATTTGGACACAAATCCAAATTCGGGTTTGGAGTCTAATATTACTTTATTTTCCATTTATCTTCACTGGGCTGGCTTTAGGTCATGATATTACAAAAATTTTCAAGTAATGCTCGTGTTCGTGGTTGTGGGAGAGGAGCTGGTGCTGTCTGATTAGGATTACGATGATGATGAGATGGACTAGAGATGTTTTAAAGTCCATGGACTCATGTTATTTCGTATTCTCTTGTTGAGTTGTATATTTGTATATAAGCTCATGAGAGCTTTTAGGTTTTAAGTTAGGTAGTACCAGACATGAACAAACCCATAAAACCTAAAAGCTCTCATGAGCTTATATACAAATATACAACTCAACAAGAGAATACGAATAACTTGTCACTACAACATCTCCTTTTTGGACTATCTTCTTTATCATGTCATACTTTCTCTCTATGTGCTTTCCCCATTTGTCACTTATAGGCTCTTTGGAGTTGGCTACCGCACCACTGTTATCACATAATAGTGTTATGGGTTTGTCCATGTCTGGTACTACCTCCAGATCGATTATGAACTTCCTAAGCAAGACACCCTCTTTAGTAGCTTCGCAATCAGCTATGTACTCTGCCTTCATTGTGGAGTCAGTAATACAACTTTGCTTTATACTCCTTCAAACAATGGCTCCACCACAAAGTGTGAAAACTGATCCGAGCGTGGATTTCCTAGAATCTTTATCTGCCTTGAAGTCAGAATCTGTGGACCCTTTGTGTAACGTCCCGTTATTTTCGTAATAATTTTATTTTTATTTTTTAATTAATTTTATTTATTTATCTATTTTATCTTATTTATTTATTTAGTTATTTATTTAAATTAGATTAATTAAGTTGGGAAGTTAGTTAAATTAGTTTAAGTTAATAAATAGTGTTTTTGTTAGTTATTTTAAATTGATTGGGGGTGGGGCCTTTGTCTTCATGTTTTTTTTGTCTTATCCCTAAATTTTAGGGCATCACTTATTGAGTAAAGAGAGAAAGAAAGAGAGAAATTTTCCTTTCTTTTTCCCTTCGTGAACGCCGCAACCCAATCCCTCCTTTGTTTGTCTTTTTTTTTCTTTACTTCTCACAATTAGCTCCCATCGCCACCGCCACCACCCAGTCTCTCTCTCTCTCTCTCTCTCTCTCTCTCTCACTTGTGAATCGCCGCCCTTCCCCCTTCGATTTTCTTTAAAAAAAACTCCATTCTCTCGTGACCAAGCCCACACCGTCATTAGCCCTCACCTCTTCTTCCCTTTCCTCTTGTTTGTTGTTCTATTAACCTTTCCACCGCCACTGTCACTGATCTGAAGCTCGCAAGTTTAAGCTCGAAGCCGCCGACTTACTAAACTTACGACTTTTATATCCTATGGACCCTTACCGTACGAAGTCGGGTCCACTGTTTTGATTTGATCTCTGGAACCACCCAGCTTAGATAGATCTTCCTAGCGATTGCCCTTTGTCAGAAACCCCCAAAAACCATCGGAAATCATCAGAGGCGAGCAGCCCTTATTTTTTTTCCATGGCAACGTGTGTGCGTGGTGATGTTTTGAGAAGAAACTGTTCAAATAAAGTGGGAATTTATTTGGCTAATGGTTCTTGGTCGAGAACATTAGTGGTTGTAATTTCATTTTGGTAATATTCTTGGTTGAGAATATTAGAGATAATAATTTATTTGGCTAATGGTTCTTGGTCGAGAACATTAGTGGTTGTAATTTCACTTTGGTAATATTCTTGGTCGAGAATAATAGATGTAACGTTTTTACTTTGCTAATGCTTCTTGGTCGAGAACATTAGTGGTATTACATAGATTGTGGATGTTGATTAGTGGTTTTATTAATTTCTTCGGTAACATGTGGAAGGTAAATTCGGGGTTGAATTGTATGTGGGTATAAGTTGTTTGGGAGTATAGAATGGGTAGTAAAGAGCATGCTAGGACTTGTGGAATTCGTCCATAGGATTACATGCCTCCTTTTTACTATCACTAGCATTTTTATGCTAATGTTGCTACACTTTAATTTTTCTAAGTACGCCCCGAGGTAGAGGCCATGGTAGAGGTGGTGGTGCCGCGTGATCGCGGGATGATGGATTGGAGTTGGACAGGGCTGTGTAGTGCATTCTAGGAATGCATGGATACTAGACTATTTTAAACTCATTATCTATTTTCTTGGATTTATGCTATATGGCGCTCGATAGAGCATTGACTACTTTATTTATGCTTTTGGATATTGTTTTGAGAACTTAAATGTCGAAATGCGCATTTCCATGGCTTTCCTTGTTTTATCGCTTTTCTGTTGTGAACAGTGTATTTTATTTTTGGCATGATCAAAATACAAACGGCACCATGCCGAATTTTCATTAAATCAAGTTTTCCACTATTATTTCTGATTTAAAGTATTTTTAGGAAATTTGGGTTTTTACACCTTGAGAATAAAATTCTCTTTACCATACACTAGAACATGTTCTCTCGTTCACCGAAGATACTTAAGAATATTATTGACTGCAACCCAATGTTCATAACCAGGGTCTAGTATACAACATCACATACATTAGACTTCCAACTGCTGATGCACAAGGATACTGTCTCATACTCTCAAATTCTTGAGGAGTTTTAGGACATTGGTCCTTATTTAAATAAATCTCATGCCTGAAAGGTAACGCTCCTTTCTTGGATTTATCCATCCCATACTTTGCAACTCTTTTGCCAATGTAGGATGTCTGAGACAATGCTAACGTTCTAATCTTACGATCCGTTATAATTTGGATACCAAGAACATATTGAGCCTCTCTCAAATCCTTCATTTGGAATTCATTAGCTAGCCATTTCTTAACGTCCGATAATACCCTTACATTATTCCCAATAAGTAAGATATCATCAACGTATACAATGATAAAAACCACATCTTTGTTGAGTATCTTCTTGTAGAAACAAGACTCTTCAACATTTTGTTCAAAGCCATACAATTTGACCATCAAATTTATTGTTCCAAGATCGTGAAGGTTGCTTGAATCCATAAATAGACTTCAGCAACTTACAAACCTTTTGTCCTTCACCTTGAACAATGAAACCTTCTGGCTGGAGCATATAGATACTCTCATCAAGATACTCATTCAAAAATGCTGTCTTGACATCCATCTACCAAATTTCATAATCAAAATGGGGAGCAATAGATAAAATAGTTCTAATAGACTTTAACATAGCAATAGAGGAGAAGGTTTCTTCATAGTCAACCCTTTCCTTATGAGAATACCCCTTTGCTACAAGTCTAGCCTTGAAAGTCTCCACTGACCCATCGAATCCACGTTTTCTCTTATAGATCCACTTGCACCTAATTGGTTTTACCCCAACTTGTTGATCTATAAGTTCCCAGGCTAAGTTGGAGTACATGGACTCCATCTCAAGATCCATGGCTTTTAGTCATTTTTCTTTGTCAACATCCATCATTGCTTCTTTATAAGACAATGGATCCTCCAGGTCAATACCACCATCACTGACTTGATTTAATCTCAATAGTCGTTCAGGAAACTTGGGTACCCTTCCACTACGACGGGGACTTAACTGGATTTGACTAGAATTTCTCTTCCTACTTGAAGAGCTAGGAAAGTCAACAACGATTGTTGGCTCATTAGTGGTTTCACTTGGAACCATCTCCTCTAGTACTAATTTACTAGGAGATTTGTGGTTTCCTATATAGTCATCTTCCAAGAATGTAGCATTTGTTGACACAAAACACTTTATTCTCTTCAGCACTATAAAACAACTCACCACGAGTCTCTTTAGGGTAGCCTATGAAGAGGCATACCTTAGACCGTGATTCTAATTTCTTAGGGTTCGATTTCAGTCCCATACTCAGAACTGATGCAAGCTTACTTTACGTCCTGACCATAACTCAATAGGTGTTTCTAAAACACTTTTAGAAGGTACCCTATTTAGGATGTATAACACAGTCTCCAATGCGTAACCCTAACCCTAGAAAGATTCTGGTAATGATGAATAGCTCAACATTGATCTTGTCATTTCAAGTAAGGTATTATTTCTCCTTTTAGCTACACAATTCTGCTGAGGTGTACCAGGTGCTGAAAGTTGGGATGTAATCCCATTTTGTACCAAGTATTCTTTGAACTCATAGTCAATATACTCCCCACCACGATCAGATCAAAGTGTCTTGATAGATGTTATCAAGTTTCTTTTCAACTTCAACTTTAAACTCCTTGAATTTCTCAAGAGTTTCAGACTTGAATTGCAACAGGTAAACTTACCCATATCTTGTGTAGTCGTCTATGAAAGACACATAGTACTCATATGCACCTCTAGCTTTTACATTCATCGGACCACAGAGGTATGAATATATAAGCTCTTGTAGTTTTGTGGCTCTATTTTCTTTAGCTGAAAAATGATGCTTGGTCATTTTCCCCTCTATACAGGATTCACATACTGGGAGTGTACCAAGCTCTAAGTCACCTAGAGGTCCACTTTTAACCAGTCTTTGAATTTTGTTGAGGTTAATATGGCCAAGCCTTAGATGCCATAGAAGGTTCTCATCTTTAGAAATTCTACCTTTACTTGTTCTAAACTCGGCAATCTGGAACAACTCAGTATTATAAAGTGTTGCACATACTAATGGTTTTAGTATATATAAATTTTTATCTTCTAATCCTGAACAAATAAAGTTTCCATCTTTGAAAATATCAACTTTAATAATATCGAAATCTATGGTATAAGATTGTTTGCGAATACAACCCAAAGAAACTACGTTCCGGTTTAAACCAGGAACATAACTAATCATTGTTTAGAAAAATAAACATTTTATTTAAAGTTAATCAACAACTTTATAAATGAACCAATACTTATTTTATTCATAATCAAATAATCAAATGTTTTCAATAAACATAATAAAAGTAACAAAAGTTACTAAATAGTTTATATAACATAGATACTACTAATGGTTTCTAAATGACTAGAAAAGCTTCTTCAAGCTCTAGAGTGCAGACTTCATGAAGTATTTATTTCCTTTCCATTCTTCCAATGCTAAAAGAAAAGATAAAAATTTAGAATTATCTCATTATTCATCTGTAAAGACCCGATTTCCATTAAATTTTATAATTTTAAAATCACAGTGGAAGACTTAGTTTTTTAAAAAAAGGGCATGGGTTCGTTTAAAAATCGGATTATCCAAAACCTGTTTACATTGGCCCAATTCAGAGAAAGCAATGAAGTTGGAATGCGCATTCCAAATTATGATTAAACATCTAAAAGAAAGCTTTAAAAACCTTAAGACATTTACAAATTTTAAACAAATGCTCTTCTGAGCCCAAAACACAAAGTAAGAAAGGATAATAATATGTTTACAAGTATTTCAAGACATGCTAAACCAAAATGTGTCATGTTCTTGTCCATTCATCAACTCGACATGTCATACAGCGCCACCTCCTCTACCACGTCCCTTGCGACGAGATTTACCTGAAAATTTGTAAGTGTAGCAACATTAGCATAAAAATGCTAGTGAGAGTAAAATGAAAGCAAGTAATCCTATGAACCAAATTCCATACCAGAAATTGTGTCCAAAGGCCTAAATTGCACTTTACTACCCATTCCACACTTCCAATTTCCACACAATCATACAATATGTAATATAACTTCCTGTAAAGTAATGAGATTAAGACTTGAAATAAAAGTACTAACTATTACTAAGTCTTTCCAACCATTCTAATGTATAAAGTATTTGTAACTCAAATTTTCTTTGTTACCATACAAGTTTCATTGTCAAGTGTTACCGTATGGATCAACATCAACATACTACCACGTACGGTTTTACCATATCACAAGTCATCGTAATGTGTTACAGTATGGATCAACATCAACACACTCCACGTACGGTCTTACCATATCACAAGTCATCGTAACGTGTTACCGTATGGATCAACATCAATATACTACCACGTACGGTCTTACCATATCACAAGTCATCATAACGTGTTATCGTATGGATCAACTGTAACGTCCCGTTATTTTGTGATAAAAAAAAAAAAAAAAAACTTTTATTTATTTTATTTTTATTTGAGTAATTAAAATTCATTTATTTATTATTAAATTAGAATTTAGTAATTTATTTCATTTTAATTCCTTTTAATGGCTTTATTTATTTAAATACGTTTTAATGGTATTAATAATTATTAACGAGCCAATTAATAATTATTAATCACCATTGGGATAGTTTGAGATGTTCGGGATTCGTTTTTAAGCCAAAAGTCATAAAAGGGCAAAGTTGTAATTACCCAATTTGCAAAATATCTAAAAACACTATTTGCCTTCTTCTTTAAATGAAGCCTTGACTAAAATTTGACCAAAAATTTCTCATTCAATCCTCCCCAAACCGTGAGCTTCAAGAAGTGGAAAAGAAAAATTCGATTTCGTTCGTTTCTTGCCGGATCGACTCGAGCTTGGATATTTTGGAAAGCCCTCGGGTCAAGGATCATTTTCCACCTAGCCATCGTCCGTTTCTCTCGAGATCCGAGGAGTTCTCGGTAAGAATCTCTTCAAACCCTAAGCTCCAAATAGTGTTTTAATGGAGTTTTACTTGTTTCCTTTCGATTTCTTGCCTGGTGGAACTCGGTGTTTGTCAATTCGGGAGTAGTTTTAAGTGTTTTTTGAAACTATTCCATAACCCTAAAACCGAGTTTCAAATAAACCCTTTCCGTTTGAAATTTACCCTTTTGGGATTGAAAATGGGTTAGAAATTAATGAATGAATGTTTATTTAAATTCAATTCGGGAAAGGGATTAATGTTCAAAAACCCTATTCATCGATACCCATTGAAATCGGGAATATCGAATTTGCTTAAAACCAACTCAAAACGTATTTAAATTGCCAAAAAGCCGAAAAACCAAACCCGAGACCCCTTTTCTAGGGAGGGCCGAGAGCCTCCAAAGGGTAGGTTTGGTGGATTTTCCGTCTTTTTGCTTGTTTTATCGTTGTTTAATCGTTGGTTGGTATTTTATTAATTTTCAGGATATTAATCCTTTTGTAGGTGTTTTTGAACCGTTTGTTTGATCGCTCTTCCGGTGCTTGGGAGCGAAGTCTTCACTTTTATTTAAGGTGAGAATGATTAGAATTTAAAGTAACTATAGAAAGCAAATAAGTACGTTGATTTGTAGATTCGGAACTAAGATTAGAATCCAACCTAAGATTAGAGGGAGTGAGTTAGTGCCTTAAGATTTTTAGTTAATCCTTTAGGCGAGAAACTTAGGATTTCTCAATGAAAACCTCGAATCTTAGAAGATTCTAAGTTAGATTAGTTTCGGAGTTTAAAATGGATCATTTGGAAGTTTAAGGATACAAGACTTTGATAATGATTGGTTGTTAGAACCTCGGATTATTGGAAGTTTAGAATCCTTGAAAGTTTAGGTTAATCGTTATAGTTTGACCTTTACTTTTATTATTGTTAGCGGAGTTCGATTGATATATCGTTCGTCCGGAAATTCTATCTATTTTACTTTATGCCCTTTTACCTTATGTTCTTTACTTTATGTCCCTTTACTTTATGCTTATTTCGGATGCTTTATCATTTACTTTTATTTTATTTACTTATGCAAGCATATGTAAACATATGCATAACATCTCGCATCATTGAAAAGAAGTTGAATTGTAAGTTGCGACGCACCTATTACTTCCTTATGTGGAGTTGAATTGTAAGTTGTGGACGTACATATTACTTCTCATGCATAGAAGTTGAATTGTAAGTTGCGAACGTACATATTACTTCCTTATGTGGAGTTGAATTGTAAGTTGCGGACGTACATATTACTTCTCATACATAAGGAGTTGAATTGTAAGTTGCGACGCACATATTACTTCCTTACGTGGAGTTGAATTGTAAGTTGCGGACGTACATATTACTTCCTCATGCATAAAAGATATTGTGGAATCCTACGGGATGTCTTTATACAATCATGATTATGATTGGTGATATAGGGAATCGAGATGTTATATGTTAAACAAAGTTTATCCACTTTACTTTATTTGTCATAACAAGTTAATAATTGAGAATTGACTACAAGTGTAGTAATGTCATACTTGGAAGAATATGGAATAAATTACCTAGACTTGGAGAATTCTAGGAAAGAGTATGTCAGTTTAATTGGACATAAATCGAAATGCGAGTTTGAGGTCTATCTTTAATTTTTATGCTTATTATTCTCACTGGGCTTAGTTTGTTAGCTCATGATATTACAACCAATTTCAGGTAATGCCTTGGCTAGAGGTCGAGGAGGAGGAGGTGGTGCTGCGTGATCGAGGGATGCTGACCTCGAGATGGACTAATGGATTTGTAAAGTCTATGTTTTATTTTGTGAATTTTAAAGACTTTGATTATTTTGTAACATATTTTGGCTCATAAGAGCTTCTGGATGATGTTTTTATGATATTATATATTTGAACTCCTGATTTGGACTTAAAGTCCATGAGATTTTATTAGATGTGAAATTAGGATGTAAACAGGTTTTCGGCATGCCAATTTTCAAACAAAACCACGCCAATTTTTCGTAAATTAAAAGACTTCCGCTGTTTTCTCTGATTTTAATTTATTTAAAAGTGTCGGGTCGTCACATCAACATCAACATACTACCACGTACGGTCTTACCATATCACAAATCATCATCAAATTCCCTAGTAAGTTAGTTTACTTAAATAAGATCCTACTAAGCTACTAAAGAACAAATAACACTTTGAATTACACTAGTTATCTCTCAAGTGCAACTTCTAAGCTACTTTGACTCCCAAACCACTCAAAGTACCTTAAACTTCCACTTTCATCTAAAATCTCCAATTTCATCTAACTCTTCAATTTCACCTTACAAGACTTCCAAACACACTCAATCTTACTTTTCCTCCCAAAATCACTAAATTCCAAGGTCACTCCACTCACTTCCGAGTTTAAAGTCACCAACCAAAGTATTCACTTCTAGAAGTTAGTTTTACCACTTAACCTCGATAAACAATATCGTAACGATTCTTAATTCATAAAATTACTAATTTACATTTTAAACTCACCTTGAATTTGTAGTCAAGCTTCCCAATATGACGGAATCAAATCCACACGATCAATCACAATCCTACAAATTAATTACACCTAACAATCATTAATTAACCGAAAATTGAGCAAACGACATCTAAGCATAAAACGACGAAAAAAATGGAGAATGACCTTAGGCATGCTCTCGGCCAACAAGAGAAAGAGGGGCTTGGTGTAATGTCCCGGTACATTTGAGGTATAAAAAAATTTTAATTTAATTTATTTATTTTAATTTAATTTAAGTATTTAAAGATTACTCTAGAATAAGTAATATAGAATTTAGTAGTTTATTTTGTTTTAGACCCATTTAATCGCTTTAATAGCTTAAATTAGTTTTGGTCGTATTAATAATTATTAATGGCCCAATTAATAATTATTAATCACCATTTGGCGGGTTTCGATTTAGAAGTCAAAAGTCATTAAAAGGATGTAACCGTCATTTCCAAACTTCTTAAATTATCTAGATACTATTCATTCATCTTTAAAATGTCATCTTGACCAAAAGTTGACTTCATCTTCTCATTTACTCTTCCCAAACCAGAGCAAGAAGAGGAGGAAAAGAGAAGAGGAAGAAAGTGTCGCCCCGGCTTCATTTCCTGGCTGTTTTACGTGATTCCGGATGCGTTGGAAAGCTCTCGCCGAGACCTTTCTACCCATTCCAATCTTGGAGCATTTCCACCTCTCTAAGGTAAGCAATAGATCTCAAATTTTCATAGTATTTCCATGGAAATTGATTCAAGTTTTTGAGTTCTTGGCCAAAAACCCTCATCCTCTTCCAATTTTATTGTTGAATGTTGATGGAAAACTTATTGGGTAACTATTACTTTATTTTCCCTAAACCCTAAAACCGAGTTTCAGTCGAAGCCCTTCCCGTTTGAATTTTCATCGTGGGGGTATTTTTGGGGTTTATACTTATTGATATATTGTTTATTGTAATTAAATTCGGGAAATCATTTATTGTTCAAAAACCCGAATCATCGATACCCATCAAAATCGGGAACTTCGAAAGTACTTAAAACTAACCCGAAACACCTCTAAAGTGCCTAAAAGCGGAAAAACCGAACCCGAAACCCATTTTCTATTGAGGGGCCGAGAGCACCCTTTGGGTTTTTCCGGGGTTGTTCGTCATTTTGAGCTTTTAGATGTTAATCGATTGATGTATGCTTATTTATTAATGATCGTTAGATATACTTTTAATTGTAGGTGTTTATTGATTCTTTGCTTGATCGCTCTTCCGGAGGTTTGGAGCGAAACCACATCTACCAAGGTGAGAATAAATAGGATTTAAAGTAACTTAAGAAACCGAATAAATAGAACGGTTTGTAAAATCGGAAATTAAGAATAGGATTCGAATCTAAGAGTAAAAGAAAGTGAGCTAGTGCCTTAGGATTAGGAACTAGTTCTTTGAGTGAAAACTTTGGAGTTTTTCGAGGGAAACATCAAACACTAGGGAGTTCTAAGTTAGAATCGTATCAGACATTAAAAATGGATCATTGGAAGTTAAAGGATCCAAACTTTTAGATAAAATGGTTAAAGGAACTCGAAAATAGAGCTTTGGATTTTATTTGGAAGTTTAGAATCCTTGGAAGTGTAGATTACTTAATTAAGAAAGAATCTACTTTGTTTAAATTCTCGGGAGTTCGGTTTACTTATTGTAAATCCGAAATTTCTGTTTATTTACTTTATGCATTTTACTTTATGTACTTTACTTTATGCACTTTACTTTATGCAATGCACTTTATGCACTTTACTTTATGCAATGCACTTTATGAACGTTACTTTATGAACGTCACTTTATGCACTTTACTTTTATTTTACTTGAAATCACAAGATTTTCAAATTCATACTACATAGCCTGAGAGCTTTCACGTAGCCTGCGGGAGCTACCACATAGCCTGCGGGAGCTATTGCACGGCCTGAGAGCTGACACATGGCCTGCAGGAGCCATCACAAGCCGCGAGAGCTTACACATAGCCTGCGGGAGCTATTATTATTGTCATTCATCACAAAAATTGTTTTTATTTAAATATGTTTATATCAAGAGAACATGATATAAGTTTTTATGGTCAAATGAATATAACCATATACCTCGATGAAGGTTGTATGGAGAAATTTGGATATGATCACTTTCTACTAAACTTTGGGAGTTATTATTCTCTAGTTTGGAAGTTTTAGTGAGAAAGTTGTAAGAGAACTAGTTTCTCAATAAATTAGAAGATTTTGTAATTGGAGAATAAGACTTGATGTAAACCTTATGTACATAGTATAAGCTATTAAAGAGAACGAGATTCAATGTTATGTATATGTTATGAAACATATCCTCCTAATGGTTGGAAGGTGGATCCTCAAATTTTTGAGAGAATAGGATTTGATGTAAACCTTGTATATAGTATAAGGTATATAAAGAAAATGAGATATAAATGCTATATGCATTTACGAAACCATACCCAGAAATGCTTGGAATGTAGTTCCACAATTATATTGGAGGATTGGTAAGTAAAAGTGGAACACTTGATATAAACTCTTTGAATGGATTGATAACAAAGAGTAAGTATGTTCTTGGACACGAATCCGGATACGGGTTTGGGGTCTAACTTTACTTTTTATTTTGTTTATTCTCACTGGGCTTAAGTTGTTAGCTCATGATATTACAAACATTTCAGGTAATGTTTGGGGTCGTGGGAGAGGAGCTGGTGCGCGCTTGATCGAGAGGATGATGACACTGAGATGGACTAGATACTTGTAAAAGACCATGGTCTCATTTTGTTATGTTGTGTCTTTTGAGATGTAAATTGTATATAGCTCTTAAGAGCTTTTCGTCTTTACTTTTATGTTTATAACTCTTTTGAACTCCTGGTTAGGAACTTAATGTTCCTTGTGTTTTTAGATTTCAGAATTTAAGATGTAAACAGGTTTTGGCTAGCCGATTTTCAAACATAACCACGCCATTTTTCTTAAAATATAAAGACTTCCGCTGTGTTTTATATCTAAATTATTTAAAAATAGTCGGGTCGTCACACTTGGGTTTGGTTTTCTTGTTTTTATGCACTTTAGAGGCGTTTCGGGTTGGTTTCGAATACTTTGGAGGTCCGCACTATCAATGGGTATTCGTAATTTAGGGTTTTGCACAATAATCGATTTCTGAAAAGTTAAATAAAATGTAAATTAATAACAAACTAAACACCTTAGCCATGGCCAAGTGAGAGAAAATCACACGAAACGGGTTTTTAACTCAAACTCGATTTTAGGGTTAATGGAAGTTTGTAAAATCGCAAAAAACGACTTCCTCGAGTGAAATCTTCGAGTTCCTCGGCAAGAAATCGATGATTTCAATCTTGGACTCCATTAAAACACTATTCAAAGCTAAATTTAGAAACTTTGTCATACCTTGAGGCGTTTAGAAAACGGATAAAAACCTTGATTGATAGGTTATAAATGATCCTCGGGTCGAGGGCTTTTCAACGCAACTGAAATTATGTCGATCCACCGAGTATTGAAGAAAAGCCAAGGAGAGAGGGAGGGAGAAGAGGGTTGTCGGCCATACAAGGAGAAGAAGGAGAAAATGAATGAATTTTGTTGACCATTTAAAAAGGAAGAAAGTGAATAGTTATTGATATTTTAAGAAATCGGAAAATGACGATTACGTCCTTTTTAAATGATTTAGTTATAAAACGAAACCCGAAGATCTTAAATTAATCAAAAGGTTATAAATAATTATTAATTGGCCCGTTAATAATTATTAATACAACCAAAACTAATTTAAAGTAATAAAAGGATTAAAAAGACTTTCGAACAAAAATAACTTTTAAATTCGAAATTACTAAATTTAAACTAACCTTAAATATTTTAATTAAATAAAATAAATAAATAAAAAATTTACCTCAAAAGTAACGGGACATTACATCATCAATGAAAACAAAGAACAATAAATCATATTTACCATTATTGATTTCTATCTTTCTTTTTTTGAAATAATCCTCTGAGCTGAATTATCGTTCTCATCATTCATTGTGGGTTTGTTTTTCCAAGTCGAGAAATTCTTATTTGACATACTGCTGATAAATAAATAAACACGTGCTTTAGTAATACATTCTTACATATCCATTCATTCATACTTTTGGCATCTATTAAACGTGATGCATGAATACACATTTAATGAAATTCTAAAACCATAAAACACAATTTCAAAGCCATGGTATATTATTATGGCAAGAATTATGCCTACGTAGGCAGGTCAAGATTCTCTCCCACTAAAAAGAGACTCCTCTCAACTAATGAACATCCCTAGGCTATCTCATATCCTACAGTTATTTAGTTACCATGTTTTGGTCAGGCGAAACATTTAGATCACTTAAATATTAATTTTGATGAGTATCACCGAAGGAGAGTCAAACATCAAAACTCTTAAGAGTGTTTCAAAATAATTCACTTTGAGTGTTACCCAAGTTTTAGATCGCTTAAAGTTATTTTGATGAGTTTCACTGATGGGAGAGTCAAGCATCAAAAGCTTTAAAAAAATCCTATCTTAAAGAGAATCACCCGGGTATTGATTCATACGGTTACTTTCCGGAGGGAATTAGTGAAGAGTTACCAACACCACAGAAGCCCTATATGAATCTAACTCATTGATTCCAACTTGAAGACCCCAGGACACGTTGTCACTTGTTCTTCTCCGACTCAATATAGCTAGCTAAGACTTTTACTTAGATATACCCAGGCTACCTCTAATATCTAAGTTCAATCTCACTTATAATAGCTTTTATAGATTGGTTAGACTGATTTTAATGTTAAAGCTAAGTGATTAATCTCTATTAATCCTAACACATTATGCACCGTCTCAATGAAGAGAATTATTAATAAAATATGACTTCCAGATTACTTTTAGTTAGAGAGGTCCCGTGTTAATGGAACGATTAAATAACCTCTTATCTAGGGCAGAGCTTTCTCACTAGAGTTATATTTCAATTAATAAATTCAACTTCATTAATTTTTAATTAAAAATAATGACACCTCATCTTTAGGTGTTAGTTTTAAATCCTATTTAAAACTAAACAATTAATTAAAATATTTGTTACTAAACTCTTTTAGACAAATTTAATTAAAACCTAAAACATGTTGCTAGTAATTAATAATTAACTCCTTAATTAAAATTCTAGCACAGTAAATATAACCTTTATATTCATACAAGCATGAGCATAAAATCAATCATCTCTATTAATGATGCATGATCATGGCATTTATGCATTTATGATGGGAATAATTATTTATGACATACTTTATGCATGAATAATTATTATTGAATTATATCTAATATTTAATAAATAAATAAGCAATTTTGGTTGGGATAATATTGGCCAAAACTATGAAAATTAAAATTTATATCTAAATATAAATTAATTTTTCATCTTAAACATCTCCAGGATCTCCAGAAAAATGAAAACCAGAAAAACCGAGGGGAGGCACCTAAGGTTTTAACTCTAGGTGTCGCCGCCCAATTTTTTATTTTTTTTACTTGTGTAGCAGTCGTGCGGCAGCAACCTTAGATGCTACTGACACAACGCCACTGTGGCGGTGGGTCCGCCATGGTGGTGCTCTCCACCTGTAGCTCGTGGTATCGACTCCTTCGGTACTGGCCGGGATCAAGTTTGTTTTTTCTTTCCTTCGTCGTTTCGATCGATATCTCCATATGATTAAAACGATTTCAAAATTTTCCTATACCCAAGTTATGGGTTTACAAAATTTCTAGGAAAGAAAAACTAAGCCAATAAATCCTAATTCAACCAACGCAAAGTACACAATTTTAAAACTTTTTTGAAAATAGATTTCAATTCTCATCATAAATTTTTTGAAAATATTATATGTACAAGACTGCTCTGATACTAGTTGTTGGGATTGAGGCCTTTATAAAAGAGTTCTCAAGCAGAAGTCCCAAGGATCTTTCCTTGCAGTATAATATAATAAATAAATAAAATGCATAAAAGAATTACTAACCCTTATAAAGAAGTGTCTGAATCTTCCTCTTCGTTCTTGGTTACGATCCAAGGACAACCAAAAAGTTCTTCGTCACTAAGCACAATAGAGAATAAGAGCGTGGGAACTTTCCTCTTTGGAAAAAGGAAGAGGGCAGAACAAAAAATTTATTCCCTGATACCCTAGGGGCGGCGGTGGCAGAGAGAAAGGGAGGAGAGGAATTTTTCATGAGTCTTTTATTTTGCTAGCTCTCTTATTTGTGTATTTTGGGGTCATTCCAAGGATCCTATTTATAGGAAAACTAAGGCTACAGAAAATCTTTGAATATTTTTTAATTATCAAATAATTAAAAAAATATATTATAAAATATATTTTTAATAATTAAGATATAATATCTGATTCCATAATAAGATATTCCATATCACTATTTAAAATAATCACTATTAATTTAAAATAATTATTCCATACCTTACTCATTTAAATAAATCATATTAATTTAATTTAAGATATTCCATATATTATAAATAAAATAAAATGAAAATAATTGGTTAATAATTAACCAAAGTGGCATGTGACCTTACCCATAGATCACACGCCCACATCATCATCTGCATGACAATATTGAGCATTTTATTTTCCTTTTTATTTAATAGAAAAATTCCATTAAATATATAAATAAAACTCATTTTATTTATTTCCTCTTTAATTTGACTTCCTCAAATTAAATATTTAAATAGACTCCTCTATTTAAATCCCCATTAATTTTAGACAACTGCAAAATTAATTTAATTAAATAGACTCTTCTATTTAATCTCTATTATATATTTAAATAGACTCTTCTATTTAATAAATAATTAAATAGACTCTTCTATTTAATTTCACCATTAATTAAATAATCAAATAGCCTCATCTATTTAATTTCATTTAATTAATCAAATAGACTCCTCTATTTGTATTTACCTTAATTGATTTGACAACTTCAAATCAAATTCTTAAAACTATTTTTCCAAAGAAATTAATCCATATTAATTTATATTCTCAATTACATGTGTTAGCTTGGAGGACTTAATGGACCTATAGGACTAATCTCCAATGATCTAGAATTACATTGATCAAACGCCTTTAATCAATTAATTCATATTCATTAACTCCTAGATAACTCCACTAAATATCTAGATTTGCACTCTTAGTACTATAGACATATTTATATCCATTAACTAATATCATTAACTACACTTTGATCCTTCACAAGTAGTTCGTATCCATGGCTAGGTAATTTTACCGTATTAACCTCCATGATACATCTTGTTCCTTAAGCCCGACTGATTCTCTAATGAACAACCTTATATAATCTCTATTATGCGTCTTTTTCCTTTTATTGATCAGAGGAATATGGGACCATGATGTTCAAGCACCGAATCAGTCCATAAGAGAACTGCTTATCTATTTTACTACATGGAAAAGAGTGAATTCCAATTTTATGTAATACTGTTCCCAGCTATAAGCAAGATGTGATCCCCAAAGTGGGAGGCATATTCAACGAACTATATAGAGTCACTATCACCTATGCAAATCAAAGGTTTGTCTCTTACGAACAGAAGTTTGTAATCCACTCAGGATTATGATCAATTAAACATGATCAACCGATTGATATACGAAGTGTCTTTCTGTAACGGTTTTACCAAAAGACAGTAAGTATATCTTAGTCTAGTCTACTACAATCTATATTGTAGCAACACCCCCACTCACATGTTTCTACATGAGCGATCCAGATGAGGTCACTTGTGCCAATTCGGAAGTGGACCGTGTTAGTGGTGTACAAGAAATAAGGCACCCAACGTTTATTCATATACCACAGACTATTTGAGTTACGACTTAAGTGAATATGTGACGACCCGACTCCTTTTAAAAATCATTTAAATATAAAACACTACGGAAGTCTTTATATTTAAAAAAAACGGCGTGGTTATATTTGAAAGTTGGCTAACCAAAAACCTGTTTACATTTTCAATTAAGAAATTTAAACCACAAGGAACTTCAAGTTCCTATTTAGGAGTTCAAAAGGATTTATGTGACGACCCGACACTTTTAAATAAATTTAATTTATAAAACACAGCGGAAGTCTTTTATTTTGAGAAAAATTGGCGTGGTTATGTTTGAAAGTTGGCTAGCCAAAACCTGTTTACATCCTAATTTTCAAATCTAATAAAATCACATGGAACTTTAAGTCCCTCAAAGATGTAATATCATAAAACAACATCCATAAGCTCTTATGAGCTAAATACAATGTATAATTCACAAAATCCTTTAAAGTTCACAAAAGTAATACATAAACTTTACAACAACTGAGTCCATCTCGAGGTCATCATCCCTCGATCACGCAGCACCACCTCTTCTCGCACGACTTCTAGCCAGGGCATTACCTGAAATTGGTTGTAATATCATGAGCTAACAACTTAAGCCCAGTGAGAATAATAAGAATAAAAAGTAAAAATAGACCTCAAACTCGCATTCCGATTCGTGTCCAATTAATCTGACACAACACACTCCTAAAGTTCTCCAAACTCTAGGTAATTTCATTTTATACTCTCTAAAGGATGATATTACTAACTCTCGTAGTCAATCCTCATCCAATTACTTGTTATGACAAAGTTAAGAAAAATAAATAAAACTTTGCATAAATATAACATCTCGATCCTCTATCCAAGATATATAATTTCATCGATCATATGCATGAAGGTAATGAGTACATCCCGTAGGATACGCATTCGCCTTTTATGCATGAAATGAAGGTAATGTGGACTTTTCCCGTAGTATCAACCATTCAACCTTATGCATGAAGGTAATGTGGACTTTTCCCGTAGTATCCACCATTCAACCTTATGCACGATGAAGGTAATGTGGACTTTTCCCGTAGTATCCACCATTAACCTTTCATTCTCTTTCTCACTTTCTTTCCTTTTTCACTTTCTTTTCTCTTTCACTTTCTTTTCTTTTTCACTTTCTTTCAATGATGCGAGATGTTATGGTACAATAAATAATGGTGCAAGATGTTATGCATATGCTTGTAAAAGTAATAAAGTAAAGTATGATTATTACAGTATCCGAGACAAACATAAAGTAAAGAGGCATAAAGTAAAGACATAAAGTAAAATAGATAGGAATCTCGGAGGAACGATATGTCGATTAAACTCCGCTACCAATAATAAAAGTAAAAACATAACTTAAACGATTAACCTATACCTTCCAGGATTCTAAACTTCCAATATAATCCGAGGTTCTATTAACCGTTCTAAATACAAGTTTGGATCTTTTAACCTCCAATGATCCATCCTAAGCTTCGAAACGAATCTAACTTAGAATCTTCTAAGATTCATTTGTTCCTCGAGAACTCCTCAATTCTCACTTAAAGGATTAACTCCTAATCCTAAGGGCACTAACTCACATCCCTCTAATCTTAGATTCGGATTCTAATCTTAGTTTCAATTCTACAAACCATTATACTTATTTTCTTTCTATAGTTACTTTAAATTCTAACTATTCTCACCTTAATAAAAGATGACTTCGCTCCTAAATCCGAAAGAGCAATCAAACGAGCGGTTCAAAAACACCTACAATTGAATTATATTGCACAATCAATAAATTACAAACTATTGATCAAACAACAACTAAACATACAAAACGACGAAAAACCCAACAAACCCCCCACAAAGAGGCTCTCGGCCCTCTCAAGTAAAATAGGCTTCGGGTTTGGTTTCCCGGCTTTTAGGCAATTTAAAAGTGTTTTGAGTTGGTTTTAAGCAAATTCGATATTCCCGATTTCTATGGGTATCGATAATTAGGGTTTTTGAACATTATGCCCTTTCCCGAATTGAATTTCAATAAACAATAATTCACTAATTTATAACCCATAATTAAACCCAAAAGGGTAAATTTCAAACGGGAAGGGTTTCGACTGAAACTCGGTTTTAGGGTTAAGGGAAAGTTTTCAAAAACACTTAAAACGACTCCCGTATTAACAAACACCGAGTTCCACAACATGAAATCGAAGGAAATCAAAGAAAAGTCCATTAAAATACTATTTGGAGCTTAGGGTTTGAAACTTTACTTACCAAGAACTCCGTATAACATGAGTGGCAAGTACGATGGTTAGGTGGAAAAGGATCCTTGACTCGAGGGCTTTCCGATTTATCCAAGATCGAGTCGATCCGTCGAGAAATGAACGAAACTCAAAATTTTCTTTTCCTTCTTTGGAGCCCACGGGTAGAAGAGAGAAATTGGGTGATGATTTTGGTCAACTTTTGGTCTTAGGCAATTTAAAGAAGATGAGTGAATAGGGTTTAGATATTTAGGAATTTTGGAAATGACGGTTACGTCCTTATATGACTTTTGACTTATAAAACGAAACCCGATGATCTTAAACTATCCCAATGGTGATTAATAATTATTAATTGGCCCGTTAATAATTATTAATACCATTAAAATGAAATTAAACTAAAAGGGTAATTAAAAGAACTTAAACCGAAATAAACTACTAAATTCTAATTTACCGATAAATAAATAAACTTTAATTACTTAAATTAAAATAAAATGAATTAAAAAAAATTTATCACAAAATAACGGGACGTTACAATTTATAATCATAAAAGTAATACGAGAAGCTCTTAAGAGCTATACACAAATGTACAAATCCAAAAGATATAAAATTCACAAACTAAGTCCATGGACTTTTATAAACACCTTGTCCATTTCGAGGTCATCAGCCATCAATCATGCAGCACCAACTCCTCTCCCACGACCTCTAGCAAGAGCATTACCTGAAATTGTTTGTAATATCATGAGCTAACAACAAAGCCCAGTGAGAATAACCAGAATAAAAAGTGACAATAGACCTCAAACCAGTATTCCGATTTGTGTCCAATTAATCTTTCATAATCCTTCCTAAAGTTCTCTAAACTCTAGGTACTTCCATAATCTATAATCTCTAGAGGATGATATTACTAGCACACATAGTCTAATTCTCATCCTTATTGTTTGTACTATCATGAGCTAACAAAGCCCAGTGAGAATAATCAGAATAAAAAGTAACAATAGACCTCAAACCCGTATTCCGATTTGTGTCTACTTAATCTTTCATAATCTTTCCTAAAGTTCTCTAAACTCTAGGTACTTCCACAATCTATAATCTCTAGAGGATGATATTTCTAGCACACGTAGTCTAATTCTCATCCATTAACTCGTTAAAACAAATGTAAGAAAGAGTAAATAAACTTTACATGAGCATAACATCTCAATTCACCTTGTTTTCTTACTTTCCATAATGAAATATACAATTCTTCTCCATGATATAATTCCACTGAAATATGAATGAAGGTAATGTGAACTTCCCGTAGGATTCCCATTCTCCCTTATGAATGAAGGTAATGTGAACTTCCCGTAGGATCCACATTCTCCCTTCTTTTATTTCTCATTTTCCTTTCGAATCAGTGATGCAAGATGTTATGCATATGCTTTCAAAAGTAAATAAACATAAATATGATTTTTAAAGTAACTGAAAGCATAAAGTAAATAAATAGGAATTTCGGAATTACAATAAGTAAACCGAACCAACGATACTTTAATAAAAGTAGATCTTAACTTAAACAATTAAGTCTTTACTTCCAAGGATTCTAAACTCCCAAATAAAATCCAAAGATCTATATTCAAGTTCCTTAACCATTCTATCTAAAAGTTTGGATCCTTTAACTTCCAATGATCCATTCTAATCTCCGAAACAATTCTAACTTAGAACTTCTAAAAGTTCAACGTTCCCCTTGAGAAACTCTAAAAGTTCTCACTCAAAGAACTAGCTCCTAATCCTAAGAACACTAGCTCACTTTCCTTTAATCTTTGATTCAAATCTTAATCTCAACTTCCAATCCTACAAATCATTATACTTATTCATTTTCTAAAGCTACGTTAAATCCTAATTATTCTCACCTTGGTAAAAGTGGTTTCACTCCAAACCTCCGATATTGTGATCAAACAAAGGTCCAAAAACACCTACAATTAGAATTACATCTAACAATCAATAATTTACCAAATAACGATCAAACGACATTTAAAAGCATAAAACGACGAAAAACCCTAGAAACCCCATAATGATGCTCTCGGCCCCCCCCCCCATAAAAATGGTTCTTGGGTTTGGTTTTCCGGCTTTTAGGCAATTTAGACGTGTTTCGGTTTTGTTTCAAGCAAATTGGTAGTTCCCGATTTCAATGGGCAACCATAATTAGGGTTTTTGGACAATATGTAATTTTCCGAATTTAATTACAACAACAAATAATCAATAATAAATACCCCAAATTCAACCCCTGAATGGTAAATTTCAAACAGAACAAGTTTTGGCTCAAAGTAGGGTTTAGGGTTAAGGGAAAGTTTCCAGAAAAGCTTAAAACAACTCCCGTAATTAAAATCATCGAGTTCCTCTAAAAGAATCGAAGAATCAAAATGAAAACTCCATTAAAACACTATTTGGATCAGCTTAGGGTTTGAATCTTTGACATACCTTTAGGTCCTTAGAACACGGGTGGAAAGCACGATTGCTAGGTTGAGAAGAATACTAGGACCGAGACCTTTCCAACGGAACGAGAATTGAAGCGATCTGATGGGATATAAACAAAACCCGAATTTTTCTCCCAAAAAATTGAAGCCACGGGAAAGGAAAAGAGAAAGGAAGAAGGAAAATGGAAATGTCTTGGTCAATTGAAGTCAAAGGTGTATTTAAGAAGAGATGAATAGTGAATAGATATTTTTAAGAACTTGGAAATGACGGTTATTTTCTTTTAATGACTTTTGACTTATAAATCGAAACCCGAAGTTCTTAAACTATCCCAATGGTGATTAATAATTATTAGCTGGCCTGTTAATAATTATTAATACAACCATAACTAAATTAAGCTAATAAAGCAATTTAAAAGGTTAAAACCGAAATAAACTACTAATTCAAAATTTAATGATTCTAAAATAATCTTTAAATACTTAAATTAAAATAAAATAAATAAACTTTTTTTATACCTCAAAAGTAACGGGACGTTACAGAATCTTCCCCCATCACATGCTCACTTTAAGTTATCATAAGTAACTCTGGATCTTATGATGTATTACCTTTATTAAACAATAATAAACGATAATGTAAATATTACTAATTAATAATTCCTTTATTTATTTATAGTTTAATTGGATTACATAAGATTTAAGGCATAAACCCCAAGAAAAAGACCAAGTCTTGATAGGTCCGGATTTGAATAGAAAATATGGCGCAAAGTGTCCAAGCCACTTCTTAATAAAATGTCTAAAGAGTTTGAGTCGAGCCCAAGCTGAAAGGTAAAAACTCCACTACAAAAAAACTGTTAAATTGCAACCAGAAATTTGTAACCTAATCATTGGGTAGTTTTTTTGGTGACCACTCTGGTAGTAAATATGAAGTTTGACTTAAAACGACCATATGGTCACTTTTTTGCGACCAAATTGCGACCAAGAAAAGAATTAGTCATAAACAATGGCGTGAATGTTTGGTGGGAAGAAAGTGACCATATGGTCACTGCAAAATTACGACCATATGGTCGCAATTTTGTGACACGAGGTATCATTCAGTAGCAAAAAAAAGGCACGTAAATTTGGCAGGAGAAAGGCTACCAAGTGGTCACATTTCAAAGTGACCACATGGTCGCAATTTTGGTGACCTTTAGTGATCAGTGGTAGCTTAGAAATTTTGCGGGAAATAAACTACCAGGTGGTCACATTGTTAAATGACCAGATGGTCGCAAATATTGTGATTTTAAGTGACCAGTGGTAGATAAACAATTTGGTGGTAGAAAAGCTACCAAGTGGTCACCAAAATAAGTGACCATGTGGTCGTAAATGCTGTGACTTGATGTGACCCGGGGCAGGTGGGAGAAAAGCTACCAAGTGGTCACCAAAATAAGTGACCATGTGGTCGTAAATACTGTGAATTGATGTGACCCGGGGCAGTGAGGAAAATGGCGGGAAATTTTGAGCAGAGGAGTCCATTATAAAATCCTCTCCTCCCATTGTTTGTTATCATTAAGAAAAAAGAAAATGAGAGAGTGGATGTATGTTCGTTTGATAGAGTGGTATTTGAACGATGAGTTCGTGGCCGGGGTTGAACAGTTTGTTGAGTTTTGCATGACAACTGTCTATTATGAAAAGTATGGTGGAAAGCTACATTGCCCGTTCAGGACATGCGACAATAGGAGAATCATACCTGTTACAGATTTGAAGGTTCATCTTTATAGTCGAGGATTTGTGCAGAATTATTACCACTGGGTGTTTCAGGGGGAAACAAAGGAAATGTTCGACGCTGCATTACATGAATCGAGACGATACGAAGGTAGCAGCTCGAATGTAGAGGTTGTTGCTGAAGAACGGAATGATGAACAACAGTATAGTCAGATGCAGCAAATGATACTTGATGGTGCGGGGTATGGGGACAATGAAAATTTCCGTGAAAGTTTAAACGTAGACGAAGATGAACGGGTTGTTGAAGAGGAAATGAATCTGGAAGCACGTAAGATGCACGAGATGCTAAAGACAGCCAGCCGACCATTGTACGATGGGTGTCAGGTAAGTCAACTTGCTGCTGCTACAGAACTTTTAAATATAAAGGCGCAGTACAACATACCTGCTAGAGGATTTGATTCGATTGCATCGTGGTTTCGTCGATGCGCTCCAGAAGAAAATATTATGCCCAACAGTTTGTACGACACGAAAAAGCTAGTGGATGGACTTGGCTTACCCGTGGAGAAAATAGATTTGTGTCGGAACAGATGCATGCTTTACTGGGATGTGGATGAGGACCTGCATCACTGCAAATTCTGTTTTCTTCCAAGATATAAACAATGGAAACGCAACATCATTCCGTACGCCAACATGTTCTATTTACCGCTGACACCACGTCTGCAACGGTTGTATGCATCGGATGTGACAGCCTCGCAGATGAGATGGCATCACGAGCATTCATAGGATGAAGGTGTTATGAGACATCCCTCAGATGCTGCGGCATGGAAGTATTTAAATAATTGTCATCCGGATTTTGCACAATATCCGAGAAACATCATATTATACTTATGCACGGATGGCTTTAACCCGTTCGGGGCATCCGCGCACAATATTTAGTTTGGCCAGTCATGGTAACCCCGTATAACTTGCCTCCCTCGATGTGCATGCGAGACCCGGTGATTTTTCTAACAGTGATTGTACCTGGGCCGAAAAGTCCAAAACAGAAACTGGATGTGTATTTGCAACCACTTATTGCAGAGTTGAAAAGGTTGTGGACTGACGGTGTTATGACGTACGACATTTCGAAGAAACAAAATTTCTTGATGTGCGCCGCATTAATCTGGGACGATCAGTGACTTCCATGCGTATTCAATGTTGTCAGGTATGTTGATCTTTAATTGCTTTCATATACATTTTTGAGTATGTGTTTAGCTTTTGTGATTGCTTTCCTTAGTCAGTGTAGTTAATTGTGTGAACCTCAATCTCCTCCTCTTAAAGGATGGAGTACGGCGGGAAAATACGCATGTCCACATTACATGCTAGACACATATGCATTTTATCTCAGAAACGGTTGGAAAACTTGTTGGTTTGATTGTCACCGTCAATTTTTACCGTTGAATCATACTTTCCGTTCAAACGGCATTGACTGGAAGAAGGGTCGACGAGTAAGAAATAATACCCCCCTGACAATGTATAGTGGAAGGCAGATTCTTCACGGTATAGATGCTATAGAGATGCAGAAGATTACATTGGACGGTGCAGAGAATGCAAACAATGCGGCTGGGAAAAACACGGGTTGGAAGAAACGGAGTATTTTTTGGGATCTACCGTATTTGGAAGATCTACTGATTAGACACAATTTGGATGTAATGCATATCGAGAAGAATTTCTTCGACAACATTTTCAATACGATTTTGAACGTTCTGGGAAAAACAAAGGACAATCTGAAGGCACGTTATGATATACGAGAGATATGTCACCGTCCTGAGTTGGAGGCTGACGACAATGATAATTACGCAAAAGCAAAGTATATGTTGACGACGGATGAAAAGAAAACATTATTTGAGTGGATCAAATCCATCAAATTCCCGGACGGATATGTTTCGAATTTGAGTCGGTGTATAGACAGTCAAAAGCATATCATGTTCGGGATGAAAAGCCACGACTGTCATGTATTCATGCAATGATTGATGCCTGTCGCGTTCAGACCGTTCCTAGAGAATAGACATTAGGAGCCGCTTGCACAGTTGAGTGTTTTTTTAAGGGACTTGACATGTACAGAGCTGACTGAAGCTACTGTCGCTTCAATGAGTTCAGAGATCGCTGTTATTATCTGTAAGTTGGAGCGAATGTTCCCACCTGGCTTTTTTGACTCAATGGAGTATCTTCCAGTGCATCTTCCATACGAGACATTCTTAGGGGGTCCGGTACATTACCGCTGGATGTACCCATTTGTAAAGACCCGACTTTTCAGAGTACTAAATAACATATTTTTTTAGGCAGCAGAAGACTCAATAAATATCATTTATTGAAAAACACAAATCAAACAAATCAAAATAACCATTTATTAAAATAATAACTCCGGAGTTTTAATCTTTAAAACAAAACAAAAAATCAATAAGCTAATCCTTATTCTTAAATCATTCAAAAATAATTTAAAACAAAATCCACTAACTCAATAGTTAACTCAAAATCAATAAAATCTCATTATTTATTCATTAACAAAATGAATAGTAAAATGCATAAAAGATAGGTGGCCACCACGACATGAACCCTCATCTCTTCCACTTCATCAACCACCACCTCTCGGTCCATTGTTACCTGAAAAACAACATTATAGCACTGTGAGGCTAAAGCCAGTGAGAAAACAAACAAACTAACAGGTAAGATTTCAAATAGTCTCTAAACAAACCAAACCGAGTCCCAACACTCAACACTCTCCAAAATCTCTTACGCTCAAGCGTCACTTAAAACTCAATCTCAATGTTTTACATGAATAGGCAATTAATCCAAAATTCCATATTCAAGGCCTCATCACAAGTACTCTTATTCTCAACCCGACATCAAAACATTCTAATCCATCGATTAACATAAAGCTTATATTAAACTACACTAGCATGCATCACTAAGAAGGCGGTCCCTCGGGTCTACTAACACTTCCTAGTACCCGGTTATAGAAACATCTATAACTATATCCTCTAATAAATCATTCTTACGAGCAATGATTACTAGCACTTGGTTATGAATCTTTTTCATAACTGAAATAACATAGTATTAAGCTCGTAGCCTTAATACTAGTAAGCACAATCTGCAGACATTCAATTATCCAACATCCTCAACAACAAACATACATGTCATGCTCTTTATAAAAATTATAAAATTCATAATTATGAATCAAAACGCAGCAGCCCAAACAGAATTACAAGCAAAACACAAAAACTGCCGAAAACGGGTAATAACTGCCGAAAAGCTAAAATTCACTAAAAATACTTTCTAATCGATTCTCTTGACCATAAACAACCTTAAACTCCAAAATAATCCCAGAATAAAAAAGAACATACATCATAATCGATTTAAACAAAGAATCATACAATTTCTGCCAAAAAGACCTAAACTAGTCTTAACCGAAAAATTAGTTTTCTTAATTTATTTCTCATACTTCCAATGATCCAATTCAATCCAAAACTTCCAGAATATTGATAATAAATATAAGAAAACATTTTGCTACGGTTTGGGCTTTATATTTCTCCAAAACCTTAACCGTTAATTAACCCGTTAACTCACCTCGAAATCACTTAAGTCCAAAATCAATGCTACTTCCCTTGACGAATCAGACCTGAAACGAAGGTCCTAAAATAATTAAAATAAAAATTGAAATATACTAAATTTATACAAAAGGTTTGGGATTCGATGGATCAAAGAACGGAAAACAAACGACGAAGGGAATTGGCTAAAATTTGGGGGCGTGGGTGGTGTGTGGGCCGCGGCTGGCCATGGCCTTCGGGTCATGGTTCGGTCACGGTTTCATGGCTATGGTGATCGATCTTGATGGTTCTAGGTATAAGGATCGGTAATCAAAATCGATTGGGTGTTGGGCCATGGTTTGGAAAATTGACAATTATGGAGGTTGGATCAAGGGTTAGGGTTCTTGGTGTTCATAAGAAAAATAAATAATTAAATTCCAAAATTTAAATGATTGATAAATCAATCATGAATGCTTACCCGTTACTTGAATTTCAAGAAAAGGGCTTCCGATTTTCCCTCTTCGATTCCGTGCGATTCCAACGATCTCCTAATTAACAAAATTGATGAAAACTCATCAATTTCAAACCCTAGGCTCCATGGCAACAAGAAGAAAAGAAAAGGAGGATTTTCGTTACCTTCGTGTCCAAAATTGATTCCCAAAACGCTTGAATCCAAAACCCGATTCACGATCAAACGAAGAACGAGACAAAATGATGAATCTTTCTTCTCTTTCTCTAAGGGGGGCAACGGCAAGGGGTGTGGGGAAGGAGGAGGAAAATTTTCTTCTTCTTTTCCTTAGTTAAAATTAGGTTTTGGGGCTAACTTGCCACATCATCAACTATCTCCTATTCCAAGACACTTCACTATTTACAAATGTGACACTTAACATAAAGTGTCACCCAAAAGCCTAAATAAATAAAACAGATTATTTATCCATAATTCCAAACCTGTTAATTAAATTAAAGAAAATTTTAATTTAATTCAAAATTAATCTTACCTTGTAACGAGGCGTTACACCATTTGAAAGGTAAGTACAATTAATTTGTAATGTACACGTATAAAGTACAGTGATATCGAATGTAAATGTTTTCTACACATTCTACCTACCCTCAGGTACTTACGTCGGTTGAAAAAGACGGTCGGAAATGAAGCAAGAGTAGAAGGATCTATCTGTAATGCGTACCTGACACAAGAGACTACCATATTTTATTCATACTACTTTGACCAACACATTGCAGAGCAGTTTCGACCAGCGAAACGAAACATTGTCGAAAATTTACTTGAAGGTGTTGACATAAACGACTTGCCGATTTTTACGGAACCTGGAATGACAGTTGGAAGATCAGTGCGTAGGTCGTTGACCGATTCTGAGTATCACGTAATGCAGACATACGTGTTATGCAACTGACGCAGAGATCGAGCCTTACATAGAGTGAGTTCGTAACGTAACATTATTTCATCGCATAAACAATTACAAACTATTTTCTAACTCTTTTTGTAACATACAGATTATTTCTAAACTTATACATTCAAATGACACGAGTTGGTCTTATAGCAGCTGAGGAGGGGTCAATAATCGACAAAGAGTTTCGTTCTTGGTTCAGTGCATACGTGAGTTATTTTAAATTGTCAAAAAAACCGTGGCAATTTTTTGAAAAAATTACTATCTTCCTAACATTACTGTATGCGAACAATGACAGGTTGACTTCCCTACATTACCGATAGATGATCCTCGCATTATTTCTTTGGCAAAGGGACCTTGACGGATTGCAAGGTCGTATACTGGATACGTCAGTAACGGTTGCAGATTTCAAACGAAGGCGGATTCAGTTAACAGGGCAACAAACAACAGTGGTGTTTGCATAAAAGGTATGCGTTTGGCACAAACGAAGACGATTACTTCGGAGTAATCGATGAGATTCAATACGCAAGTTCGATGCTAAAACACATTGTTCTGTTCAACTGCACTTGGTTCGAGACAACCAGACGAGGCGGAGTCTGTAAGCTTGATCATTTACAAATCATTGAGGTAAAAAAGTCTAAGCATATGCGCACCGCTGATAGGTTTGTCCTGGCTTCACAGGCGATTCAAGTTTATTACCTGAACTATCCGATTAATAGACGAGATCTGGCAGATTGGTTAGTTGTTTGTAAAGTTAAACCACGCCATGTAGAAGAAAACTTGTTCGAGAAAGACGACCATGCAGAAGAAGCAGTTGCTTTTCAAGAAGATGAGATGAAATGTCGTGCAATCGATGATGGTCAAAATGCAAGTACTATTCGTCCTTTGAAAGATGGAACGATAACATTGCATGATGATGATACAAATGCTTCCACTTCTCACGCACGTGACATTGAATCTGAATTTATTCGAGACGATGAATCTGATGAAGAAACAGAAGAGGAAGAAGAAGAAGAAGACTTTATGTGAGGGACTTCTTTAAGATGATGAATCCGACGAAGAAATAGAAGAAAGAAGAAGAAGAAGAAGAAGCGACGACCGAAGAAACTGAGGATGAATGAGACACTTTGTAACTTTATTATTCACTGTGTATGTGTTTATTAAAACTATTTCTTTAATGAATGATAAAAATATATATATATATATATATATATATATATATATATATATTAATATGTGCGACCATATGGTCGCAATTTAACACAAAAGGTGACCACATGGTAGTAATTTAGAAGCGAAATGCGACCAGTTAGTCGCATTTGTGAAAAAGTAGAATTATGTTTTTCAAAAAATATAAGTTAAATTGCGACCATCTGATCGCAAATCTGAGCGGTAAATTTAAATTTTCATGAAATTTATGGCGGTGAATTTAAAGATTACGACCTTCTGGTCGCAATTTTTTGCGGTGAATTTCAGGTCGCAATATTTGATGGGACGCATGATATGACAGCTGTTCTGGATAATGGCAAATTGGCGACCAGGTGGTCACTTTTTCAATAAATGCTACCAGGTGGTCGCAAATATGTATAAAAATGCGACCAGGTGGTCGTAATTTCCTCAGCACGCGCGACCTTTCGTTTCTAGTCATGATTACATATTTGCGACCATTTGGTCGCAAAATCTGATTTAAATTCAGAACAGTTTTCTTCCCCCGTTTCTTCTTTTTCCTTTCCTTTTTTCTTTCTCTCTTTTCTCTCTTTCCTCCGTTCCATTCCAGTTATTTTTTCCCCGTTCCTACTCTAAACCTAAAAACCCTAAACCTCCAATCCCGGTTTCTATTACGAGGTTAGTTTTCGTATAGATTTTAAGTTTAAAGTTAGTTTTAGTTTTAGTTTTTAGTTAGTTTTAGTTTTAGTTGAAATTTAGTTTACTTAGTTTTAATTAATTAGTTTAGTTTAATTTTGTTAATTTCATTAATTGTAGTTTAATGAATCTAATTTAGTGTAATTAATTACTTAGTTTACTTTAGTTTAATTCATCTAATTTTAGTTTACTTTAATTAATTAATTAGTTTAGTTTAATGTTGTTAATTTAATTAATTTTAGTTTAATTAATGTAATTTAGTTTAATTAAGTACTTAGTTTACTTAAGGTTAATTAATTTAATTTCGTTTACTTTAATTAATTAATAAATTTTAGTTCAATTAATCTAATTTTAATTTAATTAATTAGTTTAGTTTAGTTTAGTTTTTATTAATTAATTTTAGTTAAATTTAATTAATTTTAGTTTAATTCAATCTAATAGTTGAAATCTTCATTACTTAGTTTACTTTAATTAATTACTTAGTTCACTTAAGCTAATTTTAGTTTACTTTAATTTAATTAATTAGTTTAGTTTATTTTAGTTTTAATTAAATTAATTTTAGTTCAATTAATCTAATTTAAGTTAATTCTTCATTACTTAATTTACTTTAATTTAATTAATTTTAGTTTAATTCTTCAGTACTTAGTTTACTTTAATTACTTCATTTTAGTTCAATTAATCTAATTTTAATTTACTTTAATTCAAATTAATTAATTAGTTTATTTTAAATTAGTTAATTAATTTATGTTAGTTTAATTTACATTATTTAATCAATTTAATTTAGATTATTTCATTAATTAATTTAATTCAGATTATTTCATTAATTAATTCATTTATTTCATTATTTTAATTGCTTAATTAGTATTAAATTAGTTTAGTTTAGTTGTAGGATTATGACGGGCAAGACGACGTTCTCCCCAGTCAGACGAGCCTGACGAAGCGATTGACTAGGCGACTTCGCAGCCGCCTACTGACGCTGCCCCTGATGCGCACCTGACTACAGAGGAGTTGGACAGCCTCCTCTTCGGTTACGAGCCGGGAGTTGCTGCCACTCTCAATGATGCAGTCCCTGAGACCCAGCCTGAGACACTACGATTGGCGCAGGACTCCCAGGCCACGACTTCCGCTGGAGCATCAGGGTCTGCATCACAGCCCGATCTAGAGGGACCTTCCACTTCAGGCACACAGCTTCCTCGGGCCACAGACTCTACCCTTCGGATTGAAGAGAATACGTAAGTAATTTTGTTTATTGTTTTAATTACTTACTTTTAAAATCTTTAAACATTTTTAAAAGTGTTTTTTTTTAACTAATAGTTTCTAATAGCACAATAATTTTTATGTTTTTTTCAGAGTACGGGCATACAACCGTTTCAAAATGGTTTCGCGAGGTCTTCCAGAGCATGCCTCTACCCAGCAAGCTTCGCTAGCAAAAGATTCCGATGATGGAGAAACGTCGGATGTACGACAATTGGAAGGTAAAAAACATAATTTATTTTTATAATTAATTAATTTTGAAATTTTTAGAAATAAATTTATTACTTTATTACTTTAACAATTTTTCATTTCACATTTTTCAGGGCAAGTTTTCTGTTGTCGATCTCGATATCACGGACGGTACATTGTTCCCCCTATGGGACAATCACGTCCCGGATCGATTCAAGGACCTCATTTACTGGGCGCGCAGAAAGCAAGCAGCAAGCCGTCCCGTGTGGATGAGCGAGGAGGACCACGGGCGGCTTATCACGAGCTTAAACACTCGCGAGGGCAAGGAAGTGTCAAGGAGGAATAAGGCCAACCGCGAAAAGAATCCCACTAAACACATAGGCGGGGCCCAAACCCACGACAACCACCATCGTTGATTGGTAAGTTTTTTTTTTTTACATACTTTTTTCTTGTTTTCTTTTTTCAATTAGTTATTAATTTATTATTTTTTCTTCTTCAATCTCTAATATTTTTAGGTTCCGAAGCACGGTCGCCCTGTCCCGCCCTATGAGCTGCACCTCATTATTCACAAGAAGAAGGACGGGACGATCGTTGACGGGAAGGCGAAAGAAGTTCAGGTATTTAATAATTTTTTCATTTTTTCTTTACAATTTAAATGTTTAGGAACGTTTCAAGGAGTCGTTGAGTCAGCGGTTGCCCACACCAGACTCGCAACCGACTCAGGAAGACCGTAGAGAGGCGTTCTTGGAGACAACTGGAGGGGTTCGGCCTGATGGATCAGATTCCTAGGCTCGGCTTGTACGGGCGACGTCTTAACGCGGATGTGCCTCGGCCTCAGAGGAGCAGAGCAAGCACTAGCTCCGGCCCTTCTTCAGTTAAGCAGCAGCTGCGCGAGGAGGTTCAGCAGCTTCACACCGACATGAATGATATACGCGACGACTTAGTTTCTCGAGTCGCTGCGATTGAGGCGGACATGCAGGCACGGGTCGAGGCCCAGGTCGCAACATCTTTGGCCGCGTATTTCAGATCCCTAGACGGCGGCCATTCATCATCGATGTTGCCTTCGCTACCCCCCGCCCCTCCGCAGTAGTTCTAGGATCATTTCTTTTGTGTAGAACATTTTTGAATATTTCATTTATATATATTTTATTTTAATTCCAATTTTTTATTATTATATTTTAATATTAATTAAATAAATAAATAATAATTTTAATATTAATTAAATAAATAATTAAATAATTAACTTTTTTTTATTAAATACGACCATATGGTCGCATTTTAAACGACCAGATGATCGTATTTTATCCCTAAACAAACGACCATCTGGTCGCATTTTGTCTGAGCCCACAAGTGACCATTTAGTCTCTTATAAAAAAGACCACGTGGTCACTATTTCATGTGACCAACTGGTCACTTATCTTCAACTTAAATTACGACCAGATGGTCACATTTTTAAGCGACCAACTGGTCGTTTTTTCAAAATGTTGACTTTTTTGCGACCAAACATGCTTGGTCGTATTTTTGTGACTATACAGTCGCACAAAATGCCGGAACGACCAGCTTTTTCACCACCACCATGTTGGTCACTTTTTTGGTTGTATTCTACAATAGAAACGACCTGTTGGTCGCAAATTGACTTTTTTTTTAGTGCTCGAAGATCAGCTCGAACATGTGCAGCGCATTCAGCTCGAACAAGTGGAAATTCGAATGATAATTCGATAAGAAGATAAGTCTATCATCTTTCAATATTCTAAGATAAATGCTTATATTTGATAGGTGTTATCAAGATCTAACCGTAGATAGGGATGGCAACGAGGCGGGGCGGGGTCAGGGATGCATTTCCCATCCCCTAACCCGCCGAGATTTTAAATCCACATACCCTACCATATCCCCTAATAAAAATAATTTGAAGTGGGTTCGGTGATTCCCCGTGAGGAAAATTCCTTGGTTTATATTTTAATTCTTATTTAAAAAATAGTATAAAAATTAAATATATATTTAAAATATATATTTTTAAAACAAAAAGAAAACATAATACTAAACATTTTATAATTTATTAGTTAATATAACCATATTATAATTTTTTTTTTCAATAAATAAAGACAAAAAGTAAACAAAATACATAAGATTTTATTAAAACATCGAGTTCGAGGACGGCAAAATGTATTCCCATCCCCGTACCCTAAAACAAATAGGGGAGAAAACCTAACCTTAATAAAACGGGGATTCCTCGCCCCTACAGGGTCCGGGCCCCTAACCCGAGGAGAATTTTGTAATCCCTAACCGTAGATAGAGGGATCATCCTATCTATAAGTCCAATATAAAAAGAGGTCATGAAAAACCCTAAACGGTATGTTATTCTTATTCCAGACGGAGAGTATATATACCTAGCTTCCAAATCACTGACTTGATCGTCGGAGACAGTTTGGCAGGCATCACACCGGTGTTTTCTTGTTTTTATTCTCAAGTATTCAAGATCAAGAAGAGGCAACACACATTACTTGCACGTGATTGACCGTAGCGAAAATCATCCTCTACAGTTAATATATGAGAAAAATATAAATTATCAAAAAGAAAAAAAGGCTAAGATCGGTATGAAAAAATATCACTTTAGAAAGTAAACCTATTATTTTTTACAACTCTACAATTTACTTTTCTAAGATGGCATGCAATTTAGAAATATAAAATAGATATAATAGTCTAGAAATGTAAATGGTCATTTAATAGAAAGCGCAGAGTAAATAACGATGTCATGTTTAATAATTTAGAGATTTTAAAAGAGTATATATAATGACATGTATAATAATTTTAAGATTTTTTAAAGCCTACAATAATCTAAAAATATTTCTGAAAAATCCTTCCTTTTATATATTAATGGTATGAAATTGATAGGTTGGTTTAAAGATCTTAACCAACCTGCATATTTACACCCTTATTTATAAGACTCATGTAGATAAGGTTCACAGAAAAGATAAGTTAGTTTTTGAATTACGCAATACTCATCTTAGAATTTAAATTATTTATAGTTTAAAAAAAATAAAAATAAAAAATAAAAGCGAGAGATGCTCCGTACACATCAGCATGGAAAGTACGCATGAATTTGTTCAAAAGCTGCTTGTTAGAAATTTTGGAATGCCATTATTATTATTTTTTTTTGGGAGAGAGATAAAGAATTGAGGCAGTTTAACATGGATAATAATGTCAGAATTTATTTAAAATATTAAAATTTCATAAAATAAACACTCGATAAATAATTTATATTAATTTTTTCTTGTAATAAAAGAATGTGACATTTACAAATCTAGCAAAAATTTTAATAATATTTATAAAAGTAAAAACTCATAAAAATATTTACAAATATAACAAATTTTAATCGAGTTTATCATTGATAAACAATGAATTACATATTTTTACACTAAGTTTAGCACTAATAAACACAAATCATTGTTTATCAGTGATAAATATGATAAAAATTACTATATTTGCAAATACTTTTTTGAGTTGATAATTTTACAAATATTGTATAAAAATATGACACCCAAAGAAATAAAAAACTGAAAAAAAAGTGGGAAAACCCTATTCTGTAGATTGAAAAAGATGAAAAATATTTTTTTTTCCCATATCTGAGATTTTGCATAAATAGAAATCCTGAAAAAAAGGACGCGGACAAAGAGGCAACAAGAATTTTGAGGGATCTTCAAGAGGTAGATGGGTAAATATATTATAAAACCATTTCTTATTGATGTGGAAATCGTTCAAAAAATGAAAATGTTTAGCATAAACAGAGAAAGAAAACAAACGGGGGAGAAGACGAAGAGAAGGAAAATACACAAGAGATAATATGACTTGTGCACTATTTAAGTAAAGTAAACTTTTATTTTACAATTACTCAAATCCTGCAAATTGAGATTATATGAATTGTGCATTGTTTAACTATAATAAACATCGATATTACATTAACTCCAATCCTGCAAAATTGAAAAATCGAAAAATAGATGAATTCGGTAGAGTTAAGAAAAATAAAAGGAAGGAACAACAAGAATAAATCGAAGAAGATGAGTGAGATGAAGAAACAGAGGTATGTAAATGGATTTTGAAAAGTTGTTTGTTAACTTAAATTGATCTTTAATTAAAACTATTTGAAAAATGCAGCCTGATGAAGAAGTTAGGAAAAATCCTAAAAGAAAGGGACTGAAAGTAGAATATGAAGATGAAGAGAAAGAAGAAGGCTTCAAGGTAACATAATTGTTTGTTAATTTATAAACAACAGGCAAAAATCAAATCCCACGATTCACGGAATGTTAAAAACAAACTTAAAATGTAAAAAGTGAAAGAAATGAAGCAAAAGGGTAACTACGTAAATCGTGATACCAGAAGCCAACGGCTACACCACTAATAGTGGTGTTTTTTTGGTATAAATGAAATAAAATCCTAACAATCAGCATAATTGAAATTGGGTTAATTAAACCGGTTATTAGTGTAATTTATTCATTAATTTAAGTAGAAAAGAAAATTCAATCAATTTTTTTCTCGATGATACATCTATTATTTTTGTTTTGAAAAGACATTTATAATGGAAAAAAATTGTGAATTTAGTTCAACTTATTCCATTCTATACTTTATTTAAACGATTATAAAAAATTTAATTAAATTCAGCCAAATTCAATCTCTAATTAGACTTTAGAAGTTTGGGGTGTAAGTCGATCACAACAATGAAATCGAATCCATCAGTTTAGTTTTATATAAATATAAAAAAAAATCTATTGATTCGATTTGCTTGGTTTCCATTGATATAGATCAAGTTCAATTTTTTAGATATATGACGGTTTGGCTTTTCAAAATTTAATTTTATCTTAAATTTTTTAACTTATATAAAATTGATAGGTTGGTTTAAAGATGTGAACCAACCTGCATATTTACACCCCCCCTATTTCTAAGTCTCATGTAGATAAGATTCACATAAAAGATAAGTTAGTTATAAATTACGAATACTCATCTTAGAATTTAAATTATTCTAGTTAAATTAAAAAAAAAAAAAACCCTATGAGAGTTGCTCCGTACACATTTGCATCAGCAAGGAAAGTACGCATGAATTTGTTGAAAAGCTGCTTGTTAGAAATTTTGGAATGCCATTATTATTTTTATTTCGGGAGATAGAGTTAGAGAATTGGGGCAGTTTAATATGGATAATAATGTCAGAATTTATTTAAAATATTAAAATTTCATAAAATAAACACTCAATAAATAATTTATATACATTTTTTCTTGTAATAAAAGAATCCACGTTGTCCAGAATTGAATCGATACACCGACAATTTATAGGGCAGTAATTTACTTTTGAAAAAAAATCATAACAAATTTCTCTTTTCATAATTCGACCTAGAAAAGTTAAATTTACTCCAATAAAAAAAAATGACGTGAAGTGCTGTTTTGTGTCTTTTTATTAATATCAAATCAAATATATATTTATTTACCACGTTGTATCTTTAATTAGCAATAAATAAATAAATATTTTTATGAGAATTTTTAAAAATAATAAATATTTCAGATATCTTTTCCTAATGTGGAAATATTAACACTTAAAATGTTAGTTTTAAAAAACAATTCTGAAGGATTTTTAAAAGAAAGAGATAAATTAGACTCAATACTAGGAATGATTTCAAGATGTCGTGTTTCATAACAAACCAAAGATAAAATAGCAGCAACTAGTGTAGCAAGCAGGCGTTAGTTTTATGATTTAAATTCAATAAAATAAAAATGAAGGAATGGCATAGTTGTAATTTAAGGTAAAGTCAGGTGCAATTTGACAGTAACCAAGTCCAAAAGGCGCTTGCAAGTTGATGTTCCACTTGCAAATCCGGCGTAAGCTTTGTGATTCAATTAATAAAATAAGTCAGTTTATTTATTAAAAACACAAAACTCTCTTCTCTTTCTTCTATATATATATATATATAACGTAATAGCCATATCTCTATCATTTATTCGTCTTCTTAACTCAAACTCAGCCCTAACTTTCTTTTAAATTCTAGAGAGAGAGAGAAGAGGAGAGCGGGAGATCTGATATAGCAAAAAAAAAACGAAATGCCTTCTTCACTTCAGCTTCAAAGAATAAATCCAAGCAATCCCACAATTTCAAACTATCAAAAACAATCTCAAACTCGGCAACGGATCCGGGTACCGGTTCAAGTACCTGACACGGTGGCCCGACATCACGCTCACGATGTGGGACCAGACCGTTGCTGCTCCGCCGTGATCCAAACAATCGACGCTCCAATCCCAGCCGTATGGTCTCTCCTCCGTCGATTCGACAATCCTCAAGCATACAAACACTTTCTTAAAAGTTGCCACGTAATAGACGGAGACGGAAACGTGGGAAGTCTCCGTCAAGTAGAAGTGGTGTCGGGACTTCCGGCAGTTTCGAGCACGGAAAGGTTAGAGATACTGGACGATGAGAAACACGTATTGAGTTTTAGCGTAGTGGGTGGGGACCACCGCCTGAGGAATTACCGGTCGGTGACGACACTTCATCATGGGAATGGGAATGGGAATGGGAATGGGACGGTGGTGGTGGAATCGTATGCGGTGGATGTACCGTATGGCAATACGAAAGAAGAGACGTGTGTTTTTGTTGATACCATCGTACGCTGTAATCTTCAATCGCTGGCACAGATCGCGGAAAATATGGCCAAATCAAATCATCAAACTTGCTGAATTCTCCTTTCTTTTTCTTGTGATCATTCCACACATTTTCTTTCTTTTCTTTTTTTAGGTGTTTTTTCATAGAATCTCTCTCTCTTCGAAAGATGGTAATGCTTGAATGTGATATATACACCCAAAATTCACACTCCTTTCTTCCTTCTAAATTAATTATTCTATGTATAAATTTTATATTCCTTTTTTTTCCTCTTTCGTAAATTTTATATAAATCTCTCCTGAAATTGCTTGCCTTTGAACTGGGATCAACTTATTCTTCATTATATGCCTTTTTTTTGTTTAATCCGATGACATGTGTTTTCTCTCTCTCTATTTTGTGAATTTCTTAAATGTAATTTGTTTGATTTAGTACGTAAATTCTACCTGCATGTCTTTATTTATGTGTTTTCTTCCATTTCAGGATCATTCATCATTCATCGTTTATCAGTTTTTATTTTTCTTTAATTACAAATGTTTAAAGGACATTTCGAGTTAACAAGAAATTTCTAATAAAAAAAAGGTATATTTGCAATATTATTTTCTAGATATTACATTAAATTGGTGGAGGAGAGACTTGAATTTTCAACATAATGAGAAGGGAGTAGGCGTCTGACCAATTAAATTATGTTCAGATTGATAAGAGGGGTTTCTAATATTTGTTTCTAATCTCTGACTTTTTTTCGTATGAATTTACAAAATTGAAGATAAATAAATATTCAGGTTCAAATTAGGTAAACTGTTCTTTTTTTTTTAAAAATAAACTTTTTATTCCATTTGTTGCCCTTTTTGTTTGTATGGTGTGCAGCCTTGACTACTCTTATTGTTATCTGCTAAACAGCTCCATCCATTTACTGAAATTAAGGAAAGTTTTATCTTTCCTCATAACTAACTTTCCTCATAACCAAAGTATCAGTAATAATTATTAATCGCTGGAAATGTTTAATCTAATAATTAGCCCAAGTGAATCATGGAATTTAATTAACAAAGTCATTAAAGCTAATACCAACTTGGGTGTGGAAAGTTAAATTTATAAATTCTAGTGCCTTTCAAGGAATATTAAGTAATTATTAAAATATTTTTAAATTTAATATCTTTAATTAATTCAGGCATGCAACAGGGTGGTTTGATTAATTGTTTAATTAATTAAATAAATAAGATTGTTGAATATTAAAGAATTTAAAGGAAAAAAAAAAGTGAAAGATGGAAGAATCAAACAGCTGCAATGCAAGTGGGAAGAAAGAGGGGCTTTTAATTACTACCAACTTGGGTGTGGAAAAATAAGAGGGCCATTACAAGTTGCTCCTATTTTTATTATCCTTTTTATATATAAATTTCGATTTTTTTTTGGCATTTTAATTGATGATCATTTTTATGAAGTTGTTAGAGATTTTATAAAAAGTTTTGCAACTTGCTTAGCCAAGTTGGCCATAAAAGGACACTATTTTTATTTATTTTTTATTAAATGAATTTGTTTGTTTAATTTTGAAGACATGAAATAAAAATCCGACCATTTCCTTTTATGTAGCTTAGCCACAAGCTTTTTGACTTGACAACTCATTAACGCTCTCTCTCATCCAATTCTCTTTTTTCTAAACAAACAAGTGGGTTATAAATTATAATCATACTTGAAAATGTCGAAGGTTATCACATTGTATGGTTTTGAAATTTAATCTTCAATAACGATTCGTATTTTTTATTTATTTTAAAGTTTCAAGTATTTTTATTAATGGAAACTATTTTTTTTTATCATTAATTAATTATAATTTTCAAACAAATCTCTTATGTCCTGAAAAATTTAATTCATTGCCTTTGAGAATTTGCCACAATGTCCAAAAACCTGACGAAAGAATACCTCATGAATGTGAAAGATCAAACAACAAACGGGATGGGTTATTAAAAAAATTGTCTGTTTCTTTTTCAAAACTGATACGTGCATAAGCACAAAGTATTTTATTATTTATTATTATTATCCTATATAATATTCATGGAGGATTGAACCACTATCTTGGTGGATTATTTTGATGGTAAAAATATATATCTATGACTAATAGGTTATGTCTTAGCGTATAAATAATTAAGTGAAGAAGCCAAACATGATTATACATATTATACGTATATAATATACAATATATAATATCTTCATTAAATTGAACTTAGATTTTAGAGGACCGACTAACATTTGGATCAGAGAATTAATACATAAAGTTTCGTTAAAATTAGAAGAATGCATTATTCCAAAAGTCAAGTAATTATTTGGTTCAACAATAAAAGCATACGTATAATGTAGTGTGGTATAATAACTTGTGTTGTTACTTAAAAATGGAGAGTTTCCACGTAAGCAACGAACTTAGAAGATGGGATGAGTCGGAGGTCGTGAGCTGGATAGTTGACAAGCGGTACCTTCACAGAAAAGGAACAGAGCACCGGTGTGGTGTCAGCCTAATACCCTCCGATGCTTAAGTCAGAGCTAGTGTGCCAGAGAGAATTAGAGTAGAATTAGTTACCTAACGAATGAATTTCTTCTCCTATTAATAGGATAAGAAGTTGATGACATCATTGTGCCACTTGTCGCGTCGGGATTGGGCTATGTGTGGCTCCTCAATTACGTGTCGCTTGCGGGTTAGCCTACGTGTCATTTCTCAAGTGGATAATTATATGTGATCTCAAGTATGTAAGTCTGTGTTGGATACTGCGTAACCATGTCTTGTCAGGCGCGTAGACTTTTTGACTAGGCATTGTGCGTGGACGACGTTCCCAGGTACTCTACACAGACTGCCTGGTCAGGAACTGTGCTCAGACGGCGAGCCTAGGTACTGTGCTCAAACGGCGTACCTAGGTACTGTGCTTAGACGACGTGCATAGACACATCTATGTCAAGTTGTAAAATTCCACGTGTTATCAAATTTCACCCCACAATATAGGCCTCCTACTCCCTAGCTGAGTTGAGATGTGAGTTCAATGCTGCTTGGGAGTATTCTTTCAAAGTGGAATTTTACCTCGATGATTTTTCTGAAAATATTTTAAGTGTTGAAGTTTGTAGCTTGAATTTTTCTTCCATTGTAGTCGTCAAAATTTAAGAAAAATATTATCGTTGGAGCCTCGTAGCTTGACATTTGTCTTGGTTGTCCTCAAAAAGTAAGAAAGCCACTAAGTGTTGTAGTTGAAACCTGTTAGTTTGATTTTTTTTTTTTATAAATATTATAGAAAATGTGTTTAGATTTGCAATCACCCACTTATTTAAGTTTTTTTTAATGACAATTTTGATTTATATTTAAAAAATTATCTGTAGAATTATTACAAATTTCTGGTAATCATCACTTAATCACTGTGGCTGACGTGGCAAATGAGCTGGAAAAAGTATGTGCAAAGAATAACTTTTATTCTCCTATGTGCATATTCTCTCTCAAATTCTTCTAGACTTCTTCCCATGTGGTATCATATAAAAGAGAGTAGCTATGATAGAGGTAGAGAGCTCGTTAGAGAGGAAAACACAAAGAGGGAGTGAAGAGTGTACAACCATTGTAGAGTTCAGCAAATCTGTGGGATTGAGTGATTGTAATTTCGAGTGATTCCTTGTGATTCTAGTTGGATGATTTTGAATGAAAAGCTCCTGATTCTTCCACGACTGTACACATTTTCGAATCACGTAAAAGCTGTGTTTATCATCTTCTTCTTGTTTTCTTCTTAGCTTTATATTTCTACTTAGAATTATCTCGTTTGCTTGATAGATTGTGAATGATTGTTGGTTAACTTAGTGATTAAGTAGAGTTTTGAACAACAATTGGTATCGGAGCTCATTCACATCTATTCTTACATCTTCTCTAGTTTTTCTGCATCACGTTTCTAGAAAATGTTTTCTAAGTTTGATGTTGAACGATTTGATGGTCACAAAGGATTCCAACATCTGGAAAAGAAATATGAAGGTTCTGCTCATTCATCCACTACAATAAAATGTAGTATTCTTGACCCTTGATATTTATAAATTCTTGACCGTTTAAATAAAAAGAGTCAAGCAAATAAATTTTTAGGGCAAAAAATGTCAAGACAAAATAGGAAAATCAGGAGGGAAGAAAAGAATAACTTTAGTTTTTTTTTTTTCATTACATTGTAATGACCAGTTTAATTGTAGTTAAAATTTTCAATTATTGACGTGTTTTAAGTCAAATATAACAATTTATATTTTAAATATAATATTTATTTATTTTTCGTAACAATATGTTTTGACCATTTTAGCGGGTCAAAATAAATGTAATTAGAAATCTTAATCATGGACTCTTTTTAAGAGTCAAATATAAATTTTTTTAAAGAATTAAAAATTTTCAAAACACACACCCGTGCCTTATCAGTTTCTAAATCCGCAAATTTGCTTAACGTCTTCCATGAACGCGATTTTTAGCCAAAACCTCAAGAATTTCGATTGGAGAAATCTCAAGAATGTCGATCGGAGATCTCAAGAACGCCCCTAGTCTTTTCTTTCTTGATCTCAAGTACGCCGTTTATCGATTGGAGACTTCGAATGAACGATTGATCTCAAGAACGCCGCTGGAGGTTTCGTCGCCCAAACAAACCAAGAATGCCGCAGGTATTTTCGAGACTTATTGTAACGTCCTGTTACTTTTTAAAGTAATTTTTTTTAAATAAAGTATTTAATTTAATTTTCGAGTTAATACTTTAGATTTTAGAATTTAGAAGTTTACTCATTCATAAATCTTTCATTTCCGTTAGAAATATAAATTAGAATTAGGTGCATCAATTATTATTATTAAGCCAGTTAATAATTATTAATCACTGTTAGCTAGTTTAATTGTACATAGTTAATATCTAAAGGTGAATAATGTTTACTAAATGTATGGTGTACTTTTTAATAGTTATAAAAGAAAGGAAGAACATTTTTGTAAGAAATATCTACCTCTTCAAAAGTAGACTACTCATCCTCATCTTCTTCATTCTTTATTTTGAAATAAAAAAAGAAAAAGAAAAACACCCTTTATTCTTTTTCATTCTTGGGTAAACCATGAAACCAAGAAAAAAATGGGTTTTCTATCTCATTCCTCAACCGTTTTGAGTGATTTTTATTGCGTTGGTTCGGTATTAACGTGGGGACACTTTTCCCTAAGGTTTGCACAAAATATTGGTCTAAGAATCTGTGATGACCCGTCACTTTTAAATAAATTAAAATCAGAGAAAACAGCGGAAGTCTTTTATTTTAAGAAAAATTTGCGTGGTTTTGTTTGAAAGTTGGCATGCCGAAAACCTGTTTGCATCCTAATTTTTCAATCTAATAAATTCACATAGACTTTAAGTCCCAAATCAGGAGTTCAAATATTTCATATCATAAAAACAACATCAAAAGCTCTTATGAGCTAAATACAACATCAAAGTCTTGAAATTTACAAAAAATATTTACATATACTTTACAAAAACACAAGTCCATCTCGAGGTCAGCATCCCTCGATCATGCAGCACCATCTCCCCTTCCACGGCCTCTAGCCAGGGCATTACCTGAAATTGGTTGTAATATCATGAGCTAACAAACTAAGCCCAGTGAGAATAATAAGCATAAAAAGTAAAGATAGACCTCAAACTCTCATTTTGATTTGTGTCCAATTAAACTGACACAATTAACTCCTAAAGTCTTCCAAACTCTAGGTAATTTCATTTTATACTTTCTAAGGATGATATTGCTAATAATCGTAGTCAATACTCATTTATCATCCATTAACATTTTCATGACATAAGTAATAAAAGTAAATAAACTTTGCATCAATTAAACATCTCGATTCTCTTTCTCATCTATCATATGCATAAAAGTAATGAGTACATCCCATAGGATACGCATTCGCCCTTTATGCATGAATGAATGAATGAAGAAGGTGATGCGGACATCCCCCGAAGGATCCAACATTCTTCCCTCCTTTTCTTTTCTCTCTTTATTTTCTTTTTCTCTGAAGGCGATGCAGACATTCCCCGAAGGGTCCAACATTCTTTCCTTCTTTTCTTTCTCATTCTTCCTTTCTTTTTCTCGGAAGGCGATGCGGACATTCCCCGAAGGGTCCAACATTCTTTCCTTCTTTCAATGATGCGAGATGTTATGGTGCAATATGTTATGGTGCGAGATGTTGTGATATGCTCGCAAAAGTAAATAAACGTAAAGTACAATATTAAAGTAGCTGAAACAAGCATGAAGTAAAAGGGCAATAAGTAAATAAATAGTAAACTTCGGACGAACGATATGTCGATTGAACTCCGGTATCAATAATAAAAGTAGAAACATAACTTAAACGATTAACCTATAACTTCAAGGATTCTAAACTTCCAAATAATCTGAGGTTCTATTAACCGTTCTAATTACAAGTTGGATCTTTTAACTTCCAAAAGTCCAATCTTAGTTCGAAACGAATCTAACTTAGAATTTTCTAAGATTCAAAGCTTTCCTTGAGAACTCCTAAGTTCTCACTTAAATGATTAACTCTTAATCTTAAGGGCACAAACTCACAACCCTCTAATCTTAGGTTCAGATTCTAACCTTAGTTTCAAACTCTACAAACCTTCACACTTATTTGCTTTCTATAGTTACTTTAAATACTAACTATTCTCACCTTAATTAAAAGATGACTTTGCTCCTAAGTCCGAAGGAGCGATCAAGCGAGCGGTTCAAAAACACCTACAAATGAATTATATCATACAATCAATAATTAACCAACTATCGATCAAACATCAACCAAACGTACAAAACGACGAAAAACCCAACAAAACCCACAAGAGGCTCTCGGCCATCACAAGAAAAATAGGCCTCGGGTTTGGTTTTCCGGCTTTTTGGCAATCTAAAAGTGTTTTGAGTTGGTTTTAAGCAAATTCAATATTCTCGATTTCAATGGGTATCGATAATTAGGGTTTTTGAACAATAAGCCCTTTCCCGAATTGAATTTAAATAAACATTCATTCATTAATTTCTAACCCATTTCCAATCCCAAAAGGGTAAATTTCAAACGGGAAGGGTTTCGACTGAAACTCGGTTTTAGGGTTATGGGATAGTTTCCAAAAACACTTAAAACTACTCCCGTATTGACAAACACCGAGTTTCACGGCAAGAAAACGAAAGAAAACAAAGAAAACTCCATTAAAATACTATTTGGAGCTTAGGGTTTCAAGAGAAACTTACCGAGAACTCCTTGGATCTCGAGAGAAACGGACAATAGCTAAGAGGAAATGATTCGTATGACCGATACCTTTCCAATGGACCCGAAATCAAGTCGATCGGGCAAGAAACAAACAAAATCAAATTTTCTCTCCTTCCTCTTTGATGCTCACGGTTTGGGGAGGGAAATGAATGAGCATTTTGGTCAATTTTTAGTCAAAGTTTCATTTAAAGAAGAAGGCAAATAGTGTTTTAGATATTTTTGCAAATTTGGAAATTACGATTACGTCCTTTTATGACTTTGGGCTTAAAAACGAATCCCGAACATCTCAAACTATCCCAATGGTGATTAATAATTATTAATTGGCCCGTTAATAATTATTAATACCATTAATACGAAAATAAACTAAAAAAGGTCAATTAAAAGATTAAAACCAAAATAAACTGTAAATTCTAAATTATCGATAAATAAATAAACTTAAATTACTTAAATTGAAATAAAATAAATAAAAGTTTTTTTTTATCACAAAATAACGGGACGTTACAGTCAACCCTCCTAAAAAGGCTTTTCGTCCCCGAAAAGTAAACTTACTAAGTGAAAAGCTGAGGATACTTTGCCCGCATATCATCCTCACGCTCCCACGTAGCTTCTTCAGACACTTGGTTCCTCCAAAGGACCTTAACCAAGCGAATAGTCTTGTTTCTCAACACCTTTTGCTCGAATGCTAAAATCTCAACTGGTGTCTCCTCATAAGACATACTAACATCCAAAACTATCGGCTCATAGTCGATCTTGTGAGAATGATCTGCCATGTACTTCTGAAGCATCGATACATGGAATACATTATGAACTGCCGATAAAGAAGGTGGTAAAGCCAATCTGTAAGCTACTGCTCCTACTCGCTCAAGTACCTCGAAAGGGCCAATGAACCTAGGACTCAGCTTACCCTTCTTTCCGAATCTCATAACACCTTTCATAGGTGCTACCTTCAAAAACACATGGTCCCCCACTGAAAACTCAAGTGGACTACGTCGTCTATCTGCATTACTCTTCTGTCGACTCTGGGCAACCCTCATCCCCTCTCTAATCAAGTCAATCGACTGACTAGTCAACTGTAACAACTCGGGTCCCAAAAGCCTTCTCTCCCCAACCTCATCCCAGTGAGCTGGAGATCGACACTTCCTACCATAAAGTGCCTCAAATGGTGCCATCTCAATAGTAGCCTGGTAGCTGTTATTATAAGCAAACTCTACCAAGTACAATTGAGAATCCCAACTACCTCCAAAATCAAGAACACAAGCCCTCAACATATCCTCCAGAATCTGGTTAACTCTCTCAGTCTGACCATCTGTCTGGGGGTGAAAAGCTGTGCTAAAATCCAAGCCAGTACCCATGGCTGAATGCAAACTTTGCCAAAACTTCGAGACAAAACGAGTGTCCCGATCTGATACTATCCTCACAGGCACACCGTGTAATCTAACAATCTCCCGTAAATACAACTGTGCCCATGTCTCCACTGGGTAGGTGATCCTCCCAGGTAAAAAGTGTGCAGTCTTCGTCAAGCAGTCTACAATCACCCAAATGGTATCGTAACCCTTTGATGTCCTCGGTAAACCACTGATAAAGTCCATGGAAATCTCCTCCCATTTCCATTCTGGCACACTCAGAGGGTTAAGAAAACCCGAAGGACTCTTCCTCAAAGCCTTGACTTGCTGACAAGTCAAGCATCTACTAACAAAGTCTGCAATCTCAAGCTTCATCCCAGGCCACCAATAATGCTCTCTCAGGTCTTTGTACATCTTCGTACTACCTGGATGTATAGAGAAGATAGAACTGTGAGCCTCCTCCAACAGTTCCCTTCTAAAAGTCGATCCTAAAGGCACACATAGCCTCTTACGATACATCAGAGCACTGTCAGTAGAGAAGGTAAAATGACTAGGAATATCTGACTCAGCCTCTCTAAAACCGGCTTGCAAATGAACCTCATCTCTCTATGCATTAATCATCCTCTGCCTCAAAGTAGGTCCCACTGTCAAACTAGCTAAGCTCACTGTGACCTCGGCAGTCAAAAGTGCTATCTCAGCTCGTTCCATATCCCACCTCAATCTCAAAGGTAAGGCTGACAAAGCTGATGAATGAGAAGACTTCCTACTGAGCGCGTCAGCCACTACATTGGCTTTCCTAGGATGATACTGAATGTCACAGTCATAATCCTTAACGAGCTCTAACCATCTCCGCTGTCTCATATTCAATTCCTTCTGAGTGAAGAAATATTTAAGACTCTTATGGTCAGTAAATATCATAATCTTCTCACCGTACAAATAATGCCTCCATATTTTCAAAGCATGAATAACCGCTGCCAACTCTAAATCGTGAGTCGGGTATTTCTTCTCATGCTCCGTCAACTGACGGGAAGCATAAGCTACAACTTTCCCGTGCTGCATCAACACACATCCCAAACCTCTGTGGGAAGCATCTGTATAAACAGTCAGACCACTAGTCCCATCAGGCGACACTAGAACAGGTGCTGACACAAGTCTCCTCTTGAGCTCCTCAAAGCTCCTCTCACAATCCTCAGACCATACAAAGTCAACCCCCTTTCGGGTCAAACGTGTCAAAGCTGAAGCAATCTTAGAGAAATCTTGCACAAACCGTCTATAATAGCCTGCAAGTCCCAGAAAACTGCGAATATTAGCCACACTCGTCGGTCTAGGCTGGTTAGTAACTGCCTCAATCTTAGAGGGATCAACAGATACTCCTCTACTCGATACTACATGGCCTAAAAATGCCACTTCCCTCAGCCAAAACTCACACTTGGAGAACTTGGCATACAATCTCTGATCTCGTAATACTGTCAAAACCTCTCAAAGGTGTATAGCATGCAACTCCTCTGTTTTGGACTAAACCAAGATATCATCAATAAAAACAATCACAAAAGAATCAATGAACCTCCGGAACACCGTGTGCATAAGGTCCATAAAAGTTGCAGGCGCGTTAGTCAAGCCAAAGGACATAACTACGAACTCATAATGTCTATAACGCGTCCTGAATGCAGTCTTGGGAATATCCTCATCCTGAATCCTCAACTGATGATAGCCAGATCTCAAATCTATCTTCGAAAAGATAGTGGCTCCTCTCAACTGATCAAACAAGTCTTCTATTCTGGGCAAAGGATACTTGTTTTTCACCGTAACACGGTTCAACTCTCTATAATCAATGCATAAATGCATAGAACCATCCTTCTTCTTTACAAACAACACCAGAGCTCCCCACGGTGAAACACTTGGACGTATAAACCCCAAGTCTAAAAGTCCCTGTAACTGGCTCTGGAGTTCTTTCAACTCAGCTGGTGCCATACGATAAGGTGCTTTGGACAATGGAACTGTCCCTGGAGCAACCTCAATCTGAAAATCTAACTGTCTCACTGGTGGCAAACCGGGTAACTCATCAGGGAAAACATCAACGAAATCCCTCACTACTGGCACAGAACTCAAACTAGCCTCTGGTATAGAAGTGTCAACCACACTAGCTATATAGCCCAAGGCTCCATCACTTAGAAGCATACTAGCTTCTATCATTGATATCAAAGTGGGTGCTACTCGACTACTAGTCCCACGAAAACGTAAACTGGTCCCACATGGACCCATAAAATCAACAACTCTCTCAGTACAATCAATAGTGGCACGATTAGCTGATAGCCAATCCATACCCAAAATCACATCGAAATCAGACATAGGCATGATAATCAAAGTAGCATGCAAGCAACAACCCATAAAACACAAATCATCTGTGCTAATCATACTATCAGCAATAACAAACTTCCCCACTGGGGTCGAAACACGCATCTCAAAACCTAATGGTGCAGACTCAAGTGCAGCTAACTCAACAAACTCAGAAGAAATAAATGAGTGGCTAGCCCCAGAATCAAATAAAACAAAAGCCGAATGGCCCAAAACTATCAATGTACCAGTCACTACAGTACCTGCAGCCTCAGCCTCCTCTTTGGTGGCAAATACACGTGCCTGATGCTGAACAGGTGGAGGAAATCTCGGTGGTGGTGGAGGTAATATCTGTGGCGGTGGAACAACAGGTGGAAGTCTAAACTGCTGTGCCTGTCCACCCTGACCTCTACCCCTGTACTGACCTCTGCCTCGGTCCTGACCTCTACCTCGGTCCTGAACTCTACCCTAACCGGAGGAGCATATAAAGCAGGTGGTGCCTGATAAGGTCTTTGCTGAACACCCTGACCCGGATATCCATACTGTGGTGGCTGTGTCTGACGAAACCTACACTGTGTAGATCGATGACCCACCTGACCACAAGTATAACACCTCAGTGGTAGGGTACATGCCCCAACATGATAACTAGAACAGTTATGGCAAAAGTGGGTAGGCAGTCCCTGTGCCCTCGGCTGTCTAAACTGAACTCCACCCCGAGCCTGCTGCTGATGCTGTCTCTGCTGTGGAGGTGGTACTCGACCGGCAGGGTCGTCCTCTACCTTCCTCTTATGAGAGGAAGTCTCACCTGTAGCAGCTAGTTTGCCCTTCCTTTCTTCAGATGCCAAATCTAAAGAAAGGGCAAACTCTAAAGCCTCCTCGCAGGTAGTCGGTCGTAAAGTACGCAGATGACCCCTAACCTCGGCTCTCAATCCCACCAAAAACCTCTTCATCTTACTCTGAGGGTCGGCAATCTGTCCAGGAGCAAATCTAGACAGTCTATCAAACTCTCGCTCATACTCTGTCACTGATCTATCACCCTGTTTCAGGGTCAGAAATTCCACCTCTAATCGATCTCGCAAATCAGCTGAGTAATATTTCTCATAGAAATTCCCTTGAAATACCTCCCAAGTAACCTCCATGGTGAGAGAAAGTGATCTATGAAGGCCTCTCCACCAATACAAGGCATCATCAACAAGAGAAAATGTACCACAGTGGACCTTCAGCCGGTCCGGGCACTCAATAAACTCAAAGGCCCTCTCAACCCTATCAATCCATAACTCTACAACAGATGCATCCAATGACCTACCATCAAACTCAGCAGGTGCATATCGTTTATACTCCCTCAGAGTCCTAGCAGCATCAGTAACACCAACCTGATCAACTGCTACATCTGCTGCTCTCGGTGGAGGTACAACAGGCAGAACGGGTCTACCAGCATCCCGTAACAACTCAAGATAAACATCCTCAACGATGTAAACTCCTCGCCCCTGAATAGGTGGTGGTATAACAGGAATCACAGGTGGAGGTACAACAGGAATCACAGGTGGAGGTGGAGTAGGGTTACGGGCTCGGGCTCGGCCTCTACCCCTCACAGGAGCATCCGCCCTAATACCAGCTCGTCTAGCACCCCTTCTAAGAGGCATACTGCATTATAGTCAATATAACTTGATAAGTTACTCGTAAAAGAGGATTCACCACCCTTTACCAAATCGAAATAAAATGCGAGTTTAAAGATAAAGGTCTAGGAATACCTGGTGCTGCTGATCTCAGATGATGACTTCGAGAATGGACTTAAAACAAAACATGAAATACAAACATGCATTGCATGTAGTCTACAGAACCCGTCGGCTCTGATACTAACTGTGACGACCCGTCACTTTTAAATAAATTAAAATCAAACAAAACCACGCAAATTTTTCTTAAAATAAAAGACTTCTGCTGTTTTCTCTGATTTTAATTTATTTAAAAGTGACGGGTCGTCACAGAATCTCCAAGAGGTAAATTTTTTTATGGGTTTCATTTTTAGATTTGAATTGATTTTATGTTTTGTTCTTAGACTCGTTTGAAATATAAGGTTCCATGAATGGAACTTGAAATTTCACGGTAATTGGAGCCTACCCATACCATTTCCGCCACTTTTCCTTTCAATTTTTCTTAAACCCAAAGTTGCCCAAGAACACCACCAATGGCCGAATATGAAGGGGGTAATGGAGCCTTTGTTTGAGCATTTTCTTGACTTATTTGAGAGAAAACACAACCCAAAACCTAGGAAAATATTACTCAATAATTACCAAATCGGAAACCCAACCAAACACCTCCAAAATCATCATCCTCAAGCCGAAACACCTCCCAAAACCACCCTAAAATAGCCCCTATTTTTGGCCCAAAGAAGTGTTCTAGCCTAGATATTTTGTCTTGTTTTTGTGTAATTATTTGATGTTTAGTGTATTAAACATGGATAGATGTAATTATTTGTAGTTGTTTGTAATCTCTTGTTTAATCGATCCTCCGGTTCTTGAAAAAGTGTCTACTCTGTCAAGTGGAGTTTAAAGTGGTTGTTGAGTAGTTTTATGTCTTTGAGCTACATGACGTTTATGTTCGATCGAGGTTAAGAGATTTACTTTAAAATTGTTGGGATTGAGGCCTCTATAAAAGAGTTCTGTGCGGAATTCCCAAGGATCTTTCCTTGCAGTATAATATATTCAAAAACTAAATGCATAAAAGAATACTAACCCTTGTCGAGAAGTGTCTGGCTCTTCCTCGTTCTTCTTGGTTACGATCCTGGGACCACCAAAAAGTTATTCCTCACTAAGCACAAAGGAGAATCGATGCGTGGGCGCTATCCTCTTTGGAGAAAGGAAGAGGGAAGAAAATTCTTTCTTCCCTTAGCCTATGGGCGGCGGCGGTGGCAGAGAGAGAGGGGAGAGAGGAATTTTCCTAAGCCTTTTCTTTTGCTCTCTTAGTTGTATGTTTTGGGGTCACCCCAAGGTTCATATTTATAGGAAAACTAAGGCATCATAAAATCTTTAAATATCTTTTTAATTATCAAATAATTAATAAAGTTATTATAAAATATATTTTGAATAATTAAGATATAATATCTTATTCTATAATAAGATAATCCCATATCTTTATTTAAATTAATCTTTATTAAAAATAATTATTCCATATCTTACTCATTTAAATTAATCATATTAATTTAAATTAAGATATTCCATAATTATATATTTTAAATAAAATAAAATGCAAATAATTGGTTAACAATTAACCATTGCGGTCACACGCCCACCTTGTCATCTCCATGACAATTTTGGGCTTTTTTTTTCTTTTTATTTAATAGAACAATTCCATTAAATAAATAAATAAAACTCCTTTTATTTATTTCCTCTTTTAATTTGACTTTCTCAAATTAAATATTTAAATAGACTACTCTATTTAAATCCCCATTAATTTTAGACAACTGTAAAATCAATTAAATTAAATAGACTCTTCTATTTAATCTCTCTATTATATAATTAAATAGACTCTTCTATTTAATTTCACCATTAATTAAATAATCAAATAGACTCCTCTATTTCATTTCATTTAATTAATCAAATAGACTCCTCTATTTATATTAGCCTTAATTTATTTGACAACTTCAAATCAAATACTTGAAATCATTTTTCTAAAGAAATTAATCATCATTAATTTATGTTCTTAATTACATGCGTTAGCTCAGAGGACTTAATGGACCTATAGGGTTAAGCTCCAATGATCTAGAATTACATTGATTGAACTCCTTATATCAAATAATTTTGATCCATTAACTCCTAGATAACTCCACTAAATATCTAAAGTTGCACTCTTAGTACTATCGACATAGTTATGTCCATTGGCTAATATCATTAACTACACTTTGATCCTTCACAAGTTAGTTTGTATCTATGGTTAGGTAATTGTATTGTATTAACCTCCATGATACATCTTGTTTCTTAAGCCCAACTGATTCTCCAATGAACAACCTTACATAATCTGCATTATGCGTCTTTACCTTTTCCTTGATTAGAGGAATATGGGGCCCCACTGTTCAAGACCGAATCATTCCATAAAGGAACTACTTATCTATTTTCCTATATGGAAAAGAGTGAATTCCATTCTTGTGTAATTACGTTCCTAGCTATAAGCAAGATGTAATCCCCAAAGTGGGAGGCATATTGAGTGAACTATATCGAGTCACTCTTACCTATGCAAATCAAAGCTTTGTCTCTTGCGAAAAGGAATTCGTAATCCACTCAGGATTAAAATCAATTGTACATGATCAACCGATTGATAAACGAAGTGTCTTTCTGTAACGGCTTTCTCAGAAGACAATAAGTTTATCTTAGTCCAGTCTACTACAATCTCTATTGCAACAACACCCCCACTTACATGTCTCTACATGAGCGATCCAGATGAGATCACTTGTGCCAATTCATAAGTGGGCTGTGTTAGTGGTGTTACCAGAAATAAGGAAACCAACCTTTATTTATATACCACAAACTATTTGAGTTACACTTAAGTGAATCTTCCCGCATCATATGCTCACTTTAAGTTATCATAAGAACCGGCTAAAACCGGAAATTTATTTCAAGTATTATGCAAAAACTGAACAGTCCCGGTTCTTATGATGGTTCTTATGATGGATTACATTTATTAAACTAATAATAAATGACAATGTAAATATTATTAATTAATAATTCCTTTATTTATTTATAGTTTAACTGGATTACATAAGATTTAGTAGGGGTGAAAGAAAAAACCGAAAACCGGAAAAATAAACCGGGCCCAAACCGTAAAAAACCGAACCGTCCTGGTTTCCATTATGCAAAAACTGAACCATTCCGGTTTTCATTATGTAAAAACCGAACCGAACCGGCTAAAACCGGAACCTAACCGGCTTCTAAAAAACAAGTAAAAATCCCATACCCCTTCCCTATTTCCCCCTAATTTTTATTTATTTGTTTTATTTTATATATTTATTTATCACTTTATTTTAATTTATATTTTATATATTTATTAATCTAATTTTTTCAACTAATTTTTTGTTTATGTATGATTTTTTTTGTTTCATCCTTCAATGTTGGAGGATTTTTTTAAAAACTAAATGCAAATGGCCTATACTAGAAAAACAAGAAAAAACCAAAAATCGAACCGGCAAAAACTGTTCAAAATCGGGCCGGTTCCTATTATAAACCGAACCGGTCCGATTTTTAAAATTAATTGAAAAACCGAACCGAACCGGTTTCACCCCTAAGATTTAGGGCAGAAACCCCAGCAATCTCACACTTGGAGTAAAACTTTACAGAGATTTATCTAGTAATCCTAAAGTACCCATATGACGCTCGAACACTTTAGCCGGAAGTGTCTTTGTCAAAAACTTGTTGGTTGAAACGGTGATCAAACTAAATGGTGAATGGTGGATGGCATGCAAGTGCACATGGTCAACAAGTAATAGTGTGGTGCGTGAGTGTCGTGTCCCACGAGGATGGTTGGTTTAAAGCAAAATTAGAAATTTAGGGTGAATGCAATTACAAAACAAGATGATTATCAAAGCTAGATGTTGTGTAGATCGAAAGAGTGGGGTTGTGATGCTGTGCTGGAAATCAGGATAGGCTGCTATCATCAAGTGTTATGCTTTCTATGAGACTTCAAATTCAAATGGAGTTCATGAGACAACAAATACATATAAATGCAAAGGCAAGAGTGAGTTCTCTAAAACAAACTCTAACGCACTCACCGCCCCTTGATTTTACCTCTAAAACCTTAGGTGATTTATACTTCCTTTATGTCCCTAAGTATTATTATCTATTCCCCTTAACCCTCTGTTTATTTCTAAAGTTAAGGATAAGATGAATAAGTAAACCCTTACTCTAAGTTGCCATGCACTAAATTTTTTAATACTTGCATAAACTCTTCTAACTCTATTTTCATAAAGCTTTAAAGAAGAACATGAATATGAAGGACTCTACGTACCAATCTCCATAAATACGTGAGTCTCAAAATATTGTCTTTCACCTATCCATATCCACTAGCACTTCATCACAAGGAGATTAAGCCTATCATGGCTAACGACATCATGAAAATAAATGAGTTCTTTTGGAAGGAATTCATATAGAAATGTAAAATACAAACTTCTACAGATTAAACTGTGAATGAAAACTAAATAAACTAATACTCCAATCGCCTCTTTGCTTTGTTCTTCTTCTCCAACTCTGCTATCTCCTCTTTTACGTAGAGACTTGCCCTATGGGCTCACTCATTCCTATGGAAGAGGAGTGACTATTTTTTTTTCAACCCATTTTATGATTTGGATTTTTTTTTAAAATATTGGTGCACTATGTGCATTTTGGGAGCAAACTTTTGCTTTTCTATGGGAATTGGAAACATTTGACTTGCAAAAGGATTGGTGGCTATGCCACTCCCAAACTTATTTTTTTTCATACTTTGGCTCTATACAAGGGTTTCAAAAGAAGGTTTTTGCTTTTGGCTCATCAAGGGAAGAATTGCTTGCTAAATAGGCTTATGCTTAAGTAAGTGGCTCTCAAGTTATTTCTTAACTGAGTTGGACTGCAGAATGAAATAATTCAAACTAAGGACGTGTGTAAGAGTTGCCTTTTCAAAGTATTTTTAGCTATGTGAATTGCTCTTGTCTTGCATCAAAAGAGTTTTAACCACCTCATCTAAGGGATCCTTGCTAAACCACAAAACTTTTAATTTAACATCTTTTTCATTCCTTTTTCTGCTATTTCTATTTCATCCTTTTTTTCTACAAACTTTACTGAATATAAGATTAAATACAAAGCAAAAATAAATTGTAATCTAAATAAAGTTAAGAAAACAAGAAGAGATAAAAGGGTAGCTATATTACTATTAAAAGTTTGGATTTTTTTGTGGGAGCAACAAAAGTACAGTTAGAGTACAAAAGTAAACAACCGTAGACTATCAATCCTCCCCCAAACTTAACCAGGTTGTGTCCTCATAACCAATCATAAACAAAATTTAACCAAGTTCAAACAGTAAAGATAAAATCAGGAAAAGAAAAGAGATAGCTCAAGCAAAGACTATTTGCAGATAAGTTCTTCATCAGACACGTCCATGTCACAGTCATCAATGCGAACATTCTCCAGTTCCTCTTCTAAGCTATCATATTCATAATCCACATCTGATTCATGGTCACTGTCCCAGTCGCATTCATAAATAACTCCGAGCTCATTCAAACGCCTCTCAAGTGCCTCTCTCTCTGACTCATAGTGAAGTTCCTCCTCTTCTTTCTTCTCAGATACTTCAACCTCCTCTATAGTCACAGAAGGTCATTGATGTGCTATGAGGCTTACTGCTCTTCTGGGAAAGGATCTTCTTGAAAGAAATTAAACTCACCCGGGATTGATGATGGAAATTTAGGGAAAGTGCTAGGAGGATGAATCTAGTGGGCCACTAAAGTGTCTTCAAGCACACTATTATAGATTTTCTGGTAGGTCCACATGAGTTGGGTTTTCTAGGTAAAGTCAAAGAGATCAATTTGGAGTTTTAGCACCATGGTCTGAATTCTAACATAGGCAGGATGGGCATGGTAGGGGCAGGCTCTGGGGGACTAATTGTTGGTGGAGAGATGGGACTGGGGTGACTAAAAGGCCATGCAATCTCTATCAATGATTCCACTTAAATTTTTCACCTCATCCCTATTTTTAAACTGAACCCCGACCCTTTCGTATAACCCTGTAATCGAACTTGGAAAGACTAAACAACCCCCTGAGGCAGCACTTTTCGCACATTTTTCCATTTCCCTAGAAATGATTTTCATAAAATTGATAGGCTTTCCTAACATGACACAGTAAAGGAGTAACATGCGCTCAACACTTACAGTGGTCTTATGTGAAGTAGGCATGACACGGGTAAGCAAACATATGAGCCAAATTCTTGCAGTGGGCTTGAGGTGGGCTTTCTTAATAGTATAGATCTTTTGGGTAAAGATGGAACATTGGGGCCCTGGGTGGCCTACATGCTGCAAATTTTCTTCCAAAAACTCAAGGTACAGTCCATCTACATATTCTCTGAAAAAGTCTCCCATATCAGGCAACCTATAGTATTGATTTATCGCTTATGGCGAAAAACTAACCTCCCTTCCCCTAATGCGAACAACGTACTCCATTCTGTCTTCAAAGTTTGCGTAAAACACCTTAGCAATGATTAACACAGGGTTCATCTCAGGGTGACAGACAAGTGAAGCCATTCTAAGTGTCTCCACATGACCGAAAACATAGTTAGGAAGGCCCCAAGCTACTGCACCGGTCATCTCAAAACCTCGCTCAAACAGAATCTCACAACATTTGAGCACTTTGCGATAAGCCTGGTCTACTTCAATCGAACTAAATCGCACAAATTTCAATCATTCTCCCATAGCTTGAACAACATCGTTCACGTCTTCATCCGACTCTTGAGCGTCTAGAGCAGCATCAATGCAGATTGGATCATCACATGCAACACCTTTTCCTTTACAAGCACGGCTAGAGGATGCTTCAAAAATATGATTGGATCGCTTTTGGGGAATTGATGCGACAAGCTACATTCTTGTATAGACCATGGTGATTTAGGTTTTTGAAAGAAAAAGGAAGAGATGGAAAGGGAGTGAAATCTGGTGTAAATTGAAAACTAAGGGTAAAGAAAAGACGGTTTAAAAAGAATTAAGGCAGGTGAAACGTTGCATTGGGGACAGGAATGAAAACGTGGCCAATGGAGAACCACACACAGATTCCAATTTACTGCACAATAATTAGTACCTCTTCGTGCGAAAGGACATAACTGCCCCCCTGGTGAGAAGCCAGAACACGTGCATAGTGTGTGGTTACTTAAAATCATAAAATATGTCATGCATGCACCCACTATCAGAATTGTGACAATATAATTGGCTGGGAATAATGTAAATATAAAATAACCTAAAGAAAACATGCAAACCTGGTTGGAATGCATTCAGTTTGGCAGTTTTTTAGAATGACCTTGAAGCTCGTTCTGCCATGCAAAAATCTTGTTTATGGACCACGAAGGGGAATGGATAACTTCTGTCTATCCACTTCCCGCCCCTAATAGTGCTTAATTCGCTGAGCATTAACCTTAAAAATATCAGAGGGTTCATGGCCAATAAGGTCTACAACGCCAAAAGGATATACCTTCACAATCTTAAATGGTCCTGACCATTTAAACATCAGCTTGCCTAGAAATAGCCTCAAACGAGAATTAAAAAGCAAAACCATCTCCCTTTCCCTGAATTCCCTTCAAATAATTTTTTATCATGCCACCTTTTTGTTTTTTCTTTAAAGATCTTGGCATTTTCATAAACTTGGTCTCTGAGCTATTCTAGTTCCAACAATTCTATTTCATGTTTTACCCCAGCTGATTAAATATCAAAGTTGATGTCTTCAATACCCAAAAAGCTTTGTGCTCCATTTCCAATGGTAAGTGGCAAGCTTTTCCGAAGACAACCTGACATGGTGACATTCTTAAAGGTTCCTTGAATGCTGTGTGATATGCCCATAAGGATTATCTAAGTTTTCAGACCAATCTTTTCGATTTGGGTGGACTACCTTTTCCAAAATTCTCTTAATTTCTTGATTAGAAATTTCAACTTATCCATTGCATTATGGGTGATATGCTGTAGTGATTTTATATCTAACATTGTATTTGGCAAGAATTGCCTCAAGCATATTATTTCAGAAATGTGTACCCTCATCACTAATTAATGCCCTTGAAGTCCCAAATCGCGAGAAGATATTCTTTTTTAGAAATTTCACCACGACCTTTGCATCGTTGGTGTGCAAGACAACTGCTTCAACCCACTTGGACACGTAGTGTACTGCAACTAGAATATATTGGTTTCCAGAGGATGGTGGAAAGGGTCCCATGAAATCAATTCCCCTTTCTCTATTTAAAGATGTTGTTCAAAGGCATTTCGTGTCGCTGAGAGATATTTCCTGTTCGTCGACAATTATCACACTTTTGTACAAACTCTCTATCATCTTTGAACAATGTAGGCCAGTATAACCCACTTTATAGCACCTTTGCTGCAATTCTGACTCCACCAAAATGACCGCCATATAGTGAATTATGACATTGGGAAAGAATGGAATCCATCTCCTCATCTACTGCACATCTTCTTAACAGCTGGTCTGCACACCGTTTGTACAAGTAAGGCTCATCCCACATGTAGGATTTTACATGATGTAAGAACCTCTTAAGCTTTTGACCTGACATGTTATGAGGTTGTCTCTTGCTAGCAATGTAATTGGCAAAATCAGCAAACCAAGGATGGTCAAGTGCTTGGATCTGAAGTATCTGCTCATCTGGAAAACTGTCATGAAGTTCCACTCCCTTGAATCCTTCTTTGGTGAATTCCAAAAATGTTATGAGTTTGTCCATGTCTGGTACTACCTTCAGATCGATTAGGAACTTCCTAAGCAAGACACCAAGTGTTTAGCAGCTTCACAAGCAGCTACGTACTCGACCTCCATTGTGGAGTCAGCAATACAACTTTGCTTAATACTCCTTCAAACAATGGCTCCACCACAAAGTATGAAAACTGATCCAGACGTGGATTTCCAAGAATCCTTATCCGCCAGAAAATCAGAATATGTGTACCCTTTGAGAATCAAATCCTCTTCACCGTACACTAGCACATGTTCTCTCATTCTCCGAAGATACTTGAGAATATTCTTGACTGAAACCTAGTGTTTATAACTAGGGTTTAATTGATAATGGCTTACTATCCCTACTGCATAACAGATGTCTGGTCTAGTACACAATATCACATATATTAGACTTCCAACTGTTGATGCATAAGGATACTGTCTCATACTCTCAACTTCTTGAGGAGTTTTAGGACATTGGTCCTTAGTTAAATAAATCACATGTCTGAAAGGTAACGCTTCTTTCTTAGATTTATCCATCCCATACTTGGCAACTATTTTGTCAATGTAGGATGTTTGAGACAACGCTAATGTCTTGTTCTTACGATCCCTTATAATTTGGATACTAAGAACATATTGAGCCTCTCCCAAATCATTTGGGGATATTGAGCGAACTATATCGAGTCACTCTCACCTATACAAATCAATGGTTTGTCTCTTGCGAACATGTAACGACCCAATTTTTCGTAAAATCCATTAAAACAAATGCGCAGCGGAAAACATGATTTTACAGAAAAACAGCATGGGTTCGTTTAAAATTCGGATAAACCAAAACATGTTTATACATTGGCTCAAATAAGAGAAAGCAATAAACCTGGAATGCACATTCCATATTATGATGAAAATTCTAGAGAAAGTTTTAAAGTTCAAAAACATATACAAATTATACAAATGCTCCATCGAGCTCAAAATGAAACATAATAAAAGTAGTGAAATGTTCAAGTGCATTCAAGAATGCTTCACCCAAAACCAGTTGTGTTCTTGTCCGTTCATTATCTCGATAGGTCACGCGGCGCTGCCTCCTCTACCTAGTCCTCTACCATAAGTCTTACCTGAAAAATTGTAATTGTAGCAACATTAGCATAAAAATGCTAGTGAGAGTAAAATGAAAGCAAGTAATCCTATGAACAACATTCCATGTCAGAAATTGTGTCCAAAGGCCTAGATTTCACTTTTACTACCCATTCCACATTCCAAATTCTGCATATAATCAACATACATAATATACTTCCTGAAAAGTAACGATATCAAGACTTAAAGTAAAAGTACCCGTTATTACCAAGTCTTACTATACACGTCTAAAGATTATGTAATTGCATTACTAACTATCTTTATTACCCAATCAGTTTCATCGTATCATAATACCGTATGGACCGAAGTCGACATACCACGTGCCATATCACAAATAATCGCACCATGACACCGTATGGAGCGTATCAACATACTATCATGTGTCGTATCACATATCATCGCACCACGATACCGTATGGAACGTATTAACATACTATTGTATCGGGTTTACCGTATGGATCAACATCGACATACTAGCCCGTACGGTCTTACCAAATCACATATGACATACTACCATTTCTCGAATTACTATAAGTTACCACATAATACCACATAAGGTATTACCATCGAAAACCAAACACTTGTACAAAGGATAAGCATGTAACTACGTAACAACTAATAAACAAGCTGGGATGCTCATGGTAAGAACTCGATTTATCTGCCAATCTTGTAATATAACATCGCTCATAGCCTGTTTCATCTATGACCCTGTTATATCCCAAGATCACGATCTCCTCATATAACATCGCTCATAGCCTGTTTCATCTGTGACCCTGTTATATTCCAAGATCACATCACATAGTATAACATCGCTCATAGCCTGTTTCATCTATGACCCTGTTATACCCAAATCACATCTCATAGTATCTCGATCTCCTCGTATAACATCGCTCATAGCCTGTTTCATCTATGACCCTGTTATACCCCAAGATCACATCACATAGTATAACATCGCTCATAGCCTGTTTCATCTATGACCCTGTTATACCCAAATCACATCTCATAGTATCTCGATCTCCTCGTATAACATCGCTCATAGCCTGTTTCATCTATGACCCTGTTATACTCCAAGATCACATCACATAGTATCTATAAATCGGTTCATTACTTGAGCACCACAACACAAACAACTAACAAACAATATAATCATACTACAATTACACTCAATGACATGCTTATCTTTTGTACTTAAAATGGTGCCTCTTACCAAAATTCTCGAGTACATCAATCGTACTATCATCATGATTCCATACTTCCCAGTACTAACACAATCAACATCATTCCTTATTATCATATGAACTTTCATACTCCACATTATTACCATAACATAATACAATCCTTATTACTCACACAAGGTAATAAGTTCATAAAACATTAACCAGTATCATCACTGATGCCATAATTCCACGAAGTCTTATAACTCCCAATAAACAAAATGAGGTTTAACATCATCATGTCACGAATGACAATAAATCACCTCAAATCACAAGAATACTTTCCAAACCATTACCATAAACCATGAGTTAACTTTCAAACATTTCCTGTGCTTTACTTTAGTCAAAACTACCTAAAGTAAATTCAATTCCCAACTTTGTCTCAGAATCTTTATAACCTTTCATACTTTTGAGAATAACATCTACGCTACTTTGATCTAAACTTCTCAAAGTACCTTAAACTTTCACTTTCATCTAAACTCTTCAATTCATCTTACTAGACTTCCAAGTCACTCATAACTCCTCTTTTACTTCCAAATTCATAAGAACACCAAAGCCACTCCACTCACATCCGAGTTTAAAGTCACCAACCAAGTATAACTTCCGGAAGTTAGTTCCCCTCTTAACCTCGATAAACAATATCGTAATGAAACATAATTCATAAAATTACTAACTTCCATTTTAAACTCACCTTAGACTTGAAATCGAACTTCCAAAGTGTCGAATGAATTCTCACGTGCGATTATCAAAACCTACAATAACACCGATCGAATACAAATTATAAGCCATAACTAAATAAGAAAATTAATTTTCGGATGAACAGTAATTTTTGGATGAATAGTGTTTTCGAGTGAATAGTGTTTTTCGAAAATCCGGGCTTAAAATCATCAAATTTCTTGATGGAAACGCACGATTTCAACTCCAAAACTCATTTATTAACAAAAATAAAGAGATTCATAGGAAAAGTTTTGAAAACTCACTTTTTAGGGCTTCTCGTAAAGAACGAGAAACACCACAAGGCTAGGTTGGAAAGAAAGCCCACGTCTCGAGCAATCCAACGCAACTGAAATTATCAAAATCGGTCGAGAATTGACAAAGAAACCAAGCTTTTTCCTTCTCCAAAAATGGCACTCACGTATGAAGAAAAGAGAAGAAAGAAGAGTTGTCTTGAAATTTTTGACTATTGGTTGAATTTAAAGAAGATGGATGAATAGTAGTAGATATTTTAAAGAAATTGAAAAATTACGAATACATCCTTTTTAAATGATTTAGTTTATAAAACGAAACCCGAAGATTTTAAAATGACCCAATGGTGATTAATAATTATTAATTGGCCCGTTAATAATTATTAATACAACCAAATCAAATTTAAACTAATAAAACGATTAAAACGGTTTTCGGACGAACTTATCTACTAAATTCTAAATTTCTAATTTTCTAAAATTAAACTAAATACTTTAATTAAACTAAATAAATAAATAAATGATATATTAAATAAAATAAAATAAAATAAAAATTTCACTTAAAAAAAATAACGGGACGTTACAGAACAGGAGTTCGTAATCCACTCAGGATTAAGATCAATTGTACATGATCAACCGATTGATAAATGAAGTGTCTTCTGTAATGGATTTCCCAAAAGATAGTAAGTTTATCTTAGTCAAGTCTACTACAATCTCTATTACAGCAACACCCCCACTCACATGTCTCTACATGAGCGATCCAGATGAGATCACTTGTGCCAATTCACAAGTGGACCGTGTTAGTGGTGTTACAAAAAATAAGGCACCCAACCTTTATTCATATACCGCAGACTATTTGAGTTACACTTAAGTGAATCTTCCCGCATCATATGCTGGATTTAAGTTATCATAAGTAACTCGAGATCATATCACTACAACAAAAAAGGTTTTCTATAGCGGAGGTAAAACGATATGATTTAACTTTCATAGCATTTTACCAAACGCCATGGTTGCCCATGTAATTAAAAGTATGAGACTTTTGATAGAGTCTGGCTTACGCTATTGCATACGCTAATCAATTTGATTGCATGTTTTAATTGCTATGAAAACATACTATAACGTTTTCCACTCTGCTATAAAAACATATAACAATAGCGTGGGATACACGCTTTGAGTTATATTTCATAGCCTTTTGGACAATGTCATGGTTGCCCACGTAGTTAAAAGTCTTAATCATTTTATGACGTTGGATACATGCTATCACATACGCTATAAACGTATCTATGTATTACATACTTTTATTGTTATGACAATATAACATAGCTTTCTACTTACCCTATGATAACGTTTAAGATAGCTATTTTAAAACGCTATTGTATATTTATCTTATATTTACTAACCATTTATATTTTATAGTGTTTTCAATAAATTATATAGTTTGATATAAAAAAAATATGTAATCAAGAATATTTATAAAGGAAGGTATAAAACTAAGCCTTTTGAACTAGTACACACAAAAATTACTTCTTGATTCCCAACTTTTATAACTTAACAGAAATTGCATAAGTAAAAGTCATACATAATAAAAGATCCATCCATCCCGTACATAAGTCTATATGAAGTATTACATAATAAAAGATCCATCCATCCAGTACATAAGTTTAAAAGATCCATCCAATACATAATAAAAGATCCATCCATCAAGTACATAAGTCTATAGATTAAACAAAACCCCGACAAAAAAGGCTATGGCAAGCAAGATCATCAAGACTCCGCTCTATCAACCTAAAAAAATACAATCACAAGATCATCAAAGAGTCGATTTTACCGCCGTTGTCATGTATAATGTTGCTCATCATACATTGAAACCATATTCAAAAAGAGAATATCACTGTGATTAAGAATTGAGCTTTTATACTTTTCTAGAGTGATTCCATTTTCAAGTATTCCATAGTCCAATTCAAACACATAAATTGATTAATTTTTCACCCCTGTACCAACTAAAGATTTATAATATAATTACATTTCCTCACTATCCGTAGTCATACAGTGACTCATCAAACAACAATCTCCTAAATTTGAGCTTATCAGAATAAACTGCAATTTTCTTTTGTATTCTTTCTTCCTAAAATGAAAACATAAATTGTTTACAGGTTCAATCAAATACCTAAATCCAAGTAAGTTGGAAGGCTGTTAATAGTTTTTTTTTTAATTGTGTTTCATTTTGAGGATGTGGGATATGGAAAGATTTGATTCAATCCTCTCCAGTTACCTTGATGGAAATAGTCTTTGCCATCTAGTCATCCCTCTTTATACATTCTTATATTTGAATACTATAGTCTCTTCTTTTGATTACAAAATTGCATATAGAATTACCGGAAAAACTCACATCTTAAATCAAAATGTGTAGCAGAAAATTACCAAAGATTCAAGATGATTATCAATGGAAGACACTTCCTCACGATTAGCAACCAATGCATCTGCAGCAGCAATGAAAGCTCTGTAGTTTCCAACTGCCACCTCTTTAATTTGCCTCTGAATTCTCTCCGCATCTATGGTTTAGACACTTTTATTTCTACAAAATAAATTTAAAACGTCAATAAAAGCAATAGTAACCAAATAAAAATTGATGAAAATATAGTTTTTATGTTTAGCAAAATGAAAACATTGGTAAAAGATGAAAATTAACCTGAAAAGTCTATACTCTAGCTCATACTTCTTGGCGTTTTCAACAAAATCATAAATAAAACTAATTCCAGTAGATTTCCCACCTCCAAAGTGTAGAGACTCAAATTTTCTCAAATCTTTAAATCAGAAGCAAACAGAGGAATACTAGGTTTTACAAAAATTTGGCATGGATCCGTTTAAAATATGAACTCCCTAAACCTTTTTACATGGGCCCAAATCAGAGAATTTAAAAACAACAGAAGTACGTACTTCAGTTTATAAACTATTTGAAGAAAAGTAGACTCGAAAACATATTCAACAAATCCTAGGCTCTCATGAGCCACAAAATACAAGTTTAAAGACAACGACATATATGGTTTCATCTAACATTCGTAGAATGCCCCAAAATGTACATGTAATGTCCATGTCCCAAAATCCATCCACTCGTGATCAAGCAACACCACCTCCACGACCTCGTCCTCTCCCACGAGTATTACCTGAAAAAGTTAAAGTGTAGCAATATTAGCATAAAAATGCTAGTGAGAATAAGATGGATGCAAGCACTTCTATGGACCGAATTCCATATCGGAAAATGTGTCCAAAATCCTATCGTGCTCTTTACCACCCATTCTATACTCCCAAGTACTATGCATAAGAAAAAATCCCATTCCATGATATTGTAACTTCGAAACATAAACATTCAAACTGATATGTAAAGTACTAAAACAACTAATAAGTACTAAAGCATAGCAAAGTAAGTAATAATGCAAATTCCCATCACGCACGTCGTACCACACGTTATTTCATTTATTACTTACCACACCACACACAATTCACATCGTAACCACTTTGTCACATTTCACACCGTGACTACATTATCACATTTCACACCGTGACCACATTGTCACATCTCACATTTCAAACCGTGACCATATTGTCACCTTTCACATTTCCACACATACCACATGATGATTCGTTTTTTGTTACCACACCTACCACACATAACACATGATGATTCATTTTTCGTTACCACATATACCACACCTACCATACCACATGATGATTCGTTTCATATTTCCACACTTACCACACATACCCCATGAAGAATCGGTTCTCATTACCACCCTCGGTACATCTACGTAAGATAGGTAAAGAAACCGAAAAGTACTAGTACAAAATATAAGGAAAAGCCTAGATTGAACTAATCACCACAACCTCTCTTTTCCAAATATATTATAATCCACTAAACACGATACTTTCTCTCCAAAGTTTCCCTTAACTACCTTATAACCACTCAAATAAACGGAGTAATCTAATACACTTTTCCAATTTCCGGAAACATAATTCTCATTGAGAATTCAACTTAATCCACAATAAACAACTCACTTTAAACAACACCAAAAGTTTACTAATTTTTCCTTATGCACTTTTCTCATCTCCCAACTACATCCAATTTTGGATAAGTTCTAAAATCTAGTAACCCTCTTAACCCTGATCAAACATGATCGTCATGTAATCCGGAAACATAAAAGTAATCACAACCATTTTAAACTCACCTTAGATTTGAAGTCGAGTATCCAAGGAATCGAAGTTGAATCCACGCGACAATTACAAACCTACAATTCACCAATTGAACTACAATTTACAATTCATAACTAATAAGATAACAAGTGTGATTTTCAGGTGAATAATGATTTCAGATGAATAGTGTTTTCAGATGAATAGTGTTTTTCAAAAATCTGAGCTCATAATCGTCAAATTCCTTGATAGAAATACGTGATTTCAACTTATTCATTTATAATAAAAAACGAACAAAACCATATAAAAAATTTTGAAAAATCACTTTTTAGGGCTTCCCTTAGAGAACGAGAAACGACACAAGTTAGGTGGGATAGATAGCCCTCATCCCAAGAAATCCAACGCAACCGAAAACACGATGATCCGCCGAGAAATGAAGAAAACCCATGAATTTCTCCATGGAGTGAGGCTCACGGCCATGGCAAGGAAAAGGAGAGAAATATGTGATTTTTGGTCAACTTTGGTCTATTTAAGAAGATGGATGAATAGTGATTAGATATTTAAGAATTCAGAAATTACGCATACGTCCCTTGTTTGCTTTTAGCTCTTAAAATGAAACCCGAAGTACTTAAACTAGCCTAATGGTGATTAATAATTATTAATTGGCCTGTTAATAATTATTAATGCTACCGAAACTAATTTAGGCTGATAAAGCAATTAAAAAGGTTTCCGAACGAATTTAACTACTAAATTCTAAATAACTAATTCTAAAATTAACTTTAATACTTTAAATAAATAAATAAATATAATAAAATAAAAACTTTCACCTCAAAATAACGGGACGTTATACAAAGTGAGTTCGAAACAGAAAAAAATAGTATTCACATCCTTCACATCATATATTCTTGATAACTATCCCTTAAGCTCGGCCTTCATTAAAAAAAGACACCAAAAAAGGGAAGTAAATATAGATGAGTAGACCCTTCTGGTTATGCTGTTCCAACAAAATTAAAATATAAATTGTTCCAATCAAAAGAATTATGAACCATTTAACATTCAAATTCTTCTAATCTTAACTTCAAATCAGCTGCAACCTTATCTTTGTTTGTGAATATCTCCATACACTTTACAATATAATAAGCTCCTACCTTAGCCAATGAGATATCCTCTACATTCCTAAAATTTAAACAACATTTAATAACTTAGTGAAATGAGCAAATAATAAAGGGAAGTTGCTTCTAGTCATCTTAATCCCAATTTTAGAAGGCACTCAATCAAATAAAGGGAAGTAACAGTCTTGATCTTTAATTGATAAAAGAACTGGGTATTGAATGTCTATCCAAAGCTTCAAACTTTGATGAAAATACAAGTATAAAATCACTTACATTTGGGCTAAAACTTGGAAGGAGGAGGAATTTACAAGATTACAAATACAATACTATCAAAGAAACGCCATAACGAAGACAGAAAAAGAGACAATATAATCAAAAATTAATTGAAGAGTTATAGAAAACCAAACCTTATGAAATTCCTGGGAACTTGTACATCTCTAGTTGGTAAGAAATCTAAATCTTGTTTGAGATTTAGATAATCAAAGATGGATTTTTATTCTTGTTAATTTGAATATAAAATTATTGGTGGCCCTCTGTTATATCTATAGACAGATACACAAATACTAATAAGCCAAATACCACTCTAAAATCGTGAGTTGTACTCAATTGAACATGTAACATAGGGAAAGATTACACCCATTAGCAAATCAAATTATAGGATATAAAAACTAATGAGTTGTATCTTAAACCACCATTGGTTATATTTGTTTCACATATACAATCTCAATGATATGCATTAGCAAATAAAAAATACCGAGACAAACAAAAGCATGTTTTTATTACATGATTGTAGTTTTTTAATTTTAAACTTGTTTTAATTGACGAGAATGTGAAAATCAAGAGAGTTTTAGAGATAAATTCTGAAAAGAAATAAATGAGTGAGAGAAAAGCTAAGTGGGTTTAAGAATTAGAGAGCCGTCTTGAGTCGAGAATGATTGGGTATGGAAAGACGTTGTGAGGAGATGGAGATTTGAAAGATTAACTAAATTGAGAGATTTATATCTCTTTTTCAGTAATGCACATTGCTTGCTGTCCTCAATAGCATGAATATCAAAATATTTAAACCTACAACCGACAATAAACAATAGACTACTATTTCTTCGATACTAAAATACCAGACAAAATATTCAGTAACTACCTAATAAACTTTTTTAATAGAGACTAAAATTCCAAATAAAATCCTTATAAATTGGTAATTTTACCATACAAAAACCAACTTCATGTTCAATACCTACTAATTCTTTTTAATATAAATCAAGTAAAAATACTCCTTCAAATGGTGAATGACATCTCCTGGTTTAAGAGCAAAAGGCCTTGCATAAATTTTCAGACTTATATGTTAAGTGTTATCTTACAATCACCAGAGAAGAAGGATGCAGAAATTACAGTTACAACAAATATAACAAACGCAAAAAAACTATCACATGTTCTTGATACCTTTCAGGTAGGTGATAAATTGATTTAGAATATACAAAGATCTACATTTTTCTAGTGAATGAATTCAATTATAAATCACCCACAAAAGTTATAATATGCAAATCCAATTTTTTTTCCTACACACAAACTATCAAAAAATAAATTTATATTATTTTTATAGATATTTGAATGAAAAGATAAAGTTTATCATGTAAATAAAGGAGGAATAAGCATAAAAGTTGCAGTGTTTTGGGCAATATTCTTGTAACCTACTTCAATTGCTAGATGAGTTGTTGGATTGAAATTAACACTTGCAGTAACTTATTTGATATTCAAATTAATAATAAATGCATGAAACAATGTAGTCTAATAATAGAGAAGAGCTCCAAACAACAATTCCATGTTTGTTACCTCTAGTTCTTGTTTGGATTCTTCTCTTTTTGGTTTTTCTTCTTCAACCTTCCCAAAATTTAAACTGAATTACAACAACAATACATATGATAAATAGAAAAAATATGCATGTCTTTAACATAATCCTAGCTACTATATAGTTACATCCACCTAACATAATAAAAATTAATTTCGTAAGCTAAACAACATTACAGTGGTGAACATATAAGAAACCACTTTGCAAAATTGGTGTAACGTCCCGTTATTTTGAAGTGAATTTTTTTTATTATTATTTTTTTATTTAATATTTTAGTTATTTATTTTAATTAAAGTATTTAGTTTAATTTTGGTTTTAGTAATTTAGAATTTAGTAGTTAATTTCGCACGAAACCCTTTTTAATCGTTTTATTAGCTTAAATTAGTTTTGGTCGTATTAATAATTATTAACGAGCCAATTAATAATTATTAATCACCATTGGCTAGTTTAAGAACTTCGGGTTTGGTTTTATAAGTTAAAAGTCATTAAAGGGACGTAACCGTAATTTTCGAAATTCTTAAAATATCTAAAATCATTATTCACTTCTCTTTAAAAATCATCAAAGTTGACTAAAATTGACCAAAACCATTTCTCTTCTTCTCCTTGGGCCGTAGCTTTCATCCTCCATAGGAGAGATTTTGGTTTTTCTTCGATTCTCGATGGATCGACTTGATTTCGGTTGTTTTAGATAACCCTCGGTCCAAGCATCATTTCCAACTTACTAATTGAACTTTTCCTCCGATATCTAAAGGCCTCAAGGTATGTCAAAGTTTCTAACCTAAGCTTCAAATAGTGTTTTAATGGAGTTTTTGGTTGAAATCTTCGATTTCTTGCCGGGGAACTCGATGATTTCAACTACGGAAGTTGTTTTATGCGATTTTGGAAACTTTCCCTTAACCCTAAACCCGGGTTTGAGCCAAAACCCGTACCGTTTGAAATATACAAATTGTGGGCTGTTTTGGCATGTTTAATTATTGAATATTTGTATGTTGTAATTAAATTCGGGAAATCGATTATTGTCCAACGGTTACCCATTGAAATCGGAAATTTTCAAACTACTTGAAACCAACCCAAAACACCTCTAGATTGCCTAAAAGCCGGAGTACCGAATCCGAGACCCATTTTCTTAGTAAGGGCCGAGAGCACCCTTTGGGTTTTTCCGGGGTTTTTCATCGTTTTATGCTTTTAAATGTTGTTTGATCGATGTTGGGTTAATTAATGATTGTTAGAAGTAATTTTAATTCTAGGTGTTTTTAGACCGTTGCTTGATCGCACTATCGGAGTATTGGAGCAAAACTACTTTTGCTAAGGTGAGAATAAATAGAATTTAAAGTAGCTTTAGAAACTGAATAAGTTGAATGATTTGTAGAATCGGATGTTGAGATTAAGGTTTAAATCGAAAGGATTAAAGTAATGGAGTTAGTTATAGTTGAGTGAGAGAACTCATGGATTTTTCGAAGTAAACGAATAACTCTTGGAAGTTCTAAGTTTAGATTCGTTCCGGAGTTTATGAATGATTATTGGAAGTTGAAGGTTCCAAGTATAGTGGGTGAATAAGAAAATTGATTATGGAACTTCGGATAATAATTGAAAGCAATAGAATAATTTTGAATTGGGGACTTTAAGATAAAGTTAGTAATTCAAGTTTAACTAAAAGTCATTTGGCTTAATCTATTATTGTTTTCTTATTAGAAGTTCCTAATTTCATATTTTATGTATAAGAGCATTACGTGATCCATTTACCTTTATGTTCTTTCAATTACTTGGAATGTTTATATTTATTTACTTGCACTTGAAAGCATATTCATATCATATCATATCAAATCATATTGCATAATCAAAATTGGGAGGAATAATGAGGCAATACATAGACTGAGTGAGCTTGCATTGTCTGGTATTATTTGTTTTATGTTTACGTATATGTATCATGAGGAATGCTAAAGGCTGCGTGAACTTTGCATGATCGGGGGAGATGGATAATGAGATAATGATGGAACTATGCGAGTTCACATTATCTAGTATTATCCATAATTACTATGATACATATACGAGGATACAGGTGTGCATTGAAGCTTGTATTCGGTGGGTGAGATAATGAGGTGAATGAGCTTAGCCTACGGGAGCATTCATTACCTGACATTATTCACTAGAGGTGAGAAGATATTATTGAAAAGAATTCTTATAATTTATTCTGGAAAGTGAGTTTAATGAGGTGAATTGTGACGACCCGACTTCTTTTAAAATCATTTAAATAGAAAACATAGCGAGAGTCTTTATATTTTTAAAAAAATCAGCGTGGTTATGTTTGAAAGTTGGCTAGCCAAAACCTGTTTACATCTTAAATTCCGTAATAAAAAAAAACACAAGGAACTTTAAGTTCCTAATCAAGAGTTCAAAGAGATTTTTATCATAAAAGTGAAATGAAAAGCTCTTAAGAGCCATTTACAAATATACAACTCCAAAATGTATAAAATTCACAAAACGAAGTCCATGGACTTTAAATACACCTAGTCCATCTCGAAGTCATCATCCATCGATCATGCAGCACCAGTTCCTCTCCCATGAAGGTTTTAAGTTTAATGGATTGAACAAGAACTTGATAAGGAAATTTCAAGTACTTATCGGAAGAATTATAATCTTTCGAATTGGAGACTTTAAGATAAAGTTAGTAAGTAAGATTAACTGAGGCCATTTGACTTGATTTATTTATTGTATTCCTTATCAAAAGTTTCTACCTTCTTAATTTACGTTTAAGAGTATTATGATCCATTTACTTTTATATTCCTTTGAATACCTTGAAAGTTTATATTTATTTACTTGTAATCGCAAGCATATTCATATCATATCATATCATACTGCATAATCGAAATCGGAAGGAATAATGAGGCAATGCAAAGACTGAGTGAGCTTGCATTGTCTGGTATTATTCATTTTATGTTTCCGTATATGTACATGAGGAATGCTAAAGGACTACAGACTTTACATGATCGGAGGAGATGGATAATGAGATAATGATGGAACTATGCGAGTTCACATTATCTGGTATTATCCATAACTACTATGATACATATACGAAGATACAAGGTGAATGAACTGACCTACGAGAGCTTCATTACCTGTATTCGGTGAGTGAGTTAATGAGGTGAATGAACTGACCTACGGGAGCTTCATTACCTGCCATTAATCACTAGAGATGGAAAGTTATGATTGAAAAGACTTATATGATCTAATTGGAAAGCGGGTTAATGAGGTGAATGAAATGACCTACGGGAGCTTCATTACCTGACATTATTCGCATATGATGATTATAATGATTTAAAGATGGTGTATTCTTCATATTACTTAATTAGTGAATGATTGATGGTTAGACTTCATTTGCTAACATTTTTATGAATATACATAAACTAGAGTAAATGTTATACTTAGCATGAAACATCAAAAGTATGACCCAGAAATAGGTGTATGTTTTGGAATCATTTCTCTAAACTTTAGAAGTTTAGTAAAACATAAGTAATTTGTAATTGGACACAAATCAAAATGCGGGTTTGGGGTCTATTGTTACTATATTTTCTGTCTATTCTCACTAGGCTTTGTTGTTAGCTCATGATATTACAAACATTTTCAGGTAATGCTTTTGTTACAGGTCGTGGGAGAGGAGCTGATGCTGCATGATCGATGAATGATGACCTCGTGATGGACTAGGTGTTTGTGAATTTTATATATATTTTGGTATTTGTACATTTGTATATAACTCTTAAGAGCTTTTCGTCTTTATTTTATAATTATAAATCTTTTGAACTCCTGAAAAGGAACTTGAAGTTCCTTGTGATTTAGATTTCTGAATTTAAAATGTAAACAAGTTTTTGCCTAGCCAACTTTCAAACATAACCACACCATTTTTTTTAAATATAAGGACTTCCGTTGTGTTTTATTTTTAAATGATTTTAAAAGGAGTCGAGTCGTCACAATAAAATACTTTATTTACTTGAAACTTTCTATGGATAACAAATTGCATTGACTTATATTTTATTTAAGAGGGAACTAAGTATAGATGATTAAAATATAACGACCACAAAGTATAAAGCAGCCTCAAAATCAAAGAAATACAATAGATAGCCCATAGGTTCTAAGACTATCATCAAGTCTCATCTCTCTCCTTACAAGAAAAAAAGTAATAACCACAAGAAATTTAAAGGCCTTAATATAAAATAAGAACAAGGAATGAAAATCATGATTCCTTTCCCACTCACAAGCATTGATAAGATTGAGCAAAAGAAATATACATAGACAATTGCTAAGAAACGCATAATCAAAGAACGTGAAATCCTTGTTCTTCTTGATAAAAAAAAAACAATATTTGTTTAGCAAAGATCCAAAAAATAGAGTTGAAGAAATCCAAAAAAAAAGTCCATACCTTAATTGATAAACTTGGCAATGAAGAGTTACACAAAGAGAAAAACTAGGTCTTAAATTATTTGGGTTAAAGAAAACGGGGCTTAAACTTTTGGAGCTGGAAAAGTAGTGAGCAAGATAATGTGGATGAAGACTTTAGGGCTAGAACTTTTGAGGAAGAAGAAATTGTAAGTTGAAGAAAATGGAGATGAAGAACTCGTGAGTTGAAAAAAAAAGGGATGAAAAAATTGTTAGATGAAGAAACAGAGGGGCGAGTTTGAGGAGGAAGAGAGATAAAAGTTTTAAAAGGAGGCATTGTTTCCTGATAGAAAAATGGAATGCGTGTCTAATATTTACGCATAAAAATTGGCGTCTCTAATTAAATGCTACAATTAAACATAATAAGAGACCATATTTGTTGTAATGAAGATTAATTAATGTAACGACCCAAAACTCGTAAAATACTTTTTATTAAAATGCACAACGGAAGACTTGATTTTACAGAAAAACGGCATGGGTCCATTTAAAAATCGTATTATCAAAACCTGTTTACAACCCAATTTTCAGAAAAAGCAATAAACCTGGATTTCACATTCCTTACTATGATAAAACTCCTAAAGAAAGTTTTAAAGTCCCAAAAACATATACAAATGCTCCATCGAGCTCAAAATGAAACATAAGAAAAATGTAATAATATGCCTGTAAGCATTTCAAGAATGCTACATCAAAACAAGTCGTGTGCCTGTCCATTCATCATCTCGATAAGTCACGTGACGCCACCTCCTCTACCTCATCCTCTACCACGAGTCTTACTTGAAAAATTTGTAAATGTAGCAACATTAGCATAAACATGCTAGTGAGAGTAAAATGAAGGCAAGTAATCCTATGAACCAAATTCCATACCAGAAATTGTGTCCAAAGGCCTATATTTCACTTTTACTACCCATTCCACATTCCACACAATCGACAATGCATAACATACTTCTTGTAAAGTAACGATATTAAGACTTTAAGTAAAAGTACCGGTTATTACTAATCTTTCTATCCATTCTAATGAGTATATGTAGCTGTAATACTAGCATTCTTTGTTACCAACCCAGTTTCATCGTATCGGGTTTACCATATGGATCAATATCACATACTAAGCCCGTACGGTATTACCATATCACAATCATCGTATCGGGTATACCATATGGATCAAAATCACATACTAACCCCGTACGGTATTACCATATCACAATCATCGTATCGGGTTTATCATATGGATCAAAATAACATACTAAGCCCGTACGGTATTACCATATCACAATCATCGTATTGGGTATACCATATGGATAAATATCACATACTAACCCCGTACGGTATTACCATATCACAATCATCGTATCGGGTATACCATATGGATCAATATCACATACTAAGCCCGTATGTTATTACCATATCACAATCATCGCATCGGGTATACCATATGGATCATAATCATATACTAAGCCCGTACGGTATTACCATATCACAATCATCAAGTCCCTTAGTAAGTTAGATTACTTAAATGAGATATACTAAAGTACTAAAGAACACAAACTATTGAATTACACGAGTTAACACTTAAATGTAACTTCTAAGCCACTTTCTCTAAAATCTCCAATTTCATCTAAAACTCTTCAATTCATCTTACAAGACTTCCAAACCACTCAAAGTTCCTTAAACTTCCAATTTCATAAGAATTCCAAAGTCACTCCACTCATTTCCGAGTTTAAAGTCACCAACCAAGATAATAACTTTCAGAAGTTAGTTTCCCTCTTAACCTCGATAAACAATATCGTAATGAAACATAATTCATAAAATCACTAATTTTCGTTTTAAACTCACCTTGAGAAGAAGTTGTCCTCTTACGAGCCGGAGGATAAATCCCGCGAATGGTTTCCAAAACCTACAATTTATTTACATCTAACATACATTAATTTAACAAAAAGAACAACGTTCGACATGTAACCAAATAAAAGATGAAAACAGCCCGGGATGGGGACTTGATGCTCACGGCCCTAAGGGTGATTTGGAGAAGAGAGCATTTCCGGTTTTTGGCACTTTAAATGTAATCCGGGTTCGTTTTAGGCACTTTTGAGGCGGATTCAAATAATGTGTAACATTAATTAGGGGTTTAGGGGCTAGAATTAACCACACAAATTTAAAGGAAAACGAAAATAAAGCACTTCTACACTACACATAACAGTCCATGCAAAAGGGGTGAATCGACGGTGTCGGGTTTTTCACTCAATCCAAAATTAGGGCAAAGGATAAACATGCATCAACCCTAGGTAGGATCCTTTAGCTAACAACTACCAAAACCCAAAGGAAAAGGATGAATTCAAGCATAAACCAAAGATAGAATTTCAAAATCAACAATACCCATATTTTAAAGAATTTCCCTCACCTTTTCGTTCCTTGGAAGTGGATGGAAAGGCTTCAAATGTAGGATGGGTAGAAATCTTGTTGCGAGAGCTTTCCAACGAGCTAAGGCACAACAAAATCGGCCAAGAAACGAGGGAGATCCGACACTTTCTTTCTTCTCTTTCTTTCTCCTCTTCCTACTCGGGTTTGGGGGGTTTTGGGAGAAAAAAAGATGAGCAAATTTCTCTATATTTGGCTAAGGATGGGTTTTTAAAGAGTTGATGAATAGTAACTTGATATTTTTAAGAAATTGGAAATTAGGCCTACGTCCTTTTACTTTTTGCTTTTAAAACGAAACCTGAAGCTCTTAAACTAATCTAAAGGTGATTAATATTTATTAATTGGCCCGTTAATAATTATTAATGTCACCGAAACTAATTTTAAGTCATAAAAGGATTGAAAAGACTTTCGAACGAAAATAACTACTAAACTCGAAATTACTAAGTTTAAACTAAACTTAAATATTTTATCTAAAATAAAAAAAATTACTTCCAAAAGTAACGGGACGTTACAATCTACCCTCCTAAAAGGGCTTTTCGTCCCCCAAAAGTAGGCTCCTACATGAAAAGATGAGGGTACTTTGCCCGCATCTCATCCTCACGTTCCCACGTAGCTTCCTCTGATACTTGGTTCCTCCACAACACTTTAACCAAGTTTATAGTTTTGTTCTTCAACACCTTTTGTTCTGTAGCAAGAATCTCAACTGGTACCTCTTCATAAGATAGACTAGCATCCAAAGTAACTGGCTCATAATCTATGATATGTGAAGGGTCGGCCACATATTTCCTGAGCATGGACACATGGAATACATTATGGACTGCCGATAAGGCCGGTGGTAAGGCCAATCGATAATCTACAGATCCAATCCGATCTAGGATCTCGAAGGGGCCTATAAATCGAGGGCTCAACTTGCCTTTCTTCCTAAATCTCATCACACCTTTCATAGGTGCCACTTTCAGGAATACGTGGTCACCAACCTCAAACTCAAGCACACTACGCCTCTCATCAATGTAACTTTTCTGTCTACTCTGAGCGACTCTCATCCTCTCTCTGATAAGAGCAATGGACTCACTAGTCATCTGCACTAACTCCAGTCCCAGAAGTTTCCTCTCACCAACTTCATCCCAATGAGCCGGTGATTTGCACTTCCTACCGTAGAGTGCCTCAAAAGGTGCCATGTCGATGGTAGCCTGATAATAATTGTTATAAGCAAACTCAACAAGATACAACTGAGTATCCCAACTACCAACGAAATCTAGAGTACAAGCTCTCAATATATCTTCCAAAATCTGTTTGACCCTCTCGGTCTGACCATCTATCTGAGGATGAAAAGCAGTACTGAAATCTAGGCCAGTGCCCGTAGCAGTATGCAGACTCTACCAGAATTTTGAAACAAAGCGGGTGTCTTGATCAGAAACAATCCTGACTGGCACTCCATGAAGTCTGACAATCTCTTTCAGGTACAACTGTGCCCATGTCTTAACAGGGTAGGTTATCTTCCTTGGAATGAAATGTGCACTCTTAGTCAACCTGTCAACTATCACCCAAATGGTGTCATAACCCTTCGCGGTCCTCGGCAGACCACTAATAAAGTCCATCGATATTTCCTCCCACTTCCACTCAGGCACGCTCAAAGGGTTAAGGTAACCAGGCGGACTCTTCCTTAAAGCCTTTACCTGCTGACAAATCAAACACTTACTAATAAAGTCAGCAACTTCCCGTTTCATCCCTGGCCACCAATAATGCTGTCTCAGGTCCTTGTACATCTTTGTACTACCTGGATGCACAGAAAAGATAGAACTGTGAGCCTCCTCCAACAGCTCTTTCCTGTAAGTCGATTCTAGAGGAACACACAACCTCCTACGATACACCAAAGCATTATCAGTGGAGAAAGTAAAATGGCTAGGTAAATCGGACTCTGCCTCACGAAAACCCTCAGCCAAGTGCTTTTCACCCTGCTGTGCATCTATCATCCTCTGTCTCAGAGTAGGGCCAACAATCAAACTTGCCAAACTCACAGTAACCTCAGCTGTAAGAACGGCTTTCTTAGCTCTTTCCATCTCCCATCTAAGTCTTAGCGAAGTAGTACTCAAAGCTGACAAGTGTGATGACTTTCGACTAAGTGCATCAGCAACTACGTTGGCCTTTCCTGGATGATACTGTATGTCACAATCATAATCTTTCACAAGTTCTAGCCACCTCCTTTGTCTCATATTTAACTCTTTCTGAGTGAAAAAGTATTTGAGACTCTTGTGGTCGGTGAAAATCAGAATCTTCTCACCATACAAGTAATGTCTCCATATTTTCAAGGCATGTACCACCGCTGCTAGTTCCAAATCATGAGTCGGGTAATTTTTCTCATGCTCCTTTAACTGCCGAGAAGCATAAGCTATTACCTTCCCATGCTGCATCAATACACATCCCAGACCCTTCTTGGATGCATCTGTATACACTGTCAAACCACCAGACTCATCAGGTGATACCAAAACTGGGGCCGATACAAGTCATCTTTTAAGCTCAAGAAAACTCCATATCTCAGCCACATTAGTAGGTCGGGGCCACCCACTAACGGCTTCCACCTTAGAAGGATCAACAGAAATCCCTCATCTTTAATCCTCAACTGATGATACCCTGATCGAAGATCTATCTTCGAAAAGACAGTAGCTCCCCTCAGCTGATCAAACAAGTCCTTTATCCTGGTCAAAGGATACTTGTTTATCACTGTGACCCGGTTCAGCTCCCTATAATCAATACATAATCTCATGGAGCCATCTTTCTTCCTTACAAACAATACCGGAGATCCCCAAGGTGATACACTTGGGCATATAAACCCCAAGTCTAAGAGTTCTCGCAACTGACTTTTCAACTCTTTAAGTTCAGCTGGTGCCATACAGTGAGGTGCCTTGGACAATGGAATGGTCCTAGGAATCACCTCTATCTAGAAGTCTAACTCCTTCACTGGTGGCAAACCAGGTAACTCATCAAGGAAGACATCAATGAAATCCCTCACAACAGGTACATAAGCTAAGGTAGTCACACTAACAGACGTGTCTACTACACTAGCTAAGTAACCCCAAGCACCGTCACTCAAAAGTGCTCTAGCCTGGATCACCGAGATAACTACAGGTGTCACCCTACCTCGGGTCCCATGAAATCGAAAACTAGTCCCACATGGACCAACAAAATCTACCACTTTTTCACTACAACCGATGTTGGCATGGTTGGCTGACAGCCAATCCATACCCAAAATGATATCAAAGTCAGACATTGGCATCACAATCAACATAGCATGCAGAAAGCAACCCATAATACACAAATCATCGGTAAAAACAACTCTATCAACAATCACAGATTTTCCGAGCGGAGTAGTAACATGCAACTCATGTCCTAATGGCTCAGAATCAAAGGCACCAGACTCGACAAACTCAGCAGAAATAAATGACTGACTAGCCCCAGAATCAAATAATACAAGAGTAGAGTGCCCTAATACCGACAAAGTACCTGTAACAACAGTACCAGATGCCTCAGCATCCTCTCGAGTAGTGGCAAAGACACGTGCCTGCTGTCGTGTCTGAGGCTGTGCCTGAACTGCTGGTGGTGCTCTCTGCGGCTGAGTAGGCCTAATATGGCCTCTACCACCTGCCTCACCTCGGCCCTGACTCTGTCCCTGGCCCTGACTCTGGCCTGAACTCTGACCCTATCCAGAACCCTGAAACTGACTCCCACGCTGCTGTGGTGTCTGTAAACTATGACAAAATCGTCTAACATGCCTGACCTGTCCACACTGGAAGCGCTTCTTCACATAACACTGACCTAAGTGGTACCCAGTACAATCAAGACAATAGGGCAAAGAAGGGGCCCGAGCACTAGACTGACCTGAATGAAACGGAGGTCCTGTATGTCCCTTTCCCCTACCAGGAGCCTGTCTAGGTGACTGTGTCCCTCGACCTGGAAGGTCGTCCACAGCCTTCCTCTTCTCAGAAGAGGTCTGTGCAACAATCTCAATAGCCTTTTTTTCAGAATCACCAATATCTAAGGCCAAAGCAGAAGTCAAAGCATCAGCATACGTAGCAGGCTGTAAAGCTCATACCTGCCCTTGTAGCTCTGCCCTCAAACCTACAATAAACCTTTTCCTCTTGCTCTCAGGATCAGTAACATGTTTAGTAGAAAATTTTGACAACCTGTCAAACTCCCTCTCATACTCCACAACAGACCTATCACCCTGTCTGAGTGTGAGAAACAGTATCTCTAACTGATCTCGTGTATCCTCTGGATAGTATTTTTCAAAGAACTTTTCCCTGAACATCTCCCAACCTGCAACTCAGGGCTGAGAGTAAGGAATAAACCCTTCCACCAGTACAAAGCATCATCTACTAAAGAATAGGTCCCACAGTGGACCTTCAAATGATCCGGACATTTAATGAATTCAAGTACCCTCTCTACTCTGGTGATCCATCTCTCAGCAACCACAGGATCAGTAGATGTCCCATCAAACTCGGGAGTATTATACCTGATATACTCTTTCATACTTTTTCGCAGCATTAGTAATACCAGACCGATCTACCACTGGACCAGGTGCTCTAACAGATGATATAACCTGATCAGCATGTCCTCCACCACCTCGTAACAGGTCTAAAAAGTACTCCTCAGAAATAGTGATACTACGACCATGACTAGGTGGTTGATCAACCGGAGGCTCATCCTCTCGATAAACAGGTGGAGAGGGTGGCGGTGTAACTTCCCTCGCCTGACCACTACCTCATACCCCAACTGGTACTCTGCTCCGACCACTCCTAGGTACCACTATCCTCGGAGGCATACTAAAATCACAATCAGAAAAACCTCTCATGAGATACTAGGAAAGGTAAAGCAAAACTACAATTGAATTTTCAAAAGAGAAAGTTCTAAGGATACCTGACGCCGTGACCCCGAATGATGATTGGACAAGCACAAAATCGAAACATGAAAACATGCGATGCATGTGGTCTACAGAACCAAAGAGGCTCTGATACCAACTGTAACGACCCAAAACTCGTAAAATCCTTTTTATTAAAATGCACAACGGAAGACTTGATTTTACAGAAAAATGGCATTGGTCCATTTAAAAATCGGATTGTCAAAACCTGTTTACAACCCAATTTTCAGAAAAAGCAATAAACCTGGATTTCACATTCCTTACTATGATAAAACTCCTAAAGAAAGTTTTAAAGTCCCAAAAACATATACAAATGCTCCATCGAGCTCAAAATGAAACATAAGAAAAATGTAATAATATGTCTGTAAGCATTTCAAGAATGCTACATCAAAACCAGTCGTGTGCCTGTCCATTCATCATCTCGATAAGTCACGCGACACAACCTCCTCTACCGCGAGTCTTACCTGAAAAATTTGTAAATGTAGCAACATTAGCATAAACATGCTAGTGAGAGTAAAATGAAGGCAAGTAATCCTATGAACCAAATTCCATACCAAAAATTGTGTCCAAAGGCCTATATTTCACTTTTACTACCCATTCCACATTCAAAATTCCAAACAATCGACAATACATAACATACTTCTTGTAAAGTAACGATATTAAGACTTTAAGTAAAAGTAACGGTTATTACTAATCTTTCTATCCATTCTAATGAGTATATGTAGCTGTAATACTAGCATTCTTTGTTACCAACCCAGTTTCATCGTATCGGGTTTACCATATGGATCAATATCACATACTAAGCCTGTACGGTATTACCATATCACAATCATCGTATCGGGTATACCATATGGATCAAAATCACATACTAACCCCGTACGGTATTACCATATCACAATCATCATATCAGGTATACCATATGGATCAAAATAACATACTAAGCCCGTACGGTATTACCATATCACAATCATCGTATCGGGTATACCATATGGATCAATATCACATACTAAGCCCGTACGGTATTACCATATCACAATCATCGTATCGGGTATACCATATGGATCAATATCACATACTAAGCCTGTACGGTATTACCATATCACAATCATCGTATCGGGTGCACCATATGGATCAATATCACATACTAAGCCCGTACGGTATTACCATATCACAATCATCGTATTGGGTATACCATATGGATCAAAATCACATACTAAGATCGTACGGTATTACCATATCACAATCATCGAGTCCCTTAGTAAGTTAGATTACTTAAATGAGATATTATAAAGTACTAAAGAACACAAACTATTGAATTACATGAGTTAACACTCAAATGTAACTTCTAAGCCACTTTCTCTAAAATCTCCAATGTCATCTAAAACTCTTCAATTCATCTTACAAGACTTCCAAACCACTCAAAGTTCCTTAAACTTCCAATTTCATAAGAATTCCAAAGTCACTCCACTCACTTCCGAGTTTAAAGTCACCAACCAAGATAATAACTTTCAGAAGTTAGTTTCCCTTTTAACCTCGATAAACAATATCGTAATGAAACATAATTCATAAAATCACTAATTTCCATTTTAAACTCACCTTGAGAAGAAGTCGTCCTCTTACGAGCCGGAGGATAAATCCCGCGAATGGTTTCCAAAACCTACAATTTAATTACATCTAACATACATTAATTTAACCAAAAGGAACAACATTCGACATGTAACCAAATAAAAGACGAAAATAGTCCGGGATGGGGACTTGATGCTCACGGCCCTAAGGGTGATTTGGAGAAGAGAGCATTTCTGGTTTTTGGCACTTTAGATGTAATCCGGGTTCGTTTTAGGCACTTTTGAGGTGTATTCAATTAATGGGTAACATTAATTAGGGGTTTAGGGGCTAGAATTAACCACACAAGTTTAAAGGAAAATGAAAATAAAGCACTTCTACACTACACATAACAGTCCACGCAAAAGGGGTGAATCGACAGTGTCGGGTTTTTCACTCAATCCAAAATTAGGGCAAAGGATAAACATGCATCAACCCTAGGTAGGATCCTTTAGCTAACAACTACCAAAACCCAAAGGAAAAGGATGAATTCAAGCATAAACCAAAGATAGAATGTCAAAATCAACAATACCCATATTTTAAAGAATTTCCCTCACCTTTTCGTTCCTTGGAAGTGGATGGAAAGGCTTCAAATGTAGGATGGGTAGAAAGCTTGTTGCGAGAGCTTTCCAACAAGCTAAGGCACAACGAAATCGGCCAAGAAACGAGGGAGATCCGACACTTTCTTTCTTCTCTTTCTTTCTCCTCTTCCTACTCGGGTTTGGGGGTTTTGGGAGAGAAAAAGATGAGCAAATTTCTCTATTTTTGGCTAAGGATGGGTTTTTAAAGAGTTGATGAATAGTAACTTGATATTTTTAAGAAATTGGAAATTACGCCTACGTCCTTCTTTTACTTTTTGCTTTTAAAACGAAACCCGAAGCTCTTAAACTAATCTAAAGGTGATTAATAATTATTAATTGGCCCGTTAATAATTATTAATGTCACCGAAACTAATTTTAAGTCATAAAAGGATTGTAAAGACTTTCGAATGAAAATAACTACTAAACTCGAAATTACTAAGTTTAAACTAAACTTAAATATTTTATTTAAAATAAAAAAATTTACCTCCAAAAGTAACGGGACGTTACAATTAAGGTCCTGAATTAATCATACATCATAAGCTAATCAAACATATCGAAGCCAGTTCCTCTATAACAATAGCTCTGTTTCCATCCTTATCAAACAGATCATAAGCACAACGAGCATGTTGCTCCCATCTGTCAAGAGCCTCAAGTTCATGGATACTTAGAGTAGCAGCCCAAAACTTTTCAAAATCATTTCCCCTATATTTCAAGGCATTAAGCTGCATATAAAAGGGAAGAAACACATAACTCATATGCAATAAAAATTTATAAGAATTAAGACTCTAGAATATAGTTCATATAAAGTATCGATGTCAATAAATCGGGGATCCTTGATTCTTTCATAGCGTTTGATACATATTTCATTAGAGCCTGACCATAAGAAAAAAAGGATAAATGATCATAACAAACAAAAATCATTTCTGTTAAAAAAATGATGAGAAAAACAAAAGAAAAGAAAGAGAAAAGAGAAAAGTTGAAGAAAAACAACCTCTTTGATGTTTTCAATGCTTATGGTGCCATTTTCGTTCGGTTCCAAGAGAGTGAATTGTGTCTTCAAATAGCATATCTCATCTGCGGTTAAGGTTTTCAACCAAGCCTACGACATTGCCAAAGAAAAAAGGAATATTAAAAAAAACCAAAACAAATGGAATGTGGTCTTTGGGGGGATCATTTTCCTAACTGAAAGATTGTAGTTAGAAAGACCCAAAAATACATGGACCCTTAATGCAGCAGGGATATATGCAGGAAAGAAAAATCAACTTAAAAAATGTTATAAAATACAAACCCTTAAAGAATATTTTCAAAGAGATGACGAACACATGTAAGTCTTCATAATTTTGAATATTAGTATATCAAGAGGAACTTTTACATCTATAGAATTTTTAATCCATGGATGACTTGCATTGCAAAGACAAATGAGAATGAAAATTTTAACTACAAGAACAACCAATTTTTCTGACTGAAATTGTACTAAATACTTCTCAGGTAACATTAAGAAAAACAAATCTAAGTAAGTTGTGAAAACAGGATGACAAAAAATATTACCCGTAAGAAAGACATAGTAAATCAGAAGAATAAAAAGAAGAACAACCCACAAAATGAATAAAACTTAGGAATATGTTAAATAAAACTTTGAATAATTGAGTAAAATAAAAGAACTTTAGATTTTAGAGGAAAAAGAATAACTCATATTACCTTAGGAATCTATTAAATCTTTTTTTTAAGAACTGAAGCCAAAACACCATACAAAATAGAAAGGAAATTACAAAATAAAATCCCTAGAAACCCTCTGAAGCAGCCAATAGAGGAAATTAGTGAGTCATTCCAATGAAACTCCAAAAAATACTACTCCCTGTTCTAGAAACTCTGCAATTTATTGAAGGATTAAATCTTAGGGCTTCTCTTCTCACGATACAGGTAAAATCCAACGAGGATGATGACCAAGATTCTTACCGTTTTTCAAGTTTAAACGCGAGAGAGAAAGAGTGATGTTGAACTAGATGTGGGAAGTGTAGAGAAATCGCAGGTTATGAAAAAGGCTTGTCGTTCAATTTCCATTAGAGAGAGAGAGAGTGTAACGTCCCATTATTTTGAAGTGATTTTTTTTATTTAATGTTATTTATTTATTTCAATTTAAGTATTTAGTGTAATTACTATTTTTGTAATTTAGAATTTAGTAGTTAATTTCGCCCGAAATTCTTTTTAATCGTTTTAATACATTAAATTCGCTTCGGTGACATTAACAATTATTAATAGACCAATTAATAATTATTAATCACCTTTAGATTTATTTAAGAGCTTCGGGTTTCGATTCATAAGTCAAAAGTCATAAAAGGACGCAACTGTCATTTCCAATTTCTTAAAAAATATCAATTCACTATTCACTCATCTTTAAAATCACCACTTTAACCAAAATGGACCAAAACTTGTCATTTTTCCTCCTCCAAAACCATGGGCTTCATCGATGGGAGGGAGATTTTCGGGTTTCGTTCGTTTCTCGACGGATCGGCTCGATTTCGGTTGCATCGGAAAGCCCTCGAGTCTAGGATTCCTTTCCACCTAACAATCGTGCCTTCCATCCATGTTCTACGGACTTCCCGGTAAGTTAAAGTTCAAACCCTAAGCTCCAAATAGTGTTTTAATGGACTTTTCCTTTTGAATCTTCGATTTCTTGCCGTTAAATTCAATGACTTTTATTACGGGAGTTGTTTTTAGTGATTTTGGCAACTTTCCTTGAACCCTAAAACCGAGTTTCAGTCGAAGCCCTTCCCGTTTGAATTTTTCATCGTGGGGGTTGCTTTGGGGTTTACTTTTATTGATATGATGTTTATTGAAATTAAATTCGGGGAATCGATTATTGTTCAAAAACCTGAATCATCGATACCCATTGAAATCGGGAACTTCGAAATTGCTTAAAACCAACTCGAAACACCTCTAAAGTACCTAAAAGCCGGAAAACCAAACCCGAGACCCACTTTTCATGGGGGGGCCGAGAGCCTCATAGTGGGGTTTATAGGGTTTTTTGTCGTTTTGAGCTTTTAGATGTTAATTGATCGATGTTTGATTTATTAATGATCGTTAGATATACTTTTAAATTGTAGGTGTTTCAGATCGTTGATTTATCATGCTTCGGAGACTTGGAGCAAAACTATTGGCTAAGGTGAGAATAGTTAGGATTTAAAGTAACTTTAGAAAGCGAATAAGTATAATGATTTGTAGAATTGGAAACTAAGACTAAGATTCGAATCTAAGAATAGAGGAAAGTGAGCAAGTGCCCTTAGGATTAGGAGCTAGTTCTCTAAGTGAGAACTTAAGAGTTCTCGAGGAAAACATTGAATCTTAGAATATTCTAAGTTAGATTCGTTTCGAATCTTAGGATGGATCATTGGAAGTTAAAAGATCCAAACTTTTAGATGGAACGGTTAATAGAACCTCGAATTTTTATTGGAAGTTTAGAATCCTTGAAGGAATAGGTTAATCGTTTAAGATAGGATTTACTTTTATTATTGTATTGGAGTTTGATTTACATATTGTTCTTCCGGAATTTCCTATCTATTTACTTTATGTCTTTTACTTTATGCCCCTTTACTTTATGCTTGTTTCGGCTACTTTAATATTCGCACTTTATTTTATTTACTTTTGCAAGCATATGCAAACATATGCATAACATCTTGCATCATTGAAAGGAAGGGGAGAATGTTGGACCCTACGGGGAATGTCCGCATCACCTTCAGAGAAAAAGAAAAGAAAATGAGAAAAAAAAGAAGGGGAGAATGATGGATCCGACGGGGAAAATCCACATCACCTTCAGAGAAAAAGAAAAGAAAAGAAGGGGAGAATGATGGATCCCACGAGGAAAGTCCACATCACCTTCAGAGAAAAAGAAAAGAAAATGAGAAAGAAAAGAAGGGGAGAATGATGGATCTGACGGGAAAAGTCCACATCACCTTCAGAGAAAAAGAAAATAAAGTGAGAAAGAAAAGAAGGGGAGAATGTTGGACCCTACAGGGATTGTCCGCATCACCTTCTTCATTCATAAGGTTGAATGTTGGACCCTACGGGGAATGTCCGCATTACCTTCATTCATGCATAAATGGCGAATGTGAATCCTACGAGATGTCCTCATTACCTTCATGTATATGATCGATGGAAATATATATCATGGATAGAGAATCGAGATGTTATATTTATGCAAAGTTTATTTACTTTTCTTGTTTATGTTATAACAAGTTAATGGATGAGAGTTAGACTACGTGTGTTAGTAATATCATCTTTTGGAGATTATAGAATGGAATTACCTAGAGTTTAGAGAACTTTAGGAAGGATTATGTAAGACAAATTGGACACAAATCAGAATACAGGTTTCAGGTCTAACTTTACTTTTTATTCTTATTATTCTCACTGGGCTTAAGTTGTTAGCTCATGATATTACAAAAATTTTAGGTAATGCCTTGGCTAGAGGTCGTGGGAGAGGAGATGGTGCTGCATGATCGAGGGATGATGACCTCGAGATGGACTAGGTGGTTTTAAAAGTCCATGGACTATGTTTTTGTGAATTTTACACATAATTTGGATTTGTATATTTGTAAATGGCTCATAAGAGCTTATTGTCTTTACTTTTATGATTATAAGTCTTTTGAACTCCTGATTAGGAACTTGAAGTTCCTTGTGTTTTTCTTTAGATTTTGAAATTAAGATGTAAACAGGTTTTGGCTAGCCAATTTTCAAACATAACCACGCCTATTTTCTTAAAATATAAAGACTTCCGCTGTGTCTTCTAATTTAAATTATTTAAAAGTGTCGGGTCGTCACAGAGAGAGAGAGAGAGAGACAGAGCTGTAATGGAGTTCATTTTCCAATTTGAGAGCTAGATATGAAGCTGTGTTTTTAAGAGTATATGGTTAATTTTGAGAGAGAGAGAAACAGGGGTCAATCGTTTCTTAAGCGAAATTAATGAAATGAGGGGTTTCTGGTGCCCAATTTTTTTAATTAAAAATTAATAACGTGTGGAGGAAAACGTTATAATTAAATGCTATGGAAGACCATATTTGTTTTAGTGTATGATAGATTATATTTATTAAACTAATAATCTAGTTAAACTATAAATAAATAAAAGAATTATTAATTAGTAATTACATAAGATTTAGGGCAGAAACCCCAGCAAACTTGAGTTATATAAATGTTGGAAATTCAATTGGAGCAAGAGACAAGTTTATGATAAATATTATGGATTGTTGGTTTGAGCCTTATGTTAGAATGTATTTTTGAAGACAATAGTTTATTTGGGAGTGTTAGAAGGTTTGAGTTATGAACTTAGCTATTTTGGTACAAATTGGTTAATTTGGAAAAAGTTTGAGAAGAAAGGAAACTCGGTTAGTTTTGGATCAAAGCTATTGGAGGAAATGATCTTGGAAGTTAATATTTAATTTAGGCTTTTCCTTTGTCCTTGATAGTGTTGAGGAACTCTTGGGTTATTTTACTTACTTTCGGAAGGATGATTTTCGTGAAATATGGTAACATGGTACGTGGTAACATGTTTATGTGGTAACATGTTGATGTGGTAACACGGTATGTGGTAACACGTGGTAACACGGAATGTGGTAACATGTTGTAAAATGAAATTTGGTAACATGTGGTAGCACGGTACGTGGTAACCTGTTGATGTGGTAACATGTGTGTAACGACCCGATTTTTCGTAAAATCCTTTAAAACAAATGCGCAGCGGAAAAACATGATTTTACAGAAAAACGGCATGGGTTCGTTTAAAATTCGGATAAACCAAAACCTGTTTACTACCCAATTTTCAGAAAAAACTGTAAACCTGGAATGCGCATTCCATAATCTGATGAAAATGCTAAAGGAAGTTTAAAGTTCGAAAAATATATACAAATTATACAATCGCTCCATCGAGCTCAAAATGAAACATAATAAAAGTAATGAAATGTTTAAGAGCATTCAAGAATGCTCCACCCAAAACCACATATGTTCTTGTCCATTCATTGTCTTGCTAGGTCACGCGGCGCCACCTCCTCTACCTCGTCCTCTACCACGAGTCTTACCTGAAAAATTGTAATTGTAGCAACATTAGCATAAAAATGCTAGTGAGAGTAAAATGAAAGCAAGTAATCCTATGAACAACATTTCATGTCAGAAATCGTGTCCAAAGGCCTAGATTTTACTTTACTACCCATTCCACTTTCCAAATATAGTCAACATACATTATATACTTTCTAAAAGTAACGATATCAAGACTTAAAGTAAAAGTACCCGTGATTACTAAATCTTACTATGCAAATCTAAAGATTATGTAAATTGCATTACTAACTATCTTTCATATTATCATAATACCGTATGGACCGAAGTCGACATACCACGTGCCATATCACAAATCATCGCACCATGATACCGTATAGAGCGTATCACATACTATCATGTGCCATATCACATAACTTCGCACCATGATACCGTATGGAGCGTATCACATACTATCATGTGCCATATCACATAACCTCGCACCATGATACCGTATGGAGCGTATCAACATACTATCATGTGCAATATCACAAAACCTCGCACCATGATACCGTAAGAAGCGTATCAACATACTATCATGTGCCATATCACATAACCTTGCACCATGATACCCTATGGAGCATATCACATACTATCATGTGCCATATCACAAATCCTCGCACCATGATACCGTATGGAGCGTATCACATACTATCATGTGCCATATCACATAACCTCGCACCATGATACCGTATGGAGCGTATCAACATACTATCATGTGCCATATCACATAACCTCGCACCATGATACCGTATGGAGCGTATCAACATACTATCATGTGCCATATCACAGATCACCGTATAGAATCCATCAAGCTCCCTAGTAAGATAGATAAAGTTCCATAAACTACTAAAGAACATAAACCGCTTGAATTACACGAGTCAATACTCAAGTGTAATTTCTAGCTACTTTGACTCCCAAATCACTTAAAGTTCTTTATTCGTCCACTTTCATCTAAAATCTCCAAATCATCTATTAAGACTTCTAAACCACTCATAAATCCTCTTTTCCTTCCAAAACCATAAGTACACCAAAACCACTCCACTCACATCCGAGTTAAAGTCTCCAACCAAGTATAACTTCCGAAAGTTAGTTCCCCTCTTAACCTCGATAAACAATAACGTAATGAAACATAATTCATAAAATTACTAACTTCCATTTTAAACTTACCTTAGATGTGAAATCCAAGCTTCCAAAGTGCTGGAGTCAAAGTCAAACAATCGATCACAAACCTACATATCAAATACAACTAACAACCATTAATTATCCGAAAATCTAGCAAATGACATCTAAACGCATAAAACGATGAAAACCTCGGATTTAAACCCTAAGGGACCCACGGCCAACCAAGGGAGAGAGGGCTCGGGTTCGGTTCTCCGTGTTTCATGCACTTTTAGAGATGATTTGGGTTAATTTAAGATACTTTGATAGTCGAGATATCAATGGGTCACGATAGTTTAGGGTTTTACATAATAATCGATTTCCGAAAAATTAAGTAAAACGTGAAATCATAGTAAACTAAACACCCTAATCTTAGTCAGGTGAGAGAAATTAACACGGGACGGGTTTTCAACTCAAATTTGATTTTAGGGTTTAGGGAAGTTTCTAAAATTGCGTAAAACGACTTCCTCGATTGAAATCTTCAAGCTTCGGTGTATGAATTTGAAGATTTCAATCTCAACCTCCATTAAAACACTATTCAAAGCTTGGATTTGAAAACTTTGCCATACCTTGAGGCTTGTAGAAAATTGACGAAAACCTCGATTGTTAGGTTAGAATCGATCCTCGGGATGAGAGCTTTTCAACGCAACTGAAATTACGTCGATCCACCGAGTAAATAAGAAAAGCCAAGAGGAGAGGGTGAGGAGGAGGGTGTCTCGGCCTAGCAAAGAAAAAGAAGAGAAAAAAAGAATTGATATGTTTGACCAAGAATTGACCATTTAAAGAAGAAGAGAATGAATAGTTAAAATGAGATATTTTAAGAATTTGGGAAATGACATCTACGTCCTTTTAAATGATTCGATTAAAATACGAAACTCGATGATCTTAAAATAATCGAAAGGTGATTAATAATTATTAATTGGCCCGTTAATAATTATTATTGTCACCGAAACTAAAGTAGTAAAAGGTTTAAAAGGTTTAAAAAGGTTTTCGAACGAAATAACTACTAAAATCGAAATTACTAAGTTTAAACTAAGCTTAAATACTTTATTTAAAATTAAAAAAAAATTTACCTCCAAAAGTAACGGGGCGATACATTCTACCCTCCTAAAAGGGCTTTTCGTCCCCGAAAAGTAGGCTCCCTACGTGAAAAGGTGAGGATACTTTGCCCGCATCTCGTCCTCACGTTCCCACGTAGCTTCCTCTGAAACTTGATTATCCCAAAGAACTTTAACCAAGTTTATAGTTTTATTCCTCAGCACCTTTTGTTCTGTAGCAAGAATCTCCACTGGTACCTCCTCATAAGATAGACTAGCATTCAATATAACTGGCTCATAATCAATAATGTGTGAAGGGTCGGCCACATATTTCCTGAGCATGGACACATGGAATACATTATGCACTGCTGATAAGGCCGGTGGCAAGGCCAATCGATAAGCAACAGACCCAATCCGATCCAGGATCTCGAAGGGGCCTATAAATCGAGGGCTCAACTTGCCTTTCTTCCCAAATCTCATCACACCTTTCATAGGTGCCACCTTCAGGGATACGTGGTCACCAACTTCAAACTCAAGTGCACTACGCCTCTCATCAGCGTAACTTTTCTGTCTACTCTGAGCCACTCTCATCCTCTCTCTGATAAGAGCAATGGACTCACTAGTCATCTTACTAACTCTGGTCCCAGAAGTTTCCTCTCACCAACTTCATCCCAATGAGCCGGAGATCTGCACTTTCTACCGTAAAGTGCCTCAAAAGGTGCCATGTCAATGGTAGCCTGATAACTGTTGTTATAAGCAAACTCTACAAGATATAACTGAGTATCCCAACTACCACCGAACTCTAGAGCACAAGCTCTTAACATATCCTCCAAAATCTGGTTGACCCTCTCGGTCTGACCATCCGTCTGAGGATGAAAAGCAGTACTGAAATCTAAGCCAGTGCCCATAGTAATATGGAGACTCTGCCAGAATTTCGATACAAAACTAGTGTCTCGATCTGAAACAATCCTGACTGGCACTCCATGAAGTCTGACAATCTCCCTCATATACAACTGTTCCCATGTCTCAACAGGATAGGTTATCTTTCCTGGAATGAAATGTGCACTCTTAGTCAACCTGTCAACTATCACCCAAATGGTGTCATAACCCTTCGCGGTCCTCGGCAAGCCACTAATAAAATCCATCGATATTTCTTCCCACTTCCACTCAGGTACGCTCAAAGGGTTAAGGTAACGAGGTGGACTCTTCCTCAAAGCCTTCACTTGCTGACATATCAAGCATTAACTAACAAACTCAGCAACTTCCTGTTTCATCCCAGGCCACCAATAATGCTGTCTCAGGTCCCTGTACATCTTAGTACTACCTGGATGCATAGAAAAGATAGAACTGTGAGCCTCCTCCAACAGCTCTTTTCTATAGGTCGATCCTAGAGGCACACACAACCTCCTACGATACATCAATGAATTATCAGTGGAGAAAGTAAAATGGCTAGGTAATTCGGACTCTGCCTCACGAAAACCCTCAGCCAAGTGCTTTTCACCCCGCTGTGCATCTATCATCCTCTGTCTCAGAGTAGAGCCAACAGTTAAACTTGCCAAACTCACAGTAACCTCAGCTGTAAGAAAGGCTATCTCAGCTCTTTCCATCTCCCATCTAAGTCTCAGCGGAATAGTACTCAAAGCTAACATGTGTGATGACTTCCGACTAAATGCATCAGCAACTACGTTGCCTTTCCTGGATGATACTGTATGTCACAGTCATAATCTTTCACAAGTTCTAGCCACCTCCTTTGTCTCATATTTAACTCTTTCTGGGTGAAAAAGTATTTGAGACTCTTATGATCGGTGAAAATCAGAATCTTTTCACCATACAAATAATGTCTCCAAATTTTCAAGGCATGTACTACCGCTGCTAGCTCCAAATCATGAGTCGGGTACTTTTTCTCATGCTCCTTTAACTGCCGAGAAGCATAAGCTATTACCTTCCCATGCTGCATCAAAACACATCCCAAACCCTTCTTGGATGCATCAGTATACACTGTCAAACCCCCAGACTCATCAGGTGATACTAACACTGGGGCCGATACAAGTCGTCTTTTAAGCTCCTCAAAGCTATTTTCACACTCGTCAGTCCACACAAAATCAACCCCCTTTTTTGTCAAATGAGTCAAAGAGGATGCAATCTTGGAAAAATCTTGCACAAATCGTCTATAATAACCTGCAAGTCCAAGAAAGCTACGTATCTCAGCCACATTAGTAGGTCGGGGCCAACCACTAACGGCTTCCACCTTAGAAGAATCAACAGAAATCCCTCTACTAGATACTACATGCCCAAGAAAAGCCACTTCCTTCAACCAGAACTCACATTTAGAGAACTTCGCATACAACTTATGAGCTCTCAAAGTTGATAACACCTTCTCTAAATGTATAACATGTAACTCAGTCATCGAATAAACAAGTATCTCATTAATAAACTGTGACGACCCGTCACTTTTAAATAAATTAAACCAGAGAAAACAGCGGAAGTCTTTTATTTTAAGAAAATTTGGCGTGGTTATGTTTGAAAATTTGCTGGCCAAAACCTGTTTACATCTTAATTTCAAAATCTAAAATACACAAGGAACATTAAGTTCCTATCCAGGAATTCAAAATGATTAAAATCATAAATCAACGACAATAAGCTCTTATGAGCTAATTACAAAATACAAATCATCAAAATGATATAAAGTTCACAAAACCATGTACATGGATTTTACATAACACATAGTCCATCTCCATCATCATCATCATCCTCTCGATCAAGCGCGCACCAGCTCCTCTTCCACGATCCCAAACATTACCTGAAATGTTTGTAATATCATGAGCTAACAACTTAAGCCCAGTGAGAATAATAAGAATAAAAAGTAAGAATAGACCTCAAACTCGCATTTCGATTTGTGTCCAATTAACTGACACAATCTTTCCTAGAATTCACCAAAGTATAGGTAATTTTATTCCATATTCTCCAATTGATGATACAAACTAGCACACTTAGATTGTTCATCCATTAACTTGTTATAACATAAAGTAATAAAAGTAAATGACTTTGGATAAAATATAACATCTCGACTTTCTTTCTCGTCTATCATATGCATAAAAGTAATGAGTACATCCCGTAGGTTACGCATTCGCCATTTATGCATGAAATGAAGGTAATGTGGATTTTTACAAACTATCCACCCTTATCCTTATGTATGAAGGTAATGTGGGAATCCACTCATCCACCATTCAACCTTATGCATGATGAAGGTAATGTGGGTATCCACTCATCCACCATTCAACCTTATGCATGAAGGTAACGTGGGTATCCACTCATCCACCGTTCCTTTCATTCTTTTCTTTTCTCTTTTCAATGATGCGAGATGTTATAATATAATAAATAATGGTGCAAAATGTTATGCATATGCTTGCATATGCTTGCACAAATAAATAAAGTAAAGTACGATTATTAAATAACCGAAACAAGCATAAAGTAAAGCGGCATAAAGTAAAGAACATAAAGTAAAGGGCATAAAGTAACATAGATAGAATCCCAGGATGAACGATTTATCGATCGAACTCCGCTAACAATAATAAAAGTAAAGGTCAAAACATAACGATTAACCTAAACTTTCAAGGATTCTAAACTTCCAAGTGAACCATTCTAAACTCCGAAACTAATCTAACTTAGAATCTTCTAAGATTCGAGGTTTTCAACAAGAAATCCTAAGTTTCTCGCCTAAAGGATTAACTTCAAATCCTAAGGCACTATCTCACATCCTCTAACCTTAGGTTGGATTCTAGTCTTAGTTCCGATTCTACAAATCAACTTACTTATTTGCTTTCTATAGTTACTTTAAATTCTAATCATTCTCACCTTAGCCAAAGTTGTTAGCTCATGATATTACAAACATTTCAGGTAATGTTTGGGATCGTGGAAGAGGAGCTGGTGCGCGCTTGATCGAGAGGATGATGATGATGATGGAGATGGACTATGTGTTATGTAAAATCCATGTACATGGTTTTGTGAACTTTATATCATTTTGATGATTTGTATTTTGTAATTAGCTCATAAGAGCTTATTGTCGTTGATTTATGATTTTAATCATTTTGAATTCCTGGATAGGAACTTAATGTTCCTTGTGTATTTTAGATTTTGAAATTAAGATGTAAACAGGTTTTGGCCAGCAAATTTTCAAACATAACCACGCCAAATTTTCTTAAAATAAAAGACTTCCGCTGTTTTCTCTGATTTAATTTATTTAAAAGTGACGGGTCGTCACATAAACACTATCACAAAGGAGTCAATGAACCTCTTAAACACTGTATGCATCAGGTCCATAAAGACTGCAGGAGCATTAGTCAAGCCAAAAGACATGACAACAAACTCATCATGACCATAACGTGTCCTGAAGGCAGTCTTGGAAATATCCTCATCTCTAATTCTCAACTGATGATATCCTGATTGAAGATCTATCTTCGAAAAGACAGTAGCTCCCCTCAGCTGATCAAACAAGTCCTCTATCCTGGGTAAAGGATACTTGTTTTTCACTGTAACCCGATTCAACTCTCTATAATCAATACATAATCTCATGGAGCCATCTTTCTTCCTTACAAACAATACCGGAGCTCCCCAAGGTGATACACTTGGGCGTATAAACCCCAAGTCTAAAAGTTCTTGCAACTGCCTTTTCAACTCTTTAAGTTCAGCTGGTGCCATACGATAAGGTGCCTTGCACAATGGAACGGTCCCAGGAATCACCTCTATCTGGAAGTCTAACTCCCTCACCGGTGGCAAACCAGGTAACTCATCAGGGAAGACATCAATGAAATCCCTCACAACAGGTACAGAAGCTAAGGTAGTCACACTAACAGACGTGTCCACTACACTAGCTAAATAACCCCAAGCACCGTCACTCAAAAGTGCTCTAGCCTGGATCACCGAGATAACTGCAGGTGTCACCCTACCTTGGGTCCCATGAAATCAAAAATTAGTCCCACATGGACCAACGAAGTCTACCACTTTCTCACTACAACCGATGTTGGCGTGGTTGGCTGACAGCCAATCCATACCCAAAATAATATCAAAGTCAGACATCGGCATCACAATAAACATAGCATGCAGAAAGCAACCCATAATACACAAATCATCAGTATAAACAACTCTATCCACAATCACATATTTTCCGAGCGGAGTAGTAACATGTAACTCATGTCCTAACGGCTCAGAATCAAAGGCAGCAGACTCGACAAACTCAGCAGAAATAAATGAGTGACTAGCCCCTGAATCAAATAATACCAGAGCAGACTGCCCAAATACTGATAAAGTACCTGTAACAACAGTACCAGATGCCTCAGCATCCTCTCGAGTAGTGGCAAAGACACGTGCCTGCTGTCGTGTCTGGGGCTGTGCCTGAACTACCGGTGGTGCTCTCTGCTACTGAGCAGGCCTAATCTGGCCTCTACCACCTGTCTGACCATGGCCCTGACCCTGTCCTCGGCCCTGTCCATGTCCAAACCTCTGACCCTGTCTTGAGTTCTGACCCTGACTCCCACGCTGCTGTGGTGTATGTAATCTAAGACAAAATCGTCTAACATGTCCGGCCTGTGTATAATGGTAACACTTCTGCACATAACACTGACCCAAGTGGTACCCAAAACAATCAGGACAATAGGGCAAAAAAGGGGCTCGATCACTAGACTGACTTGAATGGAACTGAGGTCCTGTCTGTCCCTTGCCCCTACTTGGAGCTTGTCTAAGTGACTGTGTCCCTCGACCAGGGAGGTCGTCCACAGCCTTCCTCTTCCCAGAAGAGATCTGAGCAACAATCTCATTGGCCTTTTTCTCAGAATCACCAATATCTAAGGCCAAAGCAACAGTCAGAGCATCAGCATACGTACCAGGCTGTAAGGCTCGTACCTGCCCTCGTAGTTCTGCTCTCAAACCTACAATAAACCTTTTTCTCTTGCTTTCAGGATCAGTAACATGTTTTGTAGCAAATTTTGACAACCAGTCAAACTCTCTCTCATACTCCACAACAGATCTATCACCCTGTCTGAGTGTGAGAAACTGTATCTCTAACTGATCTCGTGTATCCTCTTAATAGTATTTCTCATAGAACTTTTCCCTGAACATCTCCCAACTAACCTGTAACTCAGGGCTGAGAGTACGAAATAAACCCTTCCACCAGTACAAAGCATCATCTACTAAAGAATAGGTCCCACAGTGGACCTTCAAATGCTCCGGACATTAAATGAATTCAAGTACCCTCTCTACTCTAGTGATCCATCTCTCAGCAACTGTAGGATCAGTAGATGTCCCATCAAACTCGGGAGTATTATACCTGATATACTCTTTCAAAGTTTTCGCAGCATCAGTAATACCAGACTGGTCTACCACGAGAGTGGGTACTCTAACAGGTGGTATAATCCGATCAGTCTGTCCTCCACCACCTCGTAACAGGTCTAAAAAGTACTCCTCTGAAATGGTGACACTACGACCCTGACTAGGTGTCTGATCAACTGGAGGCTCATCCTCTCGATAAACAGGTGGAGGGGGTGGCGGTGTAACTGCCCTCGCCCGACCTCTACCTCATATCCCAGCCTGTACTCCGCTCCGACCTCTCCTAGGTATCACTGTCCTCGGAGGCATACTGAAATCACAATAAGAAAAGCCTCACATGAGATAATGGAAAAGGAATGGCAATACTACAATTACACTTATCAAAAGAGAAGGTTCTGAGGATACCTGGCACCGTTGACCTTGAACAATGATTGGACAAGAACAAAATCAAACCATGAAAACATGCGATGCATGTGGTCTACAAAACCAAAGAGGCTCTGATACAAACTGTAACGACCCGATATTTCGTAAAATCCTATAAAACAAATGCGCAGCGGAAAAACTTGATTTTACAGAAAAACAACATGGGTTCGTTTAAAATTCGGATAAACCAAAACCTGTTTACTACCAATTTTCAGAAAAAACAGTAAACCTGAAATGTGCATTCCATAATCTGATGAAAATGCTAAAGGAAGTTTAAAGTTTGAAAAACGTATACAAATTATACAAACGCTCCATCGAGCTCAAAATGAAACATAATAAAAATAATGAAATGTTTAAGAGCATTCAAGAATGCTCCACCCAAAACCACATATGTTCTTGTCCATTCATTGTCTTGCTAGGTCACGCGGGGCCACCTCCTCTACCTCGTCCTCTACCACGAGTCTTACCTGAAAAATTGTAATTGTAGCATCATTAGCATAAAAATACTAGTGAGAGTAAAATGAAAGCAAGTAATCCTATGAACAACATTTCATATCAGAAATTGTGTCCAAAGGCCTAGATTTTACTTTACTACCCATTCCACTTTCCAAATATAGTCAACATACAATATATACTTTCTAAAAGTAACGATATCAAGACTTAAAGTAAAAGTACCCGTTATTAATAAATCTTACTATGCAAATCTAAAGATTATATAAATTGCATTACTAACTATCTTTCATCGTATCATAATACCGTATGGACCGAAGTCGACATACCACATGCCATATCACAAATCATCGCACCATGATACCGTATGGAGCGTATCACATACTATCATGTGTCATATCACATAACCTCGCACCATGATACCGTATGGAGCGTATCACATACTATCATGTGCCATATCACATAACCTCGCACCATGATACCGTATGGAGCGTATCAACATACTATCATGTGCCATATCACATAACCTCGCACCATGATACCGTATGGAGCGTATCACATACTATCATGTGCCATATCACAATACCTCGCACCATGATACCGTATGGAGCGTATCACATACTATCATGTGCCATATCACATAACCTCGCACCATGATACCGTATGGAGCGTATCACATACTATCATGTGCCATATCACAAATCCTCGCACCATGATACCGTATGGAGCGTATCACATACTATCATGTGCCATATCACATAACCTCGCACCATGATACCGTATGGAGCGTATCAACATACTATCATGTGCCATATCACATAACCTCGCACCATGATACCGTATGGAGCGTATCAACATACTATCATGTGCCATATCACAGATCACCGTATAGAATCGATCAAGCTCCCTAGTAAAATAGATAAAGTTTCATAAACTACTAAAGAACATAAACCGCTTGAATTACACGAGTCAATACTCAAGTGTAATTTCTAACTACTTTGACTCCCAAATCACTTAAAGTTCTTTATTCGTCCACTTTCATCTAAAATCTCCAAATCATCTATTAAGACTTCCAAACCACTCATAAATCCTCTTTTTCTTCCAAAACCATAAGTACACCAAAACCACTCCACTCACATTCGAGTTAAAGTCTCCAACCAAGTATAACTTCCGGAAGTTAGTTCCCCTTTTAACCTCGATAAACAATAACGTAATGAAACATAATTCATAAAATTACTAACTTCCATTTTAAACTCACCTTAGATGTGAAATCCAAGCTTCCAAAGTGCCGGAGTCAAAGTCAAACAATCGATCACAAACCTACATATCAAATACAACTAACAACCATTAATTATCCAAAAATTGAGCAAATGACATCTAAACGCATAAAACGATGAAAACTACTGATTTAAACCTTAAGGGACTCACGGCCAACCAAGGGAGAGAGGGCTCGGGTTCGGTTCTCCGTCTTTCATGCACTTTTAGAGATGATTTGGGTTGATTTAAGATACTTTGATAGTCGAGATATCAATGGGTCATGATAGTTTAGGGTTTTACATAATAATCGATTTCCGAAAAATTAAGTAAAACGTGAAATCATAGTAAACTAAACACCCTAATCTTAGTAAGGTGAGAGAAATTAACACGGGACGGGTTTTCAACTCAAATTTGATTTTAGGGTTTAGGGAAGTTTCTAAAATTGCGTAAAACGACTTCCTCGATTGAAATCTTCAAGCTTCGGTGTATGAATTTGAAGATTTCAATCTCAACCTCCATTAAAACACTATTCAAAGTTTGAATTTGAAAACTTTGCCATACCTTGAGGCTTGTAGAAAATTGACGAAAACCTCGATTGTTAGGTTAGAATCGATCCTCGGGATGAGAACTTTTCAACCCAACTGAAATTACGTCGATCCACCGAGTAAATAAGAAAAGCCAAGAGGAGAGGGTGAGGAGGAGGGTGTCTCGGCCTAGCAAAGAAGAAGAAGAGAAAAAAAGAATTGATATGTTTGACCTAGAATTGACCATTTAAAGAAGAAGAGAATGAATAGTTAAAATGAGATATTTTAAGAATTTGGGAAATGACATCTACGTCCTTTTAAATGATTAGATTAAAATACGAAACCCAATGATCTTAAAATAATCTAAAGGTGATTAATAATTATTAATTGGCCCGTTAATAATTATTAATGTCACCGAAACTAAATTAAAGTAGTAAAAGGTTTAAAAGGTTTAAAAAGGTTTTCGAACGAAATAACTACTAAAATAAAAATTACTAAGTTTAAACTAAGCTTAAATACTTTATTTAAAATTAAAAAAAATTTACCTCCAAAAGTAACGGGGCGTTACAATGTGGAAACACGGTACGTGGTAGCATGTGGTAACACAGTACGTGATAGCATGTTGTAATACGACGTGGTAGTATGTGATTGATGGCGTGGTAACAAAGTAAGATAGAGATATGATTATTACTTGTGATAGTTGTGGTTTATAAAGACACAATCATTGTTAGTACTTTTGTTTTCAATCTTGAATTCTTTACTTTATGTAGTCAAATGTTGATTGAATTGGAGTTACATTTTGTTATTATGCATAAATTGTATTTTGGGAGTATGGAATGGGTAGTAAAGAGTTTGCTAGGAATTTGGACACATTTTCCGATATGGAACTCGATCTATAGAATTGCTTACCTCCATTTTACCCTCACTATCATTTTATGCTATAGTTGCTACACTTATACTTTGTAACGTCATGTTATTTTACAAGGAATTTTTTTTATTATTTATTTTAATTATTATTATTGGATGTAAAGCACTTAATTTAATTTTAGAATTGATTAATTTAAATTTTAGATTTAATTTTGAATTTTGAATTTTGAATTTAGGAGTTTATTTCATTTTAAACCTTGTTAATCGTTTTATTAGCTTAAATTAGTTTTGGTCGTATTAATAATTATTAATGGGCCAATTAATATGTAACGTCCCGTTTCTTTTGGAGGTAATTTTTTATTTTTTATTTTTTATTTTAATTAAAGAATTTAAGGTTAGTTTAAATTTAGTAATTTCGAATTTAGTAGTTATTTTCGTTCGAAAACCTTTTTAACCCCTTCTACTACTTTAAATTAGTTTCGGTGACATTAATAATTATTAACGGGCCAATTAATAATTATTAATCACCTTTTGATTCATTTAAGATCTTCGGGTTTCGTTTGATAAACTAAATTATTTAAAAAGGATGTAACCGTCATTTTCCAAATTCTTAAAAATATCAATTACTTTCATTTTCTTCTCCTTTTAAAAGTCAACTTAGTCAAACAATTGCTCATATTTCCTTTTCTTTCCCTCTCCTTGGCTTAAAACCCACCCTCTCTCTCTCTCTGTCATCTTGTCTTTTCTTAAATACTCGGTGGATCGCCGTAATCTCAGTTTCGTTGAAAAACCCTCGATCCAAGGATCGTTTCCAACTAACAATCGAGGTTTTCATCAATTTTCTACAAGCCTCAAGGTATGACAAAGTTTCTAAATCAAGCTTTGAATAGTGTTTTAATGGAGGATTGAGATTGAAATCTTCAAATTCACACACGGAAGCTTGAAGATTTCAATCGAGGAAGTCATTTTAGACAATTTTAGAAACTTCCCTAAACCCTAAAATCGAGTTTGAGGCGAAAACGATTCCGTGTGAATTTCTCTCACTTGGCCTTGGTTAGGGTGTTTACTTTGTTATGATTTTGTATTTTACTTAATTTTTTGGAAATCGATTATTGTGTAAAACCCTAAAATACGGTTACCCATTGATAACTCGAACATCTAAAGTATCCGAAACCAACCCGAAACACCTCTAAATTGCATAAAAGCCAGAAAACCGAACCCGGGCCCCTCTTTCCCTTGTATGGCCGAGAGCTCCATAATGCTTAATTTCGGGTTTTTCGTCATTTTATGCGTTTAGTTGTCATTTGCTCGATTTTCAGTTAATTAATGATTGTTAGGTGTATTTGATTTGTAGGATTGTGATTGCTTGCGTTGTTTGGATCTCGACACCTTGGGAACTTGAACTTCACTTTCTAAGGTGAGTTTAAAATGGAAGTTAGTAATTTTATGAATTAAGTTTCTTTACGATATTGTTTATCGAGGTTAAGAGGGAAACTAACTTATGAAGATTAATATTTGGTTGGTGACTTTAAACTCGGAAGTGAGTGGAGTGACTTTGGAGTTCTTATGAATTTGGGTGTAAAAGGTAAAATTTTAGTTGTTTGGAAGTCTTGTAAGATGAATTGGAGATTTTAGATGAAACTGGAAGTTTAAGGCACTTTGAGCGGTTTGGGAGACAAAGTGGCTTAGAAGTTGCACTTGAAAGTTAATTAGTGTAATTTTAACTAGTTTATGTTCTTTAGTAGCTTAGTAGAATTCTATCTATCTAACTTACTAGGGAACTTGTTGATTCATGATATGGTAAGACCGTACGGGGTAGTATGTTGATGTTGATCCATACGGTAACCCGTTACGATGAATTGTGATATGGTAAGACCGTACGAGGTAGTATGTTGATGTTGATCCATACGGTAACCCGTTACAATGATTTGTGATATGGTAAGACCGTACAGGGTAGTATGTTGATGTTGATCCATACGGTAACCCGTTACGATGACTTGTGTTATGGTTAGACCGTACGGGGTAGTATGTTGATGTTTATCCATACGGTAACCTGTTACGATGACTTGTGTTATGGTAAGACCGTACGGGGTAGTATGTCGATGTTGATCCATACGGTAACCTGTTACGATGACTTGTGATATGGTGAGACTGTACGTGGTAGTATGTTGATGTTGATCCATACGGTAACACGTTACGATAAAACTGGTTTGGTAACAAAGAAAGTTAGTGTTACAATTACATATTTTCATTAGAATTGTTAGAAAAACTTAGTAATAGTCGGTACTTTTACTTTAAGTCTTAATATCTTTACTTTATGAAAAGCATATTACGTATTATATGATTGTGTGGAATTTGGAATGTGGAATGGGTAGTAAAAGTGAAATGTAGGCCTTTGAGCACAATTTTCGGTATGGAATTTGGTTCATAGGATTACTTGTTTTCATTTTACTCTCACTAGCATTTTTATGCTAATGTTGCTACATTTATAATTTTTCAGGTAAGACTCATGGTAAAGGACGAGGTAGAGGAGGTGGTGCCACGTGACATCTCGAGACAATGGATGGACAGAAACATGACTAGTTTTGGTTTAGCATTCATGAAATGCTTACAAACATCTCATCATATTTTCTTTTGTTGTACTTTTGAGCTCGGTGGAGCATTTGTATAATTTGTAAATGTCTTTGAATTTTAAAACTTTCTTTTGAAGTTTTATCATAGATTGGAATGCGCATTCCATGTTTATTGTTTTCTCTGAAAATGGGTATATATGTAAACAGGTTTTGGTTTATCTGATTTTCAAACGAACCCATGCAGTTTTTCTTTAAAATTTGAGTCTTCCGATGTGCATTTGAATTAAAAGGATTTTATGAGTTTTGGGTCGTTACATAATAATTATTAATCACCATTTGACTAGTTTAAGAACTTTGGGTTTCGTTTTATAAGTTAAAAGTCATTAAAGGGACGTAACCGTAATTTTCGAATTTCTTAAATATTTAAACACTATTCATGTATCTTCTTTAAATTGCCAATTGACCAAGTTGACCACAAAAATCTTCATCTTTTCTCCCTTGAAGCCGTGGCCTTCTTTCTCTATTGATGAGAAGAAAAATCTATCGAGTTTTCATCAATTCTTGATCGTTTTTTATGAGGTCAGTTGCGTTGGATTGCTAGGGACGAGGGCTACCTATCCCACCTAACCTTGTGCCGTTTCTCGTTCCCTAAGGGAAGTCCTAAAAAGTGAGTTTTCAAAAAAAATTACATGGTTTTGTTCATTTTTTATTATAAATGAGTTTTGAAGTTGAAATCATGAATTTCTATCATGGAACTCGGATTTTCGAAAAACACTATTCATCTGAAAACACTATTCACCCAAAAATTCACACTTGTTCCGATCTTAGTTATGAGTTGTAATATGTTGTGCAATTGATGAATTGTAGGTGAGATTGCTCGTTTGTTGGTTCGTGGGAACTTTGTTGTCACAGGAGCATTCGAAGTGAGAATAAATAGGATTTAAAGTAGCTTTAGAAACCGAATAAGTAGAAAGATTTGTAGGATCGGAAGTTGAGATTAAGGTTTGAATAGAAAGGATAAAAGAAAGTGAGCTAACATGCTTAAGCTTGGAGTTAGTTTTAATTGAGTGAGAGAATTCATAGGTGCTTGGAAGGAAACGAGTAATCTTTGGAAGTTCTAAGTTTAGACTTACTTCGGAGTTTCCTAATGTTTATCGGAAGTTAAAGGTTCCAAAGGTAATAAGGATTGTGAATAAAGAACTTCATATGTTTAATAAACAATGGAGTAATAAATTGGAGACTTTTATGTTAAGTCAAAATTTCAAGTTATTTGAAAGCCGGTTGGCTTGATTTATTCATTATTTTTCAGAAGTTCTTAATTGCTTGTTTTATGTATAAGAGCAATTCATGATCTATTTACTTTTATGTCATTTCAATTTTGTTGAATGTTTATATTTATTTTAATATTTATTTTACTTGCACTTGAAAGCATATTCATATCATATCATATCATTTTGCATTATCGATTATTGGGAGGAATAATGAGGCAATGCATAGACTGAGTGTGCTTGCATTGTCTTGTATTATTCGTTTTATGTTTCCGTATATGTATCATGAGGCATGCTAAAGGTTGCAGTACTTTACATGATCGGAGGAGATGGATAATGAGATAATGATGGAACTATGCGAGCTCACATTATCTAGTATTATCCATAATTACAATGATACATATACAAGAATACAGAGTATGACTTAGCCTACAGGAGTTCATTACCTGTATTTGGTGGGTGAGATAATGAGGTGAATGAACTTAGCCTACGGGAGATTCATTACCTATCATTATTCACTAGAGGTGGGAAGATAATATTGAAAAGACTTTGTATATTCATTTTGGAAAGCAAGATAATGAGGTGAATGAACTTAGCCTACGGGAGCTTCATTACCTGTCATTATTTACTAGAGATGGAAATATATTATTGAAAGGACTTTGTATATTTTATTTTGGAAAGCAAGATAATGAGGTGAATGAACTTAGCCTACGAGAGCTTCATTACCTGACATTATTCGCATGTGATGGTTATTTTAATGTAAAGGTTGTGTGCCCTTTACACTTGTTTAGTGAGTTAATGAATGTTTAAATATGTTAAGATCGAGTGAGCTTAGCATTATTTATTAAAGAAAAGAATTGAAACATTATGTATATTATACATTTGCATAGAGAAAAAGAATGAAATATATGTATAGCCGAGTGCTATAAGAAAGAAGAATGAAATTGAATTGTATAATGAGAGAATACAAGAGTTTATCGATCCTTGTATAATTATTATGTTATATATATAAGAGAACTAGATTGTCAATTAATTGGAAGATCTTGAAGTTGGAGATTAAACACTTGAATATAAACCTTATATATAGTATGAGGTATTAAAAAGGACGAATAAGAAAGAGAGATGTGATATGGAAACGTTCTTCTAAATGTTGGGAGTTAGTTTCTCGAGTTTTGGAAGTTTTGGTAAGAGAATGTAAGTTTTACTTGGACACAAATCCGGATGCGGGTTTGGAGCCTATTGTTACTTTTTATTTTGTTTATTTTCACTGGGCTAGTTGTTAGCTCATGATATTACAAACATTTTCAGGTAACGCTCTTGCTCGAGGTCGTGGGAGAGGAGCTGGTGTAGCTTGATCGATGGATGATGATGTTGAGATGGACTAGGAGTATTTTAAAGTCCATGGACTCATTTGTTATATTTTGTATCTTTTGAGTTGTAAATATGTATATAAGCTCATAAGAGCTTTTCGTTTTAACTTTATGATTATCAACTTCTTTAAACTTTGGAAAAGGAATTGCATTTCCTTACTTTTAATTTCTCTGGTGTGAAAAATGTATACAGGTTTTTAGTTAGTCCAAGTTTCAAACATAACCACACCGTTTTTTTTTTTTTGAAAAAATATTAAGTCTTCCGCTGCAATTTGATTTTAAATAATTTAAAAGTAGTCGGGTCGTCACATACTTTTTTAGGTACCTTTCGTGGTAGAGGTGGTGGTGTTGCTTGACCGAGGGGCCATGGCTTTTGGACATAGACTTGGGTTTTGAGCATTAGAAGAATACTTGTTTTAGAGATCTCATTGTCTTACTTTATTTTTATTCAAATACTTTGTTTTCGGGCTCATGAGAGCAACTGGAACTTATTTTCCTTATTTTCATTTTAGAGTTTGATTATGAAAGGGGATGTGCACTCACATGATGTTTATATGATTTATCTTGCTGGAAAAATGTATTATAGGTTTTGGCATAGTCCAAGTTTCAAACGGCACCATGCCAATTTTTGTTTATAAAAATTAAGTCTTCCACTGTGTAATATGATTTAAAGTGTTTTAAAAGAGTTGGGTCGTTACACTTATTATTTCTATGAATCCTATTTATTTTCATAGTAGAATCCCTACCTCAACTATGAGTAATCAAAATTAGGGTTCTTTATAAGGTCGAAAGTTTCATTGGTATTACTTTCATCCTTACGTTGATATCTACTACATTCATATTTATAGCAAAATTATCGGATCAGGTATTCTTCTTTTTGTTTCTCCATCACTCGATTAATCTCTCGCATAATTACAATGATGTAGCCAATTTTTTTTTTCTTTTCAAATTTAGGATTTCACACAAAACTCTAAGGTCTAAGACATTTTGTTTGAAAATTTTCAAGATCTAAAAGCTAGAATTTTTAAAACCCTTTAGAGTCTTTTATCCTTCAAAGTTGAGAGAAGAAATGTGTAGCATCCCGTTATTTTTGAAGTGAAATTTTTTATTATTATTATTTATTTATTTTATTTTATTATTTATTTAATGTTATTTATTTATTTATTTATTTCAATTTAAGTATTTAGATTAATTATTATTTTTGTAATTTCAATTTTAGTAGTTAATTTCGCCCGAAATCCTTTTTAATCGTTTTAATATTTTAAATTTGTTTTGGTGACATTAATAATTATTAATAGGCCAATTAATAATTATTAATCACCTTTAGATTTATTTAAGAGCATCGGGTTTCGTTTTATAAGTCAAAAGTCATAAAAGGACGCAACCGTCATTTCTAATTTCTTAAAAATATATAAACACTATTCCCTATTCTTCTTTAAATAATCATTGACCAAGATTTGACCTTCATTCATTCATTTCTCCTCCTCCAACCTGTGGGTATGAGTTTTGGGAGAGAAATTTTTGGCTTTTCTTCGTTTCTCGACGGATCGACTCGATCTTGGATACATCGGAAAGCCCTCGAGTCTAGGATCCATTTCCACCTAACAATCGTCTAATTCTCTCGAGATCCAAGGAGTTCTCGGTAAGTTTATCTTGAAACCCTAAGCTCCAAATAGTGTTTTAATGGAGTTTTCTTTGTTTTCTTTCGATTTCTTGTCGGGAAACTCGGTGTTTGTAAATACGGGAGTAGTTTTAAGAGTTTTTGGAAACTTTCCCATAACCCTAAAACCGAGTTTCAGTCGAAACCCTTTCCGTTTGAAATTTACCTTTTTGGGTTTAATTATGGATTATAAATTAATGATATATTGTTTATTGAAATTCATTTCAGGAAAGGGCATAATGTTCAAAAACCCTAATTATCGATACCCATTGAAATCGGGAATATCGAATTTTCTTGAAACCAACTCGAAACACTTTTAAATTGCCTAAAAGCCGGAAAACCAAACCCGAGGCCCATTTTCTTGAGAGGGCTGAGAGCCTCTTTGGGGGGTTTGTTGAGTTTTTCATCGTTTTGTACGTTTAGTTGTTGTTTGATCGATAGTTGGTAATTTATTGATTATGTGATATAATTCAAATTGTAGGTGTTTTCGAACCGTTCGTTTGATCGCTCTCTCGGATTTAAGAGCGTAGTCATCTCTCTTTAAGGTGAGAATAGTTAGGATTTAAAGTAACTATAGAAAGCAAATAAGTATGATGGTTTGTAGAATTGGAAACTAAGATTAGAATTCGAATCTAAGATTAGAGAGATGTGAGTTAGTGCCCTTAGGATTAGGAGTTAATCCTTTAAGTGAGAACTTAGGAGTTCTCGAGCGAAGCATTGAATCTTAGAGAATTCTAAGTTAGATTCGTTTCGAAGCTTAGGATGGATCATTGGAGGATAAAAGATCCAAGCTTGTATTTGCAACGATTAATAGAACCTCGGATTATGTTGGAAGTTTAGAATCCTTGAAGGTATAGGTTAATCGTTTAAGTTATGATTTTTACTTTATTATTGGTAGCGGAGTTTGATTGACATATCGTTCGTCCGAAGTTTCCTATTTATTTACTTTATGTTCTTTTACTTTATTCTCCTTTACTTTATGTTTGTTTCGGTTACTTTATTATTCGCACTTTACTTTATTTACTTTTTGCAAGCATGTGCAAGCATAACCATAACATCTTGCACCATATTATCTTACATCATTGAAATGGAAGAGAAGGGAGGTGAGAAACAAAAAAAGGTGAATGTGGATCCGACGGGAGTCCCCATTACCTTCATGCATAAAAGGTGAATGTGGATCCGACGGGAGTCTCCATTACCTTCATGCATATCATTGATGGAAATGGAAAGTGAGAAAAAGAAACGAAAGTGAGAAAGAGAAACGAAAGCGAGAAAAAGAAACGAAAGTGAGAAAGAAGAGGAGGGGAGAATGTTGGACCCTACGGGGATTGTCCGCATCACCTTCTTCATTCATAAGGTAGAATGTTGGACCCTACGGGGAGTGACAGCATTACCTTCATTTATGCATAAAAGGTGAATGTGAATCCTACTGGATGTCTTCATTACCTTCATGCATATTATCGGTGGAATTATATCATGGAGAAAGAATTGTATATTTCATAATGGAAAGTAAAATAATAAGAAGAATTAAGATGCTATACTCATTGCAAAGTTTATTTACTTTTCTTATTTATGTCGTAACAAGTTAATGGATGAGGATTGACTACGAGTGTTAGTAATATCATCTTTTGGAAAGTTTAGAATGAAATTACCTAGAGTTTGGAGAACTTTAGGAGTGGATTGTGTCAGATTCATTGGACACAAATCGGAAATGCTAGTTTGAGATCTATCTTTACCTTTTATTCTTATTATTCTCACTGGACTTAAGTTGTTAGCTCATGATATTACAAAATTTTAGGTAATGCCCTGGCAAGGGGTCGTGGGAGAGGAGATGGTGTTGCGTGATCGAGGGATGTTGACCTCGAGATGGACTCAGTTGTTGTAAAGTCTATGTATTTACTTTTGTGAACTTTAAAAACTTTGATGATTTGTACATTGTATTTAGCTCATAAGACCTTATCGTCGTTATGTTATGATATTAAATCTTTGAACTATTGATTGGGACTTATAGTTCCATGTGATTTTATTAGATTTTGAAATTAGGATGTAAACAGGTTTTGGCTAGCCAATTTTCAAACATAACAACGCCAATTTTTCTTTAAATAAAAGTCTTCCGCTGTGTTTTCTAATTTAAATTTATTTAAAAGTGTCGGGTCGCCACAAAATGGAACAATGAAAGGTTTAAGCAAAACAGTTGAAAGTTGGAATGGAACAATGGCTTCAACAAGGTTTTGAATTTGTTCATCAAATACCCCCAATTTTGTTCTACATAGGAGCTACTGTTTTATTTTTCACTACCCTACTTCTTATTGAGTGAGTGTCTCTCTTTTTTTTAATTATTATTATAGTTTTGTTCTTGAAGAATTCTTATGATTTGTGTTAAGAACTTTGCCTAAAAAAAACGATTTCTCTCTTCCTCGATATTAGGTTCAATCTTGAAAAAATCACTCTTTGGATCACATGGCTATGCCCTATATATTTGCTTCAATCATCTTCAATTCATGAACTCCTTATTTTTTTGCACTTTCTAAGCAGCCCGTGAAGCTTGTCTCTGCTTGGGTTTCGTCCCTAAATCTTATGTAATTCAATTAAACTATAAATAAAGGAATTATTAATTAGTAATATTTATATTGTCATTTATTATTAGTTTAATAAATGTAATCCATCATAAGATCCAGAGTTACTTATGATAACTTAAAGTGAGCATATGATGCGGGAAGATTCACTTAAGTGTAACTCAAATAGTTTGTGGTATATGAATTGTAAGGGCCCGAGAATTTTTGTAGGATTCCTTATTGTTGGAATAAAATAAAAAGGAATTTTAAAAAGGAAAAATTATTTTGTGGTGTTATTATTGGTTAATTGGTGATTTAAAGTGTGTAAATTATTTTCTACGTGTATTTTAAGTTAATTGGTGATTAACCATAGTTAATCTAACCATGGGTGGTGAAATAAATGAAAATTAAATTTTTTTTTAAACCATGGTTAGGTTAGTGGAGAGGGTTGGTTAGTAAATGAAATTAAGGGGAAGGGCTTGTTAGCAAAGAAAATAGGAGGAGGGGCTTATTTTTAATTTTAGGAGGTGGAAGGGTTTTGGGAATAAATGTAGGAGGTGGAGGGGGGAAGTCGCAAATAGCTTTTAGTTATTAATTTTTAATTATGGAAAATAAAAGTTTATATAGGGAATTAAGGGAAATTGAAAATTAAAAAAAAAATGGGCCATCATCTTTCTCCTTCCCTTCCAAACCCGTGAGCACCCCCCCCCCATCTCCCATCTTCTCCATTTTTTCACATGTTGATCTTCATATAGCATCTGTTTATGGGTTAATTAAAGAGATTTCTTGGAGACTTTTGGTAGATTCATCATAAGAGGAAGCTTTATTCAAGAATCAAGAGGACTTACGCAAGATCAAGGTAATTTCATAACCTAGGGTTTATGGTTTTTAAGATTTTCCATGGAGTTGTTTTGTGATTTCCTTAAATAATGTTTAAGTTGTGTTGTGTGGGGTTTTCTTCCTTGTGTTAATTCTGAAAATTGAATTTAGAATGATACTCATCAAGTCCCTAAGATCTAAGATATTAAGAATGGTTGTAATTGGAAGCCATGGATGAACACCAAGCTCAAATCCTCCATTAATGGCTATTTTCAAGTTTTCTAGTTTTTTCAATTTTGGTTTTTCATGACTTTTACTTAGATTCTTTCAATTCTGGATTATATGTGTGCCTAAATATGTATTTTACATATGGAAAACAACTTGGAAGAGCAAGGAAATGAATTCTTGAAAACTCTCAAATTTTGCCAAAATACTAGTATTTAACTTAGCTAGTTTGGGATTTTCTTGAGTAATTTTGAAAGGTTATTAAATCTGGAATATATGAGTGCTTAAATATATTTATTGAAAGGGGAAAAGATAAAAACCATTGGGTGGGTGTTAGCTTTCAAGAAACTCCATTAATACAGTTTTCTCAAGCTTCTATTTTTTCTAAAATTTTGTATTTTCTTAGCTATTAATGGAAGGTTGTTAGATCTGGAAATTTTGGGTGTTTATATTTGTTTAATCTACATGAAAAACACATTAGAAGTTCCAACCATTGAATAATTGATTATTTTCCAATTGGCCGAAAATTTGCATCTTACATTGACTAGTTTTGGGTTTTGTTCTTCTAACCGGGTATGAGTTTTTGTGTATTTGAATTGGGCTGAGATAAATGATTATATATATATATATATATATATATCTAAATATGTTAGAATGATTGGTTTTAGGATAAGAGGCAAGAACGAGCTACCGAGAACCTTTTGAAAAGGTGAGAACATAAAGAATCAGAAGGGTGTTGGCAATGTGAATTACGGATTTTTCTGAGTTATCTTGGATGTGGGTGTTTATGGTTTTAAGTAGTAGTGTCTTGTGATGTATGGATAGTAAGGTGTGTAGCTACGTAAACGCGACGCGGAAAAATAAAAGGGAAGAGTCGCCACTAATCATTGGTTTTCTAAATTAGGTGTGATTAGTCACCTAGTCATTAACTAAGGATGGTCTACTAACTTTCGATAATGGGTTCGGGAGTTCATTCACACATAGGGAAGGTATTAGCACCCTATTATGTTCGTTTAAAAACGATTGTTGTTTTTATTTTATTTTATTTGGTGTATTATTAATGAAAGCCTTTATCAATAAAACAAAAATATTTTTTTGTTATTTTTAAATGTCCCATGTTTTATTAATCAATACTTTGGTAATAAAGCATGATTAAATAAGTATGAGTGGCGTAAAGCCATTAGAAAAAAATATTGTCGGGAATTTCAACTCAGTATTCCGAGAAAAAATTCCTTACCTCAAGAATGTTTAGGAGCATGGTATTCCAACGCCCCTATATTCCGTCGTCGGAGTTTTTGAAAACGATTTGTTTGTTTGTTTGTTTAAGTTTTAAATATGAATATTTTAATTAAATATAAATTTTTATCTTTTTTATTAAAATTATTTAACTAAATATTAGGTTTAGGGTAAGTTTCACTTTTAGCCCCTAGGTTTTAAATAGGAAAATTTATTTGACAAATCTTTTATTTATGGTATATATGGACAATTAGTATCCTAATACATTTCAATTTTTATTTAAGGCTTATATTATTAATCTTTTGTGTTTTGGAAAGTTGGTAGGTTTATACCTAGTAAATTCTAATTAATATTTACAAATTCAATTTTTAATATTTATGATTTGGAAAATTAGTATCCTAATTAATTCCAATTTCTATATTTAAATTGTTATTTTTTATATTTTGGAAAATTAGTATCCTAATTAATTCCAATTACTATATTTAAATTGTTAAGTTTTATGCTTTGGAAAATTAGTATCCTAATTAATTCCAATTTTTATATTTAGAAATTTGGTAATTTAATCAATTTTTTTTTTTTTTAGGAAGTTGGAAAATTAGTATCCTAATAAATTCAAACTTCTTTTTTTTTTTAAATCCAATAATGATCAATATAATATTTATACAAATTCATTAAATTATGACCTTAATATGAAGACAACAAAAAGGAATGTAGTAAACACAAAATATGGCAATCAAATTTTACAAATAAGGCAAACCAATAAAATTAGCATAATTATTCCAAACAAAACACATCAACTTTGGAAATTCATAACTTCTTAACTAAAATATATTTTAACTTGATTCTTTCTTCTAAATATTCTATATTTCATCTATGATTGATTACTAAAATAAAAAAAGTATGTACACTTGTAAATAAAATTAGATTTTATGTCAAAAACATTCCTCATTCTCGGTTTTATACACAAATTTCTGTAGATTTTACACTAACTTTGAAAAATCATATCTTTTTTTTATACTCATGGAAACGGGGTGATTCTTGTTCCTAAATCTTTATTTACGAGTCTAGTTTTATAGAAAAATAATTATAAATAATTTTTTTCAAAGAATCAGAACCGAAAAATCATGTAATGACAAGGTGTGTAAAAAATCCCGAAACAGTAAATCGGTTTCAATACTAAACTTTAAAAAATCATAACTTAATAACCACATATCCAAATGAGTCGATTCTTTTTTCTATTGGTTCATATTTAAGTCTATTTTCAAATAAAAATTTCAAAAAAATCTAAACCAATGTACAAAAATCACGAAATCAAATAAAATAAAAAAGTAACATACGAATGACTACATTTTTAATGGAAAAGGATGTTACCTTGGTTTGATAGAACCTTACAAATGTGTAGCTCCGAATTCCGACGATGAATGAAGAAGATGAAGAAGAGACTCAAAGGTTTGGTGGTAGGGATTTAGGTTTACTATTGAGAGGGAGGGAGGCTCTTATGAATGGTTTTGGGTTTTTAGAAAGCAAGAGGAGAAAGGTTATGACCGTGAAAAGGAGAGATGTAGAGAAAACTTCAAGGTTTTTGCTCTTGTGATTATTGTGTGTCTTTTAGGGTTGTAGGAGAGTCATTTTTATAGCCAAGAAGGGAAAACAAACAAGGAAAATTTAATTAATGAAAATCAAAATAAAATAAAATCTTTTATTCTTTCCCATAATTATAAAAAATATCTAATTTTATTTGACAACTCATAAAAATAATTTTCCTACTCATCTTTTCCATGTTTAAATTGATTCTCATTTAAAAATTATTTTCCAAATCTTTTAAAATTAAATTTCAATTCAAATCAATTTTAAAAATGCTAATTTAAATTTAAATTTTTATTTTCAAATCCAAATTAAACAAATCATGTCAAAGAAAACACCACATTTCAAACCAAAGTCAATTTTTTTTTCGAAATATGTAAATTTTGTTAATTTTAAATATTACAGGACGAAAATGGGTGTCTACAAGGTGATGAATGTGCGAGAAGTAACGGGAAGTGGAAAATGACCCCGACGTTGTTTAAAGAGCCCAACGAGCTAGCAACTCAAAACCGATATGTTTTATGAATAGTCATTTTTATGAGCATGCTTACTTGATGTTTATTTTTATTCTCTTAGTCCATGATCAAGAAATATGATGATTTGGGGCTATTAACTTGAACACGTGAATGATTATTTATTATGCCATTGATTATTGCTCTATAAAGGAGAATGCAAATGAACTATTGAAAGTAGTATGTGAAATGTGAATTATACACTTATGTGAATATTGAGCAAGATGTGAATTGGGTTAGACGTATAAACACTTGTTATGTTATTATAGGTTCTTAGTGAATAGCACGCGAATATGATTAGAGACTTTAAGCTTGAAATGTGTTTTACATGTATCATGTGGAAATAGTATGAGATGTGAGTTATGATGAGAGTTGTTAGTGAGCATGATTACTCATTCATTTCCATTTCATCTCATAACACTTCATTCATGCATATCATATGTTTGATTTGTGGCCATTGGGTCGTAACCAGTGTAACGGTGTGTGGGTGTTGGACGTTACACGTGGTTACCATGGCGGATATGTGATGGGCTCCGGTGTGCTATATGATAAATGGCCCGGATGCTAATGGTTATTGAGACAATTTAAGTTTGAAAAGAGCTACGACTCGGATGATGATTGATCATGTGACTTGGGCGTAGAGAGACGCCGAGGGTATGATGCAATGGCTTGTGAAATTAAAGAGGATGAAAATTGTAATATGTGATATATGGTAATGATTTGGCTAAAGTACATGTTAAAGGACTTGTGGTTGTTTTGATACCATTTATACATAATGCATTGTTCTTATTTGCACTTTAAGCATGTCATTACTTCTTATTCATTTTATTACAATCATACTGAATCACCGTTCATATTCTTTTGTTTTCATTGAGTGTCATGCTCAAAGGTGCTCTATATCACCTTTCAGGTCTTGGACGAGGACAGGAATGAGGCGTGGCAGGTGGTGCTCGTTGATGCATTGAGATGGAACTTTTGAGATTAGGTCTCCGATCACTCGAGCCGTATTTTCTGGGAATGTAGTAGTCTTATTTTGGGTTGTGTCTTCTTTTGTTTTAGGAACAAATTTTAAAGTCAAACTATGTATATTATGTTTGTATAACACTTTAAACCGGTGCATCGAACCTTCTTTTGTTTTGAATTTATGTGATACTCTGAACCGGTCGACGAGCCAATGTTTTCTGATTAACAGGTTTTCTTTATATTGTATGTGAGACTTGAGATTTACGAATACTACATGCCGAAATTTTCAATATTTTACTAAAATAATTGTTTTAAACTTAAGTTATTTTCTTCCGTTTGCGTACTCGCGTCCCGGGCTTCTAGAATAAGTCGGGTCGTCACATGAATAAAGGTTGAGTGCATTATTTCTGGTAACACCACTAACACGGCCCACATGTGAATTGGCACAAGTGATCTCATCTAGATCGCTCATGTAGAGACATGTGAGTGGGGGTGCTGGTGCAATACAAAGGCGTAACAGAAAGACACTTCGTTTATCAATCGGTTGATCATGTACAATTGATCTTAATCTTGAGTGGATTACAACTCTTGTTCATAAGAGACAAACCTTTGATTTTCATAGGTGAGAGTGACTCGATATAGTTCGCTCAATATGCCTCCCACTTTCAGGATTGCATCTTTCTTATAGTTGGGAACGTAATTACACAAGAATAGAATTCACTATTTTCCATATAGAAAAATAGATAAGTAGTTACCTTATGGACTGATTCGGTTTTGAACAGCGGGGCCCAATATTCCCCTGATCAAGGAAAAGGTAAAGACGCATAATGGAGATTATGTAAGGTTGTTCATTGGAGAATCAGTTGGATTTAAGGAATAAGATGTATCATGGAGGTTAATACGATGCAATTACCTAGCCATGGATACGAACTAACTTGTGAACGATCAAAGTGTAGTTAATGATATTAGCCAATATACATAACTATGTCTATAGTACTAAGAGTACAACTCTAGATATTTAGTCGAGTTATCAAGAAGTTAATGAATAAGATTTAATTGATTGAAGGAGTTCAATCAATGTAATTCTAGATCATTAGAGCTTAGTCCTATAGGTCCATTAAGTCTTCAGAGCTAACGCATGTAATTGAGAACATAAATTAATGATGATTAATTTCTTTGGAAAAATGATTTCAAGTATTTGATTTGAAGTTGTCAAATCAATTAAGGAGAATACAAATGGAGGAGTCTATTTGATTAATTAAATAAAATTAAATAGAGGGGTCTATTTGATTATTTAATTAATGGTTAAATTAAATAGAAGAGTTTATATAATTATTTATTAAATAGAAGAGTCTATTTAATTATAAAATAGAAAGATTAAATAGAAGAGTCTATTTTAATTTTGCAGTTGTCCAAATTTAATAGGGATTTAAATAAAGGAGTCTATTTGAATAATTAATTTGAGAAAGTCAAATTAAAAGAGGAAATAAATAAAAGGAGTTTTATTTATTTATTTAATGGAATTATTCTATTAAATAAAAAGGAAAATAAAATGCCCAATATTGTCATGGAGATGACAAGGTGGGCGTGTGACCCATGGGTAGGGTCACGGGCATGAATGGTTAATTGTTAACCAATTATTTGTATTTTATTTTATTTAAAATATATATATGGAATATCTTAATTTAAATTAATATGATTAATTTAAAAGAGTAAGATATGGAATAATTATTTTAAATTAATAAAGATTAATTTAAATAAAGATATGGTATTATCTTATTATGGAATAAGATATTATATCTTAATTATTCAAAATATATTTTATAATATCTTTATTAACTATTTGATACTTAAAAAGGTATTAAAAGATTTTCTGAGGCCTTAGTTTTCCTATAAATAGAAACCTTGGGGTGACCTCAAAACACACAACTAAGAGAGCAAAAGAAAATGCTCAGGAAAATTCCTCTCCTCCCTCTCTCTGCCGCCACCGCCCATTGGGTAAGGGATGAAAGAATTTTCTTCCCTCTTCCTTTTTTCAAAGAGGATGGTGCCCACACACCGATTCTCTTTTGTGCTTAATGAGGAAGAACTTTTGGTGGTCCCAGGATCGTAACCAAGAAGAACGAGGAAGAGCCAGACACTTCTCTACAAGGGTTAGCATTCTTTTATGCATTTAGTTTTTTTATAATATTATACTGCAAGGAAAGATCATTGGGACTTCTGTTTGAGAACTCTTTTAGAGGCCTCAATCCCAACAGTCTTTATCCTCTCTCACGCTTTCCTTACTACCTAATGCTGAATCTTGAATGATGACAATAGGAGGAGGCTTAAACACTAAATCTTGTTTTTAGTTGGAGGATTCTGAAGGGGGTGTTTGGTATGGGGGTTAGGGTGGGGTGGGCTTAGTAAGTCTGGGGTTGTTAAGTCTGGGGTTATATAACCTGTGTTTGGATGTGTAGTGGGGTGGGTTTCAATAGCCTGAGTTTGAGTAACCTTTGTTTAGATGTGTAGATGAATAGGTTTAGTAAGCCTGGGTTAGTATAATCTGTGTTTGGATTGTGGGTTTGGGTTTTGAAATAAATAATAGTAATTTTTTATCAAAAAAATAAATATTAGGAAATTAATTATATGGATTTTTTAATGATAAATTATAAATTTAATCTGTTAATCAAATAAATAGTTTAGGTCTCAAAAATGACAATCCATCATTTTTCATTAACAAAATTTCAATTTAAGAAAAATTTTAATATTTATTTTTTATAAATTACTTTTTTATTAAATTAATATTAAACTTATTTATGTTTTAAAAATAAATGAAATAATTTTTTTAAATGTAATTTAATTTTAATTAAATGTAAGTTAATGAACATCATAAGCATGTATGGAAACAAAATATTTTCATCTTGGGTAGGGGCTTTGGTGCTAAGAAAATCTGATCTGGGTTGTAGCGCTAATGAAACGAGGAATAATATTAATCCAAATTTTACATTAACACGTGTAACGCACATATAATTTTACTAGTTTTATTAAAATTAAGATGACTGGTAAGAAATAATTATATTGATAAATTTCATATAATGGTAATTATAATATTTTGAAGCAAATAGTCATATTAAAGTCCAATGTATGAAACTTCACTTGATTAACAAAGAACAGTTTATGGAATGTAATATTACTTCTTTTTCATAAGTGGAATACAAAATATTGAGCTCTAATTATGTTAAATAACCCATATGTTTCACTTACAAAAAAAAGTGTGTGTTTTACAACTAACACACATGGAAAAATATATCCACCCAAAATATATATTAAGATAGATTAACTATCTCCAAAACATCAAAATAGTTAGCAATGATATCTAATTAGTACGTTTACCTAAAAGACGCATTGCATAATTATACTTAAGACGATCAGGTAGTAGTAAAAAATAATCTTGCTTCTTTATATCACTGATCAAGATCTCTCCCACATCTACTTGCTCTGAGTCACTCAACCCCGGAACCATATAGACCTCCTCCATCACAGTATGCCTCATCTCTGCTTCCTCAGCTTGATCTCTATTCCACCCAGCAATTTTTGTAAGTTGGGCAGCTTGAATATCGAATGATCCAGTAAGTTGATCCATACAATCTGCAACTCGATCAAGAGAACTTCGATCTGCATATCGCACCCCATCTGCACTATGCGCTCTCTTTCTTTTACTTCCTTGTGATTGTCCTGATCCATATGGTCTACTAGTTGGAGTTCCACTCATAGAAGCAACGCCATCATTTCCCCCCAATGGTGCATCTGGAATATAAAAGTCATCAAATTATTGCCACATCTCCGCTTCCATCTCTCTTTCAACTGCATTAGCCATTTCAGTGGGAGTCTCAGCATCTGCTCCATTTGCCCTATCTTTTCCAAATATAATAGCCAAGTCGTCATAATATGGAAATGGTTTGCTCCTCATTCCTTTTGCATTGGGATGACTCTGCAAGAAACAATTTTGACGATGATATAAATAGTAAGTGTTACATTATCAACTTTTATCTAGTGTTTACCTTCACCCAGTCTTCAAAAACTTGTTCATCAGCCTCAATGCACTTTAGGGTCTCATTCCATCCAAAACCACTACAAGAAGGCCCCAACATTTCAGAAATTGCATTGTATTGCTTCTTTAGCATTTTGACTCTTCCTTCAAGGTGTGGAGATGCCTTCAAGCCACATGATGGAACCTTCTCATTCATTAACCTTTCTAATCGTACTGCGTAGCCAGATTTGAAAGTCCCATTATCTGCCTTCCACGATCCTAAATGGACGAGCTCCAATAAACACTCCACCAATTTTGCATCTAAATGGGATGTCCAGAAGGTTCGACGGCCTTTGCTACTACAAGCTTCATTATTATCCATATCTATATACCAAGATTTAGACATATATTCACACATAAAAAGTTAATGAAAGTTAACCATCATATTCTTATGCATAATAAAAAACATAATATTAAGTAAATTTATATAAAATCAAAATGCTTATGAGTTCATGGACATGCTTAATAAATCATAACAAACCAAAGTCTCATAAACTATAAATATAAATAACTAAGAACATTGGCCACTTCTCCATTCATCGAACATTTTTCTAGCCAACTCATCTCGCCAAGCACTCCATTCATTTGAGCCCTCTACATAATTTATATGCTCAGTTTCATCTATACTAATTGGTGTACTATCTTCAACACATCCTTCCATTGGATCTACTCTCATTTCCCTTCTAATAAGGTTGTGCAACAAACAACATGCAGTAATTGTCCAACATTGTACTTTCACTGGATAATATGATTTCCCTCTCAAGATTGCCCAGCGACCTTTCAAAATTCCAAATGCCCTTTCGATTACATTACGTGCTGACGAATGATTCATGTTAAAGAATTCTGCTGGGGTTGTTGGCTCATTTCCTCCACGCCATTCAGTGAGGTGATAACGTTGACCTCTATACGGGGCCAAAAAACCCTCACAATTGGTATATCCAGCATCACAAAGGTAATAATATCCTGTCATGATAAGGTATTCAATCATATGAAATATAAAATGAGGGGAACTTTTTAGTTAATTTAAGAATTATATATATTACCCCTAGGGACCTTTAAACCAGTAGGTCTAGATATAGCATCTCTAAGAACTCTTGAATCAGAAGCAGATCCTTCCCATCCAGGTAAAACGTAGATAAATTGTCCATCTTGAGAACATACTCCCAAAACATTTGTTGCGATTTCCCCCTTCCTTGTTCTGTATCTAGGTCGATCAGTAACACTCACATTTACTTTAATGTACGTACCATCTAATGCCCCTAGACAATTCTGTTTACATTTGATAAAAACAAACTCAATTTTAACTTAATTATACTGGCCATAATTGAAAGCTATATCTAGTATACTGACCTGAAACCATTTCCACTATCCGTTACGTGTATCGTCAGTAATTCGTTCTGGTCTTTTCAGGAGAATATCATGTAGTTTAAGAACTGCGTGAAGGACTAAATTGAAGTTTCGACTAATGGTCTCCCCCGACCTAACAAATTGCCTACCAATAACTCTATTTTTGACATCATGAGCTAGGATGTGTAAGAAAATAGCCACCATCTCCTCAACGTCCATATATTTCGACACCTTAAGACCTCCAATAGATTCTAACAACTCGCACAAGATGGAAAAGCACCTCCTATCCATTCTAGTATTCTCATAACAAGATAAATCACTTTCATGAATTAGACGGAAAAAGTTCAATTGCCTAATTCTATGACGATTGAAGGAATTTTGGAAAGCTATTCTATGAGATTGTCTTCTACGATAAACTATCAACACCCCTAGTAATGCATATAGAAATACTATCAATCTCAAGTTGTTGGTCCAATAAAATACTAAAATTGCAATCGATTGTTTTCTATCATTCAAGAGGGGGGAGTCATATCTCATAGAATTGTAATCGATTGGTCCGAAATGGATGATAGATGGCCAGCTGTAATAAATTGTAAGCAAATATGATTATCCAAAAGTATCACAAGTGAAATTAAAATTAAATCATATAGCAAACAAAAATGAAAAAAAAGGTGATGCATGATAATGACTTTATGCTCTATATTTTTTAGGTGAGTTTATATTCAAATCTAAACTAAATTTACAGCAAATAACATAGTGAAAATTTTCTATTTAAAAGTAAAGGGAAAAAATCATAGTGGAAATTCATGATCCCATTAAACTTTAGCAACATTCAAGAACGTTTCTTTTAAAAAGAAAGAAGCCCACCCTCGTTACATAAAACACATCAATGTGCTACACAAGACTTTGCCACCTCCAAAGAATTCTTTTCACCAGAATTAGAAAGGATCAAATGTCATCAATATGTTGATAACTTTAAATATAGTCATGGATTCACCCTTTATTTTGGTAGATATTGGGGATTTTTCTACACCACCTTTTGAATTATATGTGATTTTCATCTCTAAATACCCTAAACCCATACCTGTAGTATTGACTTTCATATCCCCTTAAACCAAATGGTAAAAATAAGTACAAGAATACCATACCCCATGTAATTTGAAGAAAAGAAAAAAGACCCACAAAATTTATATGAAATTTGAAGAAGATGGTCTTTCAAAAAGAAATTTGCACGTGAGAAAGAAAAAAAACAGTAACAGAGGTTAGACAGAATTCCAACTTTAGGTGTAGATTGATTCACTTAGTTTAGGGTTTAAATTGATAAAATTAAAAGTTCAAATTATCAATTTAATTACTGAACGAACTACTACAATAACTCAAAAAAAAAATCAAACAATCATATAATATATATATGGATCACTTGACTACGTATATAGAAAAAGTTAAAACAAGGATAATTGTTAAAATTTATACAAAACCATACCTCTCAGGTTGAAGATGACAATTGAGGCTTCATCTATAAAGTTGAGAGTTGATTTTGAGAAGTATGAAATGGAGGTTCAATCTGTGGGAATTTATAATGAAGAAAACTTATCCGGTGTATGGTGTAGCATTTAATAGTATTGTTAGGTAGGTGAAATAAAGTAATGTAAAATAAAGAATTAAAAGCAATAGATATAGCAGGTTGATGAAGATTTGAAGAAGAGAGATAAAAATTCTGAGAAATTATTGAACTATAGAAAGGGTTAGATAATGAAATTTATTACGAATTAATGAAAGCAAATCAAATCTACAGATAAATCCAACAAAAAAATTGAATTAAATAAAACTCACCAGATCAATCAACATCAATTTTATTCCTTTTTTTTAAATGGACCAAAACTTACAAAAAAAAACAAGTTACAACAGATTATCTTCAAGGCAACTAGGAGAACAATTGTTCCAAACCTTCTTAGCAAAAAAGGCCACCACATGCTTTGTCAATATGTGAGCTAGTTCGTTTCCTCTTCAATTTATGCGAAAATACCCAGAAATTCACAAATTTCTTGCCAGATCTTGTATTTCTTGGATGAAATAACCTATCTCTGCTTCCTTGAATGAATTCCAATTGATAAAAAACATCTTTTGGATGAATTTCATTATCTTCCTCGAATTGTACCAATTTTATCATCCTCTTGAAATTAAATCTAGAGAGAGGATCATGGAAGAGATTGGGAAGTATATCTGTATATATGTTAGGCGAATCGAAAAAAGAAGATCCAATTTGGGAGATAGATCGTGGAAAGTGAAAATATGTGAGAGAGAAGGAGATAATTATAAAATCTAAACCACAAATTAATTTACCATTTTTTAAAATATCAAAATTTTATTTCTTTTTTATTACAATTTTTATTTTAGTGGAGGGTTTAATTACCCCTCCATTTTCCTATATTCTACTGTTCAAACCTCATGTATTAAATCCATGGGATTATTAGATTCATCAGGATACTGTACAAAATCCATATCCTTAACAAAGGCTTTAATAACCCTCCTACCAAACACAGTTTAGGCTTAGATACCCCACCCCACCCCACCCTAACCCCCACACCAAACACCCCCGAAGAAATCAAGGTAATGTTATCAAATGATGCCTTAGTTTTTAATTTTATAGCAAAAATTGTGGAATGGTTGTTTTCATTCTAGTTTAGGAATCCAAATCTTAGTCAATTGTTATTGTTCACTCTTTGTTTTTTTTACACATTGGAACTGATTATAACCATTTTTTTCAATCTTTATCTAGAGTTAATTGAATCAATTTTAAGATATTTTCTATGCGTTCAAAGATGATTAAACCAGTTAGAGTAATTTATAAAATTATTTGTATTTGGTTTTGGTTTGCTTGATAAACTTTCTTATGAAAATAAAGGATTAGTTGATGTGCTTAAAATGGAAAATACAACTAGAAAAAGAGGTAATGTTGTTGTTGAGAATGAAAGGGTCTATTGTAAAATGGAAGTTTGCATGTTGAGAGAGAGATCCAAGGCTGTGAAATACTTTGAATTACATGGGTGCACTCATGTCCTAGCATCTTTTGTAGAATACTTTGTAAATCATTGAATGGAAAAATGATAATGTTCCTAGTGAGACCATAGGTATGCATTGGGAAGTAATCTTTAATTAGGTGTCTTGGTCTTTGTTTTTTGTTTATCAAACTTATATTCTATATTTAAAATTTTGTTAAAAAAATAGATTTTATTATGTATCGGAAGGAATCGATGGTATGTTTAGGTTGAATTTGTGGGCACATGATCCATGGAATAACTCATAAAGTCAGACACATGTTGATAACATTGTTGGTATGTTAAGTAGTATCACTACAAGAATTTCAAGAAAAGACGACGTTTTTTAAACGTCATCTTTTCTAAAAGGCTATGCTTTTTCGTGCGTTGTCTATGCCACTGTCATCTTAGGTCTAAGACAACGCTTTTAAAAATTGTCATTTTTTATGAAAGATGACTTAAAGATGACGGTTTTTAGACGTTATCTTTTCTGAAAGATGACGGTTTTTAGACGTCATCTTTTCTACAAGATGACGGTTTTTAGACGTCATCTTTCCTAAAAGATGACGGTGAGAAACTGTCATCTTTAAAGAAAGATGACATTGTTTACCCGTCATCTTTAATGAAAGATGACGCTTTTTCACCGTCGTCTTTTCTAAAAGATGACATTTTTAGCTGTTATCTTTTGTCTAAAATTAGAGAAAAAAATATTATTTTAATTAAATATGACTGCCAATAATATTTATATTACACCAGTAAAATTTAACCACATATTACAATGAAAATTAAAATATTACTTAACATATATGAATCACAATATTTGTAAACAAAAAAATTAAATTAAATCATACTTAGATGAATACTATTACAAAACCACACATTGAGAGACACATTCCTAGCTTCCCATCAACTCTTTCACCAACTTCAAACACCGTCACAATAAAATCGTCACCCACTCTTCCAAGAATCTTCGATGGTTTTTCTATTTTTTGAAATTTGAACATGCAAACAACAACATAATACCTCATGCATTTAAAGCCAAATTCTACAAAGAGAAAGAAATAAAAACTTTCTTTTAATAGAAATTTATATTACTGCTAACCATGTTAAGGTGGATCTACAAAGATATTAAGGGACAAAAGTTAAACTAATGGCGCAGTAACAAAGGGAGAAAAAAATATACATGTAGGTCGCTAACTCTTTATCTTGCCCCTGAAAGAGATCGTCCTTGGCCCTAGCCTGCAAAATAAATAGAAAACAGTAGAATAATCAGTGTAACACAACACAATCTTAGACCAACAATCAAGCATGAGTGGAAACACAACAAACTGCTTGATTGTCTTATTTAATTGAGTGCAAATCCCTATCTTTGCCTTTTATTTCCAATTCCAAAAATTAAAAAATGGGGTAAAAATAAACTTTTAGCCCCTAAACTTAAGGGGGGTATTATCAACTTTAACCATAACTTTAAATGCTATCAATTAAAACCTTAAATAATATGAGTAGTTGTCGCTCATTTGCTTTTTCCCATCCAAAACTGTAAAGACCCGACCATTCAAAGTAATAAATATACTTATTTAAAACAGCGGAAGACTCAATAAATATCCTTTATTGAAATATGCAAATTTACTAAGTCAAGAAACACTTAATTCAAAACTATAACTCTGGAGTTCAATCTTTAAAAGAAAACGATGATCCAAAACATGTTCTCAAATAATAAAATCTCAAAGACTTTCAGGATTGTCTTAAATCCCACAAATCGAAAACATATAAATAAAATATCAATAACTCAATAAATCTAAATAAAATCAATAATTTATTTGAAAAATAATAACGAATAAATAAATCAATCGGCGCCATGCGCGACATGAACCCTCATCTCATCCACTTCATCAACCGCCAACTCTTGGTCCATTGTTACCTGAAAAAAAAAACAACAGATAGCACTGTGAGGCTAAAGCCAGTGAGAAAACGACTTAATCAAATATGAAGTCTTAAATAGTCTCTGACAACTTATACCGAGTCTCAAGCACTCATCACTCTCCAAAACCTCTTACGCTCAAAGCGTCACTTAATCTCATTCTCAAATCTTTACTTGAATAGGCAATTAACTTAAATTCCATATTCAAGGTTTTTCAATAAATCTCACTTAAATGGTAGACAACTCTCACTAGGTCCTTACCCAAGACATCTCATTCCCAAACTTCCAACATCCATACCAACGTTTCCTAATAACTAGAATTATTTTAAATTAACAAAACAGATAATTTAACAAACCACTAAGAAGGCGGTCCCTCAGGACTACTATCACTTCTTAGTACCTGGTTATAGCCTCAACTATAACTTAAAATCCCTTATGTATCATTCTTACGAGCAATGAACATTAGTACTCGGTTATGGACTCTCTCATAACTAAAATGACTAAGTGTTGAGCTCGTAGCCTCAACACTTGTAAGCATATCTTTAACCGGACATCAATCTCATCAATCACAACATTATACACATGATAATGTTCAATAACAAGTCAATTATAAACATAAAAATATAGCAGCCCCAACTTATAACATTCAGTTCCCAAAATTGCCGAAAAACGAGAAAACTGCCAAAAACTGCAGAAATACCAATTATTTAATTCTTACACTTCCTAAACCAATTCTCATGGAAAATGACCATAAATAGCTTCCAAAAAATCTCAGAATTAGATTCATAAACATTCAGAAGCATTTCAAATCTATAAACATTGAATTCCGTTGAAAAATGCCTAAACTAATTCTAACTGAAAATTATTTTCTCCCGATAGTTTTTCGGTGTTTCCAATATCATTTCTCATTCAAAAATTCTAGAATTCCAGAATTAAATATTTATAATTGAATACGCTACGGTAAGAGCTTTAGATTTCTCTAAAACCTAACCGTTGATTAAACCGTTAACTCACCTTGAAATTCGCTAAATCCGAACTTTAGCACTACTTTCCTCTACAAACCAGACCTGAAACAGAGGTCCTAAATCATTAAATTATATGCTAAAATAGTTCCAAAAGCTACAAAAAGGTTTGGGGTTCAATGGCTTGAAGAATGGGAAAAAAACATACGATGAACGGCTCGCCGTTGGGAAGGAGACAGTCACGGCGCTACTGTCCCCTTATCGTTGTTGAACCGTGGCCTTTAGGTCGCGGTTTCGAGTTTTGGGTGATCGGTTTTGATGAGTTTTGGCTTTAGGTAAAGGAGATCAATACCGATTAATGTTTAAGCCAATGGTTGGGAATTGGAAAGTAATAATGTAACGACCCGAACCTGTTAAATTCTTTAAATTCAAATGCACAGCGGAAGACTCAACTTTTAAAGAAAAACGGCGTGGGTTCGTTTAAAAATCGAATAACCAAAACCTGTTTTGCAACCCAAATTCCAGAAAAAGCAATAAATCGGAAATGCGCATTCCAAAAGATATTTAAATCATAAAACATAGACATATTTTGCACAAATACCCTTTCGGGCTCAAAAAGGCATAAGTATGTAAAGATGAAAAATTAACAAGCATTTCTATGAATGCTAAACCAAAAAGAGTTCCTAATATTGTCCATACACCATCTCGAGTGGTCACGTGGCTCCACCTCCTCTACCACGCTTCTTAGCTCGAGGTTTACCTGAAAATATTGTGGTGTAGCACCATTAGCAAACAATGCTAGTGAGAGTAAAATGAAAGCAAGTAATCCTATGAACAAAATCTCATAACCGAAATCGTGTCCAAAGGCCTAAAATGCTCATTACTACCCATATCCACATTTCCAATTTCCATATAAACAAACGATAGTCATATATTACCCGTATTCATCATTCATTACCAAGAGATAGATATAAGGACTTAAAGTAAAGTAACATTCACTACTAAGTCTTACTACACAATTCTAAAGAATATGTAAAGTAACATGAACTATCTTTTATTACCAAACAAGTTTCATCGTAACGGATTTACCGTATAGATCAACATCAACATACTAGCCCGTACGGTATTACTATATCACCATCATCATATCGGGTATACCATATGGATCAAAATCACATACTAAGCCCGTACGGTATTACCATATCACAATCATCATATCGGGTATACCATATGGATCAAAATCACATACTAAGCCCGTACGGTATTACCATATCACAATCATCGTATCGGGTATACCATATGGATCAAAATCACATACTAAGCCCGTACGGTATTACTATATCACCATCATCGTATCGGGTATACCATATGGATCAAAATCACATACTAAGCCCGTACGGTATTACCATATCACAATCATTGTATCGGGTATACCATATGGATCAAAATCACATACTAAGCCCGTACGGTATTACCACATCACAATCATCGTATCGGGTATACCATATGGATCAAAATCACATACTAAGCCCGTACGGTCGTACCAACATCACACCATGATTACATATGGATCAAAATCACATACTATCATGTGCTAGTTACAAACCATAGTACCATGGTTACATATGGATCAAAATCACATACTACCATGTACTATCCCACTAATCATCTCACCATGATTACATATGGATCAAAATCACATACTATCACGTCCAGAATCAAAGTGCTCAAGGTACCCACAAATCATCACACCATGATACATATGGACCAAAATCAACATATTACCATGTGTAAATCAATGTGCCTAAGGTCACCACAAATCATCTCACCGTGATTACATATGGATCAAAATCACATACTATCACGTGCAGAATCAATGTGCCGTAGGTCCCCAAAAGTTAGCTAAACTCCAAAGAATTCTACTAAGTTAATTAGAAACCTAACCAACTAGATTACACGAGTTACTACTCAAGTGCATCTTCTAATTACTTTACTTCCAAATCCATCAAAGTAACTTTCAAATCAATCAAAGTAACTTCCAAAACCATCAAAGTAACTTCCAAAACCATCAAAGTAACTTCCATTCCACTTTCATCTAACATCTCCAAATCACATTACCATACTTCCAAACCTCTCCGATGTTCTCTAATCATCGAACTAACCATAAATCCAAACTTTCCACACACACTTCCGAATCAAAGTCTCCAACCAAAACTTAATCCTAAGAAGTTATCTCCCTCTTAACATCGATAAACAATTACATAATGAAACTAAATTCATAAAACCACTAACTTTCACATTAAACTCACCTTAGCTTGAAGACAAGCTCCGAATAATCCGAGTTTGTAAAATCACGAACAAATCACAATCCTACAAACGAATTAATCCTAAAGAACATTAATTAACCAGGAAAACAAACAAACAACATCTAAACACATAAAACCACGAAAATCCCGGATTCTACCCTTATGGAGCTCTCGGCCAAGCTAGGGAAAAAGGGGTTCGGGTTTGATTTTCCGGCTTTTATGCAATTTAGAGGTGTTTTGGGTTGGTTTCGAATACTTTGGAGGTTTGCAAAATCAATGGGTAACCGAAAATTAGGGTTTTGCATATTAATCCATTTTCGAAAAATTAATTAAAAAGCAAAAACACAAAGAACCTAACATCCTAAACATAGCCCAAAGAGGGAAAATCACAAGGGACGGGTTTCCGGCTCAAACTCGGTTTTAGGGTTTAGAGAAAGTTTCTAAAATTGATCATAAAGACTTCCCCGAATGAAACCTTCAAGCTTTGGTGAACGAATTCGAAGATTACAACTCAAAACCTCCATTAAAACACTATTCACATCAAAATTAAGAAACTTTAACATACCTTTAAGCCTCGAGAAAACAAGCGAAAACCTCGATTGTTAGGATGGGTAGAAAGGTCTCGGCGAGAGCTTTCCAACGCATCCTAAATCACGCAAAACGGTCGAGAAACGAAGCCGGGGCGACGATTTCTTTCTCTCCTCTTTTTTTCTCTCTAAGCTACGGGTTTGGGATGAAAAATGAGAAGAAAATTTCATATTTTGTCTAATTTTGGCTTATTTAAAGAGAAGGAGGAATAGTGTTTAGATATTTAACAATTTGGAAAATGACGCCTACGTCCCTCTTTTACTTTTGCTTTAAAAACGAAACCCGAAGCTCGTAAATAAACCTAAAGGTGATTAATAATTATTAATTGACATTAATAATTATTAATGTCACCAAAACAAATTTTAATTATTAAAACGATTAAAAACAATTTCGTACATAAATAACTATTAAAATTGAAATTTCTAAAATTAAACTAATCTTAAAAGCTTTATTTTTAAAATAAATAAAATAAAGTAAAAATAAATAAGATAAAAAAAAAAAAATTTACCCCTAAAAGTCACGGGACGTTACAAATAAGGAATGGGTTTCAAGGCAAAGTTTATGGAATTCATTATTTACTATTAAACTAAAAATTCCATAATTTAAAGAGAATAAATATGGATCAAATTCACTCACCCAATGATAGGAAAACACGGAATCGGACTACTATTGTAACGTCCCGTTATTTTGAAGTGAAATTTTTTTTATTCTATTATTTATTTATTTCAATTAAGTATTTAGATTAATTATTATTTTTGTAATTTCGATTTTAGCAGTTAATTTCGCCCGAAATTCCTTTTAATCATTTTAATACTTTTAATTCGTTTCGGTGACATTAATAATTATTAATCACCTTTAGATTTATTTAAGAGCATCGGGTTTCGTTTTATAAGTCAAAAGTCATAAAAGGACGCAATCGTCATTTTCAATTTCTTAAAAATATCCAAAACACTATTCACTCATCTTTAAAATCACCACTTTGACCAAAATTGACCAAAACTTATCATTCTTTTCCTTGCCATTGCCGTGAGCTTCTCATCCATGGATGAGAAGAAATTCATCTTGGCTTTTCTTCGTTTCTCAGTGGATCGTCGTGTTTTCGGTTGTGTTGGATTGGTAGGGACGAGGGCTACCTATCCAACCTACCTTTTCGGAGTTTCCCGTTCTCTAAGGAAAGTCCCAAAAAGTAAGTTTTCAAAACTTTTTAGATGGTTTTGTTTGTTTTTATTATAAATGAGTTTTGAAGTTGAAATCATGAATTTCTATCATGAAAATTGACGATTTTGAGCCCGTATTTTTGAAAAACACTATTCACCCGAAAACACTATTCATCCGAAATTACTATTCATCCGAAATCACTATTCACCCAAAAATGCACACTTGTTCTCATCTTAGTTATGAGTTGTAATATGTTGTGCAATTGGTGAATTGTAGGTGCGTTTGCTCGATTGTTGATTCGTGGAAATTTGGAGATTTGGAGAAAATCTTATTTGGCTAAGGTGAGAATAGTTAGGATTTAAAGTAATTTAGAAAGCGAATAAGTATGGTGGTTTGTAGAATTAGAAACTAAGACTAGAATTCGAATCTAAGAATAGAGGGAAGTGAGTTAGTGCCCTTAGGATTAGGAGTTAATCCTTAAAGTGAGAACTTAGGAGTTCACGAGGAAAGCGTTGAATCTTAGAAATTACTAAGTTAGATTCGTTTCGAAGCTTAGGTTGGATCATTGGAAGTTAAAAGATCCAACTTGTTTTTAGAACGATTAATAGAACCTCGAATTATATTGGAAGTTTAGAATCCTAGAAGGTATAAGTTAATCGTTTAAGATAGGTTTTACTTTTATTATTGTAGCGGAGTTCGATTTACGTATCGTTCTTCCGGAGTTTCCTATTTATTTACTTTATGCCTTTTACTTTATGTCCTTTACTTTATGCCTTTTACTTTATGCTTGTATCGACTACTTTAATTCCGCACTTTATTTATTTACTTTTACAAGGATATGCAAGCATATGCATATCATATTGCATCATACCATTCTCGCACCATTCATGAAAAAGAAACGAAAGTGAAAAAAAAATGAAAGTGAAAAAGAAAAGAAAGTGAAAGAGAAAAGAAGGAAGAATGATGAACCCTACGTGGAGTTCACATCACCTTCAGTGAAAAAGAAACAAAAGTGAAAAAGAAATGAAAGTGAAAAATAAAGGAAAGTGAAAGAGAAAAGAAGGAAGAATGATGAACCCTACGTGGAGTTCACGTCACCTTCAGAGAAAAGAAAGAATGTGAAAGAAAAAGAGACGAATGGGATCCTACAGGATTTGCTCATTACTCTAAGTGAAAAAGAGACGAATGGGATCCTACGGGATTTGCTCATTACTCTAGATGAAAAAGGAGTGAATGGTATCCTACGGGATTGACGCATTACTTCTTCATACATAGGGAGTTGAATGGTATCCTGCAGGATTGACGCATTACTTCCTCATGCATAAGGCTGAATGGGATCCTACGGGATGTTCTCATTACCCTTCATTCACGCACAAAAGGGCAATTGCGAAGTCCTACGGGATGCTCTCATGCATTCATGTTTATGATAGATGAAAGAGAGATTCGAGAAGTTGTATGATGTGCAAAGTATATTTACTTTTCTTACTTATGTCATAACAATGTTGATGGATGAGTATTGACTATGATTATTAGTAATATCATCCTTAGAAAGTATTAAACGAAATTACCTAGAGTTTAGAGAACTTTAGGAGTGAATTGTGTCAGATTAATTGGACACGAATCGGAATACGAGTTTGAGGTCTATCTTTACTTTTTATGCTTATTATTCTCACTGGGCTTAGTTTGTTAGCTCATGATATTACAAAATTTCAGGTAATGCCCTGGCTAGAGGTCGAGGGAGAGGAGATGGTGTTGTATGATCGAGGGATGACGACTTTGAGATGGACTAGGTTGTTGTAAAATCCATGTACATGGTTTTGTGAACTTTATATAATTTTGGAGTTGTATATTTGTAAATGGCTCTTAAGAGCTATTGTCTTTTCTTTTATGATTATAAATCATTTTGAACTCCTGATAGGAACTTAATGTTCCTTGTGTTTTTAGATGTTTGAATTTAAGATGTAAACAGGTTTTTGGCTAGCCTATTTTCAAACATAATCACGCCAATTTTTATTAAAATAAAAGACTTCCGCTGTGTTTTCTAATTTAAATTTATTTAAAAGTGACGGGTCGTCACAACTATCTTCACCTATCAACTTTCCACGATCAAAACGAACACCTAACATCAAAAATTGACGAACCAAACGTCAAATTCCATGGGTAAGGGGCGGCGGCAATGGGAAATTCAAAAAGGGAAGAAAATTTTACCTTCTTGATCGGAAAGACGATCCCCAGCTACTCCAAATCCTAAATCGATATGTGGAACGATGAGCAAACGACAACCAAATGAACGAAAAACTCTGGGAGACTCCAATGGGGGGCCGGCGACATGAGAGAGGAGGAGAGAGAAAAAGAAAGACTTTCTAATTTCTTATTTTTGATAAATGAGCAAACTCTACTTCATTCATTCATTCTTTCCAAAATTGATCATTCATCCTTTCTTCCAAAAAAATTGCTAAAAAGTCCTTCCCTCGCATTTTGTCTCCCAATAAGCCTATGGATGCAATTAAAAAAAAATTAAATCGAAAATTTAAAACTCGGTATTATTAAATGAAAAATTAATTTTAACCGAAATTTTAAATTACCTTGTAATAGGGCGTTACAAAAACTCAACAGAAACATCACAAATCCAAAAAATACATCACCATGTCAGTAAAAAAAGTTACAGCAAAGACAATTTTTTTTAGAAAAATTAAATAACATCACAAACCCAGCCGGAAATCATCTAGCACATCCATTCAACACATCATTAGACAAATCCTATCGAAATTAGCTTGTTTCAACATCATTCAAAATCTTCAAACACTAATTAAATTTCATGATACCATTTAATTCATTAAAATTATTACATATAACATATTAGGTATCAGTGACTTACAAGATGCTCAAAAGCTGTGCATTATGGATCATATAATCCACACCAGAATCAAGAAAAGAAGATTATGTTAAGAATGGTGTCCTAGAACTTGTAATTATTTATTAATTGATAATTTATTCCAAACAAATTAAATAAATAAACATAACTTCTTTCTACTATCCATATTGATTCAATTGACGATATTAGGAATACATGTAAATATATTAATAAAAAAGTAAAATCCTAAGTTACTCTTATAAAATCACGACTAAGTATGTGAGTCATACGAGAGGATTAAAGTCAAGATGAGTAACTTAAAGTGACTACGGTATATGGATAATGTTTGGGAACCTTTATCCTGGTAACACTGTTGATAGCTGTCCATTTTGTATAAGTAGACAAATGATCTAATCCTGATCATTTATGTGGGTGACATGAAATGGAAGTATCATATACAATGCTGATTGTATAAGATAGGATTACGATATTTGATCAATATCTTATTATTACCGTTTACGAGAAATGATCGAATATCAAACTAAGTTTATCAACCATGCTAAATCTCAATCCTGAGTGAAATGTGAACTCTTATTCATGGAGTTATGTTCTTAGATTCACATGGTTGTGAGCAATCTGATATGAATGCTCAATACACTCCTGTTTTGGGAACATAACGAGATAGTAGCTGGAAACACATTTACACGAGATGGAATTCATAACTCTCCTATAAATTAACAGCATCAGTGTGATACCTAAACATTTTAGGAACTTTAGGAAACTCCCTTGATATACTGATTCGAGACATGAACAAGTGGTGTCACAATTTCTATTGATCACATAAGTATATCATCTATAGTTTGACTACAAATAATGTTCATTGAAGAATCAGTGGGAACACAAGGATAAAACGGTAATTATATGGACATAACGGTAGACATAATCCGCCTGTAATTATGAGGATTCCACGTAAAGGATAAATCACAGATATAAATAAAAGATAAACTAAATGGACATAGCTCATCTATAGTGAGGGGAGTTCAGCTATGAATCTATAGTAGAATTAATCATAGTTAGATAATAAGTAATTAAATGATTATGAGTTAATCACTTAATTGACTAATTATTAAGCCCATGATCTATATGTCCATCAGGTTCCTATGCTAGCCCAAATATCATAGTCGTGAAATCAAATTGAAGCAATGAAAAATTTAAGTAAGGTAAATTACTTAAATAGGCAATATTAATTGTTTAAATATTGAGTATATTTAAACGGTACTTAATGGAAACATTGTTAATTGTTTAAATAATGAGTTTATTTAAACAGGAAATTAATAATGAAATATTATTAATTAAACATTATTAATTATGTAAATATTGAGCATATTTAAATGGCAATTCATAATTTGAAATTAATTGGTAATTATTAATTGTTTAAATAATTAATTTTATTTAAATAGAAATTAATAATAAAATATTAATCATTAATTATTTAAATAATGAAAATTATTTAAATGGAAATTAATAGAGTAAAAAGGTGTAAATAGCCACTTTTCCTTCCCCATTTTTGTATAGCCACCTTTTTAAAAACATCTCTTAATAGCCACATCTCATGTAAAAAGACATAAACACCCTTATTGTCAAATCATCCCCTCTCTCCTCTCTCTCCTCCTTCCCTTACTGTCCATTCTTTTTTTTTTAATATCAACATAACTCTCTCTACTTTTAATAATTATTTTTAAAAAAATATTTTCCCTCCCATTCCCCCCCCCCCTTTTTTCTATATATTTGATTCTCTCCCTCCTTTTCTCTTTTCATTTCTTCTTTCATCTCTCCCTCATTTCTTTATCCATTCCCTATCATTTTCTTTCAAATCTCCATCGATTCTCTCATTCTATCGCTTTCTTTTTCAAAAATCCACCAATGGCGTTTGATCAATTTAATTCTAGATCATTGGAGCTTAGTCCTATAGGTCTATTAAGTCTTCCGAGCTGACGCATGTAATTGAGAACATAAATTAATATGGATTAATTTCTTTGGAAAAATGGTTTCAAGTATTTAATTTGAAGCTGTCAACTTAACTAAGGCAAATATAAATTATGACGACCCGACTCTTTTTAAATGATTTAAAATCAGATTGAGAGCGGAAGACTTTAAATTTAATAAAAATTTGGCATGGATATGTTTAAAACTCGGACTATCCATAACCTGTTTACAATCTAAAATCCAAAATCTAAAACACAAGGAACTCAAGTTCCTATCAGGAGTTCAAAGAGGTTTATAACAATAAAAGTGAAATGAAAAGCTCTTAAGAGCTATAACAAATTTACATCTCAAAGACCGAAAATAAAACAAAATAAGATAAGCTTAGCCCCGGGACTTTTAAATGACATCTAGTCCATCTCCACATCATCATCCTCTCGATCAAGCCGCACCAGCTCCTCTCTCATGACCCGAACACCTGAAAATGTTTATAATATCATGAGCTAACAACTTAAGCCCAGTGAGAATAAACAGAATAAAAAGTAAAGTTAGACCCAAAACCCGTATCCGGATTCATGTCCAATAACATACTTACTCTTTGCTATCAATCCATTCAAAGAGTTTTATATCAAGAGTTCCACTTTTTCTTACCAATTCTCCAATAATCGTGGAACTACATTCCAAGCATTTCTGGGTATGGTTTCATAAATGCATATAGCATTTATATCTCATTTTCTTTATATACCTTATACTATATACAAGGTTTACATCAAATCTTATTCTCCCAAATATGAGATCTTCCAATTTAGTGAGAAACTAGTTCTCTTACATATGTAATTTATTGAGAAACTAATTCTCTTACATATGTATCACATAATAATTATGCAAGGTTCAATACGCCCTTGTATTCTCTCATTATCCAATTCAATCTCACTCCTTTTTCCTATAGCACTCGGCTATACATCAATTTCATTTCATTTCTCTCTAGAAATGTACGTCTTACATAATCTTTTCTATAGTTCTCTAAACTCTAGAAAACTAACTTTCATAAGCATAATCTCTTTAGGATGATAATACTAGCACACGTAGTCTAAATCTCATCCATTAACTCGTTTAAACACATATAAGAAAAAATAAATAAACTTTACATAAATATAACATCTCGATTCTTTATCCATGATATATATTTCCATCGATAATATGCATGAAGGTAATGAGGACATCCCATAGGATTCGCATTCGCCCTTTATGCATGAATGAAGGCAATGAGGACATTCTCCGTAGGGTCCACCATTCGACCTTATGAGTGAAGAAGGTAATGAGGACATTCCCCGTAGAATCCACCATTCGACCTTATGAGTGAAGAAGGTAATGAGGACAATCCCCGTAGGGTCCACCATTCTCCCTGCTCTTCTTTCTCACTTTCTTTTCTTTTTCTCTGAAGGTGATGCGAACATTCCCCATAGGGTCCAACATTCTCCCTTCTTTTCTTTCTCACTTTCTTTTCTTTTTCTCTAAAGGTGATGCGGACATTCCCCGTAGGGTCCAACATTCTCCCTTCTTTTCTTTTTCAATGATGCGAGATGTCATGGTGCAATATGTTATGGTGCGAGATGTTATGGTATGCTCGCAAAAGTAAATAAACGTAAAATATGAATGGAGCATAAAGTAAAGGGTATAGAGTAAAGGACATGAGTAAAAGGATCATAGATGTCCCTTATGCATAAAGTAAAATGATAGGAATTCTGGAAGAACAATAAGTAGATCTTATCTTAAATAAGTAATCTACACTTCCAAGGATTCTAAACTTCCAACTAAAATCCAAAGTTCTATTTTCGAATTCCTTTAACCATTCTATCTAAAAGTTTGGATCTTTTAACTTCCAATGATCCATTTAATCTCCGGAACGATTCTAACTTAGAACTTTCAAAAGTTCAACGTTCCCTCGAGAAATTCCAAAGTTTTCACTCAAAGAACTAGATCCTAATCCTAAGGGCACTAGCTCACTTTCTTTTCTTTTTAGATTCAAATCTTAATCTTAACCTCCGATTTTACAAACCGTTCTACTTATTCGGTTTTTAAAGTTACTTTAAATCCTATTTATTCTCACCTTAGCCAAATTAGATTTGCTCCAAATCTCCGAAAGCACGATCAATCAACGATCCGAAACACCTACAATTTAAAAGTATATCTAATGATCATTAATAAATCAAACATTGATCAATTAACATCTAAAAGCTCAAAACGATGAACAACCCCGGAAAAACCCAAGGGTGCTCTCGACCCCTCTATAGAAAATGGGTTTCGGGTTCGGTTTTCCGGCTTTTAGGTACTTTAGAGGTGTTTCAAGTTGGTTTTAAGTAGTTTCGAAGTTCCCGATTTCAATGGGTATCGATGATTCGAGTTTTTGAACAATAAACGATTTCCCAAATTTAATTACAATAAACATTATATCAATAAAAGTAAACCCCAAAACAACCCTCACGATGTAAAATTCAAACAGGAAGGGCTTCGAATGAAACTCGAGTTTAGGGTTTAGGGAAAGTTGTCAAAATCACTAAAAACAACTTCCGTAATTAAAATCATCGAGTTCCTCGGCAAGAAATCGAAGAATCAAAATGAAAACTCCATTAAAACACTATTTGGAGCTTTAAGGTTTGAAGTTTAACTTACCGAGAAGTCCATAGAACCTGAGTGGAAAGCACGATTGTTAGGTGGAAAGGAATCCTAGACTCGAGGGCTTTCCGATGCAACCAAAATCGAGCCGATCCATCGAGAAACGAGCAAAACCCGAAAATCCCTCTTCCCCCCTTGAGACCCACGGCTTTGAGGAGGAAAGAATGAGAGATTTTGTATTAATAATTATTAACAGGCCAATTAATAATTATTAATCACCATTAGGATAGTTTAAGAACTTCGGGTTTCGATTTATAAGTCAAAAGTCATTAAAGGACGCAACCGTCATTTTCCAATTTCTAAAAAATATCAAAACACTATTCCATCATCTTTAAAAACACAAACAATTGACCAAAGTTGACCATTTGCTTCATCCATTCTCTTCTCAAAACCGTGAGCAAGAAAGGGGGGGAGAAAAATTCGGGTTTTGCTCGTTTCTCGTCGGATCAGCTTGATTTTGGTTGCATCGGAAAGCCCTCGAGCCTAGGATTCCTTTCCACCTAACAATCGTACTTTCCACCCGTGACCTAAGGACTTCTCGGTAAGTTAAACTTCAAACCCTAAGCTCCAAATAGTGTTTTAATGGAGTTTTCTTATTGATTCTTCGATTTCTTGCCGAGGAACTCGATGATTTTAATTACGGGAGTTGTTTTTAGTGATTTTGGAAACTTTCCCTAAACCCTAAAACCGAGTTTCAATCGAAACCCTTCCCGTTTGAAATTTACATCATGAAGGCTATTTTGGGGTTTATTTTTAATGATATATTGTTTATTGCAATTAAATTCGGGAAATTGCATATTGTCCAAAAACCCGGTTTATCGTTACCCATTGAAACCGGAACTTCCAAAATGTACTTGAAATCAATCCAAAACACCTCTAAATTTCCTAAAAGCTGGAAAACCAAACCTGAGGCCTATTCTTCCTTGTTTGGCCGAGAGCACCCTTTGGAGATTTTCGGGGTTTTTCGTCGTTTTATGCTTTTAGTTGCCAATCGATCGGTGTATGTTTAATTATTAATTGTTAGATGTAATTATTTGTAGGATTTGAAGTTAAGACTTTGATTTGAATCAAAACATTTAAGGAAAGAGAGGTAGTTTTCTTAGGATTAGGAGCTAGTTCTTTGAGTTGAGAGAATTCTTAGGTGCTTCAAGGCAACGAGTAACTTTTGGAAGTTCTAAGTTTATATTTACTTCGGAGTTTCCTAAGGTTATCGGAAGTCGAAGGATCTAAGGATAATAAGGATTTTGAATAAAGTAACTTCGTTGGTTAATAAACAATGGAGTAATGAATTAAAGACTTTTAGGTTAAGCCAAATCTTGAGTTTTAGAGGCCGGTTGACTCGTTTCATTCATTGTTTTATTTCAGAAGTTCCTAATCGTTTATTTTATGTATATGGGTAATTCATGAGCTATTTACTTTATGTTCTTTCAATTATTGATGAATGATTATATTTATTTTACTTGCGATGAAAATGATATTCATATTATATCACAAAGCCTGCGGTAGCTTTCATATAGCCTGCGGGAGCTATCATATAGCCGGCAGGAGCTATCACATAGCCTGTGGGAGCTATTATTATTGTCATTCATCACGTTTTATGTTTATTTGAATATGTTAATACCGAGAGAAGATAATATAAGTTATTAAGGTCAAATGAATATAAACCATATATCTCGATGGAGGTATTAAGGAAAATTTAGGTATGACAACATTCTTCTAAACTTTGGAAGTTATTATTCTCTAGTTTTGGAAGTTTTAGTGAGAAAGTTGTAAGAATTACTTGGACACAAATCTGGATACAGGTTTGGAGTCTAAGGTTACTTTTTATTCTGTCTATTCTCACTGGGCTTTGTTGTTAGCTCATGATATTACAACCAATTTTAGGTAATGCTCGTGCTAGAGGTCGTGGGAGAGGAGCTGGTGCTGTATGATTGCAGGATGATGACCTCGAGATGGACTAGGTGTATTTAAAGTCCATGGACTTCATTTTGTGTATCTTATATATTTTTGGATGTGTACATTTGTATATGGCTCTTAAGAGCTTTTCGTCTTTCTTTTATGATTATAAATCTTTTGAACTCCTGAATAGGAACATGAAGTTCCTTGTGATATAGATTTCTGAATTTAAAATGTAAACAGGTTTTGGAAAGCCAACTTTCAAACATAACCACGCCAATTTTTTTTAAATATAAAGACTTCCGCTTTGTTTATAATTAAATGATTTTAAAAAGAGTCGGGTTGTCACACTTGTGATATGGTAAGACCGTACGGTAGTATGTTGATGTTGATCCATACAGTAACTTGTTACGATGACTTGTGATATGGTAAGACCGTACTGTTGGGGTTTCTGCCCTAAATCTTATGTAATCCAGTTAAACTATAAATAAATAAAGGAATTATTAATTATTAATATTTACATTGTCATTTATTGTTAGTTTAATAAATGTCATCCATCATAAGCTCCAGAGTTACTTATGATAATTTAAAGTGAGCATATGATGCGGGAAGATTCATCTAAGTGTAACTCAAATAGTCTGTGGTACATGAATAAAGGTTGGGTGCCTTATTTCTGGTAACACCACTAACACGGCCCACTTGTGAATTGGTACACGTGATCTCATCTGGATCGCTCATGTAGAGACATGTGAGTAGGGGTGTTGTTGCAATAGAGATTGTAGTAGACTGGACTAAGATAAACTTACTGTCTTCTGGGAAAGACGTTACAAAAAGACACTTCGTTTATCAACCGGTTGATCATGTACAATTGATCTTAATCTTGAGTGGATTACGAACTCCTGTTCTCAAGAGACAAGCCTTTGATTTGCATAGGTGAGAGTGACTCGATATAGTTCGCTCAATAAGCCTCCCACTTTGGAGATTGTATCTTGCTTATAGCTGGGAACGTAATTACACAAGAATTGGAATTCACTCTTTTCCATATAGGAAAATAGATAAGTAGTTCCCTTATGGACTGATTCGGTCTTGACTAGCGGGGCCCCATATTCCTCTGATCAAGGAAAAGGTTAAAGACGCATAATGGAGATTATGTAAGGTTGTTCTTTGGAGAATCAGTTGGGCTTAAGGAACAAGATGTATCATGGAGGTTAATACAGTGCAAATACCTAGCCATGGATATGAACTAACTTGTGAAGGATCAAAGTGTAGTTAATGATTATAGCCAATGCACATAACTATGTGTATAGTACTAAGAGTGCAACTCTAGATATTTAGTGGAGTTATCTAAGAGTTAATGAATGAGAATTAATTGATTAAAAGGAGTTTTAATCAAAGGTAATTCTGGATCATTGGAGCTTAGTCCTATAGGTCCATTAAGTCCTCTTAGCTAACGCATGTAATTGAGAACATAAATTAATATGATTAATTTCTTTGGAAAAATAGAATTAAATAGAGGAGTCTATTTGATTAATTAAAAGAAATTAAATAGAGAAGTCTATTTAATTATTTAATTAATGGTGGAATTAAATAGAGGAATTTATTTAATTATTAAATAGAAAAGTCTATTTAATTAATTATGAGAGATTAAATAGAAGAGTCTATTTGATTAAATTAATTTTGAGCTGTCCAAAATTGATGGGGATTTAAATAGAGAAGACTATTTAAATATTTAATTTGAGATTGTCAAATTAAACAGAAAATAAATAAAATCTAATGTCCCGTTATTTTGAAGTGAATTTTTTTTTATTTAATATTGTTTATTTATTTATTTATTTCAATTCAAGTATTTAGTTTAATTATTATTTTGTAATTTCGATTTTAGTAGTTAATTTTTGCCCGAAATTCTTTTTAATCATTTTAATGTTTTATTTTCGCTTCGGTGACATTAATAATTATTAATAGGCCAATTAATAATTATTAATCACCTTTAGATTAATTTAAGAGCATCGGGTTTCGTTTTAGAAGTCAAAAGTCATAAAAGGACGCAACCGTCATTTCCGATTTCTTAAAAATATCAAAACACTATTCATTCATCTTTAAATATACCCCTTTGACCAAAATTGACCAAAAACTTGTCATTTTTCTTCTCCATGGCCTAAGCTTCAAGGGGGGGGGGAATGGGGATTTTTGGTTTTTCGTTCTTTTCTCGACGGATCGACTCAATTTCGGTTGCATCGGAAAGCCCTCGAGTCTAGGATTCTTTTTCACCCAACCATCGTGCTTGCCACTCGAGATCCATGGAGTTCTCGGTAAGTTAAACTTCAAACCCTAAGCTCCAAATAGTGTTTTAATGGAGTTTTCATTTTTAATCTTCGATTTCTTGCCATTAAACTCGATGACTTTTATTACGGGAATTGTTTTTAGTGATTTTGACAACTTTCATGCATAAGTTTTGGTGGATAATATGAGAAAAGTCCACACTATTTGCATGCATAAGTTTTGGTGGATAATATGAGAAAAGTCCACACTACTTCCATGCATAAGTTTTGGTGGATACTACGGGAAAAGTCCGCACTACTTCCATACATAAGTTTTGGTGGATACTACGGGAAAAGTCCACACTACTTCATACATAAGGATAAGGGTGGATACTATGTGAAAATCCACATTACCTTCATTTCATGCATAAATGGCGAATGCGTATCCTACGGGATGTACTCATTACTTTTATGCATATGATCGATGGAATATAAATCAAGATGTTATATTTTATGCAAAGTTATTTACTTTTCTTATTTTTCCATAACAAGTAATGGATGAGGATTGACTACGAGTGTTAGTAATATCATCATTTGGAGAATTTAGAATGAAATTATCTAAAGTTTTGGAGAACTTTATGATTGATTGTGTGAGAATAATTGGACACAAATCGGAAATGCGAGTTTGAGGTCTATCTTTACTTTTTATTCTTATTATTCTCACTGGGCTTAGTTTGTTAGCTCATGATATTACAAACATTTCAGGTAATGTTTGGGATCGTGGAAGAGGAACTAGTGCGCGCTTGATCGAGAGAATGATGATTTCGAGATGGACTAAGTAGTTGTAAAAATCCATGTACATGGTTTTGTGAATTTTATATCATTTTTTACATTTGTACAATTGTATATAGCTCTTAAGAGCTTTTGTCTTTATGTTTATGATTATAATCATTTTGAACTCCTAGATAGGAACTTAATGTTCCTTGTGTATTTTAGATTTTGAAATTAAGATGTAAACAGATTTTGGCCAGCAAATTTTCAAACATAACCACGCCAAATTTTCTTAAAATAAAATACTTCCGCTGTGTATTCTGATTTAAATTATTTAAAAATGTCGGGTCGTCACATAAAAGGAGTTTTATTTATTTATTTAACGGAATTTTTCCATTAAATAAAAAGGAAAATAAAATGCCCAATATTGTCATGTGATGAGTGACGCCCATAGCCTCTTTCAAATGTCTACAAGTATCTCGATAAGTGACGCCCATAGCGTCTTTCATCCATGGACTACACATATATCCACAAGTATCCCGATATAGTGATGCCCATAGCCTCTTTCATCCATGGACTACACATATATCCATAAATCAGTTCATTACATGAGCATCTTAACATAAACAACTAACAAACAATCTACCATACAATTCACACTCAATTACATGCTTATCTTTTGTACTCCTCAAAGTGTTGTCTCTTGCCAAATCCTAAGTATATCAATCCTTATTAGAATTCTATACTCCATGGTATTACCACAATCAACATCAATCATTTTCATTAGAACTTTCATACTCCACGTTACTACCACATCAAACCATAACCCTTATTCCTTACACAAGGTAATAAGATCGAATAAATAATAACCAAGAATCATCACTGATGCCAAGTTCCACGAAGTCTATAGTTTCCAAGGTAATCAAAATCAAGGTTAAACATCACAATGTCACTAATGACAATAAAACACCTTAAATCACAAAGTATAACTTCCAAGTCATTACCAAATTCCATGAGGACCATAATTTCTAAAGTAAAAAATTAACAAGATTAAACATATCAATGCTATTAAAGACAAAAGAACACATGTAATACAATAAACAAATTCCAAGAAAACTTCTAAGCTAGTTTGGTCCAAAACCAAACAAAGTACCTTCCACTTCCAAGATTCTCCAAAATCCAACATAACCTCGCATAACTTCCAAAAACATACTAAAACATACTCTTCAATCAAATCCAAATAATTACCACCAATTAAACTTAAAATACAAACTATCACGAACTCACTTCCAAGGTTCATAGTCACCATCCAATCATTAACTTCTCTTAACAATAAACGAATCTCTTAACCTCGATCAAATAATAACATAATGTAACTCGAAACATAAAATTACTAACCACCATTTTAAACTCACCTTAGCCAAGAAGTCGAGATTCTAAAGAGTCGAAAGAAGGTCTCACGAGCGTTTAACAAACCCTACAATTAAATTACACCTATAACCATTAATTAACTAAAAATCGAACAAACGACATCTAAACGTATAAAACGATGAAAAACCCCGAAAATGCCATAAGGGGGCCCCGGCCTCACCAAGGGGGGTGGGTTTCATGTTTGATTTTCTGGCTTTTAGACAATTTAGAGGTATTTTGGGTTGGTTTCAAGTAGTTTGGAAGCTTGAAAATTCAATAGGTAACCAAAATTTAGGGTTTTGGACAATAATTCGTTCCTGAAAATTAAGTAAAAACACAAACTATAATAATTTTAAAACACCCTAGCCTCCCACGGTTTGGGTAATTCAAACGGAACGGGTTTTTGATTCAAATTTGATTCTAGGGTTAGGGAAAGTTTGCAAAAACATTTAAAACAACTTCCTCGATTGAAATCTTCAAGTTTCATGGTGAGAATTTGAAGATTTTAACCTTGGTTTCCGTTAAAACACTACTTGAACAAAAACCCATAATATTTAGAAACTTTGTCATACCTTGAGGCCTTTTGAAAATGGAGGAAAAGCTTGATTGGTAGGTTAAAAAGGAAGCTTGGATCGAGGTCTATCCAACGCAACGAGAATCGAGACGATCCGTCGAGAATTGAAGAAAACCCAAAAAAATCTTAAGGGGAGAGGGGGGCTACGGCCCAAGGAAGAAAGGAGAGAAGAAATTTCTAATTTTTTTGGCTTTTTGAGTGTATTTAAAGAAGATAATGAATAGTGTTTTGATATTTTAAGAAATCAGAAATTACGATCTCGTCCCTTGAATGCTTTTAGCTTATAAAACGAAACCCAAAGTATTAAAACTAGCTAGAAGGTGATTCATAATTATTAATTGGCCCGTTAATAATTATTAACACGATCGAAACTAATTTAAGTTAATAAAGCAATTAAAAAGGTTTAGAACGAAATAAACTCCTAAATTCTAAATTACTAATTCTAAAACTAACTTTAAATACTTTAATTAAAATAATTAAATAAATAAATATTAAATAATATTTTAAAAAAATTACTCTAAAAGTAACGGGACATTAGAGTCAGTTACCTTGTTCTTGCCTATAAGCCCTTGTTTGTTTAATTGTAGGAGCTCCCTCTCACTAATGTGTGCCATTCTTTTATGCCATAATTCTGTTTCCTCCAAACTTTTATCATTAACTAGATTTGATTCTCTAGAAATAGCACTCCTTTGAAGAAAATACAATTCATTTCTCAAGGTTCCTTTCAATTTGAGAAGTGACCCTTTGAAAACCTTTAAGATTCCACCCTCAAATTTGAAAGTATAACCTATTGCATCAAGTGTGTTCCCAGAGAAATCAAATTTCTTGATAAGCTTGGTACATATCTAACATCAAGAAGAACCCTCTCAATTCCATCAACAAGTTTCAATTTGATAGATCCAATACCCTTTACACTGCAAGGTTTATTATTACCCATCTTCACATTACCACCCTCCAAAACCTTGAGATTTGTAAGATAATGAGGATGTGGTATCATATGATAAGAACAGTCTGAGTCTAACACCCATTCTTCATCTTGTTGTGACTCTGAGACCATCAAAACTTTAGCTTATTCATATCCCTCCAGGACATTTACTGTTTGGTCATTTTTTTTGGCTGAGTCTTTGCACCATTACCTCTTTATTTCTTTATTAGAAAATAATTTCTCCTTAGATTGCCTTCTTTCTTGCAATAATAACACTTGTATGTATTTCCCTTAGATTTGGATCTTGTCCTGTTTTACTTTTCATTCTTATTGGATCTTGATTCTTGCCTTCCTTGAACGATCAATGCTTCAGACTCCTTTCTTTCACTCTGCAATTCTAGTTCTTTTGATCTCATATTTAATGGTTGTCTTGATTTCTTTGAGGCCTTTTGGTAGTGTAACGTCCCGTTATTTTGAAGTGATTTTTTATTATTATTTTTTTATTTATTTATTTTAATTAAAGTATTTAAGGTTAATTTGAAAGTAGTAATTTCGATTTTAGTAGTTAATTTGGCCCAAAATTCTCTTTAATCGTTTTAATTAGCCTAAATTCATTTCGGTGACATTAATAATTATTAATAGGCCAATTAATAATTATTAATCACCTTTAGATTAATTTAAGAGCTTCGGGTTTCGATTTAGAAGTCAAAAGTCATAAAAGGACGCAACCGTCATTTTCGATTTCTTAAAAATATCCAAAACACTATTCCATCATCTTTAAAAACATAACAATTGATCCAAGTTGACCATTTTCTCATCCTTTCTGTGACGACCCGACACTTTTAAATAAATTTAATTTAGAAAACACAGCGGAAGTCTTTTATTTTAAGAAAATTGGCGTAGTTATGTTTGAAAGTTGGCTAGCCAAAACCTGTTTACATCCTAATTTTTCAAATCTAATAAAGTCACATGGAACATTAAGTCCAAATCAGGAGTTCAAAGATGTAATATCATAAAACAACATCTATAAGCTCTTATGAGCTAAATACAATGTACAATTCACAAAATCCTTTAAAGTTCACAAAAGTAATACATAAACTTTACAACAACTGAGTCCATCTCGAAGTCATCATCCCTCGATCACGCAGCACCACCTCCTCTCCCACGACCTCTAGCCAGGGCATTACCTGAAATTGGTTGTAATATCATGAGCTAACAACTTAAGCCCAGTGAGAATAATAAGAATAAAAAGTAAAGATAGACCTCAAACTCGCATTTCCGATTTGTGTCCAATTAACTGACACAATCTTTCCTAGAATTCTCCAAAATCTAGGTAATTCTATTCCATATTCTCCAAAGTGCAATAATACTAACTCTTAAGGTCAAAACCTCATCCATTACTTGTTACAACATATATAAGAGAAATAAATAAACTTTGCATAAACATAAAACATCTCGATTCTGTATTTCATCAATCATAAACATGAATGTATGAGGATATCCCGTAGGATTCGCAGACGCCCTTATGCATGAAGAAGGTAACGTGGTCTATCCCGTAGGATCAATCGTTCTCCCTCCTTTTCTTTCTCACTTTCTCTTCTTTTTATGAAGGTGATGCGGACACTACCCGTAGGCTCCAACATTCTTCCCCCTTCTTTTCTTTCTCACTTTCTTTTCTTTTTATGAAGGTGATGCGGACACTACCCGTAGGCTCCAACATTCTTCCCCCTTCTTTTCTTTCTCACTTTCTTTTCTTTTTATGAAGGTGATGCGGACACTACCCATAGGCTCCAACATTCTTTCCCCTTCTTTTCTTTCTCACTTTCTTTTCCATGATGCGAGATGTTATGGTGCAATATGTTATGCATATGCTTCCACAAGTAAATAAAGTAAATGTAAATGATAAAGTAGCCAAAACAAGTATAAAGTAAAGGGGCATAAAGTAAAGACATAAAGTAAATAAATAGGAAACTCCGGACGAATAATATGTCAATCGAACTCCGCTACCAATAATAAAGTAAAAAAAAACATAACTTAAACGATTAACCTAAACCTTCAAGGATTCTAAACTTCCAATATAATCCGAGGTTCTATTAACCGTTCTATCTAAAAGTTTGGATCTTCTAACCTCCAATGATCCATCCTATGCTTGGAAACGAATCTAACTTAGAATCTTCTAAGATTCAATACTTTCCTTGAGAACTCCTAAGTTCTCACTTAAAGTATTCACTTCTAATCCTAAGGGCACTAACTCACTTCCCTCTATCTTAGATTCGAATTCTAGTCTTAGTTTCCAATTCTACAAACATCACACTTATTCGTTTTCTATAATTACTTTAAATCCTAACTATTCTCACCTTAATAAAAGTTGACTTCGCTCCTAAGTCCGAAAGAGCGATCAAACGAGCGGTTCAAAAACACCTACAATTGAATTATATCACACAATCAATAAATTACCAACTATCGATCAAACAATAACTAAACGTACAAAACGACGAAAAACTCAACAAATCCCCCAAAGAGGCTCTCGGCCCTCTCAAGAAAAATGGGCCTCGGGTTTGGTTTTCCGGCTTTTAGGCAATTTAAAAGTTTTTCGAGTTGGTTTTAAGCAAATTTGATATTCCCGATTTCAACGGGTATCGATAATTAGGGTTTTTGAACATTATGCCCTTTCCCTAATTGAATTACAATTAACAATATATCATCAATACATAACCCATATTCAAACCCCAAAAGGTAAATTTCAAACGGGAAGGGTTTTGACTGAAACTCGGTTTTAGGGTTATGGGATCGTTTCCAAAAACACTTAAAACAACTCTCGTATTTCCAAACACCGAGTTTTACGACAATAAATTGAAGGAAATCAAAGAAAACTCCATTAAAATACTATTTGGAGCTTAGGGTTTGAAACTTTACTTATCGAGAACTCCGTATAACACGAGTGGCAAGTACGATGATTGGGTGGAAATGAATCGTAGGACCGATACCTTTCCAAAGGAACGAGAATCGAAGCGATCCGGCAAGAAACGAACGAAAACCCAACTTTCCCTTTCTTTCTTTGATGCTCACGGGTGGGAGAAGAGAAATGGAGAAGATTTTGGTCAAATTTTGAGTCAATGGTGATTTTAAAGAAGATGAGTGAATAGTGTTTAGATATTTAGGAATTTTGGAAATGACGGTTGCGTCCTTTTATGACTTTTGACTTATAAAACGAAACCCGATGATCTTAAACTATCCCAATGGTGATTAATAATTATTAATTGGCCCATTAAGAATTATTAATACCATTAAAACGAAATTAAACTAAAAAGGTAATTAAAAGGACTTAAACCGAAATAAACTACTAAATTCTAATTTACCGATAAATAAATAAACTTTAATTACTTAAATTAAAATAAAATAAATAAATAATTTTTTTTTATCACAAAATAACGGGACGTTACACTTTCTCTTCTCAAAACTGTGGGCAAGAATGGGGGGGAAGAAAAATTCGGGTTTTACTCGTTTCTCCGCGGATCGACTCGATTTCAATTGCATCGAAAAACCTTCGGTCCTAGGATTCTTCTCCACCTAGCAATCGTGCTTTCCATCCGTGTTCTAAAGACTTCTCGGTAAGTTAAAGTTCAAACCCTAAGCTCCAAATAGTGTTTTAATGGAGTTTTCATTTTGATTCTTCGATTTCTTGCCGAGGAACTCGATGAATTTTAATTACGGGAGTTGTTTTTAGTAATTTTGGCAACTTTCCCTAAACCCAAAAACCGAGTTTTAGTCGAAGCCCTTTCTATTTCAATTTTACATCGTGGGGGTTGTTTTGGGGTTTACTTTTATTGATATAATGTTCATTGGAATTAAATTCGGGAAATCATTTATTGTTCAAAAAACCCGAATCATCGCTACCCATTGAAATCGGGAACTTCGAAACTACTTGAAATCACCCCAAAACACCTCTAAAGTGCCTAAAAGCTAGAAAACCGAACCCGAAACCCATTTTCTATAGAGGGGCCGAGAGCACCCTTAGGGTTTTTCCGGGGTTGTTCGTCGTTTTGGGCTTTTAGATGTTAATTGATCGATGTTTGATTTATTAATGATCGTTAGATATACTTTTAATTGTAGGTGTTTCGGATCATTGATTGATCGTGCTTTCGAAGACTTGGAGCAAAACTAATTTGGCTAAGGTGAGAATAAATAGGATTTAAAGTAGATTTAGAAACCGAATAAGTTGAACGGTTTGTAAGAGCGGAAGTTTGGATTTAGATTCGAGTCTAAGATTTTGAGTCGAGACTGTTGAGTTTCGAGATGTGTGCTTTTACCCCAGTAGGGAAGCTTATTATTGTGATAGTGCGTATGACACTTATGACATGTGCAGTATGAGTAGATGTTTACATTTTACTTTGATTGTTATGCATATGTCTGATTTTGATGTGATATTGGGTATGGATTGGCTATCAGCTAATCGTACCACCATTATAGTTTGTACTGAGAAAGTTTTCATTTTATGAGTTCTTGTGGGACTAGTTTATGTTTTCATGGGTTTAGTAGCCGAGTAGTTCCCACTTTGATATCTATGATAGAAGTTAGAATGCTTCTAAGTGATATAGCTTGAGATTATATAGCTAGTGTTGTCAATACTTCTGTACCGGAGACTAGCTGAGTTAAAAGAACTTAAGAGTCAGTTATAGGAACTCTTAAACTCAGGGTTTATTCACCCTAGTGCGTCCTCGTAAGGAGCACCTTGTTGTTTGTGAAAAGAAAGACAGTTCAGTGACACTGTATATTGATTATCGAGGGTTGAATCAAATTATAGGGAAAGACAAGTATCAATTATATTTGATTGATGATCTATATGAACAGTTTGGAAGAAACCGTTATCTTTTCAAAGATAGGTTTGAGATCCGATTAAATCCATTGAAGATTCGGGATTAAGATATTCCTTAAACAGCTTTCAGGATGCGTTATGGATATTATGAGTTGTAGTCATGTCTTTTGACTTAACCAACGCGCCTACAACTTTTATGGATCTTATCCATACTGTGTTCAAGAAGTTCATCAATTATATTGATGTTGTGATTAATGATGACAGTCTGATTTATTTTAAGACTGAGGAAATGCATGATATGCATTTGAAGGAAATTTTGACATTATTAAGAAATCAGAAGTGTATGCAAAGTTCTCAAAGTGTGAGTTTTGGCTAAAAGAAATGGCATTTTTGGCCATATGGTATCAAGAAGGGGATTATATATTGATTCCTTTAAGATTGAGGCATATAGCAATCGGCCTAGACTGGCGGGTGTGCCTAAAATTCTATAGTTTATAAGGCTTACAAGCTTGTTTTCGAGAGGCAGAGTTAGACATGCCTAGTCGATCTATCTTTGTTTTACAGATAGTTCGTAATACATCGTAGGAGGCTTTAGGTGCCTTTGGGATCGACTTTTGAAAAGAACTGTTGGAGGAGGCTCACAGTCCTATCTTTTATGTTCATCTAGGCAATACAAAAAGGTATGAGAACCGAGATAATATTATTGATGACCTGGGATGAAAATGAGATTGTAAAGTATGTGAATAGGTGCTTGATTTGTTAGCAAGTCAAGGCCCTAAAGATCCACCGGGTTATCATAACCTTTGAAAGTGCCTGAATGGAAATGGGAGGAGATTTCCATGAGTTTTATCAAGGGTTTGCTGAAAGAGAGCAAAGAGTTATGATATCATTTGGGTGATTGTAGATCATTTGATCAAAAACCGCACACTTTACTCTTGAAAGGATCATCTATCCAGTTAAGACTAGGGTACAATGGTACCTAAAAAAGATTGTTAGATTGTGTGGTGTGCCGGTGAAGATTGTATCAAGTTGGAACATACGCTTTGTCTCGAAGTTTTGGCACTATTTAGGCACTTTGTGGTAGAAAGTGTCATTCTCCCGCTCATTAAGATGAGGTTGGAGAAAAGAGACTTTTGGTACTCAAGTTGTAACAAATGACTAGCGAGTCTATCATTTGTTAGAGAAAGGTTAAGGATTAACCGAAGTTGACAGCAGGAAACGGCGTAGTTCGTTCAAGTTGTAGTAGTGGATCTCGTATACTTCAAGTGACACCAATGAAGGGTGTTATGAAAGTTGGGAATAAGGGTCAGTTGAGCCCTAGATTTTTGCCTATCGAGATACTCAATCAAGTAGAAGTGGTAGCTTATTGTGACGACCCGTCACTTTTAAATAAATTAAAATCAGAGAAAACAGCGGAAGTCTTTTATTTTAGGAAAAATTGGCGTGGTTTTGTTTGAAAATTGGCATGCCGAAAACCTGTTTACATCCTAATTTTCAAATCATCTAAAATCACATGGAATTTAAGTCCAAATCAGGAGTTCAAACATATGATATCATAAAACATCATCCAGAAGCTCTTATGAGCCAAAATATGATACAAAATAATCAAAGTCCTCAAAATTCACAAAATAAAACATAGACTTTACAAATCCAATAGTCCATCTCGAGGTCGGCATCCCTCGATCACGCAAGACCACCTCCTTCTCCTCGACCTCTAGCCAAGGCATTACCTGAAATTGGTTGTAATATCATGAGCTAACAAACTAAGCCCAAGTGAGAATAATAAGCATAAAAAGTAAATATAGACCTCAAACTCGCATTCCGATTTGTGTCCAATTAAACCGACACAATCCTTCCTAGAATTCTCCAAGTCTAGGTCATTCTAAGTCATAGTTTCCAAATGATGAAACTAATTAGCACACTTAGGCTAATTGTTCATCCTTTAACTTGTTATAACATAAAGTAAGAAAAGTAAATGACTTTGCAAAAAAATATAACATCTCGACTCTCTTTCTCATCTATCATATGCATAAAAGTAATGAGTACATCCATAGGATACGCATTTGCCATTTATGCATGTAATGAAGGTAATGTGGATTTTTACAAACTATCCACCCTTATCCTTATGCATGAAGGTAATGTGGGAATCCACTCATCCACCATTCAACCTTATGCATGATGAAGGTAATGTGGGAATCCACTCATCCATCATTCACCTTATGCATGAAGGTAACGTGGGAATCCACTCATCCACCGTTCCTTTCATTCTTTTCATTCTTTTCTTTTTCTCTTTTCAATGATGCGAGATGTTGTAGTATAATAAATAATGGTGCAAAATGTTATGCATATGCTTGCATATGCTTGTACAATTAAATAAAGTAAAGTAAATGATAAAGTAATTAAGATACACATAAGGTAAATGGGCATAAGTAAAGACATAAAGTAAATGACAAAAAGTAAAATAACCGAGAAACTCGAATGAACGATATGACGATCGCACTCCGATATTAGTAATAAGATTAGAATCATAATTTAAACGATTAACCTATGTCCTCCTGGATTCTATACTTCCAAAAGACCCGAGGTTCTATTAACTGTTTTAAATTACAAGTTGGATCATTTTGACTTCAAAATAATCCAACCTTAGTTTCATAACGAAACTAAGTTAGAATCTTCTAAGATTCAAAGTCTTTCTCGAAAATTTCTAAGTTCTCACTTAAAGGATTAACTCTTAATCCTAAGGGCACTAACTCACAACCCTCTAATCTTAGGTTCGGATTCTAATCTTAGTTCAAACTCTCAAACCATCACACTAGTTTGCTTTCCATATTTAATTTAAATGCTAACTATTCTCACCTTATTAATAAGATGATTTAGCTCCTAAGTTCGAAGGAGCGATCAACCACGAAGTTCAAAAACACCTACAAACGAATTACATCGTAACAATCAATAACGAAACCAACTATCATTCAAACAATTACTAAACATACAAAGCAACGAAAACCCAATAAAACCCACAAAGAGGCCCACGGCCTTATCATCAAAAACAAGTCTTGGGTTTGGTTTTTTGGCTTTTTGGCAATTCAAATACGTTTTGAGTTGGTTTTAATCAAATTCGATAATCCCGATTTCAATGGGTATCGATGAATAGTGTTTTTTAACATTAATCCCTTTCCCGAATTGAATTTAAATAAACATTCATTCATTAATTTCTAACCCATTTTCAATCCCAAAAGGGTAAATTTCAAACGGAAAGGGTTTCACTGAAACTCCGGTTTTAGGGTTATGGAATAGTTTCCAAAAACATTTAAAACTACTCCCGAATTGACAAACACCGAGTTTCACGGCAAGAAATCGAAAGAAAACAAGCAAAACTCCATTAAAACACTATTTGGAGCTTAGGGTTTGAAGAGATTCTTACGAGAACTCGTCGGATCTCGAGAGAAACGGACGATGGCTAGGTGGGAAATGATCCTTGACCCGAGGGCTTTCCGATGGATCTAAGATTGAGCCGATCCGACAAGAAACGAACAAAATCAAAATTTTTCTTTTTGCTTCCTTGAACTCACGGCAAAGGAGGAGAGAAATGAATGAGCTTTTGGTCAAATTTTGAAGTCAAAGGTGAGTTTTAAAGACAAATGAATAGTGTTTTTTAGATATTTTGCAAATTGGGTAATTACAACTTTGCCCTTTTTCGACTTTTGACTTAAAAACGATTCCCGAACAACTCAAACCAACCCAATGGTGATTAATAATTATTAATTGGCCCGTTAATAATTATTAACACCATTAAAACGTAATTAAATAAATAAAGCCATTAAAAGGAATTAAAATGAAATAAATTGCAAATTTCTAATTTAATAATAAATAAATGAACTTAATTACTTGAATTAAAATAAAATAAAATAAATAAATAAATAAATAAAATTTTATCACAAAATAACGGGACGTTACACTTATTGTTTAGCTTTACCACTTTCGTTATCGGCCGTTTGTAATGTTTTCCATGTATTGATGCTTCGGAAATACATGGTGAATCCGTTCCACGTGATTGACTATGAACTGGTAGTTTTGAATGCTAATCTGTCTTATGAGAAGACACCAGTTAAGATAAGAGCATTCGAACAAGTTGATGAGAAATAAAATGATTCACTTGGTTAAGGTTCTTTGGAAGAACCAAGTGTCAAAGGAAGCAACGTGGGAACGTGAAGATGAGATACAGTCTAAGTACCCTCGCTTTTTCACTTAGTGAACGCACTTTTCAAGACGAAAAGTCTTTTAAGGAGGGTAGACTGTAACGTCCCGCTATTTTGAATTAATTTTTTTATTATTATTTTTTTATTTTTTTATTTTAATTAAAGTATTTAAGGTTAATTTGAAAGTAGTAATTTCGATTTTAGTAGTTAATTCTGCCCGAAATTCTTTTTAATCGTTTTAATTAGCTTAAATTCATTTCGGTGACATTAATAATTGTTAATAGACCAATTAATAATTATTAATCACCTTTAGATTAATTTAAGAGCTTCGGGTTTCGATTTAGAAGTCAAAAGTCATAAAAGGACGCAACCGTCATTTCCGATTTCTTAAAAATATCCAAAACACTATTCCATCATCTTTATAAACACAACAATTGACCAAAGTTGACCATTTGCTCATCCTTTCTCTTCTCAAAACCGTGGGCAACAATGGGGGGGGAAGAAAAATTCGGATTTTGCTCATTTCTCGACAGATCGGCTCGATTTCGGTTGCATCGGAAAGCCCTCGGTCCTAGGATTCTTCTCCACCTAGAAATCGTGCTTTCCATCCGTGTTCTAAGGACTTCTCGGTAAGTTAAAGTTCAAACCCTAAGCTCCAAATAGTGTTTTAATGGAGTTTTCATTTTGATTCTTCGATTTCTTGCCGAGGAACTCGATGAATTTTAATTACGGAAGTTGTTTTTAGTAATTTGGCAACTTTCCCTAAACCCAAAAACCGAGTTTCATTCGAAGCTCTTCTTGTTTGAATTTTACATCGTGGGGGTTGTTTTGGGGTTTACTTTTATTGATATAATGTTCATTGGAATTAAATTCGGGAAATCGTTTATTGTTCAAAAAACCCGAATCATCGATACCCATTGAAATCGGGAACTTCGAAACTACTTGAAATCACCCCAAAACACCTCTAAAGTGCCTAAAAGCCGGAAAACCGAACCCAAAACCCATTTTCTATAGAGGGGCCGAGAGCACCCTTAGGGTTTTTCCAGGGTTGTTCGTCATTCTGAGCTTTTTGATGTTAATTGATCTATGTTTGATTTATTAATGATCGTTAGATATACTTTTAATTGTAGGTGTTTCGGATCATTGATTGATCGTGCTTTCAAAGACTTGGAGTGTAACGTCCCGTTATTTTGAAGTAAAAAAATTTTTTTATTTATTTTATTCTATTATTTATTTAATGTTATTTATTTATTTATTTATTTCAATTTAAGTATTTAGTTTAATTATTATTTTTGTAATTTAGAATTTAGTAGTTAATTTCGTCCGAAATTCTTTTTAATCTTTTTAATACTTTAAATTTGCTTCGGTGACATTAATAATTATTAATAGGCCAATTAATGATTATTAATCACCTTTAGATTAATTTAAGAGCTTCGGGTTTCGATTTATAAGTCAAAGGTCATAAAAGGACGTAACCGTCATTTCTAAACTTCTTAAAATATCAAAACACTATTCTCCTTTCTTCTTTAAATCTCCATTGACCAAGATTGACTCATTTTGCTCATCCACTCTCCCCAAACCCGAGCAAATAGAGGAGGAAAAGAGAAGAGGAAGAAAGTGTCGCCCCGGCTTCGTTTCTTGGCCGTTTTACGTGATTTCGGATGCGTTGGAAAGCTCTCGCCGAGACCTTTCTACCCATTCCACTCTTGGAACGTTTCCAACTCTCTAAGGTAAGCCCTAGATTTCGAATTCTCATAGTATTTCCATAGAAATTGATTCAAGCTTTTGAGTTCTTGGCCAAAACCCTCATCCCCTTCCAATTTTGTTGTTGAATGTTGATGGAAAACTTATTGGGTAACTATTACTTGACTTTTCCTTAACCCTAAAACCGAGTTTCAGTCGAAGCCCTTCCCGTTTGAAATTTACCTTTTGGGGTTTGAATATGGGTTAATTATTATTGAAATAATGTTTATTGTAATTCAATTCGGGAAATGGCATATTGTTCAAAAACCCGAATCATCGATACCCATTGAAATTGGGAACTTCGAAATTGCTTAAAACCAACTCGAAACACCTCTAAGGTACCTAAAAGCCGGAAAACCAAACCCGAGACCCACTTTTCATGGGGGGGGGACCGAGAGCCTCATAGTGGGGTTTATGGGGTTGTTCGTTGTTTTGAGCTTTTAGATGTTAATTGATCGATGTATGTTTATTTATTAATTGTTAGATGTAATTAATTGTAGGTGTTTCGGATCGTTGTTTGATCGTGCTTCCGGAGACTTGGAGCAAAGCTAATTTGACTAAAGTGAGAATAATTAGGATTTAAAGTAAATTTAGAAAGAAAATAAGTATGATGGTTTGTAGAATTGGAAACTAAGATTAGAATTCAAATCTAAGATTAGAGGGAAGTGAGTTGGTGCCCTTAGGATTTGAAGTTAATCCTTTAAGCGAGAACTTAGGATTTCTTGAAGAAAGCTTTGAATCTTAGAAGATTTTAAGTTAGATTCGTTTCGAAGTTTAGGATGGATCATTGGAAATTAAAAGATCCAAACTTTTATATAGAACGGTTAATAGAACCTCGGATTATTTTGGAAGTTCAGAATCCTAGAAGGTATAGGTTAATCGTTTAAGTTATGATTTTACTTTTATTATTTGTAGCGGAGTTCGATTTACATATCGTTCGTCCGAGATTATTATCTATTTTACTTTATGTCTTTTATTTTATACCCCTCTACTTTATGCTTGCATCAACTACTTTAATTCCGTACTTTACTTATTTACTTTTACAAGGATATGCAGACATATGCATATCATATTGCACCATAACATTTTCGCATCATGCATTGAAAAAGAAAAGAAGGGGAGAATGTTGGAGCCTACGGGTAGTGTCCGCATCACCTTCAGAAAAAGAAAAGAAAGTAAAACAAGGAAAGAAGTTGAATGGTAAGTTACGGGACGTACACATTACTTCTCATGCATAGAAGTTGAATGGTAAGTTACGGGACGTACACATTACTTCTCATGCATAGGGAGTTGAATGGTAAGTTACGGGACGTACACATTACTTCTCATGCATAGGGAGTTGAATGGTAAGTTACAGGACGTACGCATTACTTCCTCATGCATAAGGGCAAATGCAAAATCCTACGGGATGTCCTCATGCATTCATGCTTATGATTGATGATATAGAGAATCGAGATGTTATATTTTATACAAAGTTTATTTACTTTACTTATTATATGTCATAACAAGTTAATGGATGAGGATTGACTACGAGTGTAGTATTATCATATTTTGGAGAAAAATGGAATAGAATTACCTAGATTTTGGAGAATTCTAGGAAAGATTGTGTCAGTTAATTGGACACAAATAAAAATGCGAGTTTGAGGTCTATTTTTACTTTTTATTCTTATTATTCTCACTAGGCTTAAGTTGTTAGCTCATGATATTACAAAATTTCAGGTAATGCGCTGGCTAGAGGTCGAGGAAGAGGAAATGGTGCTGCATGATCGAGGGATGAAGACTTTGAGATGGACTAGGTGGTTGTAAAAATCCATGTACATGGTTTTGTGAATTTTATATAATTTTGGAGTTGTATATTTGTAAATGGATCTTAAGAGATTTTGTCTTTACTTTTATGTTTATAAAACATTTTGAACTCCTGATAGGAACTTAATGTTCCTTGTGTTTTTAGATGTCTGAATTTAAGATGTAAACAGGTTTTGGCTAGCCTATTTTCAAACATAATCATGCCAATTTTTCTTAAAATAAAAGACTTCCGCTATGTTTTCTAATTTAAATTATTTTAAAGTGACGGGTCGTCACATGGAGCAAAACTAATTTGGCTAAGGTAAGAATAAATAGGATTTAAAGTAGATTTAGAAACCGAATAAGTTGAACGGTTTGTAAGATCGGAAGTTTGGATTTAGATTCGAATCTAAGATTAAAAGAAAGTGAGCTAGTGACCTTAGGATTAGGAACTAGTTCTTTGAGTGAAAACTTTGGAGTTTCTATAGGGAACATTGAACTTTTGAAAGTTCTAAGTTAGAATCGTTCTGGAGATTAGAATGGATCATTGGAAGTTAAAGGATCCAAACTTTTAGATAGAATGGTTAAAGGAACTTGAAATTAGAACCTTGGATTTTATTTGTAAGTCTAGAATCCTTGGAAGTGTAGATTACTTATTTAAGATAAGATCTACTTTATTTTAAAGTATCGGAAGTTCGATCTACTTATTGTTCTTCCGAAATTCCTATATATTTACTTTATGCATAAGGACATCTATGATCCTTTTACTTATGTCCTTTACTTTATACCCTTTACTTTATGCTCCATTCATATTTATGTTTATTTACTTTTACAAGCATACGCATAACATCTCGCATCATAACATCTCGCATCATTGAAATGAAAAGAAAAGAAGGGAGAATGATGAATCCTACGAGAAGTTCACATTACCTTCAGAGAAAAAGAAAAGAAAGTGAGAAAGAAAAGAAGGGAGAATGATGAATCCTACGGGAAGTTCACATTACCTTCAGAGAAAAAGAAAAGAAAGTGAAAAAGAAAATAAAGGAGAATGATGAATCCTACAGGAAGTTCACATTACCTTCAGAGAAAAAGAAAAGAAAGTGAGAAAGAAAAGAAGGGAGAATGATGGATCCTACAGGAAGTGCCCACATTACCTTCTTCATTCATAAGGGAGAATGTGGATCCTACGGGAAGTTCCACATTACCTTCATTCATGCATAAAAGGCGAATGCGAATCCTACGGGATGTCCTCATTACCTTCATGCATATTATCGATGGAAATATATATTGTGGATAAAGAATTGAGATGTTATGTTTATGCAAAGTTTATTTACTTTTCTTATATGTGTTTTAACGAGTTAATTGATGAGAATTAGACTACGTGTGCTAGTATTATCATCCTATAGAGTTTATGATTATGAAAGTTAGTTTTCTAGAGTTTAGAGAACTATAGAAAGGATTACGTAAGACGTTCATTTCTAGAGAGAAAAGAAATGAATTTGATGTATAGCCGAGTGCTATAGGAAAAAGGAATGAGATCGAATTGGATAATGAGAGAATACAAGGGTGTATTGAACCTTGTATAATTATCATGTGATAGACATGTAAGAGAACTAGTTTCTCAATAAATTTGGAAGATCTCGTAATTGGAGAATAAGATTTGATGTAAACCTTATGTATAGTATAAGGTATTAAAGATAATGAGATACAAATGTTATATATATATATATTATGAAACATATCCTCCTAATGGTTGAAAGATATTTCCTCAATTATTTGGGAGAATTGGTAAGTAAAAGTGAAACATTAATGTAAAACCATTTTGTGGTTGAAAGGTAAGAGAATGTGAGTTTACTTGGACACAAATCTGGATGCGGGTTTGGAGTCTAACTTTACTTTTTATTTTGTTTATTCTCACTAGGCTTTGTTGTTAGCTCATGATATTACAAACATTTTCAGGTGTTCGGGTCATGAAAGAGGAGCTGGTGCGGCTTGATCGAGATGATGATGACGCTGAGATGGACTAGATGTCATTTAAAAGTCCCGGGGCTTACCTTATTTTGTTTTGATTTCGGTCTTTGAGATGTAAACTTGTTTATAAGCTCTTAAGAGCTTTTCGTCTTAAGTTTTATGGTTATAATCTTCTTTTAAATTTGGAAAAGGAATTGTATTTCCTTACTTTTAATTTCTCTGATTGTGAACAATGTATACAGGTTGTGGATAGTCCAAGTTTTAAACTTATCCACGCCAAATTTTATTAAATAATAAGTCTTCCGCTGCCAATCTGATTTTAAATTATTTAAAAAGAGTCGAGTCGTCACAGGTAGAGAGTTCAAAATAATGACTACCTTGTTTTCATCATCCAATTTTTCTCCCGTGTTAGTAAAATCCTTACAAAATCCAGTTAAATTCATCTACATTCTCTTCAAGATTCTTGGATGAGTCCATTCGAAAGCCAAAGAACTGCTTCTTCAAGAAGATCTTGTTTGGTAAAGATTTGGTCAGATAAAGCTTCTCCAATTTCTCCCAAAGTTTAGACACGATATCTTCTTCATTTACTTGTCTAAGAACATTATCAGAGAGATATAGAATTATCAAACTATAGGCAATTTATGCCATTTCAGCTATTTTCAGCAGTCAATGTTGCAGGTAATGTCACTGGATCATCCAAGGCTTTGGCAACCTTTTGCTGGGCTAGAAATGCCCTCATCTTCTTGTTCCATAGACCAAAATATTGCTTGCCATTCAAACATTCAATTTCAAATTTAGCTGCCATTGGAGCACTTCTCAAGTTTCTGATGAATCTTCGTTAACACAGTAGTTGGATGATATCTCTGATCTTTCTTGACAAGAATTTAAACAAAGCTCTGATACCAATTGAAAATGAAGAAGCCTACTTGCTATAGCAGAGAAACACCCTTGCTGTAGCAACTTAAATGAAAAACAAGAATAATGAAATCTCACTCTCTCTTTTGTTCAAGAGAACTCAGAAAAAATGAAGTAAGAAAAGAAACTTTTATTAGAATGAATGATTAACCACTGCTGTTACAAGAAAGATAAAACCACTTATATATAAATGAAACACTACACGAGAGATGAAGAGAAAACAAGAAAAACAAAAAAAAAAACTTTCTAACAAACTCAATCAACTAGCTGATGATAAGATGACACTATCACTACACCTCTGTTTCAGTTCTTCGTGTGATAACATGAGTGCTTCCACCATTGCTTACAATCTTGTTGCTCATGCTTGCACAAATAGGAGTGTTCACGGGGCGGGACGGGGACAGGGAATGCATTCCCCGTCCCCGCTCAAATTCCCCATCCACATCCCCGCTAAATTCCCTGTTCAAAGAGATCGGGGACGGGGACAGGGATTCCCCGCGGGGAACAGGGAATTCAACGAGGAATTTTCCTCGTTAAAAAAATAAAAAATGAAATAAAATAGCAATATTTGAGTTTTTATTTTTTATATTTAAAGAGAGGGTTGGGCTTGATAAAACTAATAGGAGAGATGGGCTTAATAAAAGAAATAAAATAATTGGACTAATAAGAATTGGACTTAAAATATTAAGATATTTTAAAATAATCTATAAATATGTATTATTTTCAGGGATTTAATCGGGGGAACGGGGTCGGGGACGGTGACAGGGTCGGGGACGAGGATGGCATTCCCCGTCCCCATCCCTGTTGGGAACGGGGATTCCCAGCCACTTTCTGGGCAGGTCCCCGCGGGGCCCCGTTCCTGCGGGGAAAATGAACACCCCTATGCACAAAACACATCAATATAGATATCTACTTTATTTGTGGTCCAGACCGTCCGGTTCTGCGCTGTTAACTTTCTACTCGTTACATCCCTACTAGGACCAGAATGTTAATTGTCTAACCAAATCCCTATCATCTTCTTGCTTCATTTTGTTATGTAACAAACTCTGCCTAGCTAAACTCAGTTCGAGTTTGAGGTGGGATGCTATGACAATAACTATTGCTTGCGGATTTTTCCTTTGGTTTGGTTAGAGTTGTTGAGATAGTATTGTGTTTAGTCTTGTCTTAATTTATACTTACAACAAAATATAACTTACTTGACATTTGCTTTTTTGAATTCTTGACATTTTAATTGAAAAGGGTCAATATATATAAGCCATTTTTATATTAAAGTGTCAAGAAAATGGGAATAACACGGAGGGACGCGTAAAATCTTGGAATTTTTAATGAGAAATAAAAATTATATATAAAAAGAAAACATTTGGCCCTCAAAAGGGGCCGCCTCTTTATTTTTTAAGTGTTTGTGACAAGCACCCCGATTCGTTTACTTTTCCTTAGTTGAAATTCAAAACAAAATCCTTGCCATTCTCCCCTCCACTCCTTATATTCTTAAGACTTCTTTTTAATTTTAATGAGAAGGTTTCTCTAAGAAATTATACGCATCTCCAAGCAGATGGAAATTGGAAGTAATTAGGTACTATCAAGGAAGAAAAAGTTGAGCAACACAGCGACATATCGCTCGACTCGCTCAACTTGTCGCTCAAATAGACCTGCGATAATTTTTTCAAGAAAAAGAAAAATCTTTTCCCATATCGCTAAAATATCGCCGATTAATAAAATATCGGTGATATTTTAAAATTGTCGTCGATTTCAACAAAATATCGTCGATTTCAACAAAATATCGAATGATGAAAAATTATTACTTTTGGGCCTTTATCATTTCTACAGCACAACCCATTCATATACCCATGAAGAAGTTTGCTCTAAATCAATGAGGGGGAGGAGATTTATTTATACTAGGCCATGTACCCTTTCATCTCAAAAACTTTCGATGTGGGACAATTGAAAATCTGAAAATTTCAACTTCCTTCCTCCTCTCTCTCACATGTGGGGTGGTGGGTCATCAATGATTTTTTTTTCTCTCCCCTTCCACTCTCATTCACACCCACTTCTTATCTTTAACTTTTTTTTATTTATTATTATCTATTTTTAATCAAATTATAATTATAATTATAATAATTTAATTTAATTATAGTTTATAATAAGATAATTTTGTATTAAATAAAATTAATTATAAAATTATTTTAATTCTCTAATATGATTTTTTATAATTTTTACATATTTGATAGTATTTATAGGATTGCAACTTCATTTTATGATAAATTATGACTTAATTAAACTATTGTGAAAGTTTTATTCTTAAAGTCCAAAAATTCATTCAAGTTTCCATCGTTTCCGTGATTTTTATGGGAATGTCTGTCGATATCGACAACTCCGTCGACAACTCTGTATATTTGAACCTCGACATCTCGATCGACATCGACTTTTAACACCTTGGGTACTATGCCTCTCCACCTCTTACTCAAAAGATCAATTTTTGCCAAATATTTTAATAATAGCATGTCGCATGAGTTGTACATCACGAAATGCCCATGAAATTCATAACCAAGAGATAGCCTCATATATCTCGTTTATACGTTTTGTTATTTGTGAATCCATGTGTTGTATTTCAAGGATCTATACATATTTTATTTTTTATATGTGGGCTCATTGTCTTGGTAGGAAATTCAAAATTTATAATTTTGTTTGGTAATTAATTTTTTTTTAAATCTATTCAAATAAAATCTTAAGAATATGTAATTTGTTTAATATTTTATTTACCGGTGCTAAGATGTGTTGATTTTCACTAAATCTACAGACTTGACAGATTCGAACAAAACTCAAGAAGAAACAGAAAATCAAAGAATAAGAAATCAAATCTAAAAGATGAGAAACAATTTTGAACTTGTATTATTGAATTCACAATCTCTCAAAGCTCACAAAGAATCCTCTCTTTAGAATTACAGTAAACTCAATGAACATTCCAAGAACTCTCTAACTCCTCCAACTAACTCTCTACTTGCTGAAGCTTCTGCTTTTATATCAGTGACTCCCTTTTTGCTAAAATGCACCTTCCTTGCATTCTATAATAAGCCATGCTCATCATATCAGAAACTAATGATAACTGCCTCCTAACTAAAGACAATTGGTTAGTTGAAATTGAGCTTTAAAGACAATTTGCCAGCTAGGATCCTATTTGTTAATCGAAATATTATAAGATGGTTTTTTTTTTCATTCCCATTTTAAATTTTGCTTTCAATATTTCGATTATAGATATGTGAACTTAATTTATTTTTTTGGGTTTGAGCTTTCGGGAGTTTGCTTATTATTGATTTACTGCACTGATAGTTGTAGCCTACTTTAGTCAGCTTAATTCATATGAAATTTTGTGGCTATGTTTTTCTTTTCTTTTCTTTTCTAAATGATATGGGTCCGGTTTTGTTTGCTTATTTCTACCATTTGGTTGAGGAAGAGATGGAAGCCAATACTGCATGTATAACTTTAGGGTATTTAGAGATGAAAATTTAACTTGTGGTCAGCTTAGGTGTTTTGTATATATATATTTTTTTTTTCTTGTTTTCTGTCATATGGGGTATTCTCAAGTGATTATTATAAGAAGACTTGACTGTGATGTACTTTTTTCTAAGTGGTTTAGAATCTAATGTCTTTGCAGGGTGACTTGGGGCACACAACCCTTGTTACACGACAACCATCTCGTCGCAATGCTTTAAAAGGAAAATGTTCAGACTGAAGGTATTTAAGCTCACTAAATTGCGTTCGAACCTCAGATTTGTTCTCTTTGGTGAGCAAAACTGTTGTTATGTTAGTTAGCTTTAGAAACTATGTTTTTTTTTAGTTTTTTGTTGAATGAACTTTTGTTCATATATATAGTTATAATTTTTTGTATTCAATCTAATTTGTTGTTTACTACAATCATAAATGTTCAAATCTTGTTTATAGTGTCCACTTCAAGACGGAGATGTTGAGTGTGGATATTTTGTCATGAGATCCATGCGAGATATAATATCAACTCAATCTACTTTGATTACTGATGTGGTTAAGAAATTGTTATACGTACTATTTTCTTCATGTTCATTGTTAAAAATACAAAATTATATGCTAAAAGGTATTTTTTTTAAACATGTAGATCGACACAAGGGTTGCCTACTCTCAGCATGAAGAAATTGATGAGGTGCAAATCGAGTGGGACGAATTTTTGGCACAATTGATCGAAACACATGACAAATTACTCATTTTTGTTATCGGTTGGAATTATGCTTTTAGATTGTCGATTTTATAATTTATTACATTTGTTTTATTCTTTTTTGTGGACAGAACTTTTGGTACCTTTTTATATAGTTTCGGAAACTATGACATTCGGCTAATAGTTTTTTTGTTGGTTTAATTTCTCCTTATATGTTAGGATTTGTTTAAAAACTATTATACCTTAAGAATATTGTTAACTTTCTCAACATTTAGCTATTATGAGATCTCTTTTCTTATGTTTGTGTTTAGTTTGAATCTAATTTTGCTATTCATTAAATTTGTGAGCAGCTAGAAAGCTCAGAATACGAATGCTACATTTAAAAAAAATAAATCATTGATATGTAATTTATATTTTTTTTTAAAAAATATAATTTCGTTGACATTTAAAAATGGTCAAGTAAAAAAATGGTAATATTGACTCGTAAAATATGTCAACTATATTTATCACTTGACGCGAAAACAGTATCAATAGTTTTAATTTTGACGCTTCTAATGTCTCAAGTGCATTGAAATTATACTTGACACTGACATATTTGACACTAGAAAAAGTGTCAAGTTTATTGAATCTTGACACATTTTAATGGTCAAGTATCAAGTATTTTGTTGTAGTAGATTAATCATTCTTTACCTACCTCCTCTTCTATTTAAGAGGCTTTCTCATCTTGTGATATAAGTAATGCATAAGCTCTATTGGGAATTCCCCTTTCCCTTTTCTGAGAATTCCAACCGGTAATTAGTAGTAATTAACTCTAGACATATTGCTAAATTATAAATATAAAATTTAAGAATCTTTTTCTTTCATAATATTATAAACGGACTGGTCTAGCAATACTTTTATATCGAGATATTCCCATCTGAACAACTACCAATTTTAGCCACAAATTTAGGAAAACAAAACCCATTTTTCAATTCAAAGAATCCATTTCTAATCTTTTCAATCTTGTTAAATTATCACTAGACTCAAAAACTTAACCTTGTAAGTTGAAATACTTTAATTTATCTTAACCTAACAACTTAAGCTTTTTGATATGTTGATGATTTGACACATAAGTTTCAACTAATTAAATCTCATGATTTTACACTTCAATGTAAAAGAAAAAAAAAAATCAAATAATGTTTACAAAATTACAAATTTACCTCAACCCACCAACTTATTTTACAGATTATTCACTCAATCAATTAATTTCTCATCTTCTCCACCAACCCCAACTTGAATAAGAGAATAGTTCACTCAAATCCCCCAAGGAAAAAAATGAAAAATCAGGATCTGAGCAAACCCCCATAATGAACAAAAATCTACCATATTTTCTTTTTTCTATCAAATCAAGGATAGAAGAGTTTAGTAAAAAGAAGCTCATTCCAAGTATCTTGGAGGCCAGGCAAGCACCAATGAACACAATCAGCATAGCTAACAGGGTTAGCTAATTGCTCAGGCTTCAATGGCGACCATTGCTTCTTGTAGATTGAAGTGTGAGCGTCTCGGCGATAGCTCGAAAGCTGCGTTATATTAAGAAAAGTAATGGGAAATTTCGATTTGCTAAACACTTCTCCAATTACTTGCATTATACTTTTCCTTGAATCTGAACCCCAGTAGTTTTGATCTTCAATTATAGTTGTTTGGTTGTAACAGTTCCCTCCTTTTTCGCCTCCCCAATCTATGCTCCTGCATCCAAAAGAGTTGTCTTATGATTCTATACTTTGGAAATTTGTATTTGAGCCGTCTATAATGACATATTTTATCATTAAATGTCAATAAATCACATTTAATTATTATACTTTTAAAAGAGAATAAATCACTAGAAATAAAATAAAATAAAAATACTGACTTATCATGAGAAGGAGACATGCTGGTGAAGAAAACCCTAGTTTTTTTTGGGTCCATATTCTTCCTAACCCATCTCAACATACTCCTCATTGCCATTCGATATGCATCTTCCGTTGACAACTCCACTATATCTTGCACTTCCTCTTCAAATGATCCTTGTCTACAAAAAAAAACTCTGTTTTCATTTTTTGAAATTTGAAAAACGTTTTTTAAAAACTAATATAAATATTGAGAGAGAGGGAGAATAGAATTAGTACAAGATTTTCATGTTCAAGCCAGTCATCCACCATAGATAGGTATTGAAAACCATAATATCAACACCCTTCCAATGCCTTCCATGTTTATTAATAGAACCTCTTCTTACAATCCTATCTGATATTCTGTGAATCACTGCATTATCTGAATTCGATTCCAATAGAAACGGTGCCCAATAGAATTCTATCGTTGCATTGTATTCCTATAATATATATAATAATTAATTAAAAAAAAGCAGATTGATTTTTAAAAACAGTAAACAGGTGAGCTGGGAGAATTGTCGTCTAACTTACCTTGGCTGTAAAGACAGTGAGGGAATCAAAGGTTTCCATTGATTTGGATTCATCAGGAATGAGAGAATGGAGAAGACAAACCATTGAAACGAACTGACCTCTATTTAGAGAATCTCCCACAAACATCATCCTCTTCCCTCGCAATGTTTCCAACATTAGGCTCCCATTGAACCTTCATTATATTAAGGGGTTTCCATTAAAATCATATTCATATATTTTTGTATGTGTAATGTAAAAATATAGGATAAATGGTAAATATCGTCGACTCGTAAAACACATCTAGTAGAATGATAAAAAGTCCGCCTTTATTATTGAGGGTGGAGGTTCGAACTCGAACACCAAACTCTCTCTTTTTTATTGATTTATAGAAGGAAATTAACCATAAAAAATATTTATTATATAATAATTTTGGGATCAAATTGTCAAATAGATAATACTAATTAAAAGATGAGAGTATAATATAAGTTCAAATGTTAAGAGATTAAAGAGAGGATATTTCAATGTACAAATATGTACTTGTGAGATCAAATATGAATAATTGTGATTCGTTTTATTAAAATTACAAAAAGAAGGGAAAAAAAAATCTTTGACAATATTTTAAAAAGAAGATATATTGGAAAGAAAAATCAATTGTAATGTATTTAAATGATCCCAATAAAAGAAAAGATAAGGTAGGTCCCCTCCCATGCGATCATCTATATCATTGTATATATGACTTTTAATACATGAAGATACTTACTTCAGAGATATTAATTAAATATAGTTTTGTATTTTTCTTTTTTTAATTTAATTCCTAAATTTCTTTAAATATTTTTTTTATCGATTAATTATAACAATTTTAAATATAGTTTATGTTAGAATTTGATTATTATTTTTTTTAAATCACATTTACTTTTTTATCACACTACCAACAAAAATATAAAATCTATGTATAAAAAACTTTTAATCTAAACAAAGTTCAAAGACCAAAAATAGTATATTTTGATTATAAATAAATTGAACACATTAAATCATCATCATCTCTTTTAATTCAAGATTAGAAATAACTTAATATTGATTAAAAAAAAAAGAAACATCACATCACGTGGCCAATTATCAACTTGTATCGTATTTGTTTGTAGATATTCTTTCTAACTAAAGTTTTATTTGAATTTATAAATCATTTAAATCCACATATTTCGTCGGGCCGGACTTTCCAATTTCAACAATTATTCTTTGGCATTATCGCCCTACCATATATTTTATAATGATAATTAATGCATTTGTTGAATTATTATTAAAAGAAAAAAAAACAAATTATATTATTTAATTTTGTAAAAAAAGAAAAGAAAGAGAGACAGACAGACAGACCTTGGAAGATCACAAGCGTGGGGTTGCCAACGCCAGAACTGATAATCTTTCTCCGGACGACCATGTTCTTGACACGTCAGCTGTGGTTGAATGTACGGACACTCTGATTCTTCATAAAGTGGCCGACTCAACTCGTCTCTTACCCATCTCCCATTGAACACGTCACACCCCTTTACATTTTCCTCACTTTTTCCAATTGCCCATGGCAGCTTCTCCCACTTCTTCTCTAATCACAAAAACAAATCAGAATGGAAAAAAAAAAATATTTTTTTTTTAATGAGAAAATGTTAACTAACCGGTCGGGGGAGGAGGTCGATCGGAGTCGAGGTCGAGGTCGAGTTGAAATTGCTGACTGAAGATACAGACGAGGTCTTCGCCGTAAAGGATGGCGACAAAGAAGATGAAAGCTAAGAGGGTGAAGAGGTATGGAGAGAAGCGAGGAGGTTTTCTTAGAAGGGAAGAAGATGAATTGGGAGAAGGTGGCTTCATTTGAGATGATGATGAAAGCTAAGAGTGTGTGCTTTTGGAGTTGTTGATAAACTTTGATATACTAATAATATATATTATTTATATCTTTGTTGGTTAAATTTTAGAAAAGAATATTGGTTCAAGATGTCATTAAATGATAGTTTAATTATATGGCTAACACAAATAAATTGCCTTTTAAGGCACAAAATAAAAACAAACTTGTTGGTAAATAGTTGAGAAGTAAGCATCATGTGACAAAAGCATGATTTGTTTTTTTTTTTTTACTAGATAGGTAAGGAAAATAAAAGTATTTAGAATTTTTTTGATGGAAGAAAATGATTTTGATTCGTATGTTTCTTGAGATTTTCGAGTCGAGAAATCAATGGAAAAGAGTCTTGATCGAAAATATGATTAGATAAAAAAAATGCTTTTGAGAGCAATTAGAACAGCGATCACTCTAATTACGTATGTAATAAAGGAAAATAATTATGTGCAATATACAAGTCTCCATGTATGGATATAGTAGAATCATGGTGAAATTCTAAAAAAAAATATGTAAGATAATTGTATATAAAAGAAAAAAAAATGGTCGTCAAAATAGAATATAAAATATGATGGAAAGGAAAAGGGGAAATTTTTAGTGAAGATAGTGGAAAAGAAGTGATGAAGAAGGATAGTGGGTGATAGATGGCGTAGGAAGAAATTATAGTCCCTTCCCTTGGCTTCTAAGGTAAGACTGAGATTAATTGAGTAATCAAATTATTGATGGAATTGATTATGAAATCTCTCTCTTTCTCTTATAATATAATGAAAAATAATTTTAGGTACAACACTCTCTCATTGAGGATTTGGTAAAGTTTCTAATTCAATAGGGGTGGTTGGGTACACTTTAATACCCCATCAGAGCAATGGAATTTTGAGAAAAAAAAAAAAAAAAACTTGATCATGCCATTCCTTGTTAGGTTTAAATCTAATTTATATTTATTTTGATTTAATCACTAAATTTTGAAACGTTTGGCTTTAGTTTTTAAAGTGTGTAAAAAAATTATTTTTGTCTTAATTTTAATTTTTCATTAATTTCTTTCATAAATTTGGTAGTAAAATTAGATGTTTGAACTGCTACACATGAATTAAACATTTATTCACTTAAATATGTATTATACGCTAGATTTCTATTATGATACTTAAATAAGTTAATAGAAACTTTAATGGCTTTTAAAAAAAAATAGAATATTTAAAATTTTAATTAAAATTAGACTTTGAAATTTTAGGTACCAAATCAAAATAATCATCAACTAACAAACATACACTACTTTTTCAACTATTTCTCTTGGAAGAAAGAAACCCAACCTTTCAAATCGTGAATGACATTGTGATTACGTACGTTTTAAATGTAACTAATCGAGTAAGTAATTTTGAGCCTAAAGTTCTAATTTCATTTAATCAAACCCATGAAATTAAACATGTTATTAACTAATCGAGTAAGTAATTTTGAACCTAAAGTTCTAATTTCATTTAATCAAACCCATTAAAATAAACATGTGATAACAATCCTTCTTTACGTTTGTTGCTGACTGTACACATTCTTGTATCTGGACACACATATTTTCATCAGAGTTGGTTTTTGCAGCTGTATTATTCTCTCTCTCTCTCTCTTTTTTCTTTTTTAATTGGGTTTGGTTGGGCATTCAATTTTGGATTTTAAACATTTTTTATTATTTTGTTATTAGATGTTTTGGTATTTAGGGAGGCCGGATTAAGAAATTTCATTAGATGATATTTTATGAATTAATATATTTAAAAATAATATTGTTTTAAAGGTATGTGGGTTGAATTTTATGTTTTGTTTTGAACTTACAAACTTTTAAAAACTTTACTATTTTTGAAAATAATCACTCTTCAAATGCTATTTAAAAAAAAAAAAAAAAAAAAAAAAGCTTTGTCATGGGATTTTTGGTGTTTTGTTTTTTAATCGGTAGTCTTAAAAATTATCGAACAAGAATTTGAAGGGAAAAAAAGTATTAATTTCATCAACTCAAGTTTAAAGTTGACATTAACCCATTCAATCACGTACAAGGTAGAAAATGGATTTTCTTAAATATACATATATCCTGCCATCTCCTAAAAAATTATTTTGATTTGATTTGAAAACGAAGAGGAAAACTTCAGCTATAACTCAATTTAAACTATGAACTTTCATAAATAATGTAATTTGTATTAGTTAAATTACTATTATTTTTGGAAATATATAATTAGTGAAGACATTTATGTAGCTCAAAAGTCTTTTTTTAATATTGTTTTAATACTTGTGCTAGACATTTTTATGATTAGATGAGGGTTTTTTTTTTTTTTTTTTTTTTTTTTTAAGATCAGGTTATTTAAGTACAAGGTTGAATGCTTTTTTTACTATTTGATTTTTAAGATCAGGTTATCTTGATTTATAATGAGGATAATTGACGATCACATTCTTGTGGTGTACCTCATTTGTAAATTTACGCAGTTAAATAATAGTTTTAAACACAAAGTAGTTTATAAAATAAAAAATGACACCCCTCTACCTGTTGATCTTAAGGGGAATCACTCATATAAAACAATGTATGAAAATTTACCAAAATAGCTTATTGTTTCTATTTAGTTCACTAAATTACTAGATTAGTTTACTAAATAGTGAACTATTTACTTTTAATATTTAATATTTTTATTTTAGGTTGAATAATTGTAATCAAAATGACTTTTAGAATGTAACGACCCGGACTTTCCAGGTATTTTGGGAATTAAAGCTTATAAAATTCTCCATCTAAAATCCTCCATGTGGCCGTAGACCCCACACCATGTCTCCACTTTGTCCAATTTGGGTTGGTTTGTCTTTGATTTGTTATATATATATAAAAATACATAAACCCGTTAGTGGGATTTTGTTTTAATAAATACATGTGTATATATTAAATTTTACTTTGAACTTTATTCTAAAATATAAATGTATATAAGCTGTTAGATGGATTTGATTTAATTATGCACGTGTGTACATAAATATATATATATATATATATAAAGGTAAGCTTTTACTTGATTTATGTATTTGCATATATACAAACTTTGGCTTAAATTTGGTTTTGATATTATACATAATAACCGCTTTTGACTCGAATTTTTCATTAAACCCCTCTTGCTTATTTTACCCCGGGACGCCGTTAGTTGTGTCTTTTATTTTTGTCAAGTGAATAGTTTAAACGGTGTTTGATTGTGATTTTAAAATGATCTTGTGTAGGTGGTGTTTGTTTCGGTAATCCGGAATTTTCACAAAATTGATAATTGGTAACATGAGATGGAATTGAAGAGGTGAGTAAAGAGTGGTAAATGAAGGGAAAGTTGGAAATGACCCCAACTCTTTAATTGGTTCATTTGATTGATTTCATGTTTGATATTGTGTTGATGTTTGATGTTTATTGTGTGCATATTTTAAAGCTCCATGAAACTTCACTCTAGATAGTTTGTACTTCCATTCTGCTGGGAAGAGCATCTCATCGTTTTTGCTTGCATTTACTTTTCGAAAATAAAGGGTTGTTGTGCCCCATATGATTACGATTACTTTCTCTTCACCGCTATTAATTATATTAGTGTGTTTGATTGAATTGTATGCTCTTGTTTGTTTATTGTTGTTATGAACTTGAGATGTGAATGGTTAAAGTAATGGTAAATTGAAAGAGGAAATAGGCATGTGTTGCCAAGAATAAATTGAGATATGCATGTGATTGGAAATGTAGGGTTTGTACATCTTTCTTGTCGCTACGATTACAGGGCGTAGTTATGGTCCCTGATATAAGTGAGGCGGCGATTGTGTATCAAAGCTAGCGGCGATTGTGTATCAAAGCGAAGTTCACTTGTAAGATCTAAGACTATCTCAGTCAAGGACTTGCTCTATTATTATTGGACCACGTCATCACTTGTGTAGTTTTGATTGATGGATCCAAGCAAGAAAGGTTACAAATACCGCATTTCATTTGTTTTGATTGTTTGAAGTTGCTTCAACGGTGAGGTGACATGTTTGTTTAAAGACCTAAAGAAAAGATAATTAAAAGAAGAAAAGATAATATAAGTTTTACTCTTCCCAAGTAAAGATTGTTGTTATTTACAAGTTTTCTTTCATTTAACATTCTTTCTCACTAGCCAAGGGTTGCTAATGGTGCTACACCAAAAACATTTCAGGTGATGAAAGGGGAACCGGGTATTGATGATTGATGGCGAGGCGGATGGATGGACTATTACGCTCTTTGGCTTTAGGATTGTCTAGTTGATATTTAGACTTTTTGTTTCATTAATTTTCATGGGTATTTGTAAAACTTTATGAGATACATTTGTTAATGGATTTGATTAATGTTTTTATTAAAACTCTATGAATCCCGGGATTCTTTTAAATGAATTTTAATGATGAACTATTTGAAATCAAGTCTTCCGCTGCTTTATTTATGCTTTAGCATATTTAATTTTGTTTTAGGGTCGGGTTGTCACATAGAATCTAAAACTCTCTTCTACTAAATTGATTATACACCAGGTCAATAAAAGAGCATTCCCAAAATTAGTGAACTAGTTCAATAAATCAGTGAAGTTCAATTTAATTAAAAATTTAAAAGTAGTGACAAATGATGATACACATTTAAAATCTACTATTTTAGATCATTTTTGTAAACATAATTTTTTTTCTTTAACAAAATTTGAACACGTGTCAGATATCGAATAAGCATGTGTCCAAAACTCGTTGAAACTAATCAATAGAAAGATGTAATTTACAAATCTACAAACCATAGAGGTGGTTAAAACCATTTTTAAACCAGATAAGTGTGATATACTCTTTAAATTAAGAGGTATTCTGAAAGAAAGAAAGAAAAAAAAAAGCACCCTTTTATTGCAAATTTATAAGTAGAAAATGTTTTCAGAATCTTTAAAAATCGCACTTTTTTTTAAAATATTAATTAAGCCACATAAATAAAAACTAATCAAACATTAAAAAAAAATTAAATAACTTTAATTTAAAACATTCAAGCCACAAATAAGAACGGGATTTGTCATTGTACAATATAGAAAAGAAAGAAAATGAATTCATAAATTTAATGAAAGTAAAAATAGTTATTTTTTTAATAAATCAAACTTTTAATTTTTATTAAATTAAAATGGAAAAAAGTGTTACCGTAATTTTTCTTAAAATAATAATAATAATCGGTAATTACTGAAATAGTATATTTTAACCTAAAAATAGCATAATTATAGTTTAATAATTTAATGAATTATAATTCAATAATTTATTGAACTAAAAAAAAAAACTAACAAATTCATTACAAATAATAATGAAAGATAATCAAATAGCTCGATAAATTATTGAACTTGCACTTAAAAAAGTAAAAAAAAAAAAATACAAATTCATTAAATACCCATGAAAAATAGTTCAATAATTTAATGAATTATAATTATGCTATTTGAGTAATTTTTAAAAAGTTATGACATTTTAATAATTAGTTTCTAGAATTATGCTATTTGAGACAAATTCTATAATAATAAAATGCAGGTTGGTTTCACTCTTTGAAGCTATTGAAATCATTTTTCAAAATGATTCCCTTAATAAGAATCCACTACTTTCAGTTCTGACTTAAAAGAAATATAAAGACGATCAAACTTCATTGCTATTCTCAGCACTATCAAAGCTTTATTCCTGTTAGTTCAAAAAAAAACACCAAACGAAATAAAAAGCGTCACCAAGATCATAGCACTATAAGAACTCCTACTGCTAAACCCCATTTTCCAAAAAGCAGACCTCAAAAAAAGGGAGAAAAAAAACCTTCTTCCACCCATCTCTTTTTCGTGACTATGCCCTTCAAATCCTCCATAATAGAACCATATGTGTCTATATTTCTAGAGATTATGGCCAAAAGAAAATTAAACAATGAAATCTACTTCTCTTGGCAGAGGACAGGCTATGGAGCAAATTCCGGGTTACAAGGGCTTCTTCTTCTATCTTTCTTATACATCAAGTGGAAAAAGCAGCTCTATAGCAGTCTGGGGATAGCTGACGCAACTCCAGCTGCTTTTTTGTGGTTCCGCTGCCTATCCAAAAAGAACAACTAGTACTTTATTTGCAGAAAGTGTATACGCTAAGAGCGTAACTTGAATAGTGAATCTCACCAGCAACCGAAAAAAAAAATGCAATCAGAAGTTGACAGGAGAATAGGTATCTCGATGGCCGTGAGAAGGTCCCCTAAATTTCCGCACCAAAGATGCAAACAAACTCTGCAATGTGATATCCAGTTACAAGCATATACGAGTGAGTGATCAAGAGCTGAACCTAAGGCAGAGAGGTACAGAGAATAATAATAATAATGATAACAATAAACAATACCTGCGTTCTATGAGGTAAGCTAATCCAGAATTCCAGGTTGGGAATAACCTACAAAAAAAAAAAAGGCGGCGGGGAAGGATACAAAACTACCTTAATATACCAAGAATGAAATCTCAGGTAATTGAAGAGAGAATAAACCCAATTAATTATCCCAGGTTATCATGGAGAGATAAAGAAGTTAAAAAACGGAAATCATATACGTTTCATGAATGATACAATTACAACAAGGTAAATATCAAATCAAGCCCATACAAAATGGCTTTAGGCTTCACACTCATGAAATACGTTTTTGTGGCTGGTCCCGTCACCTCTCATAATTCAAAAATACCAATAAGGGCATATATTATTAGATTATCAAATAGGAAAACTAGAAAGTCATATGTTACGTGGGATGAAGTAATCCTATTTGCCTAAGCTAAAATGCCAATAGCAAAAGCAGGATTGTACATTTGATGTTTGAAGGTGGTCAACAATGTGGCCACTGCACGAATCTTTAATAATAGCCAGATAAATTCCCATGTTAATATAACCCATGAAAAAGGAAATCTCGAGGCCAATTATTTGCCCGTGTCTTAGAATATTCGTCTTAATTGCCTGTTTCCCAAACCTTTTTGGTGGTTTTTGCTCCAAAACTTCAAAATATCTCTATGTAATGGTAATAATCACTGTTGAACGGCAGACTTTATCAATGAACTTCTCTAGTCTTCATTTGGATGAAAAGCTAGAATAATTCGGATTAGCTCTGTTTAAAGTGTTTTCTTGGAAACTACATATGGAAATGAATTGTAGAGTTTTGAACGAATGAGTAGATAAGTGAAAATAGCTTTGGACTTGGCTTGTTATTCTTCATGAAGCTCCATGTTCAATCACTTTTGTAACTATTCTCCTTTATTTATTGCTTCCAAGTTCCAATTGGGGAGCCTCAATGTAATCTCCTTTAGTTTCAGGTTCTCAAGGATTTCTCATCTTTCTTCTCTTCCCTTTGCTTTCTTTCTGATAAATGGAATTATTTCTTGTGAAAAAAAATATACTCATTAGGACAATATTTAATCGGAGAAAGCACGAATTAAGAAATTGTTAGACCCTCGGCCTCTCACATGATGAATTGTATTTAAAAAGTAAACGGGGACATAACGCCTGCACAGGGTGATCAAGTGCATAAAATATCTGTATCTTGGATATGTACAGTCTAATCCAAACTTCTCTTCCTCTACAATGTTTCTTTTTACAAACTACCAGTTGTACTTGTAGACACATCATACGCTCATCAACCTCAAGTGATATTGTGTAATATCGCATCAACCTTTTCAACTATATTGGGTACTTAAATGTATATATCTTCATGGAACTCAATTTCACTTCATAAAGTCCATGACTTTAGTATGGCGACCAAATAATTTTTTTGGGCAAATGGGATACAGTATGCTTTCATTCTGAACCAGATGGTCTTGAGATGGGTGATTTAGAAAAGTAAAATATTGCTCTTATTTCCAAAAGGGTTTGGATGTTTTCTAAAGAAGCAAGTACTCTGTCATTCTATTGGGTTAGATTAGAGCTTAGAGGTTGGTTCACTTCTAGAGGCAGTCAAGTGAGGAACAAAAGTCCCAGCTCCAAGGAAATCCATTTCTAGTTGCGAGAACTAAGTAGATATCTCCTCACGTTTAAAATGGAAAATGGCCAATGTACTGAAGTTTAGGATAATCCTGATGTATCTTATCTACAAACATAGAAAAAGGACTTGCAAGCCAAGTCTCGAATTCGTGCACCGGGGATAAGGAGTATCATAAACTGGAGATCAATACTATAATTCTGTTGGCTGGGGGAGTGCATGCAGCGGGAATGTTTGTGAATAGGAGAAAAGTATACTTCACCTAAGCGAGAGAAAAGGTAGAGAAAATACTGGAAATAACTAACTCACTCACACAAATAAATACCAATAACTAACTCATACAAACAAACTCACACAAATAACTAACTCATTAAGCCTCCACAATCAACTCATTAACTAATTACTATTTTACCCCTAATAGCATACCTATCACCCTACAGACATCAGTGCCCAACAAACGTTACGATGAAATCAGACAGAACATTGAAGTTCAGGGGTTTATAAAAATAGAGTGATGGTTAGCAATACGTAAGGTCATCTGGAAGTAACCAGAAGATAATTAACTTCTTATGGGACACTGGTGTTGGGAGGTGTTAACAAAAAAGACATTGTTCAAATAAAAACCTTGGTCTTCCTTTAGGAGGTAATCCGACTTCGGTTTCTTTCTGGCAGCCTGTTATTGACAAGATTACTTCTAGATTGGATGGTTGGAAGAAAGGTTCTTTTCAAAAGGGGTCTTACTCTTATTGCTTCTGTAAAACAGAGTTTTCCTTTCTATTTTTTTATCTATTTTCAAACTTCCTTGTGAAAGTTGCATGCATTATGGAAAAGCTTTTTCGAAATTTTCTTTAGAATGGTAGTGATGAAGGAGTACATTCTCATCTTGTTAATTGGAAGGTCGTTTCAAAACATAAAACTTGTGGAGGATTGGGCATTGGCAATTTGATTTTTCGAAATAGAGCATTTTTTGGTAAATGATTATGGCGTTTTTCAAACAATTCAACAGCTTTTTGGACATCGATTGTGAAGAGTAAATATGGTTTTTCTACTTTTGGTTGGGAAACTAATGTGGTTAAAAATGTGTCTTTTAGGTCCCCTTGGAAACTCATCTCTCAAGGTCTTCAATTTTTTAACTCTTTCACCAAATTCATCTTAGGCCATGTCACACGTATTCACTTTTGGGAGGATATTTGGTTTGGAGAAGTTTCTTTCCAAACCCTTTATCCTCAACTTTACCTCGTGTCCTCTAACGTTGGTTGCTCTTTTGCATCTTTGTTTGATACCTCTTTCTCTTCTTGGAATCTTTCTTTTAGAAGAAACTTTAATGAGATTGAGTTTACTCAATTTCAAGCTTTACTTTCTTCATTCATTTTGTTAGGCCTACTACTTTGGAGGATCGTAAGATCTAGACTATTCATCCTTCGGGCTCTTTCACTACTAATTCATTCTATTCAAAATTGATTCATGTTCCCTCTCATCCTCATTTACCTTATAATTTTATTTGGCATAAAAGCATTCCTATTAAGGTTCAATTTTTTCTTTGGTCTGCCGCTTTAGAGAAGATTAACACTTGTGATGTTTTGTAGAGAAAGAATCCGTTTTGGTGTTTGTCTTCTTATTGGTGTTGTCTTTGTGGAAAGGATCATGAGTCTTCTAATTTTACTAGATTCTTTTCTTTTTTTTTTTTATAAGAAACATCACGTGGCCTGATATTTGGTAGCAATAATAGAAGAGGAATAATTACTAAAGCAATTACAAATTGCACTCCAAGTGGAGGCATTAAGAACACAAAGCTCCCAAATATCAGACCACGGGATACTTTTTCTTTCAAAAATACGCCTATTTCGTTCCAACCATACATTCCAGCAAATAGCTTTAACCGCATTTTCCCAAAGAACTTTTTGCTTCTTTTTAAAGTAGCCACCATTCAAGAGACTATCAATGTTTCCCTCAATATCATTGGAGAACACCTAGGTCATAGAAAAGATGGAAAATAGTTTGGACCAAATCATTTGGGAAAAACGACAATGGAAAAGCAGATGGCATGAATCCTCCGAACTCTCGCAGCAAAGAGCGCACCAATTCGGCTGGAGATAGCACAAGGGCCTTCTAACTTGAATTTTAGCGTTGGAATTAAGACCATCCTTACTCTCAATCCAAAGAAAGACTTTAATTTTCTTCGAAGTCTTGCCCCTCCAAATAGCATTATACAAAGTGCTATGCACAGACGCTTGGCTCTCCCATAGGACTTTGAAAGCAGAATTAACCGAAAAACCTTTAAGGGGATCCGGCTTCCAAAGTCCAGTATCATGAGTATCAGAAAAATGAAAGCTTTCAAGCATGTTCGTAAGGGTGATCCACTTGTCTCAGTATCATTAAGGTTTCTACGAAAGTCAAGAACCCAATAATTATTTACAGTATCCCAGAGATTACGCACCATCATATCTTTAGACTTAGCCACCTGGAAAAGGTTCGGAAAATGAACAGCAAGAGGAGCTTCCATCAGCCAAGTATTCTTCCAAAACAGAACTCTATCTCCTCTACCCACTTTGAAAATAGTATTATCATCTACCAGATACCAATGCTAGCAATAGACTTCCAAGGACTCTTTTTAATGCTTCTTTGATTGCAGTGAGCATTCCACCCAAAATTCTTAGTCCCATGAATACCGGCAATCACCTTATGCCAAATAGACTGGTTCTCATTAGGAAATCTCCAGTGCTATTTAAGGAGCAAGGCAACATTCCTCTTACTAATATGACCAAAGGCCAGACCACCCAAAGCAATAGGGGGGGTAACTGAGGCCCAATTGATCCGATGAGAAGCACCCTCTTTATCAGCTCCCTCCCAAAAAAAATCTCTCAAGATTCTGTCAATGTCTTTTGCCACCATGAGAGGGATTTTAAAGACAGATAAATAGTAAGTAGGAAGATTATTTAAGGCAGCCTGGGCCAAAGTTAGTCTCCCACCACCAGAACCTTTTTCCATGTATGAATCCTCTTTTGAATTTTTTCAATCACCGGAGCCCAGAAAACCTTGCTAGCAGGATTCCCTCCAAGAGGAAGACCGAGATAAGAAATAGGAAAGGTAGCACTGTTATAAGAAAACAGCCCAGCCACTAACTCTGCTTCAGCCTCCAACAAGTTAATGCCCACCACAGAAGACTTGCATCTATTAATCTTGAGACCCGAGACCATTTCAAAGCTTTTCACAGCCACGATCAGATTTTCAATCTTACTAATATCAAAAATAGACAACAGAAGGGTATCATCTGCAAACTGTAAATGAGAGATATTTAAAGTATCTGCTGGAAGACCTTGAATTAAATTAAAATCTTGAGCTTTCATAAGAATCCTGCTTAAACAATCAGCTACTATAAGGAAGAGAAAAGGGGAAAGAGGGTCCCCTTGTCTAAGGCCTCGGGAAGCCTTGATCTTTCCTCTCGGACGACCATTGATAATAATAGAAAAATTAGTAGAATTGAGACACCCCTCCATCCAGGTACACCATTTGGAGTTGAACCCTTTCTTGATGAGAATTTGAATTAGAAACTCCCAATCCACACAATCGTAGGCCTTTTCAAGATCAAGCTTCACAACCACACCTTTCATATTACTCCTGCAACTCTCCACCACCTCATTAGCAACGAGAATAGAGTCCACGATCTGTCTTCCACCAACAAACGCATTTTGAAAGCTCGAAATAGTAGCAGGTAGCACCTTTTTTAATCTATCAGCTAGAACTTTGGTCAGAATTTTATAAACACTAGTCGTCAGACTAATAGGACGGAAATCACCCACTTCTTTAGCATCATTTTGATTCATTTTGATTTTTATTGGGTTATGCCTTTGGATTTTCGCACTCTCTTTTCCACCATCCTTTTTGGTACAAGAAGAAATCGGAAGGGTATTTTTTGGGATTGTGTTGTGGCAGCTCTGTTTTGAGTAATTTGGATTGAGAGGAACAACCGCATTTTCAACAATATAGATTGTGAACATCATCATATTTGGAATCGCCTTTTGTATTTCATTTACTTATGTTCTAAAAATAATGCTCTTTTAGATTTTGGTTTAACTTTTTCTTCTTTGTATTTACCTGGGAACTCTTTTTTATTCGTGTAATTTCTTTTAGAGGTCCTCTCAACCTCTTGTACATTTTTTTTATTTTAGTATTGTGAATTCTTCTAAAAAAAAGGAAAAATAAAATATTGCGATATCTCCTAGTTGGTGCGTGTAATGCAAACAAGATCAGGAGAGTTAGTGTTCCTTCACTACCCCTTTACCAGTAAATGCTGGGGGTTGTTACTTCATGAATTGTGCATCATGTGGCGCCTGGCCTTCTTGGAATTGTGTTGTTAAAGTGATATTTTTTTAAAGATTTGGATGGAGAGGAATCAAGAAATCTTTGAACATAAAGCTACAGATTCAGGAGATTATACATTTTGGGGTCTTGACATATACACAAATAGATTTTTCTATTCGAGCCAATTGGAGGAACTTCTTGAAATTCTGCCTTGGCCTTGCATGGATTGATATATCATGTTCCCTTGCCCTACCCCCTTCCCGCTTTCTACAAGTAAACAAATCTATTTTTTTCTTGGTACTAATTATTTGGGAAAAATCATTGTAGAAATATTTAACAAGTGGAGTGAGAAAGCATACATCAAAGCCACGAACTTTGAGGACAAAATATCGATAGACTATCCCTGTCAACAGATATCCTCCAAAAAGGCATAAAATGCTGCAAATTAGAGCAATTAGTAATTGCAACGATACGATACGTGTAAGGTAAATTTTCAACAATCCAATTTAAAGGGTAAAAGACATACATGGTTATGAAGGTCCCAAACCAACCCCAGCCTCTTTCATCAACATGTACAATCTTGGCACAACCAGAAGGATGCCTCAACGTTGTAGCCTGTAGGTATTACCAAAGTTTTAAACAAGCATCAAGAAGTCATGCTAGAATCGAAATTGTATGATATCTAAATGTTACAATAATATTGATGCTCACATGATATATACTACCATTTTTTAATTACCCAAAACTGCATGTATGTGGCACAATTTACATAAAATGAGTGCCCTCCTACATTATTTTACTTTTCTACCCTTTTATATACTTGTATTTTTATAAATTCAATAAATAATGTTTTAAATACTTGGAGGTTCCCAATGCCATTTTATTTTTTTAAATTTGATTTTTTTTTTCAATGAACTTTTTCCTGTCAAATTTAAAAATGTATATCAATTACATACTTCCTATGTGTATCAATTAAAAACATTAATAATCTTTTGTTTGTAATTTTATTGGTGGAAATCTTGATCATTGATCAATAGTCAATAGTACCAGTATATTGATATGAATAACCGCAAATATTTATCTATTGCATACATAATATCAAATAATTTATTAAATTAATAATAATAAATCAAAAGAAAAATATCAGCGATAAACTTAAATGATAAATATATTTAATCTATAAACTTTTTAATCCCTAGTTCGAAAAAAACCCAAAATTGAAGAATGTAGACGAATAACATTAAAAAGTTTGGAAAAGATCTTCACATCATGGCCCTTGCCCTCTGAATAGGATTTAGTAAGATAATACAAAATTTGTAATTTTTTTTTTTTTTTAAATAAAAGAAGTAAAGACAGGTACAAACACGAAACACTAAGCCAAAGCATTAGGAACAAGCTTCTCAACAATCACCTCATCAATTCCTCTCCGTTCAATCTTCGATCAATGCCCCTCTTTCCCTTTTTTCAACAGCCATCTTAGCCAACAAATGAGAAATCTTATTTTCATCTCTTCTAATAAAAGGAAACATTCTACTTTGGTTTTTGTTTAGGAATTTAATTTGATTACGTTGAAAGATCTTTCTTCACTCATGAGTAGCTTGTAAACCGTTGAGAATCGAGCTCTCGAGAACGGAACAATGCCCAAATCCAATGCCCTGAAGAAAGCTTCTCCTACCGCCCAAGCTTTAGCAACATCAAACAGCTTAAGGTTAAGAAAGGAGAGAGGGAGAGAACGTGAAAGGTTTAAGGGGAAGAGAAAGCGTTTTGAAAAGAGGAGAGAGAGGGGGTTGTTGTGATATGATATCTTGATATCTAGGATTTAGTTAAGTGGTGTTGGGAGTAGATATGTTTCTAATTAATGAGTACTGGAGGGTAGTTTTAAATATACAAAAATAGGAGAGATTCATGTGACATCAAATAAGGTATTTTTGATATACTCAAACGTATTTTTTGAAAAGAAGAGATAGAAAGTGGGTACCAATGACATTTACTCTTTGTAATTATCCACTAGGCTTCATTATAAATAGTTGGCCTCCATACTTGAGATTAGGCGGCGGTCCGATCTCTTTCTTTTGGTTATACGGGGCATACAATTTGTTTTTGTGTTTCACGGGGCTTTTGGTTTTTTTATTTCTCTTTTACTTTATTGTCTTTGTATCTTGTTTCATTAAATCAATAAAATGGGCTTGTGAGCCGTCTTTTTCCCAAAAAAATAAAAAAATAAATAAGCATTAGTAGTATGTGATAAGAATAAATGGTTATGTAGGTGGTTAGTAGTAACTAGTATGTGATAAGAGCAAATGGTAATGTAAGTGGTTAAGGTTAGTATAAATGGTGGCATGGGGTAGTGAGAATGGACATTGAAGAATTGTTGGGTATTTTGGGAGAGTATCGAGACCTCTTAAAAGGAATTGGGAAGTATCAACTTTTATATGTAAATGTTCTAAGACTACCATTATTCTTAATTCTTGTTTCAATTTAGCGATGAATCTTATCAAGAATATCTCATTATCTTTTCCAACTTGTCTCTAAAGTTGGTCGGTAGTTTAAAGACTACGAGGAAGTACAATGGGATGCCACTTAACACCATTAGATTAGGGTTAGTCTTCCCCCCCTTCAAAAAGTATCTTTTTCTAAGCCACAAGATTCTTTTGAATCTCTTACATCACTAGGTCCCAAAACGCTGCCTTCTTTGGTTTATTTCCTAAAGGTATACCAAGGTATGTGAATGGAAAGGGAGTAGTCACATAACTCCCTCTCTACCTAACTTTGTTCCTATCACAGTTTAATCCTATCAAAGAACTTTTTCCCCTATTAATTTCCAAACTTGAACTCCATTCAAACAATTGGATAGTTCCATTTATATTTTGATTCCATAACAAAAGATTATAGTGTCATCAGTGAACCATAAGAGGGAACTTGACTTTGTCTCTTCCAACCTCAAATCCTTCGACGAATGAAACAGCATTTTTTATATAGCTCCTATGTTCTTGGACGGATTTTTCTCGTCTATGTATATCTTATGAATTTCTTTCAATACAAGTTTGAGTCTTTTTTATCATAGAGTAAAATCATATTACACACAAATCAAAGAAAAAAAAATAGGTAAATAGAAGATTCAAGAAGCTTTTAAAGTTCATAATTGTAAATAATTTTAGAATTGCAAATACAATTGCAGTACTTTAAATTTTTATAAAAAATGGCTCGGTAATTAATTAGAAATTGGAGTTGGATAGACTAAGATATTGCAAGTTCGTATATCAAGATTCAAGATTGTTATTTTGTTTTTAAGCAAAGAAGAGGATGACTTTCCACAAATTCAAGGAACTCACATAATTGCAAGGCCCTGTCTTTTCCAACATTTGTGGCCCCTGGAAAACAAAAACAAAAAAGGATAAAACCAACTATGTATTATTTAATTAACCTGTTTATACTTAATTCACAAAAATTACAAGACAAAGCACACCTCAGTACCATCGGTCTTACAAATTACAGACACAGAAAGCGAGCAGCCAACCTTAGTGCCAATACTAGACATCTTAACAATGACACCAGTGTGTGGATTTTTAACATCTGCCATGTAAGACAAACCATTAATTCATACAAGACATCCTATGAACAAACATGGCGTTAAACAACTTAAACCTAATGTCATATTGAAAATTATGCACATGCATGTGGAGCAATGTATATTAAGGGGGGAAGTTTTTAGACAAGAACAAATGTGTACACTATATTCAAGCTGGATTTTCAAGGACAAATAATAGTTCTTTTTCCTTGTTGATTCATGCAGGGATAGATTGAGTTAGAGACTAGAATTTGACCAAGAGAATGTCCATAGGTCAACAATTTGAACGGGTAAAAGACAAAATGAGAAGAAGAAAAACAAGAACAAAAAAAATGGAAAAACAGTGAATTAAAAACATAAAAAAGTACCAGAGTAGCTACATACTTTTCCCCAAATCTCTGTAGTAAAGCAGCAATTATGTAAGTGTAAGCTAAACATCTGTATTCCCTAAATCACTATGATGTTGATCCATGGAAGTTTCAGAAGTGGTAATTCCTGATTGATTGCTTTGTGCAGGTTTCATTTTCAATGGCTCTCTCTTTAGAGAGTAGTTGCAAGATTGAAAACAAACACTTATTCATTGGCCCCAATAAAATCCAGAAAAAAGGTAGAGTACTATTAAGAGAAAAGAATAGAGATAATTGGTATGCACTCTCCTAAGAACCTCCAATTGTTGGATGGGTGCAAGAAGCAATCGATCATCCCATAGAAAGTCCAGATATTAAGAAGTTCTTTCGACATAATGATTGTGAAAATGTCACCAGTTAGGTACAAAAGGTAGTCAATAGGAGGGGAGCCTTGTAACTAAAGTAATGGCTAATGGTGAGAAGTCAAATATTTTCATCCCTTCAGGAGTTAACAAGGAAGGATGGATCAACTTTATCAAGCTTGTGGATCACACCTGAAACTGAAATGAAGATAAAGAGAAAAGCTTCCTTTAGAAAAAATACCACTTCGGTTGATGTAGTTAAAACAGAAGGATCTCACCAAAGATGATGGGAATCTTCAGCAAAAGATTGAGGGGGATTTTGTTTAGGGTTTAGGATCTCCTCTGTTTTGACATCATGATAGTGGTTAATAGAAGATGCTTACATGATGAATAGGAAGGGATACTTTAACACATATAAAGGAACACTGAAGAGGATAACTATCGAATTAATCCTTTCCATCCCGAAAAAAGCTGTTCTTTATTGTCCAGATAAGGCTATGGCCAAGGCTCTATCAAAACCAAAGTTGAGTATTGGGATACTATTTTTTTTTAGAAGAATTCACAATAATATTATTAAAAGAAAGAATGTAGAAGAGGTAGATGAAACATCTGAACAATGAGAGTGATTACCTTCCTCTTTTCCATCCCAAAGAAAGTCACGAAAAAGTTTTTCCATGCAAGAAGCAACCTTCACAAAAACCTTAAGAATAGACTAATAATTGTTAGAATATATTAGGATAGTCATTTATGTTGATTTGTATTTACCTTATTTATCTGAGTAATTGTCTCTGATTTGCTTAATTAGCTCGTTTACCTTATTTGTCTAGGTTAGTCTTTCTATTTAATCCGTTGTAATACTCATGTTCAACACATCGATTCAATACAATGTAGCCTTTCCGCTAACATGGTATCAGAGCCCTGCTCTCGATATTTTTTGTTTTCTGTCATAGCCTTTCTTTTATCGTTTGTGTTCATTTTCAGCATTTCCGCCCTCCGCCACTGCCAACTTCACCGCTGCTTCACCTTCTTCAAACATATCTCGTCTCTTTCAAATTTTCCCTTTGTTTCAGTCGCTTCCAACTCCATATCCGTACTCATCGATGTTTTCTACTTTGACTCCATCTCATGTGCTCAGATCCGTTGTCCTGCTCTTGTGCTCAGATCCATCACCGTCGTTCAAAGGTCAAGATGCACTCCTCCTTTCAACGACCATCAACCAAATCCGCCTTAGCCTTTACACCGCCCCATCGTCAGTCGCTCATTTCAGCGGTTCCTCATCTGATCTCATATCTATCCGCCTTAGCCTTTACACCGCCACCTTCTTCGCGATCGTCTCTGGTCCCAGAAAATCCGTTCAAATCTCTTCGTGACTTCGCAGTACCATACATCTCGAAATCACGATTTCTGATTGATTCACATCTGTTCGGGTTCGCCTTCACCCTGTTCTGCTTCGTCATCATAATTGATCTCTGCGTCTAAGTGATTCCAACGCTTCCCCGTGGCTCCCAGATCCGATAAAATTTCTCATGATCTCTGTTCTCTAATCCAAGATTCAGCGTTTGACTATCAATATTCACGATTTTCTGTTTGGTTCGAACTGAAATGAAGAACACATGATGAAGCTGAAATGAAGAAAGCGTTGTTTCAGGAATGATTGGCGTCTGGTTTAATCCCCTGCCCGTACAACTGCCTGCGCCCCAAACCTCCTGCCCGTGCCCAGATCCCCTCCCCTGCCCGTGCCTGACTCCCTGCCCCTGCTTTTCAAACTCCCTGCCCGTATCCTTTCTTTGGCCTACCCGCGAATAAATGTCACCCCATTCCAATTTCCAACTTGTTAGGAAGAACTTTGTCTTATTTTTTAATCTTCATTTATTCACACCTCATTCGTCAATTCCGCTCGTCGAATTTGTTCAGAAATTGTCTGTGCTCGCTCCTAGTTGCCTCTGCCAGTACATTTGTTGTACTCTGTTCTGTTTCAATCGCTTCCGTCCGACATCTCCGTTTTGATATTGGTTCCATCCAATATATCTGTTCGCAACTTTGAGTGTTGTTCAATGTCTCCATTCAGATTCCAGTCACGTTCGTCGATTTGGCAAACTCAAGTTAACCAACTTGAGTTTGAGAGGGGGTGTTAGAATATATTAGGATAGTCATTTGTGTTGATTTGTATTTACCTTATTTATTTGAGTAATTGTCTCTGATTTGCTTAATTAGCTCGTTTACCTTATTTGTCTAGGTTAGTCTTTCTATTTAATCCGTTGTAATACTCATGTTCAACACATCGATTCAATACAATGTAGCCTTTCCGCTAACAAAAAAAGGAAGACTATGCAAAACTGAAGCAATAAGAGAAAGACGAACCCCCCTTAGAAAAGAAACCCTTTCTCCAACCATCCAATCTAGAACTAATCTTATCAATGTTAGACTGCCAAAAAGAAATAGAAGTAGGGTTGCCACTAGAGGAAAACCTAAGTATTTCATAGGCCAAGACCCAACCGCACAACCTATTAGAGGCTAAATTTTGAACAGTGATATCATCCAAATGTATTCCACACAAGGAGCTTTTATGCTAATTAACTTCCAAACCAAACATAATACCGAAAAGACTAATGATGGAAGTCAAATTTGTGAGGATTCTGTGATCATGAGGGAGGAATAAAATGGTATCATCAGAAAATTGAAGATGAGAAGCCATAATATTATCCTTGCCCACACGAAAACCTTGAAACTGCCCAACCTCAACCAAACTCTCAATCAAACGACTAAGAATATGAGTGACCATAATAAAACCAATGGGGCACGATTAACCAACAGAAAAGTTTAATGAGGATAGGCAACCCTTAATCTAAAAACGCCACTTATCACCAAGCCTTTTAGAAAGAAGAACATAGTCAAGAAAATCCAAGTTTACATGATCAAAGGCTTTGTCAAAATCTATTTAAAAAACCAAACCTTCCTTTTTTTGCACCCTATAATCATCAACACTCTCATTATAATAAGGACATAATCCAGAATTTGCCTTTCATTAACAAACGTTGATTGGGACGAAGAAATAGGTTTAGAGAGAACGAAACGAAGCCAGTGAGGAAGGACTTTAGAAATAATCTAATGGGGAGAAAATCTGATAACTTTGAAACACTAACCTTTTTTGGGATCAGGCAGATAAAAGTGACTCGAAGATTGACAATATCGTTATAAAGAACTCCATGAAAACATCCAAAATGTCATTTTTAATAATATCCTAAGAGCTCTGGAAGGACACCAGGGTATTACCATCACAATAAAAAACAATCTTTTTTTATTTTCTCCAAATCAAAAGGTTTTTCCAAACTCAAAGCTGAAGTAGCAGAGATCGGAGACAAATTAATACCTTCTAACGAAAAGGGCCACAAGAATTTGAAGAATAAAGATTTTTAAAATGATCAGTAATAGCTTGCTCAATATCTCCCTTTGCACTGATGACTTCCCCAGTTCCAAGAGTCAAATTGTCAATCCATTTTTTATTCATCCTACCACTGGCAATCCTATGAAACGAACTTTAATTATTCTCCCAATCTCTAATCCACTTAGATTTGACTCTTTGATTTCAAGATATCTGTTCGAATCAAAACAAATCAGAATTTAAGAGGGATTTCTCAGAGCGAAGAGAATCAGAAATGCCAGTAGTTAAAATTTGATCATCCATCAATTTCAATTGATCCATAAGAACAGATTTCCTAGAACAAATATTCCC